>CM035437.1:26045771-26091308 GCA_020310875.1 Ceratopteris richardii | reverse complement strand
AAAGATTTAAATCTAAAATATGTATATTTTTGTATGCATGTGTATCTACATGTATGTATGTATTATATGTATATGTGTGTTTGTGTATATATGTTATCTACGTATTAAAATCCTAAAACCCTTAATAAGGAAGACTTAGACTTAAATCTGAAATATTAAACCCTAAAACCCTAATCTTAAATATCTAGACCTAAAATATGTATATTTTCTGTATACATGTGTATATACATGTATATATGTATTATATGTGCATGTGTATGTGTGCATATATGTTATGTAGGTGTTAAAACCCTAAAACCCTAATCTTAAATATTTAACCCTAAAACCCTAATCCTTTTTTTATATATTTGATGTAAAAAAAAAACTTCAAAATAAAAATAGGATTATATGTGTGTATGTATGCGTGTGTGTATATATGTGTGTGTATGTATGCATGTGTATACATGTGTGTATGTATACATGTGTATACATGTGTGTGTGTGTGTATGTGTGTGTATGTAGGCATGCATGTGTGTGTATGTAGGCATGCATGTGTGTGTATGTAGGCATGCATGTGTGTGCATGTGTGTGTACGTGTGTGAATGTATGCATGCATGTATGTGTATATATGTGTATGTGTATGCATGTGTATACATGTGTGTGTATGTATACATGCATGTGTGTATATGTCTGTATGTATGCATGTGTGTATATATGTGTGTATGCATGCATGTCGGTATATGTGTGTGTATGTATGCATGCATGTGTGTATATGTGTGTATATATGCCTGTGTGTATGTATGTGTGTATATGTGTGTGTGTATGTGTATGTATGCATATGTGTATATATGTGTGTGTATGTATGTGTGTATGCATGTGTGTGTATGTATGCATGTGTGTAAATTTATGTGTGTGTGTATGCATGCATATGTGTATATGTGTGTGTGTATGTAAGCATGCATGTGTGTATAGGTGTGTGTATGTAAGCATGCATGTGTGTACATGTATGTGTGTATGTATGCATGTGTAAATTAATGGGTATCTTCCTTTCTCTTCTCTCTCTCTCTCTTTCTCTCTCTCTCTCTCTTTCTCTCTCTCTCTCTCTCTCTCTCTCTCTCTCTCTCTCTCTCTCTCTCTCTCTCTCTCTCTCTCTCTCTCTCTCTCTCTCTCTCTCTCTCTCTCTCTCTCTCTCTCTCTCCTCTCTCTCTCTCTCTCTCTCTCTCCTTCTCTCTCTATCAATAGCGAATAAAAGAATCACTTACAAGTATGTCCCTCTTTGAATCGTTGTCGTCAAAGCGTAATGTAGGTCGTCTCTCGTCCAATTTCCAAACAATCGACGCCAACGAACTTCTGCAAATCAACGAAAAGAGAAATTAGAAACCCTAAAGCATAGAGAAACACAAATGCTAACAGTACGCGCAACACTTACCAAGATGTGACATCTAAGCCGAGAGAGAGTGTGTGTGTGTAGAGAGAGAGATCCGTGTGTGTGTGTGTGTGCACAAGACAATGCAGGCTCGCGCGCGCAAGTTCGACAGTAGACCGACAGTACTCAAACAAGCGCAGAAATGTGAAGTTTTGCTCTCGGGTTCGCGGTATGTTTAAAATTTGCCGCCGGTATAGGCGCCGGTATGGGCGTCGGTATACGCGTCGATAGTTGCCAGTAATTTACCGACGCTCATACCGACTCCTATACCGACGCCTATACCGACGCTAATACCGACAGTTGCGGGCCACACCGACGATCCGTTTAAAACCGTCATACCGACGGTCACTTGACCGTCGGTATCTCTTAGTGAGATTTTTCAAGGGCTATACCGACGCCGATTATGACCATCGGTATACGCAGCGTCGGTATGCCCCTCATATGTGGTAGTGTATGCTACTGCAATTGGAGATTGGCCCAAGTGAGGGAGTTGTAGGACTGATGATATTGATCAATGTCAAGGGTGATGAGAGTTTGCATGTGGACTAGATAGGTAGTGGCTTGACCAAATTCATGTAAACTACATTGTTCATTGAAACCAAAGGTCGAAAACTATTCATGGGGGCTAGTAGTGTTTGATGAGCTTATTGATGCACATCTCAAATGTCATTTGATGCTATGCATCTGCTGCTTCAATAATCTTAGTAGGAAAGATTGTTTCACATCTCTATGCATAGAATGACGAGGATTCATGTGGCTTATAAGCGTTCAATCACCATATAGCTATCCTAAATTGTTGCAGAAATTCTCATTTTCACTAACAAAAAATTCCTATCCTTCTTTTATGCGATTTATCTTTCTTCCTTCTGCTTTTCATTGGATGCAGGTGTCTGGTTCATGCATTCACACCTTGAATTTCATACCTCTGTTGGCTTGATGATAGTGTTCGTCATCAAAAACAATCCCAATCCAGAGGACAGACTCATTCCTCCACCTATGGACCTTCCCCTTTGCTAATGATCTGGAGATGATAGTCCATCGAGAACATCTTCTTCCTTTGTCCATCGATGTCAAAATCACTTGTATAACATTCATCAATTACCAACTCTAAAACTCTATGCGCCTTCAACCTAACCTTGTAAAACTTTCCAACAACAATGCTTGTAATCCCTAAGAGCTCTTTCCAACAACAATGCTTGTAGTCCATAAGAGCTCTTTGATTCTCAAATTTCCACGCACAAAAAAAGAAAAGAAGCGATAAAAATCTCCTGCATGTGTATCAATGCTTAGTCAGATATATCATTTTCCATTGTACAATTATTTTCCTTCTTTTTTTAGAATTGAAAAAACTACTATTATACAAATGAGCTTTCAAAAAAAGAAATAGTGGATAACCACTTTAGGATCTTCTTATTGGATAGTGGGTGTAATGGATTCCTAAGCGAAATTAGTAGCATTAATTTTCATTATTCTTCACTCCTTTTAAATATTCCAAAGAAGATGGATCTATTCTCCTTCACTCGAGCTTTCAAATTCAATTCTTGCCTGTAGAAACTATACATAATTCATCTCGTCATATGATGCTCTCATAAAGAAATGTTTTTAACAAATATTGTAGATTTCTTTTTTGTCAACACTTTTAAGAGGTAAAGAGCTTAATTGAGCCTTTGGATTCTCTTAACAACAACATCTTGAAAAGAAAATACTCCTGTGGATCAAAAATTCCCAATTGGAGTGGCACTACAAAACATAGGTATTGTGACATTTTCTTTGTTGCAATTTTCTAATAATGCTAAAAGATAAAATTAATGATGAGTTCCAATAACTCTCATTAGATAATATCACAAATTCATTCGATAAAATTCTAGTTATTTGTCAAATGCAAAAATAAATGACAATAGTGTTGAAATTTTGATCACAAAAGACCACATGCATATCAATGTAAAAGTTGGTACCGAAGTTTTGACGTTCATAAGTGATTGCATTTAAAGTAGCTTGCTCAAATAGATCATGGATCAGTTGCAGTTGGTGTTTCTTTGGTTCTTACTCTTTCTTGGTAGTCTCTATGATCTATTTCTTAGTTGCTTCTGTATCAACAGTTATAGAAACAATAGTTTCAAATATTGCAAGAGCTATTATAGATGTAAGCTTCATCATCTCCAAGTTTTCAACCACTTGGATCCTCTCTACTACTTCCTACCATGATGATAGATGTTCTTTTTTGTAGAATTTTCTTTTCTCTTAGCTTCTTTGCTTGAACAGTGGTAGAAATTGATCTCACGTGTACCTTGATTACCATGTTCATACATTTTTGTCATTGTGTAAGAGAAGAGGTCTACAACATCAGGAAGATGCCTTAGTAAACTCTCTCTTGCAATTTGAGATGTTATGTGTCCTATTGCTTCAAAAATCATAACAGGAAATATTGTTGCAATTAGTTTTGCATCATCATGTATAGAATGATGAGGATTCATGTTGCTTATAAGCAATCAATCATCATCATATAGATATTCTACGATGTAATTGTGGAGATTTCTCTGATAATTTCATCATAAGAAATATCCTATTGTGTTTTTCTAACATCTACCTTTCTTTGTTGTACTTGTCTTACCTTTGGTGCCTGGGTTAAGTTCATGCATTATCACTATTCCTATTATAAATGAGTTTGTGACATGAGGGTATCAGACAAATTCGAGATTAGACATCATTTGGTTATTCAATTGTTGGGTAGAAGTCTTGAGATTAGACTTAAGCAAAGGTGATTATGCTCTCTAGACAAGCGAATGTGCTTCCCCTAGTGGTTACATGGATGAGAAGGAAGCGATCTAGTAGGTAGTCCCTTGGAGAGATCTATATATAAACTCATAAGGTTGGGAGGTAAGGAGACTCATCTCTCTTTGTAGGTCATCATAATGTTTCATTGGTATCGGAGCTCTAGGCGAGTTTTAATGGTGACCTTGAGTCTTATTGATGATGATAGTGGATTTCTTCATTCTCAAAACTCTTGAGTGTTTTCATTTTTCCTTTCATCATCCCTTCATATTTTCCATTCATTGAGGAGATTATTCTCACCACAGGACCTAGGTATGTGCATATTGATGGTCTAGAGTTGTGTATGATAGCCAAAAGAATAATCTTCTCAACACTCGATCAACTGTACTAACATGTTTTGAACTCATGAACTATTTAACGAGGAGAAAGTAGTATCCTATTTACCCATCGACATGCATGCTTGCTTATGTTTCTACATCCAATTTAGCTTCAATTAGGCATAGCAAAAGGAGTTCTCAGTTAAGGTTTTCACATCTCTCATGGGGGATTATTGAACTTGTTGCCTCGCGCTCCAAAAGATATTCCATCACCATGAAGCTCCTATGGTTCTCGATATCTCATGCGACACAAAGTCATCATAGACACTGTTGCATGTCCACAACCTCCAAGGTAAAATGATTACTAGCATGGATTCTAACATAGAACCTATCATAATTATGGCATTGTAACTATCCACATTGCCAAAATTATGGCATTAATTAGTACCTATTCATTTTGTAGAGCTCCGCTTACATCGACAAAAGTGCAAATCATGCACAAGGGCATTTTTGACCCCTTTGAAACGGTATCGTATGATGTCCAAATTTAACTATTTTTGTTTATATCTGTTGCATAGAGTACTTTCTAGATGTGTATACATTTAGAGTTGAGAATCAATCTCCAATTTCACTTTGAGAAGCATCTCAAGTAGCTAGTTCAAACAATGTTTCCAATCGATGACAACCTAGTAGCTAGTCAACTTTGGATGTGTGCTACTCTTTGTTTGAGGGATTGATTTTAATGATTTTTAGCTTCTTGGAAATCTCTTTTCATAATCTTTCCAATTATATGAAGATCACTAGAAATGAAGGAGATTTAGCATTTCTACATAGAGAACTTGTTCTCAGTACCCATCTCTTATGCTTCTAAAAGTAGGAAATTCCTACTTAATCTTGTAATTTTGTATTTTAAGCACATGATGTGCCTTTGGAAATTTGGTATATGTATATGTGGCACACATAGGTTCCTTAGGGACATTATATAAGCACATGTTTTTTCTCTTGTAACATTTATTCCATGGCCCAATGGTGAGGGGAAACATTACTTTTGCTTTGTAAGAGAGAAAGAGGAAAGTTGGAGTAGATGCAAGGGCATCTCAAGGCATCAAAGAGTAAAAATTTGGAAAGATTGAGGCACGACATCTCTTGCGGCTTGGAAGAGTGGATTCAACATTGGATCTTTTTGGGGAAGATTCCCTTACTCTTTATTTCTTATTTTCTCTTACTGGATTTGGTTGCATGATGCATAGTTTAGGGCATATGCATGATTATGAAGATAAATTGTAGGAAGTTTAGATTCTTTTTACTTAGGCATTCATGAAAGAATTGTACATCTTTATTTAAGGAACAAAAGTAACAACATGCATATCCAGCTCCATGCATCTTTGCAACATTATCCATGGTATGCTAATTTTAAAAAATTAAGGAAGTTTATAACAAAGAAGTAGCATACACAAGTATTAAGTACAAGGTTACGCAACATAAATTTTGTTGTTAGCATTTTATTTTTTTTGTAGGTTATGGAGTTCATATGTGAGAATATGGCTTATATGCCATGGACTTGCCAAGCCCTATGCTATAGTGAACGGCTCGTGTGTCATTGGCCCGCAAGGCCTTATGTTCGATATTATGGTTAAAAATTTTTTGGAACTCCATTTCCTTGTGGAAATGGTGTCAAAATGTTTCTCACCTTATGACATTATATACACACTCAACTTTAGGCAAGAATTTTATGGCATAGTAACGTGTCATCTCTAGAAACATCACTAAGGTATAAGCATGCTTCTAAGCATGTACTTGATGTACTTATGTCCATTAAAATATCATAGATGAGGAAAATTTAGTAGTAATTGGATCCCTACACATAATCCTTATGGATCTAGACCATAGGGTTGCTAAGGGGAAGGACATACACATAAATTATTAGTAGTGTGCACAAGAAATCCTATAGGTTTAAAGAAGCTGCATAGAGGATTATGGGAGATACATTTATGATCATCTAATATGTACCTTAGGTTTAATTACCTTCAAAAAAGCCTCACAATATGATTAGGAGTCTATGCGGTGTCATGAGGAATACCAAAGAGTGACTAGTTTCACTCATGCACATCACTTGAGTACATAGTGAAGCATTTTTTATACACTACTAAGGAAACCAATTAGATGAGATCATGGAGATGGGTTTCATGAGATAGCATCAATGGGTGCTAATATGATTCAAGTGATGGTTAGGAAGGACATAGTCATGGGAGTAGCTTTATGATTTAGATCATAGATCCCTTAGTGAGGAATATTTGGGGTACCCAATACATATATGTATGTTGGGATACAGAGAGAGGTACTTAGACTTAGCCTTGGTACATAGGAACAAGTTAGGTTGGAATAGAAAGGGATATCCATTGTCACATATTGACTACATGCAAACTAAAGGAGTTTGAAGATATGGGATTCATTTGATTCCACCTACATATTCCATTATATACATATGGAATATATATTCAATTTAGTGTAGGTATGATACCATGAATTGCAAGAACGATCCACTGGTATGGGATAGTGGAAATGACTTTCATTTGAGAACTCTTCTTCTATGGCTAAGGAGAAAGGACTCATCAATCATAGGGATATGTCTTACTAGATCAAAGAATAGCTCTTAGAAGACATTTCCATAGCATTTGGAGTTATCATTCATAGTTTATGGAAGATATATTTTCCAATAGAGTATGATTTGGGTGCTTTTATCTCCATAGACATCACATACTCACTTTATAGTTTTCAAGCTGGATGATTCCATTAGTATGGATGAATCATATAGATCCATGCACAGAGGATGGTTGGCAGAGATAGTTTCTTTCACTATAACATATCAGGGGCATACCGACGTTGCCCATACCGACGGTCACGCCTCGGCGTCGGTATGATCGTTGAAAATGCTTGAAAAACCACACATGCAATACCGACGGTCATTTAATCATCGGTATATAGGCGTCAGTATGAGCGTAGGTATAGGCGTCGGTACTTTACTGTAAATTATCGATGCTTATATTGATGCTTATACCGACGCTTATACCAACACTCATACCAACGCTTATACTGAGGCAACATTTTAACCGGGCCCGAGAGCAAAAATTCGACATTTTTTTGCATTTTGAACCAAAGTTTGCTACTGTCGAGTTTGCACGTGCGAACTACATTTTGCACCTATTGTGTACACACATCTCTCTCTTTCTCACTCTTTCTCTCTCTCTCTCTCTCTCTCTCTCTCTCTCTCTCTCTCTCTCTCTCTCTCTCTCTCTCTCTCTCTCTCTCTCTCTCTCTCTCTCTCTCTCTCTCTTTCTCTACATCTCTGTTTCTCTAGATCTGAAATTTTTGTAAGAATTGCACATACTCTAGCACCCTTTCTCTTTCTTTGTGTTTTCCCTTTTCTAATTTCTCTTCTCTTTCATTTTGGAGGAGCTTTTTGGCATCAAATTTTTGGAATTCAACGAAGGCAACATTAAGTGGACCTTGAGGACAACGCTCCAAACAATTACATCGATGTAAGTGATTGTTTTGTTTTCAATTGATATAGAGTGAGATAGAGAGAGAGATGAAAGAAAGAGAGAGATCTAGAGAAACATAAAGAGAGAGAGAGAGAGAGAAAGAGAGAGAGAGAGAGATGAAAGAGAAAGATAGAGAGAGAGTGAAAGAGAGAGAGATGAAAGAGAGAGAGATGAAATAGAAAGAGAATGAGATAGAGAGATAGATGCATACATACATACACACACTTATATTCATACACATACTCACATACATATTACATACACACGTGCATATTACGTACACACTCACATACATATTACATACACACATGCATATACATACACATACATATCACATACTCACATGCATACACACATATACATACATACACGCATATTACATACAAACATGCATATTACATACACACATGCATATTAGATACACACATGCATATACATACACAAACATATTCATTCTCATACTCACATACATACATACATGTATACACACATATACATACACACATGTACACACACACATGTATACATACACACATGCATATGCATACATACATACACACATATTTGCATGTACACACACACATACATACATAAACACATGCTTATTACATACATACTCACATATGTATACACACATATATGTGCATGCACACATGCATATGCATACATACATACATACACATATGCATGTACACACACACACATACACTAGGGTTTATGAATTTCTCTTTTCTTTTGTTTTGCAGGAGATTTTTGGCATCAGTTCTTTGGAATTCGACAAAGAAAAATATTAAGTGGACTTTGAGGACAACACTCCAAACAATTACATCGATGTAAGTGATTGTTTTGTTTTCAATTGATATAGAGTGAGATAGAGAGAGAGAGATGAAAGAGAGAGAGATACATACACACATATTTGATTGTACACACACATACATACATACACACATGCATATTAGATACACACACACACACATATAAATACACACTCACATATGTATACATGCACATATGTGCATACACACATGCATATGCATACATACATACGCACACATTCGCATGTACACACACACATACATACATACACACATGCATATTACATACACATGCACATATATATACACATTCACATATGTATACACACACATGCATACATGAACATACACATACACACACATGCATACATGAACATGCACATGTCGATTGGGCTTTGACAAGAGCGATCAAAAGAATTACATCGATGTAAGTGCTTGTTTTGTTCTTTTTTATAAATAGAGAGAGAGAGAGAGATGAAAGAGAGAGAGAATAAGAGAGAGAAAGAATAAGAGAGAGATAGAAAGAGGGAGAGAGAGATAAAAGAGAGAGAGAGAGGGAGATATAGATAGATAGAAAGACAGAGACATAGAGATACATACACACACATGCATACATATTACATACACATATGCATATGCATATGCATACATACACACACACATACATGTTTTAGGGTTAGGGTTTTAGGATTAGGGTTTTTGACATTTACACATATACGCACATAATACATACACACATGCACACATATACACATGCATACATACATACACATACACAAACATCATATATACATACACACATATGCATGTTTTAGGCTTAGGGTTTTAGGATTAGGGTTTTTGGCTTTTACATATATCTTTTTTAATTTCTCTTTTCTTTTGTTTTGCAGGAGCTTTTTAACATCGATTCTTTGGAATTTGACAAGAGACGACGTCGATTGGGCTTTGAAGAGAGCGATAAAAAGAATTACATCGATGTAAGCGATTGTTTTGTTCTTTTTTATAAATAGAGAGAGAGAGAGGAAAGAGAGAGAGAGAGAGAGGAAAGAGAGAGAGAGAGAGAGAGAGAGAGAGAGAGAGAGAGAGAGAAAGAGAGAGAGAGAGAGAGAGAGAGAGAGAGAGAGAGGGAGAGAGAGGGAGAGGGAGAGAGAGAGAGGGATAGAGAGAGAGAGAGATGAAAGAGAGAGAGAATGAGAGAGAGAGAGAGATGAAAGAGAGAGAGAATAAGAGAGAGAGAGAGAGAGAGAAAATTAGAGAGAGAGAGAGAGATGAAAGAGAGAGAGAGAGAGAGATGAAAGAGAGAGATAATAAGAGAGAGAGAGAGAGAAAGAGAGAGAGAGGGAGAGAGAGATAAAGAGAGAGACATAGATAGATAGAAAGACAAAGAGACATAGAGAGGGAGAGAGAGAGAGAGGGAGAGAGAGAGAGGGGGGGGGAAGGGGAGAGGGAAGAACTCAAGAAAAGAACAAAATGAGGGTAAAAATTTTGAATATCAAGAGCTTAATGTGTTTGAATCCTTGAATATATATTTTCTAGTGGTTCCATACCTTCTTTCTTCTATCGCTTTTGTTTGAAGCAGTAATTTATCTTGAGATTTCTTTTTAATGAAATATATAGAATATATCCTTTTCTTGTACAAGAAAAATATATTCGATGAATTTGGTGTATTTAATTGTTTTTTCAAAAGGTAAAGTGTTATCCTGAATAGGAAGGAAAAATGTTTGTGCCTAAAAGCTTATCGTGTGAGTGTACCTAGTGAATGAATGCAATTCTTCAATCTTCCTCCTGTTGTGACATTGTACCGTGCTTGGAAATTTTAGTGTAAAGTTACAAATTTTAGTGACTTGATCTTCGTTACAATCTTCTTCATGTTGCGAAATTGTACCTTTTGAGATTACTATGTTTTAATGAAATTTATAAACTATACCTTTTCTACTACAAGGAAAATCAATTCTATATATTTGGTACATTTAAAGTTTTTACTCGAAAGGTAAAGTGTAATCATGTAATTGTGTGTGTGCCTGATGATGCCATGAATGTGATTCTTCAATCTTATTCCTGTTGTGACGTTGTACCACACTCGGACATTTTAGTTTAAAGTACTTGCAAATTTAAAGTACGCTAGAAAAGAGGGAAAATCTGCAAGTACATGCAGATGAATTGATCTTCATATTTCTTCATAAACTTATTCATACCGTTTGGTGTCTTAATAATGAATATAAGAAGAAACTAATTCATACCCATGATTCATTAAAATCCTATTTTGTTATTTCTTAAACAAACGCGTGGTAAGCTTATGAGATGTAGAGAGCAATTGGGTAACAGAGAAGCCACATTGTATAAGGAAGTCACTTTGAATTGTCCCACATTGTATAAGGAAGTCACTTTGAATTGTCTACACTCAACCTTCTTTCTCCTCAGCACTTCCTTATAGTTCACCAACAACTGCTTGCAAGTAACAAAGAGACAAATCAAGTTCATTAAAGTATCATTTACAATAAACTCACCTACTAGTAGGAAGTTGTTCCATGTTTCAACATTAGGAAAAAAAGTGAACCCTGCATGGGCCTTGTAAGGATTCCTAATTTTTAGGGATTAAGCTTAATCTTGTACTTTGTTAAGGGGACAAAGTGCATTTAGTAGAGCACTTTTTGGTAGGCTGAAGTAGGCTTTTTTTAAGGCTGATCTAAGACCTTCTCTCTCTTCTGCACATAGAGAGAGAGAGAAAAAAACCACTTTCCACCTCATCGAATCCGTCCATCTTTATGAATAAAAAATGACTTTTCTGAAAAAGTCTCTTTTTCAGCTATTCTTTATTCAAAATGGCCCATGCTTTTATGTATATGTCATAACTTAATTTTTTTAGTCTTATTTTTATAAAAAATACTTAAAAAACATACTTTTCAAAATACCTCCAAAAGTTAAGTGCCACATCATCAAAATCATAACTTTGGTTGCCCCAAAACATGAATTTTTGAAAAAAAGCTCATTTTCTCTCTAACATACTGAAAAAAGTCATTTTGACCTATCCACATACCAAAACACACTTTTTTTCTTGCACACAACTACTGTACTAGCCATTCCAGCCATCTCTGTGCTTCTTCCCATTCGGTGCTGGAGTTTTGGAACATCATGGTGCGCACATATATTACAAACATGACACCAACACCAGCGCGTGCTCCTCACACAAAGAGTGTACATGTTCGTGTTCCTACAGAATTTGCACCAACAACTAGAGGTAGCAATGACATAGATTCTCAAAATGCACGACGTGTAGCTGGAGAGAAGAATATTGATCTTTGGGTCCATGGTGCTTTGTATCCCTTGGATTCAATGGCTAATTTCATCCTAGATTCCATACTATCTCCACATTTCTACAATTCCTTGGTTGCGGTGAAGATGGACTGCTAGGCTATTGCAAGCGATTGTCTAACCATTCTACATCTATAGCAAATTATTGGATGCAACAATGTCATCACAACCATTTCAAGATACACAGTTTAGAGAGTGCTATACACACTTTAGAAAGTGTATCAAATCTTTGGATGAGCACAATAATAGACTCCAACAAGATGTGGAAGAAAAGGAGAGCACAATTACAAAGTTAAAAGCCAATCTTACACAACTAAAAGAGACTCCACTTGGGACGAGATATAGGAAACAACCATTATCATCCTTTCAAGCTCTTTCAACTAGTGGTGGAGCACGGAAGCGACATGTTTACGCACTTCGGTATGTATTTCCTTTGTTTATTTATGTTAAAAGACTTTTAGATTGAGATTCTTATTGTGCAGGTCATTTGTTGAAGATGTGAGTGCTTCCTCAACAATGGAGGATCAATTGAAGTTTCTGAATTCTTGTCTCAGCAACAAGCATGTGCTTATGATTTTGGATTCACCAATAGGAAATCACATCAAAACCCAAGTGATTAAAGATTTTGCAGGCAACTTAGAAGATATTATTAGTCTTAGTGAGGTACAAATGGTCTGTGATGAAGCAGGTGTTAGTACTAGAGCGTACACTGCATTGTACAATCTTTTGAAGCAGGCTCTACAAAACAAAGGTATTTTCCAGAGCATTTTTCCATGCCCTTACAAGGTATCTCTGAAGAAGAAGATGACCAATGAGGATGTAGCCAATACTCTTGGCAATTACTTGCATATAGAAGATGTTATGCCTGCATCCATTTATCATTCATCTACATCAAAGAAAGAGTTGAAAAACACATCTAGAAAGGGATTCATCTACACAAAGTACAACAACATATTTGTCAATTTGGAGAGGCTTCAAAAGGAAATGGTTAAATTTTACAAATCCACACTTCAAGGTATATCCATTGTTTTGATAATGACATTCATAGTATTTTTAATAATATAATGTTTGTTATTTGATGTAGATTGTGGTTCCAAACTCAAGTTTGTATTGAAGCTAGACGAATGTCAAATCATAAAGGGACGCCGTATGGAGAGACTTAGTGTGAAACTCATGAACGAAGCTATGGCCCATGCTATTATTGATGATAGTGAAGAATCTACCCATGACTTTACATATAGTGTCCAATCTGAGAAAGATATATGGTGGTTAGGTGCTATTGAAGTACCTAAAGAATCCAATGATGTTCTTACATGGATTTTTAGTAGGACCCCATGGATCACAGAGGTGATAACTTCTCAAATTCATGGTGCCAAAATCACTGTAGAAAGCCTTGGTGATTTTGAAGTAGAGTGGCACTTAGGTGGAGACTTAAAGACTATCAAATGCATGTTAGGGTGCAAACAAGGTGCATCTACTCTCTATCCTTGTCCATATTGCACACGAGGTTATAAACGAACAAAGAGAAAACAAAACAACATAGATGATTTAGTTGATGACACAGATGCAACTCCATCTGCTGAATGGGATATACCTTTAATGAGGTGTCCCATGTTAGGTACACCTAATCGTGACATGTCAGATAAGGATTGGAATCCCATTATTCCATTCCCTTTACTCAATGTCCACTTTTGCACCTTGCATGCCTTCATGACAATTTTTGATAGACTATTAAAGCTCCATATACAACACGCATTTGCCATGAAGCCAATTGATAAATCTATTCAAGCTATAAAGAAATTGGAGGAACTTCTTAATTCAATTGGTTGTCATGGTGGAAATGTAACCCTAGTTGTTAAGAAAGTTGGAGAATCTCAAGATAGCTTGCAACAAGTGTCAATGACAGGGAATAAAGCGAGACATTTTTTTAGAAGAGGTACTAGCACTCAAAATAATGAACGTTATGAGCTGTGGAAAGACCTATGCATGATCACAACAGACAATGACTCTCAAGTTGATCTTTGTAATAAGAGAAAGAAAGTTTGTCGAGCTTAGATAAGTTGGTAGGCTTAATGGGTTTGACTAGGTCTAGTGCTATTCAACGTCAAATGTTTCAAGAAACATTAGTGGAGTTCACCAAGTGTTTCATTCAATCTTGGGGAGAGCGCAATATAACACACTACATTGTAAGTGTAATCTTCTTCTACAAGTGTTCATCGCACTTATCTTTTTCCAATGTACTTAACAATTTTTAGCATATTTTGTTTGCACATGGAGCTTTTTTCATGCATCGATATGGGTCATTAGAGATTTTTAGTACCCAAGGAATGGAAAAGTCACATTACAAAGCGAGGGGTGTCTACTTCAAAAACACCCGACATGGTGGTGGCCCAATGCAATCAAACTACATGGAGGAGATGTTTAATTGGTTTTACCGCCCTACATTCTCGAGAAAGTTTTTTGTGGAACGACTTAGGGATTCAAAATTGGCAAAACTTGCAAGAACGATGCAACACAACATTGCCAGTGAGAAATGGAAGTCATCATTAGGTCCTCTTCATCATGCTCAGTGGCGTGCAAGGAGACAACAAGAAGGCTTAGCTTGGAAGTAAAGTGAATTCATTATTTCCCATTATGTGGTAATACCTATGATTATTGTAATCTTGGTTTCAATGTGTTATTATTTAATATATAATATTATGTATGGTTTTAAACAGGGTTTGTCCATTCTAGTGTGAACAAATAGTTTTTTAAAAAACTCTATAAATAGAGAGAACTCACTTCATTTCACACTTTTTGCAACTCAAGAGAATGGCACGCACCAAGCAAACTGCAAGGAAAGATCGTGTCTTCTTTCCTAGCCCTCATCTAGGGACACAATGCCCACCATGGTTGCAACCCCCCCAAAGACCTCAAAGTGGTTCCTAGAGCACATGTGTGCCTGTGTCACACGATGGCACACCACCTAGGAGCAATTCAGTGCGAGAAAATGAAGTGTCCAATAGACAAGAGTATTTCACTCCAAGACGATCAGACTCCATTTCAGATGATGAGCCACCAACAAGGACACCCATCAAGGAAAGACCCAAACAGAAGTTGATCAGAAGGAGTGTGCCAGAGAGTGAAGAGGAGTCATCCCCGAATGAGAAAAGCAGCAATCAACCACCATGGAATGATATGCAAATTCCAACGAGCCATAGGGTGACACATGGAGGTAAGACACTTCCACAAGGACAAGGGCAAATACCAACAGAGGAGGAAAGAGAGCAAAGTCAACAACCACATCGACAACAAAATGTGCAAGATGAAGCTGGGCCCTCACATCGTGTACATCGGAGAAAAAAAAAACTATCAACCACGACGTCGACCTCAAGGCCAGCCAAACATACCCCCCAACACAAGAGCTCCACAAAGACGAAGGAAGCACTGCAGGGATTTTGCAGAGATACGACACTACCAAAAGTCTGTTTAACTACTCATACCATGAAGAGCTTTTGCAAGGGTAGTGAAAGAGGAACTACAAAGCTACCAAGCAGGTCTATGAATACAAGGGATAGCGCTTCAAGAGGCAGCTGAGGCCTACCTCATCTCCATGCTTGAGGACTCTAACCTCTGTGCTATCCATGCCAAGAGAGTAACCATACAATTGAAGGACATTCAGCTAGCAAGAAGAATTAGAGGAAATAACCCGTGATGTGTATATTATACCCTATGATAGGCCTACTTTGCAATGTAATACAATGGATAATAGAAAATTTTGTTTTAACCTATATTCTTTCTCTTTTTTTTCTCTCTCACTCTCTCTCTCTTTTAGTCAGTTATATATGGATTCAGTTAAACATGCATACACTTGCCTATTGTTTTGTGACTAGATATGTTCCTTTTCTACCTATTGATGTCCCACATGTCCTTTTCATATAAAAAAAACCCCAGCCACAAAAACGCGGGATTCAGCCCTGCAAAATTTTTGCAGGGCTGAATCCCGCGTTTCTGTGGCTGAGGGTTTTTTTGCATTATTTGGACTTGTGTAAGCATAAAAGGTATGGTAGAGATCTAATGGTCTACTAATTAAGAGGTTATACCCTACATTAATCATTGTATGCATAAAAGGTATGGATAAGATCTTTGGTCTAGTTAAAGCTGAGGTTATACCCTAAAATCAAGTGATAATCTAGAATTACATACTTTCCTATGTTTTGTAGCACCTAAAAACACCAGATAAGGCCAAAAAAGCCCCAGCCATAGAAACGCGGGAAACAACCCTGCAAAATTTTTGCAGGGTTGTTTCCCGCATTTCTGTGGCTGGGGCTTTTTTGGCCTTTTTATGCATATAATTATACAAAGGACCAAAAGGACAATACAAAGACTTAAAATTAGATACAATTTGTGGAGAGAAGATAAGTTCAATTTATTAGCACATTCATATACAGGACTAGACAAATGATGAAAAAAGAATTATGTATTATCCAAAACATTTACATCATTTCTCAACTGCCTTCAATTTCTCTACAACTTTCTTTCTCCTTTGTAGAGATTGAGCCAGCAGGTAAGTCAATACAGATCTTGATATTACATGGGGGTCTTGCATTCCAAGACCCATGGTGATACCTATGTGCCCTAATACTTTTCCTCTAAAATTAAGTCCTAATGTAGTTACAACTAAGGATTTCCTAACCAAAATGACACAATTAGTGCCTTGGGTAATTGTACATAAACACAAAATCTTGCTAAGGGCCTTCAAGCACCAAGTCATGAAGTGCCCATCCGGACTATATTCTTTGTGTATGATAACAAAATCATCCTTTGGCAACTTTTCGATGTAGTTTGCCAAGGATGCACCACTTCCACGAGAAGCTCAATCCCCACCAGATCTTGCTACGAACTTGTCGAGCTCAATTGCTTCCTATTAAGAAAAAATGAGAATTCAAGCTCTTACAATGTTAACTTAAATTATCCATTTATTTAATTCAATTACCACTTACATCATGAGGCTTGTCTTCTTCCTCCCCTCTTCCAGGGGCATCAAGATCAATGCTAGAGTGGGCCATGCCACTCTGCTCTGCTACGGGGGATGAAGGAATTTTTTGCTTCATTATTCTTTCCCGTGCTGCACTGAACTCCTCCTCCGTAATAGAATTGTTGTCATCTTTTAAAATATCAGCACACACCATTGCTATTGTGTCTGCCACAGAATCCCCAAGTGGGATTGAATTCTTTTCAAGTATGTTAGATGTGTTGTCAAGTGGAACATCTGACATTGTGGAGAAAATACTTGAGCATTCATCTAGACGTAGACCGAATGCCTTCTCAATGTCATGAAGTAAAATTAAATCTTCTCCATCCACAATGATGCGGGAGAGATATTCAAGTTCCACCTCTGGTAATGTGGTATCAGAGGGATTGAGATTTGAAGGGGGGCCTCCTCCATGCTTGATTGCGCACGTAGTTTATCCTCAACACCACCAAGAAATTCTTGGTGGATTGTAATGCTTTCTTTGGCAAAATTTATGGCCTCTGGTTGAGGCTCATTCTTCTTCTTAACAAAACCCCTAGTGACAAGGTTAAGGAGCTCAACAGGTGTAGGTTCGGGCTCCTCACTAATGATAAAATATGTTGTTGCAATGTAGGAAAGGTACTTTGTAGCCATCCTCTTCTTTTTGTTAAGTTTTTTTTTACTAATGGCACAGAGTCATCTAGTAAGTTCCCTACATGTTTCAGCAATTGCCATGAAGCACTTAAGGTGCTTCATGAAGGCTTCATCGCCTCTGTGTATGTAGAGTAGAAGGTCACATGGGACCCATTTACCCTCATAAGGTAGTATTTCTATAGAGAAATGCAAGATGTAGTACTCAAGGAACTCTATGATTTCCTTGAGCACATCAGAGTTCAGTTGAATTGTTTTGTCTAGATTAGGGACTCTAGACAATAGGTCATACAAGTGGTTTTGACCTTTGAACTCAATTGATTCCAAGAACTCATTGAAGAGTTTACGTGGACGTTTGGGTTGCAGGGTACTGGAGGATGCGGTAGCCACTGCGCATGATGCTAGCTTGTGTGCATGCTCTGCAAGTGATTCTAGCTCTTCTTGGTTGCAAAAGTGAGAAATGAGAGAATAAGTGTTGCTTTTATAGTAGTTTCAAAATTTTAAAGTGAGTGGGACATTTTAAAACTAAAACTGATACCTTCAAATAAAACAATCATGCATAGAACTCTCAGAAAAAAACTTTTGCACATAAAAAAAGATTGAACAGAATCATTAACTAGAATAAGATACACCACAACACAATAGAAAAAATAAATTCTCAGAACTTTAAAATTATAATAAATTGCCATTGGAAAAATCAAAGATTTGGCAAATTGTACATCATATTGAGATCAAAAAATCTTACATGCTACATGTCTTGCATGTTAAATACATTGTTGCAGACAAAGGATAATAAATGGAACATAGGTTGTGTGTACACTGTAGCACTCAAATAGTTCTTGAGCTATGACAATGAAAGTTGAGTTCCATCCACTCTGCATTCAGGAAGGACTTTAATTTTATCCTCCAACCTCTTACCAATCTGCAGACAAATAGAAAACTTTAAATGAACATATTTGAGTATAAGAATTTGTATAAACAAAAGAAAAAAAACCATATGCTACTTACCTTATGCCCTTGTATTCTGAACTTTGATTGATCCAGATCCTCAAATCCAAAGATTACTAGATGTCCTCTCACGTTGGCAAGAGTCCAATGATGATTTACTGAAATAACTTCCATTTCGTTGTTGGGTAGATTTATCTTAATTTCAAATGAAATTAAAAAACCCTCAGAACTTTGTAATGGTATCCATTCACCAAGTTTACACATCCAACGATCATAATAGAATCTAATGTACAATGAAGTATGATGTTTCAAGTATCGAAATCCTATGCCTACCAATTTTACAAAGGTATCTATCCCCTTTGGTGCATTCTTCTACAGGTCCCCAATTTTCACCTAGCAAACCCTCTACCTGCTCATACATGATATCTTTTAACATGAACATTGTTGAAGTCTCTAGAATTGTGAATATCTAAAATAAATGTACAAAACAATGAACACGAACACACCAGTGTAATCCTTTAGATCTTGAAACTCTTGTAAATTTCAAAGACTTGTGTATGTCCATCACCATCTTATGCTTCAAAGATGTTAATGTCCATACATCAGGTTGCGGCCACTCAAGCTTTAAGAGAGAATCTACCTTAATCATCTCTAACCTGCCAAAATCATTTGATGAAGAGGGTACAACATATGTATGTGCGTAAAAGAAAAATCCCTCACGTAATACCTGAGTAGGATGGGCTTGTGGAAAGACTATCGACCCAACATCTGCATGCAATGCTTGGAAAGTACCTGTAAGACTATGAAGTGGTTGTTCTTCCACCAGAGTAGAAGGAAAGATGTCTACAACAAAAGACTACACAACTTAGCTAGGTATATTATGAAATTTGGACAAAAGTCAATGAGTAATACTTACAGTTGATAGGATATCTCATTTTGTTTGAGTTTTCCAATTTCAAGGTTGACATTGTGAAAACATGTTGTACAATGGCAACAATTTCACCATTTTTGAGCTTTTTGAAGCCTAATAACTTCTCTTTCTAATGAAGATCCAAGTTTCCACGATCTCACACGATGAGGACCAACACCAGAGGGTTGCATGTACACCCATCCACCTTTGCAGAACTCCTTTCCTAACCAAAATCCTTCTGTAGCCTTGATATTGTGACATTTTATCGCCATAACCATGTTTTGGATGTCTATGAGATTTAGATTTCTCCATTGGAGTTCAAGCTATGGAAGTGACAGTAGGAATTCAAAGAAGATGATGCACAGAGAAAGAAATGGAGATGCAGGAGCTGCAATGGTGTGCTAGGGAGAGAAAGTAGTGGAAAGAGATGACTTTTTGGGACCTGGGTATGAAAATGTGAGGTTTTGGAGGGAGAAAGTTGCATTTTAAGTTATTTTTGAAAAAGTCACTTTTTTCACTTCAGTTCATGCACGGATTTTGATTTAGAACCCAAAAATAGCACTTTTGATTGTAAAAAGTGGTTGGGGGACCATTAAATGGTGTTATGATGAGTTTTATAACTTTTTGAAAATTTTGAATTTTTGGGCCCAGGTAAGTTACGAGGGAAAGCTTCATCCATCCATTGACCCTTAAGAAAAGCCATCCTCTATCCATTGGTCCTTAAAGAAGAGATACACGCCACTCCTTCATGCTCATTAGCTTCACGAGTCTCCAAGCATGCCCATAGATGGACATTTGAACTCCCAAACTCAACTTGACAAAATCTTGAGAAAGGACTCTAAGAAGTCTTCAAAATTTGGCCGTTTCGCTATTGGGTTCATATTTAAGAAGGAAGCCTTGCCACATGTGACATATGGGGATGGAAAAATCTCATTATGAAGCAACATAAAGCTTCTTCAGATGCACAAGAAAAGAAGTTACAAAAATTAGTCCATTCAAAGAGCTTTTTGATTAGTTCTTTAGAAGAAAAATACAAATGAACACATGCCAAAAATTATCACTAGACTGAAAATATCAATTTGAGGAAAATCCTTTTAGGGCGAAGCTAGATTAAATACAAGAAGAGTGACATCTCATTCTAATGTGAACGTGAAGGTACAAAGATGGTATCAAATAGGATTCGGAATATGTTTTGGTATTTCTCTTACCCAATACTACATATGGATGTATTCACAATTTTTGAAACCACAGAATTGGTGACACAAAAAGGAATTATTCTTCTTCTCTTTTGAATGAACTTGACTTTGGAAAATCTCCTCTACAAATCTTATGTTCAACAAAGAATGAATCTGGAGTCTTAAGCTTTTCCTTTTTTCTCTAAAGCTTTCATTGTGCCCTTCCCTTTGCTAAGAAAATTGTCTTCATTTGATATAAATATCTGCAAAAAAAAAGCAACAATAGTAAGATTCTACATGTGATAGGGAAAAGGAATCATGAAGCAAAAGGAAGTTGCATAAGAAAATGAAACACGACCAATTCAAGCGACTAGGCTCATTGGAAGATCTTGGATGGGCCTAATCGCTTGAATGAGTCGTCCCTCAAAATCATGAAAAATCAAAGATATTTGGCCTATTACTTTTGCAAGTACCTATGAACGATGAAGAATATGGGGATTGCATAAGAAGAAAAACAAAGAACTCAAGTATATGAATGAATGTAGGACACAACCAATTCAAGTGATAAGGCTCATCAAAAAATCTTGGATGGGCATAATCGCTTGTGTCTCAAAGATGAGTCACAAATGAAAGGTAAATGATTTTGAACATACCTTAACCTCATACTCATCCTAAAGATATTCTTTAGCATCAATTCTTAGTTCTTTTATCCTCAACAACTTCCCTTTGTTCAATTTTCCCATATACAAGTGTATTTTGATTCCATTACTTGAGATTTTTTGTTTTCTCCTAATGCAAGGTTCTTCATGTCCTAGACACAAAGGAGGTCATCTTGAACCTCAGATTGCATGTGAACTTCTGTATCTTATTATTGGTTTAGAGTTTGGAGAAAAATATGCTAGCATTGCATCCAAAACATGCCAAAATCCTAAGATTGACTGTCTATTTGCATGATTTTGATACTTAGAGGTCTTGATAAGCCTTTTTGTATTGATTTCCAGACATGACCAATTCAAGCAATTAGGCCCATCCAACATTTCCAGATGATCATAATTGCTTGAATCGGTCGTGTCCTAGATTCATGTACAAATAAGTTCATCAAGACCTCTCGGTATCAAAATCATGCAAATAAACAATCAATCTTAGGGTTTTGGCACGTTCTGGATGCAATGGTAGTATTACTTTCTTTAAATTCTGAGCCAATAGTAAGATAGAGAAGTTCACATGGAATCTGAGATTTAAGATGACTTCCTTTTTGTCTAGGACATTAAGGATCTTGCATAGGGAGAAAACAAAATATCTCAAATAATGCAATGAAACTAGGGCATGGCTAAAAATCACAAGAAATAGAGCTAATTTTCCCATTTCTTTGGTCAATATCTATGAATGATGAGGAATAAGGGGATTGCATAAGAAGAAAACCAAAGAACTCAATTATCTGAATGAATCTAGGACATGAGCAATTCAAGCGATTATGCTGATCAGAAAATCATGGATGGGCCTTATCGCTTGAATTGGTCATATCTCAAAGATGAGTCATAAATGAAAGGGAAATGAGTTTCAGCATACCTTAACCTCATACTCATCCTAAAGCAATTCTTCCGCATCAATTCTTTGAGAGCTTTAAGTCTTGATGCAAGGGATGACCGATGCAAGCGAATAGAGGCAATCAAAGATGGTCAAACATGTGTTGTCGCTTGAATCAGTCGTGTATAAAATTTAGGTGTAGGAGTGTTCCGTATGGGTACGCAAAGTTGTTGAAGGTAGAAAATGAGCAGAAGCTAAGGGACCTGATATTTATGAGGGAAAAGAGATGTTGGAGAAGCCAACGGTGGACCAACGAGTGCATGCCATGTGGAAAGGCCTCCAGAATTCCAAAGGTCAAATATGGCAACTTGCACGTTGAGCTCCACAAACGTTCAAATGTTGTGGATGAATGAAAATGTGCCACATGGTAATGTACGTTGGGATTCACAACGTCAAATGATGTGAATGAATAAGAAGGTACCATGTGGCATCAACAATCAATAGATCCTAAAGTCGCTATATAGGCTCCTCAGCTCATTTGTGGCATTTTTCTTCTACTCCCTCTAGTTTCACTCAACTCCCCATATTCTTCATCGCATTTGTTTTTTGACTCTCTTTTGCAAGAAACAATCTCAACTCATTGCTTATTGAAGTCTCTTGGTATGCAATATGAGATATGCATTTCTTACCTTTTTGAAGTGTTTTTGAAGTTGTTCTATATGGAGCATTCATTCATATAGCTAGAAATATGACACTTGTTTGGACATGACCAATTCAAGAGATTAGGCCCATCCAAGGTGCTTTGATGGCCCTAATCGCTTGAATCGATCATGGCCAAAGAGAACAAGTATATGATGTCAATTTTCATTTATTTGCTCTTTGAAGTGCTTTTTTATTTGTTCTATATGGAGCATTCATTCACTGATATAGCTAGAAATATGACACTTTTTTGGACATGACCAATTTAAGAAGCTTGGATGGCCCTAATCGCTTGAATTGGTCATGTCAAAAGGAGGTCATCTTGAACCTTAGATTTCATGTGAACTTTTGTATCTTATTATTGGTTTAGAATTTGGAGAAAATTATGCTATCACTGCATCCAAAACATGCCACAACACTAAGATTGACTCTCTATTTGGATGATTCTGATACCCAAAGGTCTTCATAAGTCTTTTTGTTTTAATTTCCAAACAGGACCGATTCAAGCGATTAGGCCCATCCAACATTTCTAGATGAGCCTAATCGCTTCAATTGGTCCTGTCCTAGATTCATGTACAAATAGGCTCATCAAGCCCTCTCGGTATCAGAATCATGCAAATAGATAGTCGATCTTAAGGTTTTTACATCGTCCGCATGCAATGGTAGTATTATTTTCTTGAAATTCTGAGGCAATAGTAAGATAGAGAAGTTCGTATGGACTCTGAGGTTTAAGATGACGTCCCTTCTCTCTAGGAAATTAAGGATCTTGCATAGGGAGAAAACACAAAATATCTCAAATAATGCAATGAAACTAGGGGATTATTGAAAATCATAAGAAATAGAGGCTAATTTTCCCATTTCTTTGGTCAATATCTATGAATGATGAGGAATAACAGGATTGCATAAGAGGAAAACCAAAGAACTCAAGTATATGAATCAATCTAGGACATGACCAATTCAAGTGATTATGCTCATAAAAAAATCTTGGATGGGCCTAATCGCTTGAATTGGTCATGTCTCAAAGATGAGTCATAAATGAAAGGCAAATAATTTTGAGCATACCTTAACCTCATACTCATCCTAAAGCAATCCTTCAGCATCAATTCTTTGAGGCCTTTAAGTCTAGATGCAAGGGATGGCCGATGCAAGTGAATAGAGGCAATCAAAGATGGTTAAACATGTGCTATCTCTTGAATTGGTTGTGTATAAAATTTAGGTGTAGGAGCACTCATTATGGGTACGCAAATTTGTTGAAGGTAGAAAATGAGCACAAGCTATGGGACTTGATGTTTATGAGGGAAAAGAGACATTGGAGAATCCATGTGTACCAATGAGCGCATGCCATGTGGAAAGGCCTCAAGAATTCCAACAGTCAAATGATGTGGACGAATAAAATTTTGACACATGGCAACTTGCACGTTGAGATCCACAACGGTCAAATGATGTGAATGAATCAAAATGTGCCACGTGGTAATGTATGTTGGGATTCACAACGGTCGAATGACATGGACCAATCAGAAGGTACCACATGGCATCAATGGTCAATAGATCCTAAAGTCCCTATATAAGCTCCTCAGCTCATTTGTGGCATTTTTCTTCTACTCTCTCTAGTTTCACTCAACTCCCCATATTCCTCATCACATTTTTTTCGACTTTCTTTTGCAAGAAATAGTCATAACTCATTGCTTTTTGAAGACTCTTGGTGTGCAATATGAGATATGCATTTCTTTTCTTTTTGAAGTGTTTTTTAAGTTGCTCTATATGGAGTATTTATTCATATAGCTAGAAACATGACACTTGCTTGGACATGACCAATTCAAGTGATTAAGCCCATCCAAGAAGCTTGGATGGCCCTAATCGCTTGAATCGGTCGTGGCCAAAGAGAACAAGTATATGGTGCCAATTTGCATTTATTTGCTCTTTGAATTGTGTTTTTCTATATGGAGCATTCATTCATATAACTAGAAATATGACACTTGTTTGGACACGACCAATTCAAGCGATTAGGCCCATCAAAGAAGCTTGGATGGCCCTAATCGCTTGAATTGGTCGTGTCCAAAGAGAACAAGTATATGATGCCTATTTGCTTTTCCTCGTTATAAAGAGTTTTTCTTCATTTGATTATGTAATGAATTTCACATTTCATAAGTTGTTGATGGAGAAACAAAACATTCAAGTTATTAGAGCCATTGGAGAACCAAAGATGGTGCTAACTGCTTGAATTAGTCCTCTACATTGAAACCATATTTTTTATGTATACTTGTTTTTCTTGAGTATTATAAATGTCTTACCATTGGTTTATTTATGGAATGCACATGAAAGCACTTGAGGGCTTGCATTATTTGACATGACCAATTCAAGCGATAAGGGTAGTGTGAGTACTTCGGATGACCCTAATCGCTTGAATCAGTTGTCTCCATTTATAACTTTCATTTGAAGTATATTTCCTTATTTAAATGTAAGACATGTATGATCATGGATTTTTGTCATGAAATACACAAGAGATCACTTAATGGCATGCCTTTTTGGACCCGAGTGAGTCAAGAGATATGGGCAATCGGACAAGTTTGGGTGGCCCTTATCACTTGAATTGGTCTTGTCTTTAATCCCTCCATTTGCTTACTTTTTCTTTCATATCTATAAGGATTATGTTTTGTGCTTTCTTGAAGACGAGAAGATGTGAAGAGTCCTTGATACATCTAGTTCATCTTCACATTTATCCTTCATCATCCATCTTTGTACATTAGTTTTTACTAGTTCTGTCTAGGAGGAAGTCTTTGAACAGTAGAAACTTTCCAAGACCAATGATATAAAGCATAACAAAGCCAATATGAATATGAAGAGTGCATACATAAAACAAAAAATGACAAAAATATTTAATACTCAATGTCTTTGTTTTCAACCAAGAGAAAATATTATCATTTGTGGTGGGAAAAAAAGGGGCAAGAGTGGTAACATTCTTAAAGGTTGGAACTTGATCACTTTGGGTGGTAAGCAAGTAATGCAAGATAGTGTTTTCTCCGATCTAATGTTTGCCATTGCACCATAAATTGAGAATGTGAATTGTGGCGAAAACTCATCAAGATACTCTAGAAGCACTCTAACATTTTTAAGTTTCCAATTTGCAGTGTCAATTATTTTCCTACGTTGAAAATCTGGATGCATCAGTAATTCTAACTCAAATTGTGGAGAGTTCAGTTTCCAAGATTTTCTTCCACCTTCTTTTGTCATATGGTAACATTAGAGATTGTTGAGATTAGGGAAACTTTTCTTAAGTTATCATCCTTCTTGGATGCATGAGAAATTACACAAGAAAATGTAAATTCTCTTTCTAAACTTGAATTTATGATTTTCTAAGTATCTCCTAGACTTAGAGTCATCATAAAGTTTTGGAAGTTTGCAAGTATCATGTTTTCTTGCTCATCAAGATGGCAAGAAAAGTGAATGCTTGAACTTTTTATGCCTATACTAAGCAAGACTTCTTACATACTTAATGGAGCTCATCATTAAGTATATGATACCTAAGTATCACTTTGGGAAAGAATGGACTAGTTACTTGAGTTGCAAGGTACCTAGTAAATTTTCAACTAACTAGTTTTATATCCTCCATAATGTCTAATTTGAGCTTGAAAGTAAGGTAAATACATTTATTCATCTACTTAGCAAACAATTATGCTATGTCATATGCAAATGCATGTGTGTGCATGTTTGTGTTGGCATGTTTTTCTTTTCATTCCCTAAACTAAATCAAGCAATTCTTGAGCTTGCAATGCATGCACTTCATGCATCTATGCACAAACATACTAATTTGGCTTCCTTTAAACCATATAAATAGGCAAGTGTGCAAGCTTGAGTGCATCAAATACATTTTCAAACAAGAAGGAAGCTTATGTTGTGAATAAAATCATTCCTTTGGAAGGCAAAATGCATGAAGAGTCATTCATTTTTGTGAATGAAGTGTAAATAATGATTCATAGATGTAATGAAGTGCTTGATGAATTTTCCAATAATTCTATGCTCTCCCATTTTGCTCGAAAGCTACTTAAACATTGAGGAAGATGATGAAGTCCCATCAAGGTCTCCTACCAATGCATGAGACTAATGATTATGACCACCCCATGCTAGAGAGATGACTCTCCTGCCAACCTTATGCCTCTATATATAGCTCTCTCCAAGGGATGGATAACTAGGGTAAGTTGATACTAACCATCCAAGTGTTTTCCATGTAACTACAGGTGCACCAGGTGTCCCAATTAATTGTAGTTAACTCAAGTGGATGCTTCTAGAAGGCTCTAGAGATCTTTGGGCAAAGATATCTCCCCATGCTCCCCATGGGCATTGAACCCAAGGCCTCCTCCTTCACACCTATAGGACTTAACCACTAGGATAAGTGGATCACTTGTTTACAAGATCACATGACCTTCTACATAAGTCTATTCTCAAGATCTTTGGTCATACACGCAAGTGACCAAATGGTGTCCAATTTTAGATCTATCTAAATCAGAGGGACCTTAGATCATAGGCTTTTCTTTATAAAATGCATGTTGAAAGTATGAGAAGAACTTTGTAAATGGGACCCAGAGCTACAACTTTCATCACTATTAGCTTACAAAGTGGAAAAAGATTCTCTTTCAAAAATGGTATAAGTAAAAATGTAGGTTGGGCATTTCCACTCAAAGAGAGAGTTTGCAAGGTGTGGACTTGTTTGGAATGAGTTTTGGAAACCACTTAAAAAGGTACTTCATGGTTTTTGGAATTCGCCATGTGTTGATTCTAAGATCCTGAAATGCCATTTCTTCGATTTCCAACACCAACAAGATATGGTTGGCTGGAAGGAACTAACACTTCACCATAATTAACGCCCGTTCAAACCATTATTTTTGGAGCCCTATCCTAATGCTTTTGACCACTGATCAAGGGCCAAACAATTATTCAATCACATATAAGTTCTTTAGATCTTATTGGATCTTCTTGACCTTAGCTTTTATGAGAGAAACACTATTAGGGGCTTCACCCCGAATTGGGTTTGAGAATCCCTAGAACGGATAGAGGTAGTGGTCGAGGCCACATTCCTCAAGGTAAGAGATGCGAGGAACATGGGAAAAAAAGGAGGGGTGAGAAAAGAAGAGAAAGGATAGAGAGAGAGAGAGAAACAAATATATATATATATATATATATATATATATATATATATATATATATATATATATATATATATATATATATATATATATATATATATATATATATATATATATATAGAGAGAGAGAGAGAGAGAGAGAGAGAGAGAGAGATACTAGGAAATTACATTCATTTATCTACTTACCAAACAATCATGCTCTATCATATGCAAATGCATGTGTGTGCATTGACATGTTTTTCTTTTCACGCCCTAAACTAAATCAAGCAATTCTTGAGTCTGCAATGCATGCACTTCTTGCATCTATGAAAAAGCACAGTAATTTGGCTTCCTTTAAACAATATAAATAAGCAAGTGCATAAGCTTGAGTGCATCAAATACCTTTTCAAACAGAAAGGAAGCTTGTGTTGTCCATAAGATCATTCTTTTTGAAGGAGAAATGCACAGACAATCATTCATTTTCGTGCATGAAGTGGAAATAATGATTAATAACTGTTATCGTGTGCTTGATGAATTAAGCAAGTGCATAAGCTTGAGTGCATCAAATACCTTTTCAAACAGAAAGGAAGCTTATGTTGTCCATAAGATCATTCTTTTGGAAGGAGAAATGCATAGAAAATCATTCATTTTCGTGCATGAAGCGGAAATAATGATTCATAAATGTTATTGTGTGCTTGATGAATTTTCCAATACGTCTATGTTTCTTTCATTGAATGCTCAAAACCTGCATATACATTATCAAAAAATGAAGACTTATACTATGCTTCCATGATAATTAAATGCAAGCTACATGAAACCAAAGAGCAAAACAACTTTTGAAATGAAAACATCAATTGAAAAATAATTAGCTTCAATTGAAGCTTTGTCCATCCATTGATCCTTTGGAAAAAACATCCTCTATCCTTTGATCCTTAAAGAAGAGACCCACCCCACTCCGTCATGCTCATTACCTTCACAAAGTCTCCAAGCATGTTCATAGATGGACTTTTGAACTCCAAAATTTAGCTTGACAAAATCGTGAGAAAGGGCTCCAAGAAGTCTTCCAAATTTGGTCATTTTGTTATTGGGTTCATATTGAGGAGAAAAAGGACCTTTGAAGAAGCACCTATGAAGTGAGAGGAGATGATCATCATCCTTTTTCATGCAACACTGATATTTTTATATGTAGGCTATTGGAAAAGTGGTTAGTGCATGTGGCGATATTGAGATTTAGAAATGTCGTTTCTTTGAATTCCAACACCAACAAGATATGCTTGGGTGGAAGGAACTGACATTTCACCATAATTAATGGCCTTCGAAACCATTCTTTTTGGAGCCAAAGCCTAATGCTTTTTGTTGGAAGACAATGTATATATTGGTCCAACAATAACTTAAATAGTGGTTCTCTTTCCCACAACATCAACAGCATAAGTATATTCTCCTAGAAGACTTAGCTAGAACAAAAAGTGGGCACACGTGGTTTAGCTCAATCGATTTGAAAAGCTTTCTACCAACCAGAGTTCGAATAGCTTTCTACCAACCAGAGTTCGAATCGCGTTCATGACAACGAAGTAGATTTCTTTTTTGAAAAACAGCTCACGGATGACGACACTGTTTCCACGATAGAGTTTTTTAGAGATTTGTTCGTAAGTTTTTCTTGATCGTAGCTTTAGCGAAGGGGCTTTTTGGATTGGCTTTTCAAGGAGTACACAACCTATATAAGGAAGCCCTTGGCTCATTGTATAATCGTTCACTCAAAGATCTAGAGTTTGGAGATCTTCTTGAAGAGAGAGTGTTCACACACTCTTGGAGGAGGTGAAGTTTTGGTGAAGGAGAGGCTACTCTCATTGGAGCAAGAAGTCTTCTACAAGGTGGTGGTAACTATCTTTTGTGAGTTAACCTTGTGGTATATTTACAATTTTTGTTACACTATTTTGTGAGAATAAGGTTAGCTTCATTGCTTCGTTTACTTCACACACACTTAGATTATTTCAACATAATCTAAATTTTGTACCATCATCTTCTTAGATATTCTTCCATTAGTGAGTGCACCACTTTATATGGTTGAGTAGTACTCCCATCTTGTAATTTGGACATATATTTTTTTTAGTGAGTAAGCATCCAGCTTACGTTCCCTATCCTTGTCTCAAGATCTTTCATTCCATCTCTTACTTATCATCTTGTCAATTAAAGTTGTGTATGCTCAAAAGGTTTTAGTATTGGAACGATCTTGGGGCCCCAAATTCCAACACTTGGTATCAGAGCTACATAATTGACATACACACTTAGTTAAGATGAGTGAGATTAGAATTGAGATTGAAGACAAGTTAGATGGATCTTCTAATTATCCCATGTGGAGTTTCATGATGATGAACTCGTTAGTGACAAAGGATTTATGGAGTATCATGAATGGATCCTTAACAAGACCGAGACGAGAAGGCGAAGAAGGAGCTACAACCACTTCAAGAGGTACTGGAATTACTATCACAGAATCGACTGAAGAAGAGGTAACCACTTCGACATCCAGTGTCACTGCTAGGTCTTTACCTAGAGTTCCTCCTACTGAAGATCAGGCAAGATGGGATGCTAGAGATGCTTTAGCACTTTCATTCATAGCAATGAGTGTCAAAAAGCATATTCTACCACAAATCAGATCTTGCAGAAGTTCTAGTCAAGCTTGGATAAAGCATGAGAATCTTTTTCAGAGCAAAAATCCTGCTAGGAAAGCTCACTTCAGGAGACAACTAGCAAATACAAAGATGAAAGTTGGTGAGTCAATTCAAACCCACATTACGAGACTCGTTGACTTGAGAGATCAACTTCTAAATGTAGGAGTTGAGTTATCAGATGAAGAAATGGTAAATATGCTGATTAATTCACTTCCTATTTCATATCGATCTTTCATAACCACTCTTACCCTTACTACAAGAGATAGAGAGGTTACATTTGAAGAGTTAGAGTTCTTGTTGCTTCAAGATGAAGATCAATTGAACGGAACGGAAGAGAATGAAGAAGCACTTTCATCTTCATCAAAGGGTCAAAAGAAGAAGAAGGATAAGAAGAAGGAAAAACAATCCAAGAAGGAAAGTAGGTCCCCCTCACCTTGTACTTCAGATTCTGTATCTACGACATCTAAAGAGAAGTCTTCTAAGAAGAAGAAAGTAATATGTTCTTTTTGCAAGAAACATGGACATACTAAGTCAATGTGTTATAAAAGGATTGCAGCAGAAAAGAAAAATGCATCAGGTAATGTTGTAGAAGATGATAAAAAAGGGAAATCTCAAGGTGATTCTTATGCCTGTATCACCATTGAGGAAGTAGCTTTTGATCAGGAAGCTTTACAAGTTCTTTCAGCAAGTCCTTGGATATTTGACTCAGGTGCTACAAAGCATATGACAGGTTGCAGAAGGGAATAGGTACAGTAACCCTAACATCAAGAGAAGGTGGTAATTTTTAGATTTCAAATGTCCTTTATGTACCTGAAATGAAGAAGAATCTACTATCTATATTTGCATTTTTAAGTGATGGTTTTAAAGTTGTATTTGAGAAAGATCTTTGTAATATCTTATTACATAAAGAAGACAAGTGTCTTTTACAAGGTGAGCATAAAGGAGGGATCTTTGTTTTGTCAAAAATCTATCAGGCATATGCAGTCAAATCTTCGTCACCGGTGGAAGATATGAAGCTATGGCATGAAAGATTTGGACATATCAGTTTTGGAGCTCTCAAGAGTATCAAAGATAGAGGTATGGTTGAGAGTTTACCCTCATTCCAGCTATCAGATGATTCAGATATATGTGAAGGTTGTCTTGAAGGTAAGATGCATAAACTACCTTTCAAGAAATATGGTCATATTACAGCTACCAGGAAATTGCTGATTATTCATTCAGATGTGAATGGACCTATGAGAGCAGACTCTATTCAGGGTTTCAGGTATTTTGTTCTATTTGTTGATGATTTTACGAGATACTCATGGATCTATGGTCTTAAGTTGAAGTCAGAAGTCTTTCCTATGTTCAAGAAGTTTGTAGCTATGGTTGAAAATGAAAGTCAGGAAACTGTCCAGATTCTCAGAAGTGATAGAGGTGGAGAATACTTGTCAAATGAGTTCTAGACATTTCTTGATGAGAAAGGTATTGCTCGACACCGTACTATTGCTTATACGCCTTAGCAAAATGGTGTTGTAGAAAGAAACAATAGAGTACTTGTTGAAATGATGCGGAGCATGATGGCATCCAAGAGGCTTTCACCAAAATTCTAGTTTGATGCAGTACATACAGTTAATCATATTTTAAATAGGTCATCTACAAAAGCTTTAAAGGTAATCACACCATATGAATCTTATTATGGTAGAAAACCTAATGTGAGTTATTTTAGAGTGTTTGGATCAATTTCTTATGTACATGTTGAGAAAAAGGACCGAGGCAAACTAGATGTAAAGGCAAAGAAAGCTATTTTTATTGGATATCTTGTTGAGAGTAAAGGATACAGGTTTTATGTTCCAGAGACAGGTGAAGTTATTCTTTCACATAATGCTTATATTGTTGAAGATAAGGTTTATGATAAAGAAGTAAAAATTTGGGAGTTCATTAGTGAAAATGACTATGGAATTTTTAGAAAGATTCTGGATGTAGATGTTCACCCATATCAAGAGGGAGTTAAAATTCCTAGGATTCAAGAAAAAGTTGAAGAAAGAGGAATTTCACAACCTTCTACAGAGTCAGTTCCACAAGAGACTTTCGTTCCAGAATTGGAAGAAGCTAAAGTTCCAGAAAGTCCTAGTACCTCGACAGGACAAGTTCCAGAACCTGTGAAAGTTGAAAGTTCAGAAAGAGTTTCACCACTATTTAAGGATACACCTATGTGGTTATATCAAACTTGGAAAGATAGTTGTATAAAGACTTTTACTGGACGAACAAGGAGTCAGACTAGACAACAACAACAAGATCATGTAAGAACAAGAATTCAAACTAGATAGCAAAAAGATCATGTAAGTTTTGCTGAAGACTTCGAGATTCATGATATTTTGGCACTTACGACTGTCGAAGATGAACCTACGTGTGTTAAAGATGCACTTAACATTCCTATTTGGAGAAAAGCTATGCAAGAAGAGATTGATTTTATTCATAAGAATCAAACTTGGTAGCTATGTGAGTTACCAGAAGGAAAGAAGGCTATAGGTGTAAAATGGATCTTCAAAATCAAAAGGAAAGCAGATGGCACTATTGAGAGATACAAGGCCAGGTTGGTTGTCAAAGGATATGCACAACAAAAAGGTATTGATTATGATGAGACATTTGCTCCTACGTCTAGGATGACTATTATTAGGTCAATACTTGCTCTAGAAGCACATTTTGGTTGGCATATATATCAACTTGACAATAAGACTGCTTTTCTAAATGGTGATTTACACGAGGATGTGTATATTCAACAGCCAGAAGGTTCTGAAGAGAGAGGTAAAGAACACTTAGTGTGTAAGCTTATAAAAGCTTTGTATGGTTTAGAACAGGCACCTAGAGCATGATATGAAAAGATACATACATATCTTTTATCCATTGATTTCCATAACTCAGATGCGGCTCCAACTCTTTATGTTAAAGCTGAAACAGGTATGATGATTATAGCAATCATTTATGTGGATGATATTGTAGTCACAGGTCCCAGAGATGAAGGTTTGCAGATGTTCAAAGAAGAATTGAAGCAAACATTTGATGTGAATGATTTAGGCATTTTACATTATTCCAAGAAGTTCCTCTTAACCAATGGAGAGATTCCCTCATGAAACCAATAATTTTGAGATTACTAAGTTTTAATGAAATTTATAAACTATATCCTTTTCTTGTACAAGGAAAATAAATTCTATGATTTTTGTATATTCAAATTTTTTTTTGTTCGAAGGGTAAAGTGTAATCCTGTAATCGTGTGAGTATGCCTAATGAATGAGTGAGATTTACAACCTTCTTCCTGCTGTGGCATGCAAATCTAAAGTACGCTACAAAGAGGGAAAATTTGCAAGTACATGCAAATTTTTTGAAAAGCTAATTCATATTTTTCAAGAACTAATTCATACAGTTTGATGTCACAATAATGAATCTAAGGAGTCTTGTCGCTAAAAGTGGGAAAGTGGCCTCGGCCGAACCTCCATTCAAAAAAAAAAAAAAAGTTGGGAAAGTGGGGTATCCTTATATATAATTAAGTTTTCTACCCATTATATATGCAAATATTTTTTTCTTATTTCTTAAGGAAACGGGTGGTAAGCTCATGAGATATGGAGAGAGCAATTCGGTAACAGAGAAGCTGTAAAATCATATTCCAAACATTCCAAGTATTAGTATAACTTAATTAGAGAATATTAATCATGTATTCGTATAGTGTACGTAGTAAATAATGTTTGCGATGAAGGTCAATTTTGATGTGTGCAAGTGAATCGTTGACGGCAAGACAGTAGCTGTCTGGTAAGGAGACGCCATCTCTGCACCAGCACTTTCTCGCTACGCATTTCCCTCCATTTCTCGCAGCCTGGCATAAAAGATCGCCCACCGCACTGGAGCACCACCATCTTCGGCCAACCTGTTCGTCCTGTACTGATTGATATAATTAACATCTTGCATGCGTAAGATCATAGTGCAGGTTCATCAGACTCGTGGGCGCGTTCTGCGAGCATTTAGTGAAGGCATGGATCCGTGTTGCAAAGTTACCTTCATGCTTCTCTGCGTATGTGGCCTTTTGATCCTGGAAGCTCCGCCAAAGTCAGAAGCAAAGAGCGTTACCAGGCGGTTCTTTTTCCATGTGAGTTTCTGTGTAAAATCTGCAGCTAGGCAAAATCTTACTTGCGTGGATTCTTAACCCGCTGCGTTCACCATTGAATTGTCTTACAGGTGCGGTATCAGGCGATAACACGCCTTTGCTCCACGAAGGTCGTCCCCACAGTGAATGGTCAGTTCCCCGGGCCGACCATGTACATGAGAGAGGGAGACCATGTGCTCGTTGAGGTCAGCAATGAGCTTCCAGACAAGAACATCACAATCCACTGGTAAGATGACACAAGATGATTGTAAGTGTTACACAATAGACTTGATGTTTTCTTTTTTCCTTCTTCGTCTACGTCAGTCAGAAGCGATATTTGGGAACAGACTTGTTAACGTTCTAAGCTATGGACGGACGTGTAGGCATGGGATCAAGCAGGTTCGGACAGGCTGGGCGGATGGACCAGGCTATGTCACACAGTGCCCCATGAAGCCAGGAACATCTTACACATACAACTTCACGGTCACAGGGCAGCGGGGAACCCTGTGGTGGCACGGACATAACAACTGGATGCGCTACACTGTGTATGGCGCAATTGTTATCCTACCAAAGAAGGACACTCCATACCCCTTCCCCAAGCCGGACGGGGAGATACCTCTAGTTCTAGGTGAATGGTGGAAAGGCAGCATGGATGTTGTACTGCAGCAGCTTGCCCGGAGCGGCGGTGCTCCCAACAATTCAGATGCATACACCATCAACGGGCAGCCCGGCGACCTTTACCCATGCTCGAGAGCAGAGAAGGTCGTCATTCCTGTGAAGAGCGGGAAGACATACATGCTACGGATAGCTGGTGCGACCATGAATGGTGAGATGTTTCTGAGTGTGGCTGGGCACAAACTGACGGTTGTAGAACTGGATGCATCATATACAAAGCCACTTGAGGTGGACTACGTTCTTGTTACGCCGGGACAGTCGATGAATGTGTTGCTCAAGGCAGACCAGACTGTCGGCAATTACTATTTGGCGGTCCGCCCCTACATAGCACCAAATGTAAGCCAGCCTGGACAACTCCACAGCAACGGCCGTTATTGCGTATGAAGGAAGCCACCCTCATGCTACGCCAGCACTTCCGACTACACTTCCGGCCATTACTGATAGCACTTCAGCAAACGCTTTCAGCAAGAGCTTGCGTAGCCTTGCGTCGAAAGATTTCCCAGCGATGGTGCCCTTGCAGATCGATCGACATCTCATGTTTACCATTGGTTTAGCAATTCGACCCTGCTCTAATTGCACGCTGGGAGGCAGGTTATCTGGCGTTTACAACAACATCTCCCTGGAGCTACCCAAGACGGCCTTGCTCCAAGCACATTACTTCAGAAAACCAAACGTGTATGTCACTAACTTCCCGGACAACCCAACCTCGAGCTTCAACTACACAGGCAAGCCGCCCAGCAATATAATGGCCAAGGGTGGTACGCGTCTGAGTTACCTTCCATTCAATTCCAACGTGCAGTTGGTCCTCCAGAGCACCGCCATTGTGGCTCTAGAAAACCACCCTATCCATCTGCACGGTACCAACTTCTTCGTGGTCGGCATGGGCTTGGGAAACTATAATGCATCCTCTGATCCGCTCTCCTTCAACTTAATCGACCCTCCGGAGCGGAACACCATCGGAGTGCCCTTGGGCGGTTGGGTCGCCCTGCGCTTCCAAGCCAACAATCCCGGTCAAGTGTACTTTGATGAGCTTGTTATTTATGCATTTGAGCATGCTACGTATCCTGCCGCTTCGACAATCTTAGTAGGAAAGATTGTTTCGCATCACCGTGTACAGAACGATGAGGATTCATGTGGCTTATAAGCAATCTCGGTTTTATCATATAGTTATGCCCTACAACGTTGCGGCAGTTCTAATTTTGGCTAACAGAAAATTTCCTATATATCGTGCTTTTCTGATGTCTTTCTTCCTTGTGCTTTTGATTTGATGCAGGCGTCTGGTTCATGCATTGTCACCTTGAATTCCATACCTCTGTTGGCTTGGCGACGGCATTCGTCATCGAAAACGGTCCCAATCCAGAGGACAGCTCATTCCTCCACCTTTGGACCTTCCCCCCTGCTGATGATGATCAGGCGATGATAGGTCGGTCCATCCAAAACGTCTTCTTCCTTTCAACAATGGTCCATCGATGTCGGAATCACTTGTACAGCATTCATCGATTACCAACTCTAAAACTCTATGCACCTTCAGCCTGACCGCAAGCAAAAAACACTTGTAATTCTTTCCAACAAGGATGCTTGTACTCCCTAAGGGCTCTTTGACTCTCAAGTCTCCACGCACACAAAAATAGAAACAATAAAAATCTCTCGCATGTATATCGAAGCTTAGTCAAAAATGCTATTATACAAATGAGCTTTCAAAAAAAGAAAAACTTCAAGGTCTTCTTGGCGTCCCTAAGGCAAATTACTAGCAGTAATTCTTATTATTCTTCATCCTCCTTTTAAATATTCCAAGGAAGATGGATCTATTCTCATTCACTGGAGCTTTCAAATTCAATTCTTTCTTGTAGAAAATGTACGTAATTCATCTCAGCACATGATGCTCTTATAAAAGATGTTTTTAACAAATATTGCAGAGTTCTGTTTTGTCAACGCTTTTCATAGGTCAAGAGCGCCTTAATTGAGCCTCTCAATTCTCTTAATAGCAACATCTCGAAAAGCTTAATTTGGCTTCATGTAAAGCTAGTTTCTGTACCATTGTTTCATATCCTAGCTCTTGAATGTGCTAAAGATGTCAGGTACTTGCCTCTTGCAGATTGATGGCTTCCTTATTAGCAATCTTGGTTCCCTTCATTGCTTCCTCGTAAAACCTTTGAAGTAAGTTGTTTGCTTGGCTTCTCGGTATAGGGTGTCACACAGTTGGTAAGGTCGAATTCTCGAGTGGATAAATCTGTGTAGAGCTCATGTATATCACTACAACAGATTGATGGTATACCGAGGTTTTTACCGAGGAAAATGAACGCGGCTTTATTTGCCGCGACGCCGGTGTAAAGGTCGGTTTGCGAGTCAGTACCAAAATGTCGGTATAAACGTCGGTACATGCGTCGGTATATGCGTCGGTAATATGTTTTTGCTGCATCGCCTCTTGGGTGTACCGACGATTATTCCGATGACACCACTGGGAGTATCGTCGCGTATATCGACGACCATACTTGCAAAATTTTTTTTGGGCAGAGTGTTTTGTCTTTTGCTATAGCAACATTACCATGATGTTGCTGAACAAAAAACAATACACTCTGCCCAAAAAAAACCGAGTACATGTGATTTGTACTCTAATGACAACCAAAATATGATTTCATGAAACAGGGTATTATTGTACACAAAAGAGATCGATAATCAGAATGAACAATGAACCATGTACAAAAGAAGTTATATATCTCAATAATAAAGCATGTACAAGAGTGTGGCAAACCACTGTCATATATGACGCTTTTACAAAATGTGGCAAAGCAATGTATTGCCATATGGAAATCAAATACAAAATATTGGTCTTCCACTGCCATACACATGCAAAGAACGTTCCATATCAACAGTCTTGCAACAAAAAACATTAATGGAATGAGATAAATTCACATAAAAATTACAAACAAGTAAAAACCAAGTTTATAAATTAATTACCTCATCGCAAAGGCTCCCATGAAACTACCACACCGCGTCCCTCCAAGTCCTACAATAGTGCAGTCAACCCATTACTTTTTCCATAAGACTCCTCCGATCGTGTTGGAGGATGACCCATTGCCAGCTCGTGAAACAAATATAAAAAGATTAGAGAAATATATATAAGAAATTTAACACAAATAAATTCAATAAATGAAATGGTACTTACAAACTCATGATGCATCGTGTCATATCCGCCGCTGCCCAAATGTGACGGTCCAATCGTGTCTAGACGTGTGGCTGCGGCATTTCGCTGCTGGCGATATCGATCAGGAGTCTGCTGCTGCTCATCACAAATCATGTCCCACTCCTCAGCATCTAACCACATAGGCTTTGGTAAGCCTTCTCTGAATGCATCACGAGCCTCGGATCGTCGATGCGACATGACCTCACGTGCAGTGTGCAAAATCCACTCTGAACTGACAATAGACTGTCCATCGGCTGGTCAGAACTCTTGGTAAATCGTCTGTGTGATATAATTCTTCCGATCTTTATCTTGTTCACTCCATTTCAACATGATGGAGTGTCCAAACTAGATGGAGCAAAGCTGTCGTATGTGTGCATGCATTGCTTTGCCAACCGCATCCATCACCGGAGCTCCATCTCGAATACTATACACCTTGGAGTCATCATGGTCATGAGCACCCCAAGGTGTACGTGGTGTACTGCGTGGTGTACTGCGTGGCGTACCTACATCTGAGGTACTCGTCTTATGAGTAGAAGCGGGCGACACAACGTCCGTCGCACTGCCTCCACAACAACCGCCTCCTCCGCCTCCAGACCTACCTGTAGATACCACTCCTAGAACCTCCTGCTCCAGAGCGTGACCTCGATCTACGAGACGGGCCAGACCCTGTATCGCACTGAGGTGTCGAACACACATGTCTACTAGTAGACCCAGTAGGAGATGGCTGCAAAGATGGTTGTGGTGGAGTCACAAAGCTAGGAGACATACCTCCTACGGGAGTAGCACCACCCTCAGGAGTGACACCGGTAGAAGTGACACGCCAGCGGGAGTGAGGCCGGCAGGAGTAAGGCCACCAAGAGTGAGGCCGGGAGGAGTGCTACCACGAGCGATCCAATACTGTGATGCAGCGGCCATATACGCAGGAGGAACCTGACAGATGAACTCCAAAAACTGCTCCTCTGTTATGGACTGTGGAGTGACTGGAGGACTATCTCCCATCGTGCTCTGTAATAAAAGAACTCAAATAATTAGCATGCGATAAGAAAAATAATATAGGAAATAAACAAAAAAAAACCAAAAATTAGTACGTACAAGTGTTTTATTCAAAAGTCCTCTATTCTAGCATCCTCTTGAAGATCCGATGCACCGAGAATATCTATCTCTAAATTGATGGCTTCTAAATCGCTTACTATGCTGGTTTCCTCCTGATCATCGTCTATTGCTTTGTCTTCTCGAACAATGACCTCTTCTTCAATGACCTCTTCTTCTCGAACAATGATCTCTTCCTCCTCAACTATCGAATGAATCTTTGAGTCCACTAGAGATGGACTTTCTTCTACATCTGCATTTTCAAAAATTTATCTACTACGTGGAGCGACTTGTAAAACAAATAGCCACTCTGGGTCTTTTGAATCTGATATAAAAACAACTTGCTCACAGTGTTTGGGAAGTACAAATGTATCCCTTTCATCTGTCCATAATCTTGTGTGCCTTCTAGAGCATTATCATCTCTTGCACTGCGTAATCCAAATGGATTTACTCCATCCATAGCTAGGCCTAGACGTATGGACTGAGGCTCACTAGCAAACTCTGGCCATTTACTATCTATGTGCTTCCAAGCATCAGAGTCAGCTGGCACTCGCATTACATTATCTGTAGACCTGCTCTTTGTATGCCATGACATTAACTCAGCTATAGATTTGCATCTAAACATTTTCTTAATTCGTGGAATGATAGGAAAGTGGCGAAGAACCCTTGCGGGGATTGCTTCGCCTATAACGTCTTCTCTAAATCTATTTGCTCCACACTTTGGACATACGTGGAGATGCTCATACTCATTCCGAAAGAGAATGCAATCATTCGGACAAGCATGAATTTTCGTATAATCCATTCCAATGGACTGTAAAAGTTTTTTCGCATCTCCACGTGTTGGAGGCATGTCATTGCCCTCTGGCAAAATTTGATCTTTAAGAAGCCTGCAATAAGCAATTAAAATGATATTAGTAAATGAAGTTATTGTGATACAACAATGAAAGCCAATTTGTTCTCCACTTACCTGAACAATTTAGTGACACTACTATCTGACCATCCATAAATGGATTGCAGATTGAGCATCGCGAGTGAAGCACGTAGTACAGATATCTTTGCTCCATTGTAAAGTGGTAAACGAGCTAATCTTTGCATGTTTTCATATTCTTCATCAACTTCTGATCGTGGAATTTCTGTTGTGTCCATGAAACTCTCGTCGACACCTTCTTCACCATCATGATCTTCGTCCATCTCGTAAAATGCTTCAAGCATCTCTTCCATATGTTCATTCTGTGTAATATTGTTAGTGATTGCTTCTACGTCTAAGTCCTTTTTTGCTCTCTTTTGTCCACGAGAGGTTACCGGTGCAATGTCGTTTGGGTCCATCTTCTCACCTGGGGGACCATGCGAATGATAGCGTAGGTTTTCCAGTCGACTTCTATCAAAGGATCCATACTCTCTAACATGTGCAGTACAAATCCGTCGTTTCCGATAAATTTGATACTTGCACTGTGTGCAAGGACATGCCATTCTCTCTTCAGGATCCAAAGAAGCCATCTGCTACAATATGGACATTTTAGAACATTTTAGAACATTTGTTTTTTTATTAAACCTAGAAATCTAACTCTTAAAGACCTAAATACTTAAATACCTAAAAAAACTTAAAATCCTAGTTTTAAAACCCTAATCTATATAGCTATCCTATTTTATCTATATATTCGGATTTTTTCTTGATTGATCCTATTTTATATATATTTATTTATTTATTTATTCATATTTTTTTCCTCTTAATTAAGTTATAAGTATGCCTAAACCCTAAAACCCTAATTTTAAATATCTAGACCTAAATTATGTATATTTCTATACACATGTGTATATACATGTACATATGTATTATATGTGTATGTGTATGTGTGTATATATGTTATGTATGTGTTAAAACCCTAAAACCCTAATCCAAATGACCTAGAACTAAAACATGTATATATATGTATGCATGTGTATATATATGTGTATATGTATATATATGTGAATATAGATAGGTATACAAGTATATGTGTTTGTGTATTTATATATTTATTTATATATTTAGATTTTTTTTACTTAATTATATTTAATTAAATAATTTAGAACACTAGTTCTTTTTATATTTATTTATGTATATAATTATCTTATTTTATATATATATTTATTTATATATTCAGATTTTTTTTCTTACATAATCCTATTTTTATATATTTAATTTTATATATTTAATTTTATATATTTAATTAAATTATTTAAAACACTAGCTCTTTTTATATTTATTTACGTATATAATTATCTTATTATATATATATATATATTTATTTATATATTCAGATTTTTTTTCCTTATGTAATCCTATTTTTATATATTTAATTTTATATATTTAATTATATATATTTAATTAAATTATTTAAAACACTAGTTCTTTTTATATTTATTTATGTATATAATTATATTATATGTATATATATATTTATTTATATATTCAGATTTCTTTTCCTTACGTAATCCTATTTTTATATATTTAATTTTATATATTTAATTATATATATTTAATTAAATTATTTAAAACGCTAATTCTTTTTATATTTATTTAAGTATATAATTATCTTATTTTATATATATATTTATTTATATATTCAGATTTTTTTCCTTATGTAATCCTATTTTTATATATTTAATTTTATATATTTAATTATAAATATTTAATCAAATTATTTAAAACACTAGTTCTTTTTATATTTATTTATGTATATAATTATCTTATTTTAAATATATATTTATTTATATATTCACATTTTTTTCCCTTACATAATCCTATTTTTATATATTTAATTCTATATATTTAATTATATATATTTAATTAAAACCCTAATCTTAAAATTTTAGATCTGAAATACTAAACCCTAAAACCCTAATCTTAAATATGTAGACCTAAAATACGTATATTTCTGTATACATGTGTATATACATGTATATATGTATTACATGTGCATGTGTATGTGTGCATATATCTTATGTAGGTGTTATAAACCTAAAACCCTAATCTTAAAGATTTAAATCTAAAATATGTATATTTTTGTATGCATGTGTATCTACATGTATGTATGTATTATATGTATATGTGTGTTTGTGTATATATGTTATCTACGTATTAAAATCCTAAAACCCTAATCAGAAAGACTTAGACTTAAATCTAAAATACTAAACCCTTAAACCCTAATCTTAAATATAGAGACCTAAAATATGTATATTTCTGTATACATGTGTTTATACATGTATATATGTATTATATGTGCATGTGTATGTGTGCATATATGTTATGTAGGTGTTAAAACCCCAAAACCCTAATCTTAAAGATTTAAATCTAAAATATGTATATTTTTGTATGCATGTGTATCTACATGTATGTATGTATTATATGTATATGTGTGTTTGTGTATATATGTTATCTACATAATAAAATCCTAAATTCCTAATCAGAAAGACTTAGACTTAAATCTGAAATACTAAACCCTAAAACCCTAATCTTAAATATTTAGACCTAAAATATGTATATTTCTGTATACATCTGTATATACATGTATATATGTATTATATGTGCATGTGTATGTGTGCATATATGTTATGTAGGTGTTAAAACCCTAAAACCCTAATCTTAAAGATTTAAATCTAAAATATGTATATTTTTGTATGCATGTGTATCTACATGTATGTATGTATTATATGTATATGTGTGTTTGTGTATATATGTTATCTACGTATTAAAATTGTAAAACCCTAATGAGAAAGACTTAGACTTAAATCTGAAATGCTAAACCCTAAAACCCTAATCTTAAATATCTAGACCTAAAATATGTATATTTATGTATACATGTGTATATACATGTATATATGTATTATATGTGCATGTGTATGTGTGCATATATGTTATGTAGGTGTTAAAACCCTAAAACCCTAATCTTAAAGATTTAAATCTAAAACATGTATATTTTTGTATGCATGTGTATCTACATGTATGTATGTATTATATGTATATGTGTGTTTGTGTATATATGTTATCTACGTATTAAAATCCTAAAACCCTAATTAGAAAGACTTAGACTTAAATTTGAAATATTAAACCCTAAAACCCTAATCTTAAATATCTAGACCTAAAATATGTATATTTTTGTATACATGTGTATATACATGTATATATGTATTATATGTGCATGTGTATGTGTGCATATATGTTATGTAGGTGTTAAAACCCTAAAACCCTAATCTTAAAGATTTAAATCTAAAATATGTATATTTTTGTATGCATGTGTATCTACATGTATGTATGTATTATATGTATATGTGTGTTTGTGTATATATGTTAGCTACATATTAAAATCGTAAGACCCTAATCAGAAACACTTAGACTTAAATCTGAAATACTAAACCCTAAAACCCTAATCTTAAATATCTAGACCTAAAATATATATATTTCTGTATACATGTGTATATACATGTATATATGTATTATATGTGCATGTGTATGTGTGCATATATGTTATGTAGGTGTTAAAATCCTAAAACCCTAATCTTAAAGATTTAAATCTAAAATATGCATATTTTTGTATGCATGTGTATCTACATGTATGTATGTATTATATGTATATGTGTGTTTGTGTATATATGTTATCTATGTATTAAAATCCTAAAACCCTAATCAGGAAGACTTAGACTTAAATCTGAAATAGTAAACCCTAAAACCCTAATCTTAAATATCTAGACCTAAAATATGTATATTTCTGTATACATGTGTATATACATGTATATATGTATTATATGTGCATCAGTATGTGTGCATATATGTTATGTAGGTGTTAAAACCCTAAAAACCCTAATCTTAAATATTTAACCCTAAAACCCTAAATCCTATTTTTATATATTTGATGTAAAAAAAAACTTCAAAATAAAAATAGGATTATATGTGTGTATGTATGCATGTGTGTATATATGTGTGTGTATGTATGCATGTGTACATGTGTGTCTGTGTATGTATACATGTGTATACATGTGTGTGTATGTGTATGTGTGTGTATGTAGGCATGCATGTGTGTGTACGTATGTGTATGTATGCATGCATGTATATGTATATGTGTGTATGTGTATGCATGTGTATACATGTGTGTGTATGTATACATGCATGTGTGTATATGTGTGTATGTATGCATGTGTGTATATATGTGTGTATGCATGCATGTCGGTATATGTGTGTGTATGTATGCATGCATGTGTGTATATGTGTGTATATATGCATGTGTGTATGTATGTGTGTATATGTGTGTGTATGTGTATGTATGCATATGTGTATATATGTGTGTGTATGTATGTGTGTATGCTTCGACAATAGCTCTGTTCCTCCTCTCTGCTACACCATTGAGTTCGGGTGTATACCTTGTAGTGACTTCCCTTTTAATGCCTCTTTCATGCAAGAAGGCATCAAATTCAGAAGAGAAGTATTCTCCTCCACCATCTGATCTGAGTCTTTTCAAAGTCCTACCTGTTTGATTTTCAACAAGAGCAATATAATTCTTAAAGCAATTAAACACTTCATCCTTGTGCTTCATGAAAAACAGAATGGTCCACCTGCTACAATCATCTATGAAAGACACAT
>CM035437.1:25873271-26040771 GCA_020310875.1 Ceratopteris richardii | reverse complement strand
TTGAACCTTATAACGAATTTATCTTCTCCACTCTTCACTACATATACCTTCATTATTTATGGGGATTTGGTTCTACATCTTTCATAGGAATGTTTGTAGATGGGGGATTATGCATTAGTTTATGGAAGAGAGGAGAAGATGAATTCATAAATCTCTTATTGACCCGATCTTGCAGATGCATGTACGCAAAGATAGTATAGAAAACGAAATCTTACAAAAACATAAATAGAATAGAGAGACAAGAGATTGGACACAAGATTGGGTACAATCTCCCCCCACACTCTGATGGACGAGTCTATCAAAGTATGTGTATTTATAGGTATTTCTCATTATGTCCTAAATAGGAGATACATGAGGGTGTCACTTTGAAAAGCATGCATTTATGAAAATCTACTTTATTTACAAAATCCTCGCTTTCCAAGTGATCTATTATTTTTACAAAATGTCACTTTCTAAGTGATCTACTATTTTTACAAAAAATATCTAAAATACTATCTTTTAACTATCTACAAAATTATATGAATAAGTCCATGCACATTCATGCCTTCATGATTCTTCACCTACTAAATCAAAACACAAATCACATTAAAAAATGCAAGACATTAAAATCCATATAGTGATTTAAAACCAATAGACAATAATGTTACTATGAAGACATGATTGGTTTCTTTTCCTAACCATCAACTAGGATTAATGATTATGTCCTTTTCCTAGAAAATATACCTAAAAAGAAATGGAAGCTTCTAGTATGTGATAGCTTCTATCTTTAGAATAATTTTCAAAAGAACATCTTCTCCTATTTGTCCTAAACTATTTATGATATTTATAGCTTGTTTAGGAAAATTTCATTGATCAATGGAGATCCATTTCTTTTTCCATCTTGAATTCCTTAACAAAAAGTTCACTTTGAATATGATAGGATTAGTGTGCAATTCATGAAATAGATAACTAAACTATTTCTTTTAAGTTGATGTCTTTAGGAATTATCTCATTTCCTAAAGATTGCTTTCTTAGGTCTCCTCCTAAAGATATAATTAGCTCATCCATGATTTCTTAGCAAGCTACATCATTAGTAGAGATGCAATCATGGAACCTAATATCCATCTATTTAACATCAAAGTTCAATTGATGCTAAAGTCCAATCTTTGATTTCCATCATTCCCTGGGATGGAATACGTGAAAACTTACAAAAATTCCATGGTTTTCTTTGGCACTCTACATCCTTACTAAGGATGCAACTTACGGAGCATAACAACTATCTATATAACTTTGAAAGTTCAAATTATGTTAAGTTGCTGAAGATAGAATTAAGTGAAAGTGTTCACTTAAATGTGCTCATGGAATTAATAAAAATTTTCTTAAGCTATCATCATACTTGGATGCATGAGAAATTACACAAGCAAGTGTAAATTCTCTTTCTAATCTTGGCTTTACGATTCTCTAAGTATCTCCTAGACTTACAGTCATCATAAATTTTAGAAGTTTGCAAGTATTCATGTTTTCTTGCTCATCAAGATGGCACAACAAGTGAATGCTTGACTCTGTTTTGCCGACTTTTACAGAGCAAGACTTCTTACATCCTTAATGGAACTGCAATCGCTAGTAAATTTTCAATTAACTAGTTTCATGTCCTTCCAAATGTCTAACTTAAGCTTAAAAAGTAAGGTAAATACTAGAAAAGTACATGCATTCATCTATTTAGCAAAAAATCATGCTCTCTCATATGCAAACGCATGTGTGTGCATGTTCATATATGCACAAACATACTAATTTGGCTTCATTTAAAAGGCATAATTAGGCAAGTGCACAAGCTTGCGTGCATAAAAAACTCTTAAAACCTTTTTTTAATGCATAAAATCATTCTTACGGAAGGAGAAACGCATAAACAATCATTCATTTTCGTGCATGAAGTGGAAATAATTGTTCATAGATGCAATGAAGTGCTTGATGAATTCTCGAATACATCTATGCTCACCCAATTTGCTTTCATTGATCGCTCAAAAGTCGCATAAACATTGTCAAAAAATGAAGGCTTATACTATGCTTCAATGATAATTAAATACAAGCTACATGAACGTAAAGAGAAAAGCAACTATTGAAATGAATACATCAACTAAAAAATACTTAGCTTCAATTCAAGCTTCATCCATCCATTGATTCTTAGGAAAAGCCATGCTCTATCCTTTGGACCTTAAACAAGAGATCCACCCCACTCCTTCGTGCTCAAAATAGCTTCACAAGTCTCCAAGAATGTTCATAGATGGCCTTTTAAACTCCCAAATTTGGCTTAACAAAATCCTTAAGAAAGGACTCTAAGAAGATTTCCAAAGTTTGGTCGTTGGCTATCAAGTTCATATTGAGCACATAATGCACATTTGAAGAAGCATCTATGAAGTGAGAGGAGATGATCACCATGCTTATTTATGCAACATTGATCTTTGTATAGGTAGGCCATTAGAAAAGTGGTTAGCACGTCAGCCTCTTAAAGGACAAAACCTAGGTTCAATTCTCAAACATCACAGTATTAATTGTATCTAGAAGCCCGTCTTTTTTGTGCTTCTACTTTAATGGGTTTGATACCATCAAGTCACATCTATGAGCATGATCACCAAGAATAGCCATGTTGTGTATAATCCAAAGAAGCTTTTGTCCAATAATGGATGATTGGTATCTTGGCTACTATGGATGTCTCTTGTAGAGGAGGCCACGAGTTCAGTTCCCATGCCCAACAATTCCATAATCATTTTTCTACTATTTTGAAGCAAGGAGCAAATAGGCAACACAATAGCTCTTCTATGAATAAATGCTTGTAGCAAATTATTCCTAGCAAACAACTTTCGTGAATCTAGTTACACCATGAATATCTCTTTGAGAGTTCATGAGTTCAATCTCGATTGGTAGCACCATGAGATAATCTTGATATAAAGAAACTTTTTGCTACTAAGAGCAATTCAATGGAGACTAATATCCGCACAAGAAAGAGAAATGATGCGGGAAAGGAATCTTACAAGAAGAATGAAAGAAGATGTATGTACAAGATCTCCATTGAAGCTTGTATGAAGAAGATGATGAAGTCCATCATGCTAGTCTCTATGGAAGCTGAACCTTGAGTTGTGATACCAATTCAAGAGACTGACAATTATGACCACCACATGCTAGAGAGATGACTCTCCTCCCAACCTTGTGCCTCTAGATATAGCTCTCTCCAAGGGACCTCCTACTAAGGTGTGTGGATACTAACCATCCAAGTGTCAGTGATGTAACTATATGTATGCCAAGTGTCCAAGTTAACTATAGCTAACTCAATTGGATGATTCCAAAAGGCTCTAGATCTCTTTGGGCAAAACTCTCTCCCCATGGTCTCCGTGGGGGTTGAACCCAAGAGCTCCTCCTTCACACCCTTGAGACTTAATCACTAGGCTAAGTGGATCACTTGTTTACAAGAGCACATGACCATCTACATAAGGCTAGTCTCAAGATCTTTGGTCATACACATGAGGGACCAAACAGTGTCTGATTTCATATATATCTCTCTGAATCAGTCGGACCCTTTGATCATAAACCTTACTTTATTACAAAATGCATGTTGTAAGCATAAGAAGAACCTTGTAAATGGGACCCAAAACTTCAACTTTCATCCGTATTAGCCTACAAAGTGGAGAGACAATCTCTTATACAAATGCTATAAGTAAAAAGGTAGGTTGGACATTTCCACTCAAAGAGGGAATTTGGAAGGCATGGCCTTGTTTGGAATGAATTTTGGAAACCACTTAAAAAGGCACATCGTGGTTTCTTGAATTTGCCATGTGCCGATACTGAGATCGTGAAATGCCATTTCTTTGAAATCCAACACCAAAAAGATATGGTTGGCTCGAAGGAACTGACACTTCACCATAATTAATGCCCTTCAAAGCCATTCTTTTTGTATCCAAATCCTAATGTGTTTGACCATCGATCGGGAACCAACCAAACAATTATTTCGTTACATATATTTTACTTAGATCTTATTGGATCTTCTTGGCCTAATCTTTTATGAGAGACACTATTGGGGGGCTTTACCCCAAAGAGGGAGAGACAATCCTTAGTACCGATAGAGGCAGTGGTTGGGCCACATTGTTTAGTAAGAGATGCAACTCTCATGGGGGCAAAGAGGGGGGTGAGAAAAGAAGACAAAATGAAAGAGAGAGAGAGAGAGAGAGAGGGGGAGAGAGAGAGGGGGGGGGGAGAGAGAGAGAGTGAGAGAGAGAGGCAAGAAGGGGAGAGAGAATAACAAAAAGAAAACAAAAAGAGGGTAAAAATAACTCAACTCCTATTCACTTCACTCCTCAACATTAATCTACTCTAATTTTCTGCTTCTATCATTATTTTTTCTTCTTTTCTCGTATTTTTTGTATCTCATACTTTAATTTTCTTTTCTCTTTTCTTTTTTCTTAAGAACTTTACACCTATCATCAAAAGATGTTTTTTTGAATTCCTATTGTTTTGAATATCAATGGCTTAATGTCTTTCAATCCTTGACTAGAGGTTTTCTGATGGTTCTATACCTTTTGGCCCAAGGTTCTATCGAGTTTTCTTGAAAAAGCAAATTAATTGAGATTACTAAGTTTTAATGAAATTTATAATCTATATCCTTTTCTTGTACAAGGAAAATCGTGTGAGTGTGCCTAATGAATGAATGCGATTTTCAACCTTCTTCCTGTTGTGTTTGCGATGAAGGTCAATTTTTATGTGTGCAAGTGAATCGTTGACGGCAAGACAGTAGCTGTCAGGTAAGGAGACGCCATCTCTGCACCAGCACTTTCTCGCTACGCATTGCCCTCCATTTCTCGCAGCCTGGCATAAAAGATCGCCCACCGCACTGGAGCACCACCATCTTCGGCCAACCTGTTCGGCAGGTTCATCAGACTCGTGGGCGCGTCTTGCCAGCATTTAGTGAAGGCATGGATCCGTGTTGCAAAGTAACGTTCATGCTTCTCTGCGTATGCGGCCTTTTGATCCTCGAAGCTCCGGCAAAGTCAGAAGCAAAGACCGTTACCAGGCGGTTTTCTTTCCATGTGAGTTTGTGTAAATCCGCAGCCACGCAAATTCTTACTTGCGTGGATTCTTAACCCGCTGCGTTCACCATTGAATTCTGGTACAGGTGCGGTATCAGGCTATAACACGCCTTTGCTCCACGAAGGTCGTCCCTACAGTGAATGGTCAGTTCCCCGGGCCGACCATGTACATGAGAGAGGGAGACCATGTGCTCGTAAGGTCAGCAATGAGCTTCCAGACAAGAATATCACAATCCATTGGTAAGATACCACTGATCTGATTATTGTAAGCGTTACACGATAGACTTGATGTTTTTTTCCCTTCTTCGCCTACGTCAGTCAATAGCGATATTTGGGAACAGACTTGTTAACATTCTAAGCTATGGACGAACGTGTAGGCATGGGATCAAGCAGGTTCGGACAGGCTGGGCGGATGGACCAGGCTATGTCACACAGTGCCCCATGAAGCCAGGAACATCTTACACATACAACTTCACGGTCACAGGGCAGCGGGGAACCCTGTGGTGGCACGGACATAACAACTGGATGCGCTACACTGTGTACGGTCTGCGTAGAGCTCGTGTATATGCTACTGCAATTGGAGATTGGCCTAGGTGAGGGAGTTGTCAGACTGATGATATCGATCGATGTCAAGGGTGATGAGAGTTTGCATGTGGACTAGATAGGTAGTGACTTGCCCAAATTCATGTAAACCACATTGGTCATTGACACCAAAGGTCCAAAACTATTAATGGGGGCTAGTAGTGTTTGATGAGCTTATTGGTGCACATCTCAAATGTCATTTGATGCTATGCATCCTGCTGCCTCAACAATCTTAGTAGCAAAGATTTTTCACATCACTGTGTATACAATGACGACGATTTATAAGAGATCAGTGATCATATAGCTATCCTAAAATGTTGCAGCAATTCTCATTTTCACTAACAAAAAATTTCTTATCAGTCTTCTATGCAATCTATATTTCTTCCTTCTGCTTTTCATTTGATGCAAGTGTCTGGTTCATGCATTGGCACCTTGAATTTCATATCTATGTTGGCTTGACGACAGTGTTCGTCATCAAAAATGGTCCCAATCCAGAGGACAGACTCATTCCTCCACCTTTGGACCTTCCCCTTTGCTGATGATCTGGAGATGATAGTCCATCGGAAATGTTTTCTTCCTTTCAACAATGGTCCATCAATGTCGAAATCACTTTTATGGCATTCATCAATTACCAACTATAAAACTCTATGCACCTTCAACCTAACCTTGTAGAACTTTCCAGCAATAGATAAAAGTTCAATTTCAATTGGAGTACTCTATTGCTTGATTATTTCTTTTTGCAACTCAAAGGAAAAAAAAGGGAAACATTAGAGATAGAATATTTCTTATTAGAATCATTATCTATTGTGGGATGATTATTGTTAAGTCTTAGACAATGCTTTAATCCCTAAGAGCTCTTTCCAACAACAATGCTTGTAATCCATAAGAGCTCTTTCATTCTCAAATTTCCACGCTTATTTTCCTTCTTTTTTTCGAAATCGAAAAAAATGCTATTATATAAATGAGCTCTCAAAAAAAGAAATAATGGATAACCACTTTAGGGTTTTCTTATTCTCTAGTGGGTGTAATGGATCCCTAAGCCAAATTACTAGCATTAATTCTCATTATTCTTCACTCCTTTTAAATATTCCAAAGAAGATGGATATATTCTCCTTCACTACAGCTTTCAAATTCAATTCTTGCTTGTAGAAACTATACGTAATTCATCTCGTCACATGATGCTCTCATAAAGAAATGTTTTTAACAAATATTGTAGAGTTCTTTTTTGTCAGCACTTTTAAGAGATAAAGTGTTAATTGAGCCTCTCAATTCTCCTAATAGCATCATCTTGAAAAGAAAAGACTCCTACGGATCAAAAATTTCCGGTTGGAGTGGCACTACAAAACATAAGGTATTTTGTGACGTTTTCTTTGTTGCAATCTTCTAATAATGCTAAAAAATAAAATTAATGATGAGTTCCAATAATTCTCATTAGATACTATCACAAATTCATTCGGTAAAATTCTAATTATTTGTCAAATGCAAAAATAAATGACAATAGTGCTGGAATTTTGATCACAAAAGACCACATGCATATCAATGTAAAAGTTGGTACCGAAGATTTTGACGTTCATAAGTACTTTCATAAGTGATTGCTTCTAAATTAGCTTGCTCAAATAGATCATGGATCACTTGCAGTTGGTGTTTCTTTGCTTCTTACTCTTTCTTGGTAGTCTCTATGATCTATTTCTTAGTTGCTTTTGTATCAACAATTATAGAAACAATAGTTTCAAATATTGCAAGAGCTATTATATATGTAAGCTTCATCCTCTCCATGTCTTCAACCACTTGGATCCTCTCTACTACTTCCTATCATGATGATAGATGTTCTTTTTTGTAGATTTTTCTTTTCTCTTAGCTTCTTTGATTGAACAGTGGTAGAAATTGATCATTCTGTAGATAGTGTACTAGGTCCTAGTGGGACTTTTTTTTTTATCGAGGAGCATAAAGGTGTTTACACGGATTTCAATGTGCATTTCTTCTTCTATAACTAAAATCCTTTTCATGCATCGACATCAATTTCTCAATATACAAAAGTCTCCCATATCTACCTTGATTACCATGTTCATACATGTTTGTCATTGTGTAATAGAAGACGTCTACAACATCGTGATGATGCCTTAGTCACCTATCTCTTGCAATTTGAGATGTTACGTGTCCTATTGCTTCAAAAGTAATAACAGGAAATATTGTTGCATTTGGTTTTGCATCATCGTGTATAGAATGATGAGGATTCATGTCGCTTATAAGCAATCAATCATCATCATATAGATATTCTACGATGTAATTGTGGAGATTTCTTTGATACTTTCATCATAAAAAATATCCTATTGTGTTTCTCTAACATCTACCTTTCTTTGTTGTAATTATCTTATCTTTGGTGCACGGGTTAAGTTCATTCATTATCACTATTGCTATTATAAAGGAGTTTGTGACATGAGGGTTCAACATGTTTAGACAGATTTGAGATCAGACATCATTTGTTCATTCAATTGTTGGGTAGAAGTCTTGAGAGTAGACTTAAGCAAAGGTGATTATGCTCTCTAGACAAGTGAATGTGCTTCCCCTAGTGGTTAAGTCATATGGATGAGAAGGAAGAGATCTAGTAGGTAGTCCCTTGGAGAGCTACATATAAAGTCATAAGCTTGGTCAGTAAGGAGACTCATCTCTCTTTGTAGGTTGTCATAATGTTTCATTTGTATCAGAGCTCTAGGTTGGTTTTAATGGTAACCTTGAGTCTTATTGATGATGAGAGTGGAGTTTTTCATTATCAGCACTCTTGAGTGTTTTCATTTTTCCTTTCATCATCCCTTTCACATTTTCCATTCATTGAGGAGATTATTCTCGCCATAGGACCTGTTACCGTTAGTGTCCATGTGAAAGGCCAAATGGCCACCGGACACTCCTTTGTATATGTTTTTTAATAAAACATATAGTGGTCTGGTCAGTCACAAACTGTAAGTTCGACCGCATTTGTAAGACCTAAGAAGTTTGTCTTCGTGCTCCCTGTGTATTGTGTTTTCTTATACGTATTCTACAAGCTCTGTGCGGAGTGCCGTGTGTGGCCTTAGAAGGTCCATTTTCTACTCTGAGGATATCGTTGTGGAGATCTTGATAAGGACAGCGCACCGTGGTGCATTGCCAATGAAACCCTTCATTAGTATCAGAGCGGTTCGATGGAAAATCTTTGTTCCTTTTGTGTGAGCAAAGCAAGCCCCCCCCCCCCCGGGCTTTCTCCAAGGCTTACAACTAAGGCAGTGACCAAAGCATAGACCTTGGCATACCTTTTCATTCGAGTCACCGAAGTCACCATTGGTGCCATTGGTTGTGCGGGAGGGAGGACCTCAACGATCAAGGAAGATAGAGGTCCCCGGTACTTCCCGAGAGGTCATCCATCCCAGTATTGTTCCCCCGAGAGCTTGCTTAACTGTGGCAATCTGTTGCCACTAAGCTACACTCTTGTGGTGTCTGAAGAAGGGGAAAGACTAAGGTCGACATTACCTTGAACATGTTTTGGTCCTTCAAAGCTTCATTCTTTGCTTTCAAAGCCTATTTTTAAAGCATTTTTGGGGTGTCTTTTGGAGCCATTTTGGAGTACTTTTGCACACATAGTCCTCTTCACACAGGTCCAAGATTATCAAGAGAAGTGTTCTTTGTACTTCTCCAACAATAAATATCAACCTTTGGGGATGTGTTTTCAGCCACACTTATAAACTACAAGTTTCTTGAAAGGTTTTCAGTTTTGGTGGGAGCAGCTGTTACAAATTTATGCAGGTTTTTTGAGCGTAAAATGTCAGAGTTGATAGACACTTGTAGGTGTTTTTGGCTAGTTTTTGGGCTATGTGTTCAGCCTTTTAGTGTCATTTTACGACATATATTGAGCACATACACACCATGTACGCTTCTGTGGATACTACTTATGTACATCCATGTGGTCATTGATATAGCCGTTATGTTTTTTGCATAAAGCCTTTTATGTTTGATAAAGAGGGTCGTGGTGAGGTTTTCTTAACTAGGAGACACCCAGATGTTGGGGTCTCTTTGGTGATGCAAGTGTAAGACTTACCCAGCCTTGCCATAGGAGATGTATGATAGTTATTCATAGGTGCTCAATAAGCCTAGTTGGCTTTTGTTGGGTAACTGATTATATGGAGTGGAGTCAGTGATTCACTATGTGGGAAAACATGTCAATACTTGCAGTTTTATGATATTTTGACACTGGTCATATGCTCATTTTGGAGAGGATACTCTGGCAAGATTTTTCGAGATTTTTGGTTTAGCCAACTATACATTGGTGGATGTACTCCTTGATACACTTATTCGTTGGTGTTTGGACTCTTCTAGCTCCATTATCATTCTATCCAGTTCTCTACCATCATGGCATCAGAGGTCTCAGGCACATATGGTGGATCAGGGTCTAATGCTAGTGTTCCGAGAAGGAGCTATAACTTGCAGGGCAAAGACCATTTTGAGACCCGAAAATTTGATGGCACAAACTTTGCTCTATGGAAGAGTTAGATTAAAGATGTGCTGATTCAAAGGAGTCAATCGAAGCCATTAAATGGGATTTCAAAGAAGCATGCTGACATGGATGAAGATGATTGGGATGCGTTAGATGAAATGGCCAAGTCTACCATTCGCTTGCACCTGGCAGATAATGTTACTTTACAGTATTAGATAGTGAAAATGTAGAGGATCTTTGGAACAAGTTATGCAATACATATGAAAAAGAGATGGAATCAAATAAAGTGTATCTGATGAGAAAATTATATGACCTTTGCATGGACACAAATAATGTTGCTTCTCATCTAAATGAGTTTGATTCTATATTCTCCCAGTTAGAGGCTCAAAAAATGGATATGGATAATGAGATGAAAGTAGTATTGTTGTTATGCACCCTGCAATCATCATGGGATACATTCTGCATAGCTATTAGCAATAGTGCACCTGGTGGTAAACTCCTCTATGATGACATATGTGGAGCACTCTTGAGTGAGGAGATTCATAGAAAATCTATGGTTGGCACTCAGAGTGGAGATGCATACAATGTTCCTGATTCTTACCAAGGAAAGAATTAGCAACGTGGCAGGAGCAAGAACAAGGAAAAGGATTGTCAACGGAATAAGAGTAGAAGTAAATCAAGGAAGAGGGATATGGAATGCCATTATTGTCATAAGAAAGGACATATGAAGAAAGATTGCTATGTATTAAAGAATGCTAAAGGCAAAGGACAAAATGTTGATGGGCATGTTAAACAGTTACCTGCCCCATCTACTTCGACTGTGAAGATTGAAGAAATTAATGCTATTTCTGATGATGTTGATGTGTTGACACTTGATAGTACTCTGCCAACTAAGGCACTTATAGTTGACTCTCTTTCCCACACATGGCTGCTAGATTCTGGTGCTTCTTTCCATGTGACACCACATAGAGAATGGTTCTCTAATTATGTAGAAAAGTCTCTTGATACGGTGAGACTTGGTGACTCTTATCAGTGTGACGTTGTGGGGATTGGAGATGTGGTTGTGCAGTTCATTGATGGTTCAAAAATTACTATGCATAATGTATGCCATGTACCTCAGTTATCACGCAGTTTGATGTCAATTGGTCAACTTGATGACCTTGGTTACAAGGTAGTCTTCTATGTTGAGTCCTTTCGTATATCAAAGGGCAATATGATTATTGCAAAAGGAAGCAAAGTTGGCTCACTTATTCCTTTATTTGTATCACAGAAAGAACACTTGTTAGCTATTATTGAATAGCCTATGGCTTGTATTTGACATGGTCATTTGGGCCATATATCTCGTAGTGGAATGGAAAATCTTTCTCGTTCTGGCTACTTACCTGTGTTATCTTTCTCTAATTTTTCATTTTGTGAGCATTTTCAATAAGAAAGCAAACCAGAAATGTGCATAGAATGCACATTGACCCTTCAATTCAGCCTTTGGATCTCGACCATACAGATGTGTGTGGTCCTATGCCCACTAGGTCCTTAGGTGGTTCTCTTTACTTTGTCACTTTCATAGATGATGCTACTAGAAAAGTCTAGGTATATCCTATCAGATCAAAGGATGAGGTATTCCCGACTTTCAAAAAATGGCTTGCTTCAGTTGAGACTAAAAAAGGAACTAATCTTAAAGCTTTATGTTGAGATAATGGGGGTGAGTATACCTCACATGAATTCAGCCTTTTCTATCAATCTAGAGATATTCGTAGAGAGTTTACAGCTCCTTATACCCCAGTAAAAAATGGTGTAGCTGAAAGGATGAATAGAACTATTCAAGATAGAGTAGTTTCTATGTTGCATCATGCAAATTTCTCACAAGGCTTTTGGGTAGAAGCAGTATTGATTGCAGTTCATGTGATTAACCTTTCACCTAGTACTACCAAAGTTCTGAAAGTGGCACAAGAGTTATGGGCAGGAAAGCCACCATATTATGATCATCTTCAAGTTTTTGGGTGTGAAGCATATGTTCATATACCCAAGAATCTTGGACAAAAGTTGGACCATAAGTCAAAGAAATGCATTTTTCTTGGATATGGTCGAGAAGGACAATTTGGATATCACTTATGGGATCCTGAAACACGATCAGTGATCAAAAGTAGTGATGTCATTTTCAATGAGTCTAAGATGCATAAACAACCCATTAAGGAGGTTGAAGTGAGAAGAGTGGTGTTTGAAGATACTAGTCCTCCAGTTAGCATGCATAAAGATGCTCCACATAGGGATGTTCAAGAGAATGTCTATTCAGATCAGTCTGCACATATTCCTGTTTAGTAACCATTGAGATGTTCTGCACATGTCTCACATCCACCTGATAGATATGTTCCAGGTTTAGATTTTTCTATGCTAACAGATATCGGTGAGCCTTCTTGCTACAAAGAGGCTATGCGGACAGAGGATTATGTCAAGTGGGAGCGTGCCATGAAGACTGAGTTGGATTCTGTTCACAAGAATGGTACTTGGGATTTAGTACCTTTGCCAAAGGGCAAGAAAGCTTTACCATGTAAATGGGTATATACGTTGAAATTCACATCAAATAGTGCTTCTCCAAAGTATAAAGCACGACTTGTTCCAAAGGGTTTTAAGCAACAACATGGTGTTGATTTCGAGAAAATCTTCTCTCCAGTGGTCAAGATGACTACCTTGCGCATGTTGCTTGGGTTCCTTGCAATGGAGGACTTAGAGCTAGTCCAAATGGATGTGAAAACTGCTTTCTTGCATGGAGATCTTACAGATGAGATCTATATGGAACAACCAGAGGGTTATGTAGTTCTTGGCAAGGAAAGTCTAGTTTGTAAGCTCAAGAAGACCTTGTATGCACTTAAATAGTCCCCTAGACAATGGTACCAAAAGTTTGATGCTTTTATGAAGTCTCAAGGATATTCTCAAACAATGAGGATCATTATCTCTACACAAAGAGATGCTCAGATGGAAGCTTGATATGTTTGATACTTTATGTCGATGATATGTTGATTGTTGGGAAGTCCTCTTATGACTTTTGAATTCTCAAACAGAAGTTGAGTCAGACATTTGATATGAAGGATTTGGGGGATGCCAAACATATTCTTGGCATGCGCATTACTCATGATAGGAGTAAAAGATGCATATCTCAAAGTGAGTACATATCCAAAGTACTTCATAGATTCAATATGTAGGGTGGAAAGGCATTGAATACACCTTTACCCACATATGTGAAATTGAGCAAGGATGATTGCCCCAAATCAGATAAGGAAAAGGAATTCATGACCAAAATTCCCTATTAGTCTGCTATTGGTAGTCTCATGTATGCTATGGTATTCACAAGACTAGATATTGCATTTGTCGTAGGAGTTGTGAGCAGATATATGTCTAATCCTGGCAAGAAACATTGGAAAGCGGTCAAGATGATTTTGAGATATGTGAGTGGCACTAAGGACAAGTGTCTATGCTTAAGTAGAGGGAAAACATCCATTATTGGTTACATATATTCTGACTATTCTAGTTGTGTAGACAATCATAAGTCTACATCAGGGTACATTTCTCATTTTGGTGGAGCTGCTATCTCTTGGGGATATCGTCTTCAAGAATGTATAGTTGTTTCTACCACAGAAGCAAAGTATGTTGGAGCAAGTGAGGATGTAAGGAAGCATTGTGGCTTTCTTGTCTTGCTTAAGACATTTCCATAGCATTTGGAGTTATCATTCATAGTTTGTGGAAGACATATTTTCCAATAGAATGTGAGGTAGGTGCTTTTATCTCCATTGACATCACATACTCACTTTATAGTTTTCAAGATGGATGATTCCAGTAGTATGGATGAATCATATAGATCCATGCATAGAGGATGATTGGAAGAGATAGTTTTCTTTAGTATACACTTATATTTATTATGGTATCATGTCATATCATTGTTGATCATTTTTTTAGAGGGCTTTGAACCTTATAAGGAATTTATTTTCTCCACTCTTCACTACATATACCTTCATTATTTATGGGGATTTGCTTCTCCACCTTTCATAGGAATGCACATACGCACACATACACATGCATGCATACATATGCATAAATAATGCACATGCATGTGCATATATGCTTACATGCATGCATATGAAGGGATGGATTTGTAGTTGATGAAAATCAAGTGGTTCTACAAAAACTTTGCATTACAACAACCAAATGGACTCCAAAGATATGTGGTGGGTCCTTTTAGCTTGCCAAAGGATGTATTAGACACCCTATGTACCTTCGAAGATCACTCTCAAAAATTTCAATCAAAATAGATAAGTTGGAGTAGATTCAAGAGCCAAAAACTTGTTATTTATGTTCATACACCTGTCCAAAGTTTTGAAGAATTCTCTGGCCACAGCAGCAGTTAACTTAATTCCTTTTGGGGAACTCTTATACACTTAGTAACCTAACAATAATGAGTGATTTGATCCAAAAGGATGAACTACGCAAAGAGAAACAAGCTTAGCAAGTCATAGGATGACCCCACTTTTCTCGGGCTGCAATAGTACTCAGACCCATGAGCAGTAAAAATGCAAATATCTCAAGATTCACGAATGCAATGATTTTGAAATTGTTTAGCCATATACTAGACAGTATTTTGAATCTAAGAAGCTTCAAATCAAAGAAAATGGTGAATTACACACGGAGAAATAGCTCTGACAACATGGCTGTTCTAAGAGAGTGCTACCAAAGAAGAAGAAAACCAAATGACAGAGTTAACTTCAAATGCTCATAGCTGAATATTGAAAAATCCCATTGTAATGAAAACTGGTGATCATATAGTAGATTTAGAGAGCTAACGTTCCAAGTTAAATCATTGAAAATGATTCACCAAGCTCAGAGAAATCATCTCTACAATGTGACTGAGAAAACTGAGAGATATGGCAGTGAATAGTACACTTCACAAAAACATGAAGATATGAACTCAAATGATCATGAAAATGAAAGTATATTGATTGTACAATACAATGGAATTACTGATACATATGTGTGCCTTGAAAGCACACCTCTATATGACATAAAGCTCAGCTCTTGGAGTTCTTCTCTTAACCACGACTAAGAGTACCATGTATTTATAGTTGATCTTGGGAGCCTAACTTCCTACAATCACTTTCCAATCTATTAGTGATTGATTTGATTCTCCAACTACCTTCAATCACAAATTCGTGGCTTTTCTTTCCCTTTTTTATCAAGTGGACTCAACCACTTAAGATTCTTTAACTTTTACATTAAGTAAAGACTTAAAAATTACAAGAGGGAGTTCACAAGTGCACTCTAGAAGGAGTAGACATTTCCTTCAAGTTTCTAAGCCTTTTGATGACTCAAGCAAATATTTAGGCTTGTCATAGAGTTGCTCCAATAGCTCCCCCTCACGCCACCTATGCTTGAGGTCTTCAATCCTCCAAGATTACCTGAAAACCTATCATAGCCTTGAATTTGCAAAGCTTTGTACCATCCAATGCTTTGGTTAGAATATCTACACATTGTTGATGAGTGGACACATATGATATTTGAATCTCCTTGCTCACAATCTTCTCTCTTACATAGTGATAATGAACTTCAATATGTTTAGTCCTTGCATGAAAAATTGGATTAGCAGCTAAGTGAATAGAACTCATATTGTCACCAAAAATATTTGGAGTTCGAATCTCCAAACCAAGATCTGTGAATAGTGTCTTCATCCACATAGGTTCTTGAGTATCTATGGCAAGACCTCTATATTCAGCTTCAGTAGAAGAGAGAGCAACTATGGGTTGCTTCTTGGATGACCATGAAACAAGTTTGGAACCTGCAAAGGTAAGATAACCTGAGGTGCTCCTTCTGTCTTCCTTGGAGCCATCCCAATCTGCATCAGAGAACAATATCAAACTTAAATCAGATACATAAGGGTAATATAACCCCTCATTCATGGTCCCTTTGAGATATCTTAGTATCCTCTTGGCAACCTCCATGTGAGGTTTCCTGGGTGTGTGCATAAATTGACTTAGCACACTCACACTATAACATATATCAACCCTTGTCAATGTGGCATAGTTCAAACTACCCACAAGGCTTTGATAACATGTCACATCTTCTATGAGTTCACCTTCATGTGAGCTCAATTTATGATTAACCTCCATTGGAGTACATGCAATCCTACAATCTTGCATCTTGAATTTTGCCAACATGTCTTTAATGTAACTTCTTTGAGTAAGAAACAAACCATGATCTTTGTAGACAACTTCCAATCCTAGGAAGTAGGTAAGTGAACCCAAATCACTTATCTTGAACTCTTCTATCATCTGCTCTTTGATTCTCTTCATGCCATCTGTATCATTTCCTGTAAGTATAATATCATCTACATACACACACAAATAGATGCCTTTAGAATTACTCCTTTTTATGAATAGTGATGGATCTGCCTTGCTCGGTTGAGATCCTTTGTCCTGCAAGAATGACACAAGCCTGTGATTCCAAGCCCTTGGGGGTTGTTTGAGTCCATATAAAGATTTATTAAGTTTACACACATAATCAAGATATATGTGATTCTCAAAACCAGGTGGTTGTTCCATATATACCTCTTCTGTTATCCATCCATTAAGAAATGCATTTTTTACATCCAATTGAAGTATCCTCCAATTCTTGGAAGAGGCAATACTAAGCAAAACCCTAATAGTAGGCATCTTTGCCATAGGAGAGAAGGTCTCCTCATAATCAATTCCCTGATTTTGTGCAAAGCCTTTTGCCACAAGCCTTGCCTTATACCTCCTAATGGAGCCATTTGAGTTCTTCTTCAATTTGTAGATCCAGCTTGAGCCTATCACTTTCATTGATGGAGACTTGGGAACCAACTCCCAAGTGTTATTCTCCTCAAGAGCTTCGATTTCTTCTCCCATTGCATGCCTCCATTCTAATTTCTTCTTTGCTTCCTCAAATGTTGAAGGTTCCTCTTGGTTTATGTCCTGTGCTAGATAGATTGAATGTTTACTGACTAGAGAAGTATTGAACCCATAGCTTTTTGGCTTTCTTTTCTCCCTCATGGACCTTCTTAGGCCATGATGTGATGATTCTGCCTCTTGTCCAAGTTCCTATATTTTTGTTTTACCTTTAGACTTCCACATTTTGATTTTTTCATACTAAGTTGCTTCATCATCTTCTGAGGTATCCTACTCTTCAACTTTAGAACATAGTTACCGGAAACGGCGTTTCCGGGGTTCGGAAACGGTTCGCCGTTTCCCCGGACCGTTTCCAAACGGAAACGCCGTTTCTAGCATACCTTTTTTTATTTCCGTTTTTGGGTCAATTTTGGCTCTGTATCGAGTTTTAGTCTTGTGACTATGGTAGTTACTCCATGTTTTTCCTGATCAATTGTTGTTTCACATGTTGCTTTGTGTTTCATATGTATTGCAGCTTGCATCATGCATGTGTGCATACTATATACATGATAAATGTATATTCTATAAATGATAAATTTGAATATATTTCATGGGCATGAGTGTGTTTATCATGTCACATAATGTTTATCCATCATCCATGCAATGTGCATAGGTGTGTTTCATGTCATATGAATATATATATATATATATATATATATATATATATATATATATATATATATATATATATATATATATATATATATATATATATATATGTGTGTGTGTGTGTGTGTGTGTGTGTATGTGTGTGTATATATCTATATATATATATATATACACCGTTTCCCGTTTCTTACCGTTTCCAAATTTCTGGAAACTCGGAAACTCCGTTTTCAGCCGGTCCGAACCGAACGTTTCCAACGCTGCTGGTAACTATGCTTTAGAAGAAATATCCTTAACAAGTTTTGGAAAATCGTCTTCAAGATCATAAGGTAGGTTGACCTTTCTACATGAATCTTCATACCAAACTGTTCTCATCAAAGACTACATCTCTACTCACCAAGAATCCTTTGGTTGTTGGGTCATATAATCTGTAGCCCTTTTGATTGTTGTCATATCCAATGAAGACACACCTTGATGCTTTGGGATCCATCTTGCCTCTAACCTATGAAGGAACATGAGCAAAAGCAACACATCCAAAAATCTTACAATGATCCAAGCTTGGTCTTCTTCCATTCCAAGCCTCATATGGTGTCATGCAATCAAGTGATTTTGAAGGTAACATGTTAATCAAATAAGTGGCTGTGGATATAGCCTCAGCCCGTAAGTGATTAGGTAAGTACTTTTCATTTAGCATAGACGTTGCAGATTCAAGAATTGTCCTATTCCTTCCTTTTGCCACTCCATTTTGCTTAGGAGTGTACCTTGTAGTGATTTCTCTTTTGATTCCTCTTTCGTGAAGAAAGGAGTCAAATTCATGGGAGAAGTACTCTTCCCCTCCATCTGGCCTTAGCCTCTTTAGTGTTTTACCTGTTTGATTCTCCATAAGAGCCAAATATCTTTTGAAGCATGAAAAGACTGTTAGTATATGATCAATGTCTACCCCTCATGATTGTATGCACATTTTGTAAGGCCCCCATTATGAGGAGAAGCTAAGCATGCATCACCCAATTGATGTGAATCCCAACTTGTATATGGATGAAGGTCATATTGGACCATGTAAGGTATTGTAAGGAAAGGGAGTTACCAGGGTCCCTAATTGTGGGGTATGGGGCAGCGGTGAGCAGCCCCGGCTGGGGGGTCCAAGGGGGCCAGCGGGCCCCCTGGCTGGGGGATCCCACGGGGCCAGCGGGCCCCTTGGTGGGGGTCCGGGGGTAGCACCCCGGCATGACGATAAAGGGAATATTGCATGGAATATTCCCTATTGGAGTCAAGAATCATTTATATTTGTTAGGTCGGCTCAACTGGTCTAAGTCGTGTATGCTATTTATGCGGGCGATGGCCGCCTACGCTCTACTGCCCATGTATAGCCGTCCACGAAAGGCCACCCATGATCCTATATATACATGATTTCTACACTACCTGAGACATCGAATTGAGCCAGCATACCTCTACCTTGAATGTCCCTATCTAGATTTTTCAAGATCACCATTTAAGCTCTACCTTGAGAGTGCATAGGTGGACAATGCCATCATCTTTGTACTTGCTCCCAGTAGAAAATTGTTGAGATTCTCCTATATTTGTTATCTTCTCTACTAATGCTCCTCTGTAATATTGTGTAACTATTACCTTACATGGTATCAAAGCCATAAGGTTTGAATAGCTTGAGAAGTATCACTACTTTAGCCTACTAGCAGACTAGAATATCAGTAGATTATTCAAGTGATTACATGATGGCTTCATCGTCGAACAGTGGTCTTAGTGCTTCAGCTAATGTTAATGTTGCACCTATTCGAATTAGCCCACCTGCATTCACTGAAGGGAAGCTGGATGGAACCAACTATACACTCTGGAAGTTCAAAATTTTTGCAATTTTGGACTCCTATGAATTACTTGACACTGTCATGGGATCGACGGGATTGGATCCAGAGCCTATACCAGTTGAAGATCCAGCGAATTCAAGATTGATGATTCAACCAGATCCAAATCTTCTACAAGCTTGGAAGAGGTGGAATGCTGATGCATTATGTGCAATTGTCACTAGTGTAAGTGATTTTGTGCTTACTTTAGTTCAACATACTACTAAAGAACATGAGGCTTGGAGCATGTTGGCTCGTCAATATGAGTGAAAAGCATTCTGATTCTGAAAAGGCTGAAGATTTTGTCAAACGGATAAAACATCTTCAAGATCAATTGGCTGTAATTGGTGTTGTTATAACACCAGAAGAGTTGGCTTGAAGATGTCTACGTGTTCTTCCAGCAAAGTATGATGGACTAGTGACAGCCCGTAACACTCAACAACCCCTCTTACATTTGAAGAGTTTTGTGCTATGCTTTTAGAAGAAAAGATGTGGTTGAAGAATCGACAAAGTACAAGTGATGCTGCATTCTCAGCAAATGCAAAAGGTAAAGGCTCTTCTGATGGATCAAAGAAGAAGCCAAAGAAGAAGCCAAAGAAGAAAAAGTTCACAGGAATTTGCTTCCATTGTGAAAAGAAAGGTCATGCCATCAAGGATTGCAGAAAGAAGCAAGCTGATGAACAGAATGGGACTATAAAATCATCGTGGAAGAACAAAGAATCTACAAACAACACAGAGCTAGAACTATGGGTAGCTATTGAAGAGGTATGCTCATTGCTCAAGCTCGTGTTGGTGAACCATGGATTTTAGATAGTGAAGCTTCTCACCATATGACGAGTAAAAAGGATTGGTATAGTTCCCTAGTGCCTCTACGGGAATACATCAATGTAGTGGTGGGAAATGACTCCAAGTGTCCAGCGGAAGGAACTGGAACCATCTCTTTTATCACTTCTCCAGGTGTTGAGAAAAATTTATCCAATGTTCTCTATGTACCTACACCCAAAACAAATTTGTTGTCAGATTCTGCAATAATAGATTGTGGACTCGAAGTTCACTTCAATAAGAGTGGTGCAGAAATCATGGATTCATCAGGTAATGTAGTAGGTAAAGGCATAAGACGTGATAACTTGTATGAGTTAAGTGCCTTAACTGCTATAGAAGATAAAGATGTAAGCAAGTTATGGCACCAATGATTTGGGCATCTCAGATTTGCAGTTTTGAAGGAGATGCAAAGAACAGGGATGGTTGCTCATTTGCATGCATTTTCAGAGTTGCAGAAACCTTGCAAAGCTTGTATGATGGGCAAGCAACAATGAAAGGCATTTCCAAGAGAGACCAGCAATCGATCTCAAGCTCCTCTAGAGTTGGTACATGCTGATCTCTACGGTAAATGTCTACACCTGGTTTAGGAGGATCTTTCTACTTTTTGTTGTTAGTCGATGATTATAATAGAAAGATGTGGGTTTATTTCATTCGAGAGAAGGTTGATGCTTTTGAAAAGTTTAAAACATGGCATAAGTATGTGAAAAATGAATCAGGAAGGAAACTGAAGAAATTCTGAACAGATAGAGGAGGTGAATTCTTCTCAACAGAATTCAATAATTACTGTAAGGAGCATGGTGTGCAAAGGCAACTTACCACAGCTCATACACCTCAACAAAATGGAATTGTTGAGCACAGGAACAAGATAGTAGTTGAAATGGCTTGTTGTATGTTAAAGGCTAAAGACATGCCTAATTCATTCTAGGCAGAAGCAGTCAATACAGTAGTCTACATTCTCAATCAAAGCTACACAAAAGCACTAAAGGGGATGACTCCTCAAGAAGCATATTTTGGTAAAAAGCTTTTAGTTCTACATTTCAGAATTTTTGGTTGTTTCTGTTATGCACATATTCCTAATTCAACAAGATCAAAATTGGATTCAAAAAGCAGAAAGTGTGTCTTCCTCGGATATAGTGAAGAGTCTAAAGCATACAGGTTGTGGGATCCTGAGGCAAGGAAGATTTTTGTCAGGCGAGATGTGGTGTTTAATGAACGACCACACTTAGTAGAAGGTAAAGGTAAATCTACTATCTCATCAAACAAAGAAATATCTCACCTTGTGCCTATCAAAAGACATGTTAAAGTTGAGGAGGAGGAAACATCTGGTGGAGAAATTTCCTCAATAAAAATCCAACCAGCTGTAGCTGCACAACATAAGCCACTACCGAAGTGGACACAACAGCTCTTTGATGATCACAATCCACATGTAGATGTACCAGAATCATCCTCGGATGGATTATGAAGATCAAAGAGAATAGAGGAGCAAAGAAGAGCCTCGGAACACATTGTTAACATGGCTCTAATGGTAGATATCATGGGCTCGATAAAGGAACCTACCACCATTGAAGAAGCCCTTGATGATCCAGGTTGGAGACCGGCAATGGAATCTAAGTATGATAGTATACTAAAAAATGATACATGGGATCTAGTCGACTTGCCACCAAAGAAGAAGGTAATAGGTACTAAATGGATTTGGAAAGCTAAGTATAAAGCAGATGGAACATTAAAAAAGTATAAGGCAAGATTAGTTGCACAGGGTTTTTCACAGATTAAAGGATTTGATGTTCAAGAAACTTTTGCACCAACAGCTCACATGATAACTATTCGAATGGTACTTGCAGTAGCTACACAAAAGGCCTGGCCTATTTTCCAGATGGATGCCAAATCTGCATTTTTGAATGGTCACCTCAAGGAGGAGGTATATGTATCTCAACCACCAGGTTTTGAGGTGTCCAATTGAGAAAATAAAGTTTGCAGGTTAAAGAAAGCTTTGTATGGACTTAAGCAAGCTCCACGGGCTTGGTACCAACGGATAGATATTTTTTTCAAAAATATGGGTTTTGAAAGAAGTACTTCTGATGCTAATGTGTATCTAACAAAAAGGGATAGCAAGCTAGTTGTTTTCATTGTATATGTAGATGATTTGATCATTACAGGAGATCATCAGGAACTCGTCAATCAATCTCGGATCAACTTGGGATCTGAGTTTGAAATGACAGACTTAGGTCTACTCCATTTTTGTTTGGGAATTGAAGTATGGCAAAGGAAGGATGAAATTTTCATCTCACAACGAAAATATGCCAAAGAAATTCTCAAGGCATTTGGAATGATGGACTGCAAACCAACTAGCACATCTATGGAGGTAAATCATAAGCTATCTATGGATGATAACATGCCTCATGTAGATGCTAAGAAGTATAGGAAGCTCATTGGAAGTCTTATTTTTCTGTGCAACACTAGACCAGACATTTGCTATGCAGTTGGAGTGTTAAGCAAGTTTTCCAGCAAACCTAAGGAGAGTCACTGGAATGCTAGAATGCGAATTCTAAGGTACATTGCAGGAACCTTGGATATTGGTATTTTTTATACCACAAGTGATACACTTCAAGGATATTGTGATTCAGATTGGGCTGGAGATTGTGATTCTAGAAAATCAGTTTTCGGATATTGTTTCTCACTTGGTTCAAGAATATTTTCTTGGGTAAGTAGGAAGCAACCAACTCTCGCACTCTCCTCCACTAAAGCAGAGTATAAAGCAGCTTGTTTTGCTTCTTGTGAGGCAGTCTAGTTAAGGAGAATTCTTGCAGATCTAGGCTTTCCATCAAATATGGTGACTGTACTCAAGTGTGATAATCAAAGTTGTATGGCTATTGAAAAGAACCCAGTATTTCATGCTCGCACCAAGCACATAGAAGTACAGTACCATTACAATCGTGAGCTAATTGAAGATGAAATTGTGGAGCTAGAATATTGCCCAACAGAGGCAAATTGTGTTGACATATTCACTAAAGCACTTGGAAGAGAGCAGCTCAACAGGCATCTTCAACAGATGGGCATAGGACCGAGACCTACTTGATTTATCATCAGTAAAAATTGAGGGGGGTGTTAGTATATGATCAATGTCTACCCCTCATGAGTGTATGCACATTTTGTAAGGCCCCCATTATGAGGAGAAGTAAAGCGTGCATTACCCAATTGATGGGAATCCCAACTTGTATGTTGGATGAAGGTCATATTGGACCATGTAAGGTATTGTAAGGAAAGGGAGTTACCATGGTCCCCAGTTGTGGGGTCCGAGCAGCGGTGAGCAGCCCCGACTGGGGGGGTGCAAGGGGGCCAGTGGGCCCCCTGGCTAGGGGATCCCAGGGGGCCAATGGGCCCCCTAGTGGGGGTCCGAGGGCAGCACCCCCGGTACTACGGTAAAGGGAATATTCCCTATCATAGTCAAAAATCATTTATATTTGTTAGGTCGGTTCAACTGGTCTAAGCCGTGTACGGCAATTACGCGGGCGGTGGCCACCCACGCTCTACCACCCATGTATAGCCATCCATGGAAGGCCACCCATGATCCTATATATACATGACTTCTGCACTACCTGGGACATCGAATTGATGCAGCATACCTCTACCTTGTATCTCCCTATCTAGATTTGTCTATATCACCATTTAAGCTCTACCTTGAGAGCCCACTGGTGGACAACTCAGTCATCTTTGTACTTGCTGCTAGTGAAAATTGCTGAGATTCTCCTATATATGTTATCTTCTCTGCTACTGCTCCTGTGTTATATTGCATAACTATTATCTTACAAAGACTTCATCTTTGTGTTTCATAAAGTATAATATAGTCAACTTAGTGCAATCATCAATGAAGGATACATAATACCTTGATCCAAATATGGAAGCATCCTTGCTAGTTCCCCATACATTTGTATGAACCAACTCCAAGAGATCTCCATGCATATATCCTTTCTTCATGAATGGTAACCTATGAGACTTTCCAAATTGACATGCAGTACACTTATAAATCATGTGTTGTTTTGACAAGTTAGGGAGTCCAAGTACACTTTGGTCCCTGCAAATTTGCTTTAATGATCTTTCACCAATATGTGTTAACCTTTTATGCCATACTTCCAATTTTGTGAGTGTCTGGCTACCATAATTAAAGAGAGCAATGTTTCTAGTGTCTTGTAATTCAAATGTGAACAATCTACCTGTCTTTTCACCTTTTTCAATTCTTATGAATCCTTGACTTGGATCTTCAACAAATGCTCCTGCTTTTGTGCACTTGACTTGCAACCCTTTCTCTATTATCTACCCAACATTTATCAAATTCTTTGTAATGGTAGGGACATAGAGTACCTTACTGAGTAAGTTGATGTTTCCATTAGGTGCTTTGACATTTCCTATTTTCTCCACAAGGTGTCTTGTATCATCTCCTATTTGTACGTCATGCTTGTTCCTTGGAACTTCTAAATCTGATAGGAGGGCCACATTTTCCACATGATTTGAAAAACCTGAATCTATGTAGAAAACATGGTCATCAAATTTACCTTGTGGCATGGCCATATTCATGATTAGCAATGAGTCCTCTTGATTTGAGTCTTCAGTGTAGTTATTGAAGTATCTTCTTCCCCTATTGCCTCCTTGATAGTTTGAATGGTTGTAATTGTTGTAGTTGCCATGGTAATTGTTGAACCTTCCTCTTGAGTAGCCATAACTTCCTCTATTGTAGTGTCTATCTCTTTGATTCTTGGAATTGCTAAAGCAATTTTCAGTTGTATGATTAGTTAATCCACAAATTGAGCATGAATTATAGTCTTGGGATCTCCCCCTGCCTTGTCTTCCTCCTCTGCCTCTACCTCTACCATGTCTTCCTCTACTTGCATAGTTAGCTTGATGTGTACCTGCTTCATCATCCACTTTGTTTCCTCTTCCTTTCTTATCTTTGGACTTGCTTTTATCAGTATACAAAGCTGAATATTGATTACCTTTGGAGCTTTCTCCATTCTTGATAAGCTTGGCCTCTTGAGTAAGTTGTTGTCCTATGAGTGTGTTGAAATTTGGTACATGGATATCCATGTATAGATCCATAGCTATGGTGAATGCTTCCCACTTGTGATCTGCCTTCAAGCCATTGATGACCTACCTTACAATTTGCTCTTCATCTATTACCTCTCCAATTCTTCCCAACTGATCTGCTATGTCCTTGAGCTTTGTGACAAAAACATCCACGTTTTGTTCGGGAGCTTTCTTGAGAATTGTGAAGTCTAGCCATAGTTGATGCTTCCTGGCCTTTGTACTTGAAGAGAAGAAGGCCTCAAGTGCAGTCCACACTTCCTGAGATGTATTACAACTTCTAATGTGAGGCAACAAAAAAATCTGAGAAAGAGTTGAGGAGATAAGACCTTGCAAGTGCGTCCTTGGAGCACCATGTGTTCAATCTTTCTTGCTCTTCTTGTGTTGGTTGACTTTTGTTCCTGAAACTTGGCATAACTTCATCTCCAGCTATATAACCATATAAAATCATTCCTTGAAGATAATCTCCCATCCTTAATGACCGGGCTGAGTAGTTACCTCTATCCAATTTGTCAATTGATTAAAGAAATCCATCTTCCATGTTGTCCAACCTTGCTCTGATACCACTGTGAAGAGATGGATTTGTACTATTGATGAAGATGAAGTGGTGCGGCAAATTTTGCACTACACCAGTCAAATTAACTCCAAAGATATGTGGTGGGCACTTTTAGCTTGCCAAAGGATGTAATAGACACCCTCTATACCTTGGAAGATCACTCTCAAAAAGTCTAGTCAAAACACATAAGTTTGAGTAGATTCAAGAGCCAAAAACTTGCTATTTATGTTCATACACCTGTCCAAAGTTTTGAGCAATTCTCTGGCCACAGCAGCAGTTAACTTAATGCCTTTTGGGGAACTCTTATACACTTAGTAAGCTAACAATCATGAGTGATTTTATCAAAAAATATGAACTACACAAAGAGAAAGAAGCTTAGCAAGTCATAGAATGATGCCAATTTTCTCGGGCTGCAAGAGTACTTAGACCTGTGAGCAGTAAAATGCAAATATCTCATGATTCAAGAAGCCAATGATTATGAAATTTTGTTAGCATATAGGCAGCATTCTAAATCTCACAAGATTAAAAGAAACGAAAATGGTCAAGTGCACCCTGAGAAAAAGCTCTGACAAGATGACTATTCTGAGAGAGTGCTGCCAGAGAAGAAGAAAACCAAGTGACACAGTTGACTTCAAATGATCATAGCTGAATATTAAAAACTCCAATTGTAATGAAAATTGGTGAGCATATAGTAGACTTAGAGAGCTAACTTTAACAAGTTGAAGCACTAAAAATGATTCACCAAGCTTAGAGAAATCATCTCTGCGATCTGACTGAGAAAACTGAGAGATATGGTAGTGAACAGCACAGTTCACAAGAACACGAAGATATGAACTCAAATGATCATGAAAATGAAAGTATATTGATTGTACAATACAATGGACTTACTGATAAATATGTGTGCCTTGAAACCATACCTTGATATGGCATAAAGCTCAGCTCTTGGATGTCTTCTCTTAACCACGACTAAAATTACCATGTATTCATAGTTGATCTTGGGAGCCTAACTTCTTACAATCACTCTCTAATCTATTAGTGATTGATTTGATTCTCAAACTACCTTCAATCACGAATTTGTGGCTTTTCTTTTCTTTTTTGATCAACTTCACTCAAACACTTAAGATTCTTTCACTTTTACATTAAGTAAAGACTTAAAAATTACAAGAGGGAGTTCACAAGTGAACTCTAGAAGGAGTAGACATTTCCTTCAAGTTTCTAAGCCTTTTGATGACTCAAGCCAATAATTAGGCTTGTCATAGAGTTGCTCCAAGAATACACATAGATACACATGCATACACACATACACATACACACACACATATATGCATACACACACACATAGAGAGACATACACACACATACACATACATGCATACATACATGCATACACACACATATGCATACATAATGCACATGCATATGCATAGATACATGCATACACATACACACACATAGACACATACACACACATACACACACACACATATACACACAGATTTATACACATACACATGCATACACACACATACACATATAGAAACACACACACACAAACACACATAGACACATACACACATAATGCATATGCATATGCATACATACATACTTAAATGCATACACATAGATATACACACATATGCATACATAATGCACATGCATATGCATACATACATGCATACACATACACACATACACACACATAGACACATACACACATAGACACATACACACATATAAACACATACACACTCATAGACACATACACACTTACACACACATCCAGACACATTTACACACACACATACACATGCATACAGACACATATATAGAGATACACATGTATACACACACATAAACACGCACACATAGACACACACACATACACATACACACACACATCCACACACATTTACACGCACACACACATACACATGCATACAGACACATATATATAGATCACATACATGCATATGCATACATAATGCACATGCATATGCATACATACATCCTTACATGCACACACACACACATACACACACATACACATACACACATAGACACACACACACATACACACACACATATATGCATACGCACACATAGAGAGACATACACACATACACATACATGCATACATATGCATACATAATGCATATGCATATATTGCATACATAATGCATATGCATATGCATACATACATACTTACATGCATGCACACACACATATGCATACATAATGCACATGCATATGCATAGATACATGCATACACATACACACACATAGACACATACACACACATAGACACATACACACACATAGACACATACACACACATACACGCACACATATGCATACATAATGCACATGCATATGAATAGATACATGCATAAACATACACACACATAGAAACATACACACATATAGACACATACACATACATACACACACATATACACATAGATTTACACACACATAAACATGCATACACACACATAGACACACACACACACATACACACACATATGCACATAATGCATATGCATATGCATACATACATAATTACATGCATACATACACATACACACACATGCATACATATGCATACACACATACACACGTAGAGAGACATACACACACATGCATACATATGCATACATAATGCACATGTGTATGCATACATACGTGCTTACATGCATACACACACATACATATACACACATAGACACACACACACACGTAGAGAGAGACACACACACATACACACATATATACTTACATGCATACACAGACATACACACATATACACACATACATACTTACATGCATACACAGACATACACACATATACACACACATACACACACATATGCATACATAATGCACATGCATATGCATAGATATATGCTTACATGCATACACATACACACATAGACACATACACAAACATAGATACATACACACACATGGACACATACACACATATACACACAGATTTACACACACACATAGACACACACACACATACACAGACACACTTACACAAGCATACACATAGACATATACACATAGACACACACACACACTTACACACATAGACGCACACACATACACACATACAAACTTACACACACACACACATATATAAACAAACACATACACACATAGACACATAGACTTACACACACACATACACACATCCACACACATTTACACACACACATACACACATCCACACACATACACACACATCCACACACATACACATGCATATAGACATATATATACAGATGCACACATATATACACACATAGACACACACAAATGCACATAGACACATACACATTTCCACAAACACATACACATATCCACACACATTTACACACATACATACACATGCATAGAAACATATATACAGATACACATGTATATACACACAGACACACACACATGGACACATACACACATATATATGCATAGACAAACACATAGAGACATACACACATATATATGCATACACACATATATATGCATACACACATAGAGACACATACACACACATACACATGCATGCATGCATACATATGCATACATAATGCATATGCATACATACATACTTACATGCATACACACACACATGCATACATTTGCATACATAATGCACATGCATATGCATACATACATGCTTACATGCATACACACACTCACATATACAGCTACATACACATATACACACATAATGTACACGTATATATATTGATTTCTAATCCATTTTGTTTTATATGTATACGTATTATGGATCCTAGTAGAGAGAGAAGGGCGAAACACACTCTCATAAAAAGTCTTATGAGAGCAAGAGTTCCACCTGATACTCTAGGGATCATCATGCACGAGTACTCAGAGATGCCTGATGATGAATTGGATTATATGATCCAGATGCTTACCCAGCGATCAGAGGAGGGCTCTTCTGCGGCTCCACATGCAAGAAGAGGTATGTTTTTTCTCATAATTTTTTTTAATGATATTATAACACATATTTTTATTTATTTTTATCTATCAATTTTCATGACACCTATACCACCTCCAGATCATGATAGCAAAGTAGAGGTGCCTATGAGGACATGCATAGGCACCTTAGGGCTAGAGTGCGATATAGAGCCAGAGGGGAACATTGTGTACATAGGGAATGGATTCGAGTTCAAGAGAAGAATGTGCGCATTATGCGACTCTTACCTGTGCCTTGTCCACTTACAATGGAAGTAAGTATAAAATTTACATATGAATTGAAATAAATATCTTATGTTTCATTTACATTATTTTTTTTATTTTTGTAGTGAGCATGATGAGAGGGATAAAACATATGTATTTAGTTCACTTGAGACAGAGTTTGGGATAGGATGGTCGCATAAGTGGTGTCTAAAAGAGATGCGGACACTTATGGCTCATCGTCGCGATAATGCACGGTACGCATTGCTTTTATGTATATGTATATATATGTGTGGATATGAGTATGCATGCTTATGTATGTATGTATGTATATGAGAGAGAGAGAGAGAGAAAAGAGTGAGACTAGAGGTACAAATACATTCATACGCACACATATACATCATACATGCACATTTACACACATACATGCACATTTATACATACACACACATACATGCACATTTATACACACACATACACATGCATGCAGTTACACACATATAATGAATACACATACTCACATACACATACCCATACATAATCATATGTACACACACATAGACTCACATAATCATATTTACATGCATATATACATATACACATGCATACACACACACACACAACAACAAATTCATATGCATGTGTAATATAGATACACATACATACACACACATGCATACTGATATATCTATACGTATATCTATCTACATATATATAAATATATGTGTGTGTATGCATGCATGTGTGTACGTATATATGTGGATATGTATATGTGTGTTTATATTATATGTATGTATATGTGTATATGTATGCATATATGTATGTGTATATGTTTGCATGTATATGTGTATGTGGGTATGTCTATGTGTATGTGTGTGTATATATGTGTATGTATTCTGATTCTTTTTTTCTGTTTGAGATTAAATTCATAAGATATATTGTATGGTGGAAGAAAAAAAATAAGAGGAGACCTAACATACCACCTGAGATGTGGCATTTTTTTCGTAGACATCTAACTCTTCAGGAGTCATTTTCTCAGCAGAAGGTATACAAATTAATAGTTTATATTTATAATTTTCATATATTTTAGTAATTTTTTACATTTAATTTATGTATTTCTTTTTTCTTAAATAAACAGGCTAGTGCAAAAAAGAGAGTTAAGTCGGGCCACACATCGCACCTAGGACAAATGGGTCATCATGGTTTTGTAGCTACATTTGTAAGTATATATGTTATTGTGAGTATATTTTTTATTTTAGTTAAAATGCAAGAAACCAATATTTTTTATTTGTTTCAATGCAGCGAAAGGATTATGGCCGATATCCTATGAAACATGAGATTGAGTATGATACACATTTTGGATATCAGTGTTTGAGTGAGTATATGCAAGATCATCCGGATGCTTTTGTGAGTACTATTAAATTTTATATAATTCTTTTATTTTTATGGATTTTTTAATTGTTTTATTTATTTATGTTTGTTATATGTAATATAGGAGTATTATGGAGAGGCAGATATGGATAAGGTGGAGAGACAGACACATGAGGGACAATCTCGATCGTCACAGGGTGATCATGATGATGAGGATGAGGATGAGGATGATCATGATGATGATGATGATCATCATCATCATCATCATCATCATCATCATCATCATCATCATCATCATCATCATCATCATCATGATCATGATGATTAGGATTCTTGATTATGACATTGGTTTATATATATATATATATATATATATATATATATATATATATATATATATATATATATATATATATATATATATATATATATATATATAGTTCATTTCAGTTATGTTTTGAATTGTGTGTATAGTATTAAGTAATGAAAACTTTTGTTCTATTGATCGTTATTATTGTTTATATTAAGCATGTGTTTTAGTACTTTAATTATATAATTCATTCATATGTGTGTATGTATGTGCATGTATATGTGTGTAATATGTGTGTGTACATATGTGCATGTATATGTGTGTAATATGTGTGTGTATATGAATGTATGAACATATGTATATGTGTATATTCATGTATGTGCATGTGCATGTGTAAGTGTATATGTGTATGTATGTGTATGTGCATGTGCATGTGTATGTGTGTGTATATGTATGTATGTGCATGTGCATGTGTAAGTGTATATGTGTGTATATGAGTATGTGAATGTGCATGTGTATGCGTGTATATATGTATGTGCATGTATATGTGTAAGTGTATGTGTATATGTGTGTATGTGCATGTATATGTGTATATGTATGTATGTGCATGTCTGTGTGAATGTGTATATGTGTGTGTACGTATGTGCTTATATATGTGTATGTGTGTGTATATATACATATGTGCATATGTATGTGTATGCATATAAACATATACAAATGTATGTATATGCATGTGTATATGTATGAAACATGCATGTGCATGTGGATGCATTTCCATTTGCATCCATGTGCATGCATGTGAATGTGCATGCATATGGATGTGCATATACATGTATTTAAGTATATGTTAATTATATATATATATATATATATATATATATATATATATATATATATATATATATATATATATATATATATATATGCAATAATGCATGCATGCAAGTCTTTTTATGTGGTTGTAGAATTTTTTGTGCATATGCATGTTTATGTGTGTGTATGTGTACATGTATGTGTGTGTATGTGTACATGTATGTGTGTGTATGTGCATGTGTATATGTGTATATGTGCGAACATGCATCTTCATCATGTATAAGTTTATATGTGCATAGCAACAAGTGTGAATATGCTAACTAATGAGAATAACACAATTCAAATGATATACAAAGAATGGAAATTGTACTTACAAAAGTTAGCCATACTTTTTGCGTGAACATGCCGAGCCTCCAATGTTTTAATTTTTTTTCTTCAACAAACCATCGTGTAAGCGATGCTAAGGCATCATAAAAAGCATTGGAATTGGTGTTGCATAAGCGATGTTTTTAGCATCGCTTATGCGATGCTTTTTTAAACCGTCGCTTTAGTGACACACAATGCCAGCGTCGCACATCCCATCGTGCCACACGTCAAAAAAAAACATCATTTAGCTCATCGTTTAATCGACATTCTGTGCTTGACATTTCTTGTGATGCTTTTTGCAATTTTATAGCAACGAAATTGTGTCACCTTAATCGTCGCTATGCACCCATATTCCTTGTAGTGACTCCCCATGGGCATTGAACCCAAGACATCCTCCTTCACACCTATAGGACTTAACCACAAGGATAAGTGGATCACTTGTTTACAAGATCACATGACCTTCTATATAAGTCTAGTCTCAAGATGTTTGGACATACATGCAAGTGACCAAACGGTGTCCAATTTTAGATCTATCTAGATCATAGGGACCTTAGATCATAGGCTTTTCTTTATAAAATGCATGTTGAAAGTATGAGAAGAACTTTGTAAATGGGACCCACAGCTACAACTTTCATCACTATTAGCTTACAAAGTAGAGAAAGAGTCTCTTTCACAAATGTTATAAGTAAAAATGTAGGTTGGGCATTTCCACTCAAAGAGGGAGTTTGGAAGGTTTGGACTTGTTCAGAATGCGTTTTGGAAACCACTTAAAAAGGCACTTCATGGTTTTTTGAATTTTCCGTGTGTTGATACTAAGATCTTGAAATGCCATTTCTTTGAATTCCAACACCAACAAGATATGGTCGGCTAGAAGGAACTAACACTTCACCATAAGTAATGCCCGCACAAACCATTATTTTTGGATCCCTATCCTAATGCTTTTGACCACTAGTAAAGGGCCAAACAATTATTCAATTACATATAAGTTCTTTAGATCTTATTGGATCTTCTTGACCTTAGCTTTTATGAGACACACTATTAGGGGCTTCACCCTGAATTGGCGAAGAGAATCCCTAGAACCGATAGAGGTAGTGGTCGGGGCCACATTCCTCAAGGTAAGAGATGCAAGGACCATGGGAAAAAAATGAGGGGTGGGAAAAGAAGAGAAAAGAGAGAGAGAGAGAGAGAGAGGGAGAGAGAGAGAGAGAGAGATATCGAGAGATATTAGGAAATTACATTCATTCATCTACTTAGCAAACAATCATGCTCTATCATATGCAAATGCATGTGTGTGCATCGGCATGTTTTTCTTTTCACGCCCTAAACTAAATCAAGCAATTATTGAGTCTGCAAGGCATGCACTTCTTGCATCTATGAAAAAGCACACTAATTTGGCTTCCTTAAAACAATATAAGCAAGCAAGTGCATAAGCTTGAGTGCATCAAATACCTTTTCAAACAGAAAGGAAGCTTGTGTTGTCCATAAAATCATTCTTCTGGAAGGAGAAATGCACAGACAATCATTCATTTTCGTGCATGAAGTGGAAATAATGATTCATAAATGTTATTGTGTGCTTGATGAATTTTCCAATACGTCTATGCTCATCTGTTTTGCTTTCATTGAATGCTCAAAAGCTACATATACATTATCAAAAAATGAAGACTTATAATATGCTTCCATGATAATTAAATGCAAGCTACATGAAACCAAAGAGCAAAGCAACTATTGAAATGAAAACATCAATTGAAAAATAATTAGCTTCAATTGAAGCTTTATCCATCCATTGATCCTTAGGAAAAAACATCCTCTATCCTTTATCCCTTAAAGAAGAGATCCACCCCACTTCTTTATGCTTATTACCTTCACAAGTCTCCAAGCATGTTCATAGATGGACTTTTGAACTCCAAAATTTAGCTTGACAAAATCCTGAGAAAGGACTCTAAGAAGTATTCCAAATTTGGTCATTTGTTATTGGGTTCATATTGAGGAGAAAAAGGACCTTTGAAGCAGCGCCTATGAAGTGAGAGGAGATGATCATCATCCTTTTTCATGCAACACTAATATTTGTATAGGTAGGCTGTTGGAAAAGTGGTTAGTGCTTTAGCCTCTAAAGGGACAAAACCTCAGTTCAATTCCCAAACATTACAGCACTTATTGTATCTAGCAACCCGACTTTCTTGAGCTTATGCTCTGATGAGTTCAATACCCTTAACTTACATCTTTGAGCATGATCAGCATGAATAGCCATGTTTCATATAATACAGAGAAGCTTTCATCAAAGAATGGATCATAGGTATCTTGGCTACTATAGATGCCTCTTATAGATGAGGTGATGGGTCCAATGCTGATGCCCAACAAGTCCATAAACATTGCGTTATTGTTTCAAAGCTAGGAGAAAATAGACATCACAATAGCTCTGATATGAATAAATATATGTAGCAAATTATTCCCACCAAATGACTTTTGTTGATCTGGTTACAACATGAATATCTCTTCCAGAGGTATGAGTTCAATGTTGGTTGGCAGCATTGTGAGAAAATCTAGATGTAGAGCAACCTTTTGCTACTAGAGCAATTCAATGGAGGCTAATATTTGCATGCAAAAGAGAAATGATGCGAGAAATGAATTTGCCAAAAGGAATAAAAGAAGATGCATCTAGAAGGATTCCATTGAAGTTTGTGTGAGGAAGATGATGAAATCCCATCAAGGTCTCCATGGAAGCTCAACCTTGAGCTCTAATACAAATGCAAGAGAGTGACGATTACGACCACCACATGCGAGAGAGATGACTCTCCTCCCAACCTTCTGCCTCTAGATATAGCTCTCTCCAAGGGACTACGTACTAGAGCAGGTGCATACTAACCATCCAAGTTTCACCCGTGTAACTACATGTGCACCAAGTGTCACTGTTAAGTGTAGCTAACTCAAGTGGATGCTTCTAGAAGGCTCTAGAGCTCTTTGGCAGAAACTCCCTCCCAATGCTCCCCATGAGGGTTGAACCCATGACCTCCTCCTTCATACCCTGGAGACTTAACCATTAGGCTAAGTGGATCACTTGTTTACAAGAGCACATGACCTTCTACATAAGTCTAGTCTTGAGACCTTTGGTCATGCATATGAGTGACCAAATGGTGTCTGATTTCAAATCTATCTGAAGTGATCAAACCCTTAGATCATAGGCTTTACTTATTACAAAATGCATGTTGAAACTATGAGAAGATCTCCATAGATGGGGCCTACAACTTCAACTTTCATCCCTATTATCTTACAAAGTGGAGAGACAATCTCTTTGACAAATGGTATAAGTAAAAGATAGGTTGGACATTTCCACTCAAAGAGGGAACTTGGAAGGCTTGGACTTGTTCAGAATGAATTTTGGAAACCACTTAAAAAGGCACATCATGGTTTGTTGAATTTGCCATGTGGCGATATTGAGGTTTAGAATGTCGTTTCTTTGAATTCCAACACCAGCAAGATATGCTTGGGTGGAAGGGATTGACACTTCACCATAATTAATTCCCTTTGAAACCATTCTTTTTGGAGCCAAAGCCAAAGAGAAAAGGAGGGGGGGGGGGGGGGGGGAGAGGGAGAGAGAGGGGGGGGGGGAGAGGGAGATGGTGAAAGAGAGAGAGGGAGAGAGGGGGGGTGAGAGAGAAGAACTTAAAAAAAGAAACCAAAAAGATGGGAAAAATAACTCTACTCCTACTCAATTCACTCCCAAACGTTAGTTTACCCTAATCTTCTACTTCTATCATTATTTTTTTCTTCTTTTCTCGTACTTTCTACATCTCATTTTTTTTTCTTTTCTTTTTTCTTAAGAACTTTACACCTATTATCAAAAGATGTTTTTTTTTTATTTCTATGGTTTTGAATATCAATGGCTTAATGTCCTTCAATCCTTTAATATACATTTTGTGATGGTTCCATACCTTTTTTCTCCTTAGGTTCGATCACTTTTGCTTGAAGAAGTTTTTTTTTTTTGAGAACAACAAGAAAGATGAATTAAAGATAGAAAATGTACATGTGCCTAGGGCACGGGACCACCTCTTAACAATCAGAGGTTCAACAAAGAGCAAAAGAAGCAAGGCTCAAAGAGATCTTACAAAAACACTCAACATGGGAACCAGTACAAACTAGGAGCTTATACAAGAGAATATCATATGAAGACTGACACTAGAGTACAATAGGAGGAATGTAGCTGAAAAGTAGGAATGGATTTGTCCTCAACAAGAGATCCAACTATTATTTCCTGGCCTTCTATCAAGGTTTTAGAAAGATTGCAATGAAATGTCTATCAGCCATTAAGGAGGCTCCTGCTATATATTTTCAGCTGAAGAGATTTCTCCAACAAGTTCCTCCTAACCAATGGAGAGATTCCCTCATGAAGTAAATAATTTTGAAATTACTAAGTTTTAATGAAATTTATAACCTATATCCTTTTCTTGTACAAGGAAAATAAATTCTATAATTTCTGTATATTCAATGTTTTTTGCTCGAAGGGTAAAGTGTAATCCTGTAATCATGTGAGTTTGCCTAATGAATGATTGCGATTTTCACTACAACATATGAGGGGCATACTGATGCTGCCTATACCGATGGTCACTCCTGACGTCGGTATAAACGTTGGAAAAGTCCACTTAAAGATACCGACGGTCAAGTGACCATCTATATGACCGTTTAAAATGGATCATCGTGGTGTCTCGCGATTGTCGGTATAAGCATCGGTATGAGCCTCAGTATAACCGTCGGAATGAGCATCGGTATAAGCAATGATAATTTACTAGAAGTTACTGATGTCCATACCGATGCTTATACCAAGGCCGTGCCTTAAACATACTGGGAACCCGAGAGCAAAACTGAACATTTTTGCACATGTTTGAGTAGTGGTTGTCTTCTGTCGAACTTGCACATGTGAACCGAATTGGGACTTGCATTGTCTTGTGCACACACACGCACAAAGATCTCTCTCTACACACACACACACTCTCTGTTTAGATATCACATCTTCGTAAGTGGTGCACATACTCTTAGCCTTTGTCTTTCTCTATGCTTTAGGTCTTATAATTTCTCTTCTCTTTGATTTTGCAGAAGTTCTTTGGCGTCGATTCTTTGGAATTCGATGATAGATAACATACATTACGCTAATGATCCAAAAGAGGGACATACTTGTAAATGATTGTTTTATTCTCTATTGATAGAAAGAGAAAGAGAGAGAGAGAGAAAGAGAGAGAGAGAGAAAGAGAGAGAGAGAGAGAGAGAGAGAGAGAGATGAGAGGGAAAGAGAGATAGAGAGATAGAGAGAGAGAGAGAGAGTGAGAGATAAAGAGATATGAAAGAGAGGAAGATAGAGATAGGAAGATAGAGCATACATAAACACACACATCTACAGATGCATACATACACACATACATGTACACACATGCATGCTTACATACACACACATATACATACATACATGCTTACATACACACATATACACACATGCATGCATACACACATGCATACATACACACACACACATATATACACATATGCATACATACACATACACACACATGCATACACACATACATACACACACACATATACACACATACATACATACACACATATACACATGCATGCATACATACACACACATATACACACATGCATGCATACACTCACATGCACACACACACATACATACACACATGCATGCACACACACACATGAATGCATACACACACATGCATACATACACACACATACACATATACTCACACATGCATACATAGACACACATACACATATACACATATGCATACATTGACACACACGTGCACACATATACACACACATAAGCTAGTGTTTTAATTAAATACATAAAATTTTGATTTTAAAGTTTTTTTTACATCAAATATATAAAAATAGGAATAGGGTTTTTAGGCTATTTACACATATACACATACACATATATATAAACATTCATACACATACACACATGTTTTAGGTCTAGGTCTTTCCAATTAGGGTTTTAGGATTTTTACACATGCATAACATATATGCACACATACACATACACATATAATACATACATACATGTATATACACATGCATATAGAAATATACATATTTTAGGTCTAGATCTTTAAGATTATGGTTTAAAGGTTTAGGCATACATATAATTCAATTACATTTATATTAAGAGAAAGTATAGAAAAAAATAAGAAAAAAAAACTGAATATATAAATAAACATATATATAAAATAGGATAATTATATAGATATATAAATATGAAAACAACCAGTGTTTTAAATAAATTAATTAATTATATATAATTAAAAAATAAAAATAGGATTTTAATTATATAGGCAATAGACATATATATAATACATATAACACATATACACATATATAGTATTAGAGTTTTAAGATTAGGGTTTTAGGTTTTTTTAGGTTTTTAAGTATTTAGGTTTTAGTATTTCAGGTTCAAGTCTTTAGGTTTTAGTATTTCAGGTTTAAGTCTAGGTCTTTCTGATTAGGGTTTTAGGGTTTTAACACCTACATAACATATATACACACATACACATACACATATAATACATATATACATATATATACACATGCATATAGAAATATACATATTTTAGGTCTAGATCTTTAAGATTAGAGTTTTAGGGTTTAGGCATACATATAACTCAATTAAATTTATATAAAGAAAAAATATAGAAAAAAATTAAGGAAAAAAAAAATTATATATATATATATATATATATATATATATATATATATATATATATATATATATATATATATATATATATATATATATATATATATATATATATGTAATAGGATAATTATATATTTAAATAAATATAAAAAGAACTAGTGTTTTAAATAATTTAATTAAATATATATAATTAAATATATAAAAATAGGATTGATTAAGAAAAAAATCTGAATATATAAATAAATATATATATATAATAGGATAATTATATAGATAAATAAATATGAGAAGAACTAGTGTTTTAAATAAATTAATTAAATATATAAAAATAGGTTTAATTTTAAGGATTTTAATCAAAGTAAATATATATACACATGCACATACACACATATACTTATACATCTATCTATATACACACACATATATATATATACATACACATATATATATACATGCATACACACATATACATGTTTTAGGTCTAGGTCTTTCTGATTCGGGTTTCAGGGTTTTAACACCTATATAACATATATACACACATACACATACAATACATATATACATGTATATACACATGCATACAAAAATATACATATTCTAGGTCTAGATCTTTAAGATTAGGGTTTTAGGGTTTAGGCATAGATATAACTCAATTAAATTTATATAAAGAGAAAATATAGACAAAAATTAAGGAAAAAACTAAATATATAAATAATAAATATATAAAATAGGATAATTATATAGATAAATAAATAAAAAAAGAACCAAATTTTTAAATAACTTAATTAAATATATATAATTAAATATATAAAAATAGGATAAATTAAGAAAAAAATCTGAATATATAAATAAATATATATATAAAATAGGATAATTATATAGATAAATAAATATGAAAAGAACTAGTGTTCTAAATAAATTAATTACATATATATAATTAAATATATAAAAATAGGTTTAATTTTAAGGATTTTAATCAGAGTAAATATATATACACATACACATACACACATATACTTATACACATATCTATATAAACATATATATACACATACACATATATATACACATGCATACACATATATACATGTTTTAGGGCACAAACTGAGTGTGGCTGGGCACAAACTGACGGTTGTGGAAGTGGATGCATCGTATACAAAGCCACTTGAGGTGGACTACGTTCTTGTTACGCCGGGACAGTCGATGAATGTGTTGCTCAAGGCAGACCAGCCTGTCGGCAATTACTATTTGGCAGTCCGCCCCTACATAGCACCAAATGTAAGCCTAGACAACTCCACAGCAACGGCCATTATTGCGTATGAAGGAAGCCACCCTGATGCTACGCCAGCACTTCCGACTACACTTTCGGCCATTACTGATAGCGCTTCAGCAAACTCCTTCAGCAAGAGCTTGCGTAGCCTTGCGTCGAAAGATTTCCCGGCCATGGTGCCCTTGCAGATCGATCGACATCTCATGTTTACCATTGGTTTAGCAATTCGACCCTGCTCTAATTGCACGCTAGGAGGCAGGTAATCTGGCGTTTTCAACAACATCTCCCTAAAGCTACCCAAAACGGCCTTGCTCCAAGCACATTACTTCAGAAAACCAAATGTGTATGTCACCAACTTCCCCGACAACCCAACCTCGAGCTTCAACTACACAGGCAAGCTGCCCAGCAATATAATGGCCAAGGGCGGTACGCGTCTGAGTTACCTTCCATTCAATTCCAACGTGTAGTTGGTCCTCCAGAGCACCGCCATTGTGGCTCCAGAAAACCACCCTATCCATCTGCACGGTACCAACTTCTTCGTGGTTGGCATGGGCTTGGGAAACTACAATGCATCCTCCGATCCGCTCTCCTTCAACTTCATCGACCCTCCGAAGCGGAACACCATCGGGGTGCCCTTGGGTGGTTGGGTCGCCCTGCGCTTCCAAGCCAACAATCCAGGTCAAGTGTACTTTGATGAGCTTATGGATGCACATCTCAAATGTCATCTGATGCTCCATATCCTGCTGCTTCGACAATCTGAGTAGGAAAGATTGTTTTGCATCACCGTGTATAGAATGCTTTTCTAACGCCTATCTTTTTTCCTTGTGCTTTTTATTTGATGCAGGCGTTTGGTTCATGCATTGTCATCTTGAATTCCATACCTCTGTTGGCTTGGCGACGGCGTTCGTCATCGAAAACGGTCCCAATCCAGAGGACAGGCTCATTCCTCCACCTTCGGACCTTCCCCCTTGCTAATGATCAGGGGATGATAGGTCGGTCCATCCAAAACGTCTTCTTCCTTTCAACAATGGTCCATCGATGTTGGAATCACTTGTACAGCATTCATCGATTACCAACTCTAAAACTCTATGCACCTTCAGCCTGACCGCAAGCAAAAAAGAACTTGTAATTCTTTCCCACAAGGATGCTTATACTCCCTCAGAGCTCTTTCATTTTCAAGTCTCCACGCACAAAAAAATAGAAACAATAAAAATCTCTCGCATGTATATCGAAGCTTAGTCAAAAATGCTATTATACAAACGAGCTTTCAAAAAAAAAAAAAAACTTCGGGTCTTCTTATTCTCTAGTCGGTGTAATGCGTCCCTAAGGCAAATTACTAGCAGTAATGTTTATTATTCTTCATCCTCCTTTTAAATATTCCAAAGAAGATGGATCTATTCTCATTCACTGGAGCTTTCAAATTCAATTATTGCTTGTAGAAAATGTACGTAATTCCCATCATCACATGATGCTCTTATAAAAAAATGCTTTTTGCAGAGTTCTGTTTTATCAACACTTTTCATAGGTCAAGAGCTTAATTGAGCCTCTCAATTCTCTTAATAGCAACATCTCAAAAAGAAAACACTCCTAAGCATCAAAAAGTTTCCAGTTGGAGTGGCACTACAAAACATAAGGTATTTTATGGCATTTCTTTGTTGCAGCCCTCCAATAATGCCCTCCAGTTTTGTGGGTGAGGAGCATACAATGTGCTCACAAGTGTTTCAATGTGAGTTTCTTCTTCTATAACTAAAATCCTTTCAGATGCTCTTTCTTGGGTTTCACCTTGAATGAGTGACTATGTGTAGACTTTAAAAATGCCCCATGGGACCTCTCACACGGTAGTTGCATATAACTGACTACTTAATTGAGTATATATGTCCCTCAGAAATCCAATTTAAAATGTCCTTGAGGTATGAAACAAAATGTACAAACTCATTTCATTTTCGAAATGGAACCCACAACTCCCTCATCACATGGCTCCCGCTTGCATCCTAGTAGGTTCACATATACACCACCACCTAGTGGGCCTCTTCCCAAACCACCCTCAATATCTATTTCCTCTAAAGAGATAGAAAAAGGGTAACCCATCCTTTTCATGCATAGACATCAATTTCCTAATGTACAAAAGTGTCTCACGAGTACGTTGATTATCATGTTCATACATTTTGCCATTGTGTAAGAGACAAGGTCTACAACATCATGGAGATTCCTTCTTCAACTATTTCGTGCAATTTGAGATGTTACAGGTCTTATTGCTTCAAAACTCTTCTTTGAATATATTGTTGCATTTAGTTTTGCATCATCGTGTATAGAATGATGAGGGTTCATGTTGCTTATAAGCGATCAATCATCATCATATAGATATTCTATGATGTAATTGTGGAAATTTCTTTGATAATTTCATAATACATAATATCCTATCGTGCTTTTCTAACATCTATCTTTTTTTCTTGTACTTATCTTATCTTCTCTCCAAGGGTTCGGTTCGTACATTATGACTATTCCTTACAACCTTAGATGGGGACATCAACAAGTGGTACACATACTATGGTGTTAAGCCCCCTTTGTTCTCCTGTCCGGTTAGGGAAGGAGTAGGTTGTGGAGGGTTCTTGGGGGTAGAATTTATAATGCTCTAAATTCTTCAATTTTTTCCATTCTCATATATTTCTAAGAAAAACAAACTTGAACTAATTACCACTAGTGTAGTAATTGCAGCAACGCACAATCCATCAGAGTTACTCAAATCACATATGAATCAAATATTGTTCTACTCTACACCAAGTCCATTGTACCAAATCACTACATCTAATGATTACTACAATAATTCATCAAAAATCATCGAACCAACACTGATTTTCATGGATGTAATCAACACAAATTGTAATCCACACTAGTTCCTTTTACACACATATGCTTATGATTAACCACAATGATATAAAGAACAGAACATAATGCTTATCCTAAAAGTACTCAAAATGTAACCAAACAGTGTTTGCAACAACACTAGCATGACAGTCTGACATGTTTGGTACCTGTTGTCTCCCAGTGCACCGAAGTGACTTCTTTGTATTATGTTGCAAAAAGATAAACTCTACAGGTCAGATTGTTCACTCAAAATTGTTTACCAAAAAATACTCATTGGAAGGAGTATGTACATCGGTTTTGAAAGATTTCCATGCCTCATGGAAGGTTGTCAGGGTTTTCCTAACCATTGTCTTCAAAAAAAAAATTATCTCATGAGCATCTAGTAGCATGACATCTTTAGAACCTTTGCTAGCAGATGTTGTAGTAGAAATTATTGCTTGACTTTGAGCTTCAACCAATTGAAGATTGAACTCTTCCTATAGATAGAAATTATCGTGTTTCATGATATGCTTTCAATGTTTGTGTTCCATATGCCCCTGCTAGAGGCCTTGAGTTGTCTGTGCTTTATACTACTCCATTTGGGTCTATATATTTTGAAGAGAAGCTTGATGTTTGTTAGCTACCTCAATAATATGCTAATCAACATCAATATTGAATAAATGGGCATCGGTATCTTGTGGTGCCTCAGCAGTGTAATGCAATAATTCTTTTTCCTGAGTATGTTGCTAGAGCTTGAATTCGCCTTCAAGTAAGGCTAGTTTCTGTACCATTGTTTCATGTCCTAGCTCTTGAATGTGCTAAAGATGTCAAGTATTTGCCTCTTGTAGATCGGTGGGCGCTTTCTTATTAGCAATCTCAGTTCCCTTCATTGCTTCCTCCTAAAAACCTTTGAAGTAAGTCATTTTCTTGGCTTCTTGGTATAGGGTGTCGGGGAGTTGGTAAGGTCGAATTCTCAAGTGGATAAATTTTTGTAGAGCTTGTGTATATGCTAGTACAATTGGGGATTGTCCCAGGTGAGGAATTTGCAGGACGGATGATATCGATCAATGTCAGGGGTGATGAGAGTTTGCATGTGGACTAGATAGGTAGTGACATGACCAAATTCATGTAGACCACATTGGTCATTGACACCAAAGGTCCAAAACTATTCATGGGGTTTAGTAGAGTTTGATGAGCTTATTGATGCACATCTCAAATGTCATTTGATGCTATGCATACTACTGCTTCAACAATCTTGGTAGGAAAGATTGTTTCACATCACCGTGTATAGAATGACGAGGATTCATGTGGCTTATAAGCGATCAATCATCATATACCTATCCTAAAATGTTGCAGCAATTCTCATTTTCACAAACAAAAAATTTCCTATCATTCTTTTATGCATTCTGCTTTTCATTTGATGCAGGTGTCTGGTTCATGCATTGGCACCTTGACTTTCATACATATGTTGGCTTGATGATAGTGTTCATCATCAAAAACAATCCCAATACAGAGGATAGACTCATTCCTCCACCTTCGGACCTTCCCCTTTGCTGATGATCTGGAGATGATAGTCCATCCAAAACATCTTCTTCCTTTCAACAATGCTCCATCAATGTCGAAATCACTTGTACAACATTCAACAATTACCAACTCCAAAACTCTATGCGCCTTCAACCCAACCTTGTAAAACTTTCCAACAACAATGCTTGTAATCCCTAAGAGCTCTTTCCAACAACAATGCTTGTAATCCATAAGAGCTCTTTCATTCTCAAATTTTCATGCACAAAAAAAGAAAAGAAGCGATAAAAATCTCTCGCATGTGTATCAAAACTTAGTCAGATATATCATTTTTCATTGTACAGCTATTTTCGTTCTTTTTTTCAAATCGAAAAAAATGCTATTATACAAACGAGCTTTCAAAATAGAAGAAGTGGATAACCACTTTAGGGTCTTCTTATTCTCTAGTGGGTGTAATGGATCCCTAAGCCAAATTACTAGCATTAATTTTCATTACTCTTCACTCCTTTTAAATATTCCAAAGAAGATGGATCTTTTCTCCTTCAGTGGAGCTTTCAAATTCAATTCTTGCTTGTAGAAACTATACATAATTCATCTCGTCACATGATGCTCTCATAAAAAAATGTTTTTGACAAATATTATAGAGTTGTTTTTTATCAGCACTTTTAAGAGGTAAAGAGATGAACTCAGCCTCTCAATTCTCCTAATAGCAACATCTTGAAAAGAAAAGACTCCTAAGGATAAAAAAATTCCAATCAGAGTGGCACTACAAAACATAAGGTATTTTGTGACATTTTCTTTTTTGCAATCTTCTAATAATGCTAAAAAATAAAACTAATCATGAGTTCCAATGATTCTCATTAGATACTATCACAAATTCATTCGATAAAATTCTAATTATTTGTCAAATGCAAAAATAAATGACAACAGTGCTAGAATTTTGATCACAAAAGACCACATCCGTATCAATGTAAAAGTTGGTACCGAAGCTTTTGACATTCATAAGTACTTTCATAAGTACTTTCATAAGTACTTTCATAAGTACTTTCATAAGTGATTGCTTCTAAAGTAGCTTGCTCAAATAGATCATGGGTCACTTGTAGTTGGTGTTTCTTTGCTTCTTACTCTTTCTTGGTAGTCTCTATGATCTATTTCTTAGTTGCTTCTGTATCAACAATTATAGAAACAATAGTTTCAAATATTGCAAGAGCTATTATAGATGTAAGCTTCATCATCTCCAAGTCTTCAGCCACTTAGATCCTCTCCACTACTTCCTATCATGATGATAGATGTTCTTTTTTGTAGATTTTTCTTTTCTCTTAGCTTCTTTGCTTGAACAGTGGTAGAAATTGATCATTCTCTATATAGTCTAGTAGGTCCTAGTGGAACTTTTTGTTTTTCGATCGAGGAGCATAAAGGTGCTTACAAGGATTTCAATGTGAGTTTCTTCTTCTATAACTAAAATCCTTTTCATGCATAGACATCAATTTCCTAATGTACAAAAGTCTCCCACGTGTACCTTGATTACCATGTTCATACATTTTTTTCATTGTGTAAGACAAGAGGTCTACAACATCATGAAGATGCCTTAATCAATTCTCTTGCAATTTGAGATGTTATGTGTCCTATTGCTTCAAAAATCATAAGAGGAAATACTGTTGCATTTGGTTTTGCATCATCTTGTATAGAATGATGAGGATGTTGCTTATAAGCAATCAATCATCATCATATAGATATTCTATGATGTAATTGTGGATATTTCTTTGATAATTTCATCATAAAAAATATCCTATTGTGTTTTTCTAACATCTACCTTTCTTTGTTGTACTTATCTTTGGTGCACGGGTTTAAGTTCATGCTGTGGGATTTGAACTCATGAACTACCAGCTAGGAGTATGATGGGCTAACCACTTGCCCCAAAATCCATGGTTGAGGATTACTTCCTAATCCTCCCTCTTAGGATGTGGTTCAACCATCTCCTATCGGTTATATCTTGAGTCTAACACTCTCTTCCCCTTCTAGAGATCATTGTCCTCAATGATCAATCCTTGCTCTCCCCTTGGATTGATCTCCTTACCCTCGCACAGTCTCTTGAACCATCTTGTCCTCAACCTTGGTCTCTTGAGCCTTGCCTTTCTGCTTCTTGGCCACTTTTCCTACAGACTTGCCTTGCTAATCTCAACCTTGTTGTCTTGAGCCTTGCCTTTCTGCTTCTTGGCCACTTGCCTATGGACTTAATTGCCTTGCTCTCAACCTTGGTATCTTGAACCTTGCCTTTCTGCTTCTTGGCAACTAGCCTATGAACTTGCCTTGCTCTCAACCTTGGTCTCTTGAACCTGGTTCTCACCCATGCTAGGTATCTTGGATCCCCAATCTAGTGTCTTCATTGGAATGCTCGTTTTGAGATCTTTCCAACGGTATATTACACGTTGAAATTCGATCTACAGATTGGGAGATACACTCAAATCTTTGTTAAGCTTACCTTTGAAATCGATGCACGCGCCTTCCATCCGCCTTACCCAAGTCTACTTCCTTTGCTCTGATACCAATTGTGGGATTTGAACTCATGAACTACCAGCTAGGAGTATGACGGGCTAACCACTTGCCCCAAAAGCCATGGTTGAGGATTACTTCCTAATCCTCCCTCTTAGGGTGTCGTTCAACCATCTCCTGTCAATTATATCTTGATTCTAACACATGCATTATCATTATTCCTATTATAAAGGAGTTTGTGACATGAGGGTTCAACAGGTTCAAACAGATTTGAGATCGAACATCATTTGGTCATTCAATCGTTGGGCAGAAGTCTTGAGAGTAGACTTAAGCAAAGGTGATTATGCTCTCTAGACAAGTGAATGTGCTTCCCCTAGTGGTTAAGTCATATGGATGAGAAGGAAAAGATCTAGTAGGTAGTCCCTTGAAGAGAGCTATATATAAAGTCATAAGGTTGGGAGGTAAGGAGACTCATCTCTCTTTGTAGGTTGTCGTAATGTTTCATTGGTATTAGAGCACTAGGCTAGTTTTAATGGTGACCTTGAGCCTTATTGATGATGATAGTGGAGTTCTTCATTCTCAACACTCTTGAGTGTTTTAATTTTTCCTTTCATCATCCCTTTCATATTTTCCATTCATTGAGGAGAGTATTCTTGCCAAAGGACCTAGGTATGTGCATATTGATGATCCAAACTTGTGTATGATAGCCAAAAGAATAATCTTCTCAACACTCGATCAACTACAGTAACATGTTTTGAACTCATGACCTCTTTAACAAGGAGGAAGTAGTATCCAATTCACCCATAGACATGCATGCTTGCTTATGTTTCTACATCCAATTTAGCTTCAATTAGTCATAGCAAGATGAGTTTTCAGCTAAGGTTTTCACATATCTCATGGAGGAGTATTGAACTTGTTGCCTCGTGCTCCAGAAGATATTCCATAACCATGAAGCTCCTATGGTTCTCGATATCTCATGCCACACAAAGTCATCATAGACACTGTTGTCCACAACCTCGAAGGTAAAAGGATTCCTAGCAAGGATTCTAACATAGAACCTATCATAATTATGGCATTGTAGCTATCCACATTGCCACAAGTATGGCATTAATCAGTACATATTCATTTTGTAGAGCTTCACTGATAGCAACAAAGGGTAATCTTGATTGATGGATGCAAAATTTGAACCTTCCTCAACCACATGATTTAAGATTCATCTGTCAAAGTATAACATAATATATTGGTGCAACACCTAGGATTCGATATCTAGACCTATGACATTTTTATAACTTCATTTAGTATGAACTCTGTTGCCCATTTCTCTGATTTTAGCTATAAAAAAGATTATCTCATGAGAAGTCTAATGGGTGTTGAATCCAGGATTTGCATCGAGGAAAGAAAAGTGTCAGACCACTTGACCATCCAAGAGAGAGGCTCTACATGCATCCAGTGCAGTAATTAAAAGCATCACCCTCTTATCTTCAAATGAGAGTAAATGAGGAATCAAAGGAACGAGGAGTATGTGCTTTCTTCTCAGGCATAGCTATCTATCCAACAAAAAGATTTTGAAGAAAGGATGGAGCAAGAGCTTTTAAGATAGGAAGATTGCTCATCTAAACAAAAGTGCAAATCATGTAGAAGGGCATTTTCATCCCTTTGAAACGGTATCATATGATGTCCAAATTTGGCTATTTTGTTTATATGTGTTGTTTGGAGTACTTTCTACAGGTGTATACATTTAGAGTTGAGAATCAATCTCCAATTTCACTTTGAGAAGCATCTAAAATAGTCAGTTCAAATAATGTTTCAATCGATGACAACCTAGTAGCTTAGTCAACTTCAGACGTGTGCTGCTCTTTGTTTGAGGGATTGATTTTAATGATTTTTAGCTTCTTGGAAATCTATTTTTATAATCTTTCCAATTATATGAAGATCACTAGAAATGAAGGAGCTTTGGCAGGCCTACATAGAGAATTTGTTCTCAGCAGCCATCTCTTAAGCTTCTAAAAGTAGGAAATTCCTACTTAATCTTGTAATTTTGTATTTTAAGCACATGATGTGCCTTATGAAATTTGGTATATGTATATGTGGCACACATAGGTGCCTTAGGGACATTATATAAGCACATTTTTCTGTTGTTGTAACATTTATGCCATGGCCCAATGGTGAGGGGAAACGTTACTTTTGCTTTGTAGGAGACAAAGGCAAAAGTTGGCGTAGATGCAAGTGCATCTCAAGGCATCAAAGAGCACAAAAAGTTGGAGAGGCATGACATCTCTTGCAGCTTGGAAGATTCAACATTGGATCCTTTTGGGGAAGATTCCTTTACTCTTTATTTCTTATTTTCTCTTACTGGATTTGGTTGCATGATGCATAGTTTAGGGCATATGCATGATTATGAAGATAAATTGTAGGAATGTTTAGATTCTTTTTATTTAGGCATTCATGAAAGAATTGTACATCTTTATTTAAGGAACAAAAGTAACAACATGCATATCTAGTTCCATGCATCTTTGCAACATTATCCATGGTATGCTAATTTTAACAAATTAAGGAGGTTTATAACAAAGAAGTAGCATACACAAGTATTAAGTACAAGGTTACACAACACAGACCTTGTTGTTAGCATTTTATGTTTTTTGTAGGTTATGGAGTTCAAATGTGAGAATATGTCTTATATGCCATGGTCTTGCCAAGCCCTATGCTATAGTGAGTGGCTTGTGTGTCATTGGCCCGCATGGCCTTATGTTTGATATTATGGTTAAAATTTTTTGGAACTCCATTTCCTTGGGGAAATGTTGTCAAAAGGTTTCTGACCTCATGATAGTATATACACACTTACCTTTAGGTAAAAATTTTATGGCATAACCAAACAATGAGGTAGATGCAAGTGAAGAAGAATATGAAGAGGTAATCACTCCGATGGTAAAGTTGAATAGGTTAAAGAAGCAACTTTCTAAAGGCAATGAAAGAAGATCTTCAAGGACAAGGTATCCAACTCAAAGGTTGAGTTATGAGAGTTTTATGGCGACACATTTTGCATACATGATGCAGGTTATCAAAGACAAAGAGCCTGAGACATATGAAGAAGCTTGCACACAAAAGGAATGGAAGCAAGCTATGAAAGAGGAGATCAAAGCTCTCAAAGATAATCACACATGGGAGCTAGTGCCGAAGAAACAAGGTATGAAGATTGTTCCAAACAAATGGGTGTTTAAAGTAAAGAGGAATGCTGATGGTTCACTAGCTAGATATAAAGCTAGATTAGTTGCCAAAGGATTTAAACAAACACAAGGCATAGATTATGATGAAGTTTTCAGCCCCGTTGCAAAGATGGGAATTATCAGAACCTTAATAGCAATTGGTGCTTCAAGGAGATGGCCATTATATCAACTCAACATCAAAAATGTCTTTCTCAATGGAGAACTACAAGAAGAGGTATACATGAGTCAACCGGTTGGATTTGAAGATGAAAACCATCCAGATTTTGTTTGCAGGTTGAAGAAGGCACTTTATGGCTTGAAGCAAGCACCAAGAGCATGGAATCAGAGATTGGTAGAGTATCTAATTAAGTGTGGATACAACCCAAGTAGTGCAGATCCTTCATTGTACATGAAGAAGGAAGAAAATAGAGAGGTATATATTTGCATATATGTCAATGACCTCATCATAACAGGAAACGATGTTACAGGGATTAAAGATATCAAAAGGAAGCTTGGTAAGGAGCTTAAAATTTCAGATCTTGGGGAGCTGAAATATTTTTTAGGAATTGAAGTTGTTTATGGAAAGAGTGGTATCTACTTGATGCAAAGGAAGTACTTGTTGGATGTTCTTTTCATATTTGGAATGAGTGAATGCAAACCACTCACTCAACCCATGGACACAAATACAAAGATTTGTTCAAATGATGGAGAACCATTGGAAGATGTAACGACATACAGAAGCATTGTAGGATCATTCATCTATGCAAACATTACAAGACCTTATTTGTCTTATGTTGTTGGTGTACTTTCTCAGTTTATGCAAGCCCCAACAAGTGAACACTTAAATTCAGCCAAGAGAGTGTTGAGATACATAAAGCATACAGTTAATCATGCTTTGTTTTACAAGTTTGATGAAGAATTGCAAGTCAAAGGCTTTAGTGATGCTGATTGGGCAGGCTCAAAGGAAGATAGAAGATCAACCTCAGGTTATGTGTTCATGATAGGAAGCAAACCTATCGCGTGGAGCTCAAAGAAACAACCTACTGTTGCACTTTCATCTATGGAGGCTGAATACAGAGGATTAGCATTTGCCACATGTGAAGCAATGTGGATTAAAAAGCTTTTGGCTGATCTTGGAGTGCAAGTTGGAGCCATCCCTATATATGGTGATAACATGTCAAGTATCTACTTGGCAAGCAATCCTATGTTTCATGCAAGGAGCAAGCACATAGAGGTCCACTACCATTATGTAAGGGAGAAGGTGCTGAGCAAAGATGTGGAGATAAAGTTCATTAGAACCAAAGAGCAGGTTGCAGATATTTTTACAAAGTTCTTGGATGCTTCTAAACTCAAAGGCTTCAAGGATGTGATAAATTTGCAGGACATGGATGAAGATAACTCCCAAATGAGCTTGAGGGGGAGTGTTGAAGATAAATGTACAAGCTCATTTTCATATGAGCCATGCTTGGATAAATTTACCAAATATAAAGATAAAGGAAAAGTAGAGGAAAAAAGGAAAAAATAAGAAAAGAAAAAGTCTAGTCAAAACTTCATGATGAGTAAGAGATACAATATCTTGCCTTGTAGTTAGTAGCATGTAGTAGAGAAAGTGGTGAGTTAAGAAGGAGGCACAAACTTCTTCACATGCTCATTGGTTATAAAAGTGAAGTGGGAGCACATTCAAAACAAGGAGAGAAAGAGGCAAGAGCTCCCAGTAGTCGAATCTAGCCATTTTGTCATTTTGGTTTTCCCTTAGACTCCTTCCAGCCGCACGTCAGTTTGTACACAGCTCTGTTGCAGAGCTCATATCTCAGTGCATATGTAACCATTTTGTGCGTTTAAACATTCATTGGAAAGCTTATCTTGTGTAATTTATGCATATCAAATATCTCTTTGAAATCTTATGTATTTTGTGAGATATCAGGGAAAGAGTGAAGTCCAATTTTTCAGTATACCTATGTAGATAGGTAGTCTATTTTGGTCGGTTCAGTTTCCTGACCAAACCATATCCAAATTGCGTGATTTTTGTCTTGTTGGAAATCTCTTGGCATCTACTTTCTGTCTTAAATATCTCATTCAGGACATTCATATTCTGTGAGATATCTTTTAGAGAGTATAGTCTAGTTTTATAGTGTACTTATGTGTGCAGGTGGTCTATCTTGATGAGTTGATTTTAATAATCAAAACTCATCCAAATTACTTGTCTTTTAGCTTGTTGGAAAGCTATTTGTGTCTACTTTCTCTGTACCAAATATCTTTCTCAAAGGATATATATTCAGGGAGCTATCAGTCCGAGAGTGAAGCTCAGTTCTTCAGCATACCTGTGTGGACAGGTAGTTCATCTTTGATAGTTGTGTTTCCTAATCAAAACTTGTCCAAATTAAGTCATTCATAGCTTATTAGAAAGCTCTCTTTGTCTACTTTGATTAACTAAAGTATCAAGTCCATTTGAGTTTTGTTTTTAGAGGAGCAAGCTATCTAAGGTGCAGATGTTTGTCCAAGTGCTGGACATACAAGGGTTCACTACACACTTCCGTTGCGCATAGGAGAATCCATTCTCCACAATTAGGAGACTATGGGGTGTCATGAGGAATACTAAAGAGTGACTAGTTTCACTCATGCACATCACTTGAGTAAGTAGTGAAGCATTTTTGCTACACTACTAAGGAAACCAATTAGAGGAGATCATGGAGATGGGTTTCATGAGAGAGCATCAATGGGTGCTAATGTGATTCAAGTGATGGTTAGGAAGGCCACAGTCATGGCAGTAGCTTTATGATTTAGAGCATAGATCCCTTAGTGAGGAATATTTGGGGTACCCAATACATATATTTATGTTGGGATATAGAGAGAGGTACTTAGACTTAGTCTTGGTACCTAGTAACAAGCTAGGTTGGAATAGAAAGGGATATCCATTGTCACATATTGACTACATCCAAACTAAACGAGTTTGAAGATATGGGATTATTTGAGTCCACCTGCATATTCCATTATATACATATGGAATATGTATTCAATTTAGTGTAGGTATGATACCATGAATTGCAAGAAGGATCCACTGGTATGGGATAGTGGAAACGACTTTCATTTGAGAACTCTTCTTCTATGGCTAAGGAGAAAAGGACTCATCAATCATAGGGATATGTCTTAGTAGATCAGAGAATAGCTCTTAGAACACATTTCCATAGCATTTGGAGGGCTAGATACACCATCTGCTTTGAGTGTGAAGTTTGAAGAAATTAATGCTACTTCTGATGTTGATGTGTAATTGACACTTGACAATACTGTTCCCAGTAAGGTTCTTATGGTTGATTCTCTTTCCCACATGTGGCTGATAGTGAAGTAATTCGATGGCGATGCACCACTGTGTGCTCTCCTCGAGAGCTCCATGATGGTATCCTCAGAGTAGAAAATCAAGCTCCTAAGGCCGCACACAGTAGTCCACACAGAGGCTACAGAGTTCGCAAAAAAAACACAATACTTAGGAAGCACGGAGACGACTTCTTAGGTCTTACAAATGTGGTCAAACTTACAGTTTGTGACTAGCCAGGCCACTATATGTTTTATTAAAGAACATATACAAAGAAGTGTATGGTGGCCATTTGGCCTTTCACATGGACACTAACGGTAACAATATCCCACTAAAGGCCAATATGGCCAAAGTAACTACGGGAGAAAAATAAAGAATGATAAAGAATACCTGAGTGTAAGCATAGAAACTGTACCTCCCACTTGATGGGCATGTTACACACACAGTATACAAGTGACTGTGTAAGATCATGAATCAAATAACCCCATCAAGTGACAACAAAGCTATCATGTGGTATAACTTTAGTCAAAGCATCTGATGCATTATGTGGAGTATGAACCTTCTCAAGAATAATGCACTCAGTGGCTAAGCAATCTCTAATGAAGTGATACCTCACCTCAATGTGCTTGGTCTTTGCATGATAGACCGGATTCTTAGCAAAAGCAATGGCACTCTAACTGTCATTGAGCAAACGAGGTACACGCTGAGGTAAACCCATATCACAAGCAAGACGAGAGAGCCATAATGCTTCCTTACAAGCCTCACTTGTTTCAACATACTCTGCTTTTGTGTTGGAAACAGTTGTACATTCTTGAAGACGAGATCTCCAAGAGATAGCACCTCCAACAAAATGAAAAATGTACCCTGATGTAGACTTATGATTGTCTACACAACTAGATAGTCAAGATATGTGTAACCAATAATGGATGCTTTTCCTCTACCTAAGCATAAACACTTTTCCTTAGTGCCACTCAAGTATCTCAAAATCATCTTGACTACTTCCCAATGTTTCTTTCCAATATTAGACATATATCTGTTCATAACTCCCACTGCAAATGCAATGTCTGGTCTTGTAGCTACCATAGCATACATAAGACTACCAACAACAGACTGATAGGGAATTTTGATCATGAATTTCTTTTCCTCATCTGGTTTGGGGCAATCATCCTTGCTCAATTTCACATATGTGGGTAAAGGTGTATTCAGTGCCTTTCCACCCTGCATATTGAACCTGTGAAGTACTTTGGATACGTACTCACTTTGAGACAAGTGTATGCATCATTTACTCCTATCATGAGTAATGCGCATGCCAAGAATATGTTTGGCATCCCCCAAATCCTTCATATCAAATGTCCGATTCAACTTCTTTTTGAGAATTTGGCCTTTCACATGGACGCTAACGGAAACATATAGATTTTGGTACTTCTTTCCATGTGACACCACACAAAGAATGGTTCTCTACTTATACAACAAATTCTCTTGGTACCATGAGACTTGATGACTTTTACTAGTATGAGGTTTTTTGGAGTGCAGATGTGTTTGTGCAATTCATCAATGGTTCAAAATTCAGTCTACATAACATATGCCATGTACCTCAGTTAGACAAAGATTGATGGCAATTGGTCAATTTGATTACCTTGGTTACAAGGTGGTTTTCTATGCTCTATCCTTTTGCATATCAAAGGGCAATATGGTTACTGCAAAATGAAGCAAAGTTGGCTCACTTTATCCTTTATTTGTATCATAGAAAGAACACTTGTTATGTGTTATTAAACAACCCGTGGCTTGTATTTGGTATGGCCATTTGAGCCACATAGCCCATAGTGGAATGGAAAATCTTTTTTGTTTTTTTTTTTTACTTACCTATGTTATTTTTCTCTAATTTTGGAAAGAAAACTAGGAATGTGCATTAGATGTACATTGACTATTGAATTCAATCTTTAGATCTTTTTCATATAGATGTGTGTGATCCTATGCCCACGAGGTGATTAGGTGGTGCTCTTTACTTTTCCACTTTCATATATTTGCACACATGACTGCTTCCATCCAAAAATTGTCATGAAGGTGCTTTTCATTAACCATACAACATGCCATTTCAAGGGGTGTTCTATTTACATGCTCTACAACACCATTTTTCTGAGGTGTATATGGCACCATACATTGGTGTGAAATTCCTCTTCCACGAAGAAAAACATTAAAATCATGTGATATATATTCAATGCCATGATCTATGTGTAGAGTCAAAAGCTTGTTTCCAAAAACATTTTCAACCATCGCTTTAATGCTTTGAAGCAAGAAAATACCTCATTCTTTTCTTTCATAGGTTACACCCATGTATGGTGAGTAGCATCATCAATGAAGGTATCAAAATATACATGTTTCCCAAAAGATGGAGTCTTGATGAGACCACATACATCACTATGAACAAGCTGCAATTTTATTGTAGAGTGTGTATGACTATCTTTTAGAAAAGAAGCACAATGCATTTTTCCAAGAATTTAGCCTTCACATCCATGCTTTTCAATGGACTCGAGTGTTCGAAAACCAATAACAATGTCCATATTTTGTAAGTGAAGCAAATTATTGAAGTTCAAGTGACCAAAAAAAGCATGCCAAAGCTCCATTTCAGCCATGGAGGAAGTATGAGCAACCAAGGCATTTGAGTTAGCCCTCTTATATGTATCCAAGCAATACAAACCATTGCACAATGTACCAGACACCATGATAATATCACCATTGTTGAAATAATGAACCATACACTTATCATGGACAAAGTGTACATGAAGTCCATCTTTTACAATCAAAGGAATTGAAATTAAGTTCTTCTTGATATCAGGTACATACAATGCGTTTTTCAAGATAATCACACCATTTACAGCCATAAGCTCAATTTCTCCTACTCTAATGATAGAATAAGAAGCATTGTTTGCACACCACATGTCCTCCTTTGGGTGCATCTTTCAAAGATGGAAAAAACCTTTTGCATGAAGTTATGTGCTTTGAAGCACCACTATCAAAGGACAAATCCTAATCAACCTCACTCACAACCATACATTTAGAATGCAATGATGCATCATAATGAAATGTAACAACACATTCCAAAAAATCTTGAGCCATGTTGGCTTCATCATTCTTTGCATTTGAAGAATTTTCACCAATAGACATGCCGAATTCCGTATTCTTTTCATTGTGCTTAGCAAGCTTTCTAAACTCATCCATAGTATGACCATAGTTTTGGCAATATTTGCATTTCTTCTTCTTCTAAAATTCAACATCATTAGAGGAATGAGTGGAAGAGGAAGGTTGAGGTTTTGGTTTTGATGAACCCAAAGCTGAACCATACTTGCTTTTCCCTTTTTGTGAGATAGGAAGTGCTTGTGTTCCCTCAATTAAACCACACCTATTCACTTTAGATTGTTGTTCTTGTAAAAGAAGAGAGAAAACCTCATCAAATGGATACATATTTAGATTCCCTCTTGCCACCAAACGGAGTGTAGTAACAAATATTTGAAAAGATTCTAGTAATCCTTTCAACAATGTAGAGATGAGTGATGCATCCGTAATAATCTCATCTATGTTTGCCAATTGCTCTTCCAAGTCCTTGATGCATGTCACATACCCATCAATGGGCTCATTTTCAGCCATACATACATCCTCAAGTTGCTTCCTCAAGTATGAAACACATACTTCATTATGCATGACATACAAAGATGCAAGAGTATCACATGCCTACCTTGATGTAGAACATGACCGAATGTGTGGAACTATATGATGCTTCACAAAAATGCAATAAATGCATAAGCTTGAGCATCTTTTCCATCCCATCTAAGTTGCTTTTCCATAGGTGGAGGAGGGCTAACCACTACACTTGAAGAAGAAGCTCCATCTGTGATAGTAGATTATGAAGTAGAAGAACCTGGCGGGTCTTCGATCTACATCTACCACTATGTTTCATAGTTGTTTTGCAACAAGAATAGGTCTCATTATGTAAGACCATATTGGATATTTGGCCCCATCAAGCTTATCTTCAAGTTGAACCATGCCAAACAAGTTGTTGTTGTTGTTTGCCATTTCACTAAAGAACAAGAGTGTGACAAGATCTTTACTTCAATGAAAGCTAAAATGAATGCTGAAACTTCAGCTCACAATTCATCACTGTGATGGCAATCTTGGATGCAAGAATGGTTTCCAAATGGGGGTGAAACCCTATTGCAATTGATGGAAATGCTTTTTGGATGCTAAAAATTAATGTGATATTCTCCAAAGTCGATTTTCATTGTTAAAAGTGCATGCATGCCATGATGCAAAAATTTGAAACTTGAGAGGGAATTGAACATGCTCTAATGCCACTGTTGGGTGTGTGTAGAAGGGTGAGAGATACACAAGAAGCATACACAAGGAGCACAAATGCAACAATAAACACAGAAAAGGTGGATGGTTAGAATAGCTCTCGCTATTGGTGAAGAACAGAATTAAAGTAATAGTTGAATAATATCCCTAAGTACCAAGTACCACCACATATGAGTATATCATGTATGTGGTAACATGGGAGAAAAACCTCTAGCTAGCACTAGAGCAAAAAGTGATCATGTATAGGGAAAATATTCACATCAAAGCTATTCGAGGAACACATAAGTGTAACATTTCCATCCTCTCCCTCCTTTGGTATTGCATATTATTGCTTACTATCAAGTTGGTGCATTGCATCATATTTGAATTCTTTATAAACACTTTGCATAGTTTTTTATTGACATTTTGCTTGATTCTAGTGTTGATAAACACAAACTTTTGTGGCTATTTTCCTTTAGTAACCATCCCAATACTTTAATGGTGTAAGTGCTTATTAGCACTATTTGGTACTTTTTCCAAGACTTGTGAATTTTTCTCTTTTAATGATGTTGCACCCTATTCCTTGATTATACGCCCATTGGTTGTTGTGTTTCACACCCTTATTGTATGCCAAAATGACATGAGTGTAATAAATCCATTAGGTTTGTGTGTCTTGTTGGAGTGATCTTGTCCCAACTTCCATTGCAACTTTCATGTTGCTATACAACAAGCTCTCTCTTCTCATAGATTTTTCTTTCAATGTCATTACCCATTTGTCAAAGGATGAGGCATAAGTCAAGAAATATTTCCAATTACCAAGCAAGATTATGTCTTCAGTAGCTATATCACACTCTACATTCGTGCCTACACAAGCTTGTTGAAGGTCTATAGATCAAGGACAAATGCTACTAACAAAAGCATGTGATTGAACTTCTTGTAGTGAATATATCAAGCAAATAAAACTCTATAATGAAAATTAAAATCCTCTATCATACCATCAAATAATTTGCCCCCTTGGAGATTCCCTTAAGAGAACTCTTCATGAATTATAGAACATGATACATCCTGGTAGAGGCCCATCATAGGACATAGAAGCAACTAGAAAGTAAAACTTGGCAGATGAATCCTCATTACGAGAGCTCACAGATGGCAATTGTGACTACTCATGTTCACACATTGTACTTGTGAGTAGTGTAGCATGAGTATGATTTGGAGCAGGTCAAATAAACAATTCAAAGTGTCTGGTTTAGTAGCAATGCACCCCCTCTCCTATCCCAATCTATAGCCAATTGAAGAGAAATCCCGATGCTCTATTACAACAAAAGAGCAATAATAGAGACCTCATACCAATTAGAACAAGAGGGAGAGAGAGAGAGAGAGAGAGAAGCATATAACCTCTCTACAACATGGAGTAGAAGAAGATCAGGAGGGGCTTGTAAGCAATAGGTGTTGTAGGAGTCTACAACATGGACGGGGCTGAATTTGATTGTGTTCACATGCAGCTCTAGAATTTGCACAATTTTTCTCTGACAAAGATAGGAGGAAGTTAATAAGAATCTATGATATCTTTGCATGACATGATTACCCGCGTGGATATGAACTATACTTTGCAAGTCCAATGACATCATTGTTGATGTTTTAGATGCCTCAATTTTCAATCACATACATACAATATATGTCGAATGTGCAATTCATTGTCAGCTCAAATTATAGACTTGCAAATCAATTCCAAGCTCATTGTAAAAAATCACATCTATTTTATCCTTCAAATTTTGAGGTCACTTGGGATTTTCAAATGTCACTTCCATAATTGTACAATTTCCTTGACAGTCATCTCTTTTGTATTAAGTTCAGTCTTAAAACCCATTCAACACACTCATGGAACACCCAAGTAGCTTCTTCCGCATTTATTACATGAATGCATTGGCAAGTCATTGAAAAGGCCTTGATATCTCTCAAAACAAGGAGTAAAATTCAATTTTCTCACTCAAATCAGAATTTTGCAACCCATTATTTTGACACATTATTTGGTAAAACTCACTAAGATATTTTCTTTTTATATATTGTTGGAGTTTAAAGTTTGCAGAAGCAGACAAATAGCACAACGAAGAAGCACAAGCTTGGAGCACAAAACAATACCGAATGTATTACCAAGAGAGCTTACAAAGATAAGTCACATGCTAGGGTTATAGGCATATATACAAGCCAAGAAAAAAACATCCTAAAGAGGGAAAAAGTGTCGAGGTAGTCCTAAGTGTGTTCACACACATCACTATCAAAATATATCAACAAATACCCTTGGGAGTGATGTGATGAACAAGGAGTTTGCACTCGTTTATAAGGAAGTGCCAAGCTATGTGGACAAAGATCAATCCACAAGAGGAAGTATGCCCAAAGCTTTGCAAAAAGCTTCAAACTTCTCCCTAGGAAGAGCCTTTGTGAAAATGTTTGCAACATTATCCTGTGTGGGTAGATAAGCCAAACTCATCTCTCCAACAGAGAATCTCTCCTTGACATAATGATAGTGCACTTGAACCTCAATGTGCTTTCTTGGAGCATGGAACATAGGGTTCCTCTCAATTGTTAGTGTGCTCTAACTATCAATGAAGATGGTGTTGGCATAACACTAACCAACACCCAAATCAACCAAAAGCCATCCGAGCCACACACACTCAACAGTCATTATGAAAGTTGTTCGATACTCAACCTCACAACTAGAAGTGGCCATAGTAGGCTTCTTCTTGCTCAACTAAGATATGCATGAGCTACCAGGTATGAAGCAAAAACCACCAGTGGACACATGAGTGTCATAGAAACCAGCCTAGTTTCAATCACGAAAAGCATGTACATATGGTAATAATGATCCCTTGTTGGGATAAAATAATCCAAGTAGCTGAGTACCACTCAGATAACGAAAGATGCACTTAACCACCTACCAATGCTTGACACTTGGGCAATGCATAGACCTCCTTATCTGAGAGATAGAAAATTGAATATTAGGTCAGGTTATGCATAAATAAATCAAGCATCCAACAACATGCTGATAGAGAGCAACATCAAATACATTGCCAACATCATGAAGAGTCAACCATAAACCTGTTTCCAAAGGAGTGGCAATAGGTTTGCAATCATTAAGACCAAAACATTGTAATAATATATCAATATGTTTTGTTTTTCACAAAGTTATACCCCCATCAATTTGCATAAACTGAGTGACCAAATAATGATGCAAATGCCCCAAATATGAAATTTCAAGTGAGGCATGAAAATTAGCCTCAAATTGAGCAATATGCTTCTTGTTAGGACTAGTTGACAACATGTCATCAACATATATTACGATGATCAAAAGTACATCATGTGCAGTCTTAAAATATAAGGTTCTCTTAGTTCGATTGGCTCAAAATCATGTGCAATCAATTAGGAATGTATCTTTTTACGAAGCACATGATGCTTGCTTCAAACCATATGATGGCAGTTTCCGCCTACACACTTTGTTTTCATGCCATTTCTGCACAAAAGCACAGGGCTCAAATACATATACTTCTTCATGTAAGTCAACATTCAAAAATGTAGTTTTAATGTCCAAATTATGTACATTCCAACCACGATGAGTTGCAAGTGCACAAATGCTATGAATAGTGGCTATTTGGCATGTGGGAGCAAAGGTCTCATCAAACTCAATGCCTCTCTCTTGAGCATAACCTTTGCAACAAGCCTCACCTTATACATGTCAACTATTCCATCAGGTTTACGTTTTATCTTGTATACCCATTTAGTGCCAATGGCCTTTTCGCCTTGAGGCAAATGACATAAAGACCAAGTAACATTTTTCATAATAGCATCATATTCTCATTACTTAGTAGCCATCCATTTTTTTTAATTTGTGTTTCATCAAAAGAAACAAGCTCATTCTTATCATAGAGACTAGAGGCAGCCATTGCATAGGAAATTGATGCAAAGGAAGCATTATGAGAGCTTTAACGGGTACGATATAACAAAGGTACGTTTGATTTGCTATTTATCAAAGTTTGCACCGGCCATTTGGGCATAGTTTTAGCCTCTTCTATGTCAGCCCTCTCATCAACAAGTGCATCATGTAAATATGCATGAGAAATGGAATGATCTACATCATCATGTGAAACCTGTAAAGGCTGAGATGTTGCCTTATTTGGGCCAGCACTTGATTGTCCACTTGTAAAAAGAGGCAAAAAAATTTCACACATATCTTTGGATCTAATTGATGTCTCTTTAGTACATGAAAGTAATGGTTGAACTACATCTTCCACAAAAACAACATCATGACTAACTAGAATATTTTTAATCTATGGAGGATATTGATGATAACCTGTTCTTATCGAATCGTACCTAATAGATTTATATTTCACTACTTTATTATCCCATTTCTTATGTTGTTGTTCAGGCACTAATGCATATGCTAGAAAACCAAAGATACAAAGACGGGCAACAGATGGCTTGCAACCATGCCAAGCCTCATATGGAGTGATCAATTGGATTGCTTTGGTGGGACACCTATTAAGTACATATGTTGCACACATAATAGCCTCAAACTAGAAGCTGGGTGGTAAATTGTCTTTTGACCATACATCTCGCCATCTCCATGAGAGATCTATTCTTTCTTTCACCAAATCCATTTTTTTGAGGTTTATATCACACTATACATTAATGTTCTATCCCATAATCAACCACAAATGCATTAAAACTAGAAAACATGTAGTCCCCCCTCGATCAGAATTGAAGGTGCCCAATTTACATGCTGATAGATTTTTAGCCATAACTAGAAACTATTTGAAGCACACAAAAACTTTGGACTTTGCTTCCAATGGATATTCCCATGCATGCTTCGAGAACCAATCAATGAAATTCACAAAGTAAAGATAGTTCCAAAAAGAAGGTGTCTACATAGGACCACATACATCATTATGAACAAGCTACAAAATATGAATAGCTCGAGTTGAACCGTCTTTTGGGAAGGACCTACATAACACTCCCAAAATACAGCCTTCATAGACATTTTTTCAAGGTGCCTCAAATTTGGTAGAGAGGACACCATTTCCATTTTTTTCATGCATAGCCAACTAGCAATATTCACATGACCAAAGTGTGCATGCCAAAGCTTTGCATTTGAGATACCCTTAGAATCGTGGACTGCACACATTGAATCATTCAAAAACTTCACATAGTATATGAGCTTAGACATCCCACGACATAAAATGCCAAAAGCTCTAATAACATCACCATTTGAGAGATCATGAACTATACATATGCCATCAACAAATTTGACAACCAAGACAATCTTGGCTAGTTCTCAAACTTATAATAAATTTTTCTTGATCCCCAACACATACACTATTCCTTGTATGGGTAGGCTCAAGTTATGTCTCTTCCACATTAGAAATCCAAGACACGTCCCCCATCTTCCTCTCTTTTTTCCTCATCTCTACTTTTTCTCTCTTGCTTTCTCTAATATCCACTTTCTACTGATTGTGCACCCTCCCATTAGCTAATTCTCAACCACCATATGTCCTCTTTGCCATGATGCACATTGCACTCACCTCTACCTCCTCTCTCTACTTGTGTCCAAAGCCATACATGTGACCCTTTCCTCCTATAGACACATGCATAACATTATCCAAAGATAGTTGATCCTCCATTCCACCTCCATGAGGCTTCCTAACTACCACACCTAGTGTATGTAGCTCAATGTTGTCTTCCATTAATCTACTAGCATTGAATCTCTTGATTCTCTCTCTCTCTCCATCATCATGTGAGAATTTATAATATAATCTCTCTTTTTCTTTATCTCCAATTGTATACCACTACTCTAACATTTGGTGAGCCATCTACACTGTTAATTTTAGTCATACTTAAAGTATTTAATAAAAATGTCATATACCATTTTCAATAGGCAATTTACATAGCTTCCCATCATCTGTTATCGGCCGCCGGATTGGAAGTGTATAACTGAAATCTTGTTTCACACGTGCAAAAGGTTGTTACGCAGACACATTGTATTCTTTTATAAAGCAATGAAAAGAGATGCTCAGTGACGTTCGAGAGATCACCAGACTGTCTGTCTGAGTGATTTGTATGTGGCGTTACTGTGTGTCGAGTTGGTTAATTTAGAGTATCTTGTCTAATTTCTGAGTATTCCGTGTGTATCTGTGTCTCCTCTTGTCTGTTGTCTATTGGTATCCATTGCGGTTGTGAGTATCATCTACATCCAGTAGATAATTCGGTCTGTTGTCTGAAGTGAATCGTCTGTGAATCCTTATTGCGATTGTTGTGTTAGTTCACGTATCGTGTTGTCCCTTTTCTTGGAATGTTTTGCCAGTGTTTGGTGAAGTCTGTGCAGCGGTGGTAGCGCTTCTGGTATTCGGGTTGTATTAAGTTGTCTTTAGTATCGAGGTCCAGGTTCATACGGCAAAGTTTAAGCTACAGTAGGATTTCTTGGGTTGCGTATTGAACCTTCAGTATGGTGTATCTGAACACTTGAATTCTTTGTGTCTTCGGACGTTGGTTGGATTGTAGTACCTATTCGGTAAAGGTCGAACGATTACTCTTGTCTCTGGTATTTTCAGTAAGTTATGTGCAGATGCAATATAGCCTCTTAGTGTATGTGGCACACGTTGGCCGAGCTAAAACCGTGAACTGTAATTGTCTAAGTACAACAGAATCTTGATAGAGCTATCAGCATCAGTATATTGCTGTGTGTAAGTGGTTAGTTTGGGAACTAAGTATAGGGCCTCTGTCTAACAGACCCCTTCCACTCCCAAGAACCCAATAATCAATTAAACGCAATTCTGACAGTTAGAATAACAGCATTTAACACTGGCACCGTCTGTGGGAAGGTGGCAATAGATCAGATTGTTGCAAACCAGTTGTGGAAACGTGACTGTAAATTGTAAATTGACAGTAATAGTACGCGGTTAGTACAAAAGATGATACATGCCAGTTACTCAATCCGGTGAAACGTATCCAAAGAACCGCCAACCTGGGGTACTTAATTTGCTAAGGACAACTCCGGGAGGTAGAAGTACAGCTAGGTCTAACCCAGTTGTCAAGAAAGTAAAGAACGTTAGTAGTGATTCCGGTCATATTCCGGTGGAACGTGCTACGCCTCCGGTAAATTTTGGTACGATTTTGGCACAGTCTGTCGAAGATATAGTAACTCCGGAATCTACCAAGACGCAGCCTGAAGTTAGTCTAACAACATTGGGTAAAGATTCAAATTTGTTTACGACTAGAAACACCTTAGCTAAAGAAATTAGTGAAGGAGAAAAAGAACCTTGTTTTGGTGAAGATTCGATACCTTCTGGTGTTGCTCCGGTACCCATTGCTGAAAGATCATAGTTTTTCGGCGACGGTTTACCATTTCTTGGTGAATCTTCAGCCCAGTCACCGCTATTGGGAGTAAGCTTCCCTACATTTGACATCAAGAAGGAAGGTAGCTTGTTCGAGACCAAGATTCGAAACATACTGAACAAGATTATCAAACCGGGAAGTGCACAGGCCGATGATAGAGATTCCGATAGTTCAGATATTCAGCCCGAGGATACCAAAGATAGTCACAATACAACCATCAGAGCCATGAACAGGCAACAACAACAACAGCAGCAACAACAACAACCGCAGCAGCAACAACAACTATGCCTTCCCAGGCCGACTCCAACAGGAGTGACGTACACCAAATTTGGTGGATTCCCAGGAGATGACCTAGATGCTCATGTACGCACATTTGAGATAAGTTACGCAGTGCTCAACCATCCACCTGATCCGGCGTATAAGGCTATTGTTTTCCAGTCGACATTAGTTAACGAAGCCGCTAGATGGCTTACAGAATATGATATTAACCATTTCGGCACCTATGAAGCAGTAAGGGATGCATTTTTGTAGACATTCAGGCTAAAGAAGAATCAAGCCGAAATTTTTGACTACCTGCAAAACAATAAACAGAAGATAAATCAAACAATACAGGAATACGCCTCTCTATTCAAGACTCATTTGAGGCAGTTACCACCAGCACATGCCAACCTACCGGATGATGTTATTACTCAATGGTTTATCAATGGATTGACTCTGCAACTTAAACAGATTATGATCATACGCTGTGTAGGAGCTATGACGCTAGATGCAGTGATTGCAATGTCTTTGCAGCTGGAAAACAAGGTTGGCAGATTTACAGAAGATCTGGAGTGGTTAAAAGCAAATAGAAATATTGCCGAAGACCCGACCAGACAGATTTACTGCACTACATGCAAGAATTCAGGCCATACTAGTGCCACTTGTGCACTTAATCAGTTGTTTTGTGCTATCTGCAACACTACCGAACACACCACCGAAAACTGCGCATATAACGCCAAAGTACAGGGACCAGCAACTGTCAATGCAATTATACAGGAACCAGGGCAGCCGGCCAATCACTATGTACCTCCGCAAATGAGAAACAACCAGCAACAAGGTTATCGAAATTACAGAGGACAGAGAAATAATAACTACAATACAAACCACTGGCAGGCCGGACCAGCATCGGAAAATCCCAATTTGAAACCACCGCGCTATCATTTTTGTGGTGAATTTGGTCACATTAGAAGATTTTGTAAGGATGCAGCTGAGTATGACAAGAGGAAGATTGCTTTTGTTGAGACTAGAAAAGGGACTAAGCTCAAGGATTCACATTTAGATAATGAGGTTGAGTATAGTTCACATGAATTCATCCTTTCTTGTTAGTCTAGGATAATTTGTAGAGATTTTATAGCTCCTTACACCCCAATACAAAATGGTGTAGCTGAAAGGATGAATGCAACCATTCAAGATATTCTACATCATGCAAACCTTCCATAAGGCTTCTAGGTAGAAGTAGTACTCATAGTATTCTTGTGATTAACCTTTCCCCTAGTGCTGCCAAAGGTCTCAAAGTGGAACAAGAGTGATGGATAAGGAAGCCATCATATTACGATCATCTTCAAGTTTTTAGATGTCAGGAGTCTAAGATGCATGAACAACCCATTGAAGAGGTTGAAGTGACAAAGTCCTCCAATCCGAATGATGTTAGATTAGTCTCCAAATGTTCCTATTGAGCAACCGTTGAGAAATTCTACATGTGTCTAGCTTCCACTTGATAGATATGTTCTAGGTTTGGATTTTTCCTAACAGATGTTGGTGAGACTTCTTGCTACAAAGAGGTTATGCAGACAGAGGATCATGTCAAATGGGAGCATGCCATGAAGAGTGAATTGGATTCTTTTCACAAGAATGGTACTATGAGATTTAGTACCTTTGCAAAAGGGAAGGAAAGGTTTACCATGTAAATGGGTGTATAATCTGAAATTCACATCCAATACTGCTTCTCAAAATTATTAAGCATGCCTTGTTGCAAAGGTTTTTAAGCAACAACATGGTGTTGATCTTGAGAAAATCTTGCAGTCTCTATAGTCAAAATGACTACACTATGTAGGTTGCTTGGATTTATTGAAGTGGAGGACTTAGAGCTAGTCCAAATTGATGTGAAAACTGCCTTTTTGGTTTGAGATCTTACACATGAGATCTATATGTTACAACCAAAGGGTTATGTAGTTCCTAGCAAAGAAAGTCTAGTTTGTAACCTAAAGAAGAGCTTATATGGACTTAAAGAGTCCCCTAGACAATGGTACCAAAATTTTGATGCTTTTATGAAATTTCAAGGCTATTCTAAAAGAAATGAGGATCATTGTCTCTACACAAAGAGATGCTCAGATGGCAGCTTGATATGACTGTTTTCAAAGGTAAGCAACATGAGCCTCATTTCTTGCATGGTATAAAGTGGTAAGTGTAACAAGCATCCTTGGTTGTTTTCAAGAGTGAATATGAGGGATAATGGCACACTTGAAAGACAAGGCTATCAATGCATGTGCCTAAGCATCTCTACCATCCCAATGAAGTTGCTTTGCAATAGGTGCAACAATAACTGAGCAAAAACAATAATATGAAGATCATTATCTTCAATGCCATCTGCATCACCTTCTATAACTATATTCGTAGATGTAGTAGGGCATTTCATTACCCTACATAACATTCCACAATCCTTTTGCTACTAATACATGATGCATCATATATGTCCATAACTGGTAATTGGTACCATCCAACTTTTCCTCAATATCCAACATACAAAATACATCATTGCTTTCAGCCATCGCCACTGACTAAATACCCTAATGCAAAAAAATGACTATATCTTTAAATGTTGAACAGAACCATCCTTTCAAGCTCTGCTAAACTTGTATCAAACTTTGAGATGCATGTACTGGCAAACCAAAACATGTATATATGTTTGTCACAAAAGGATGAAATTGCTTATACATGCGATGTGATAGTGCATTTGAGGGTCTAAATGAGCTCAAATTGAAATTTCAACACCACATAGCAAAGTTCTTATGAACTCCTAATCACCTTGAGTATGTGCACCAATTTCTATGTGATTCTAAGACTATGACCAGAGGGGTGTTCACGACACCCTAATGAAGCAGCAACCTGCTCTAATTCCAATTATTGGAGTTTGAATTACAAAGAAGAAGAGGAACCTTGGATTACAACACAACACTGAATGAATCATCAAGTGAAGGTACAAAGATAAGTGACATGTTAGGGTTCTATGCATATATACAAGTCGGGGGAAAAGACCCTCCTAAAGAGGAAAAAAAGTGTCATGACAGTCCTAAGTCTGTGTTCACACACATCACTACCAAAATATATCAATAGGATTACCCTAAATCAGATGAGAAGATGGAATTCATGACCAAAACTCCTTATCAATTTATTGTTGGTACTCTCATGTATGCCATGGGAGCTACCAAACCAAACATGCATTTGTAGTGGGATTTGTAAGCAGATATATGTCTAATCTTGACAAGAAGCATTGGAAAGTTGGCAAGATGATTTTGAGATATCTAAGTGGCACTAAGGACAAGTTTCTATGCTTGGGTGGAGGAATGGTATCAATTATTGGTTACATAGATTTTGATAATGCTAGTTGTGTAGGCAATCAGAAGTGTACGTAAAGGTACATTTTTCACTTTGTTGGAGGTGATATCTCTTTTTGCATATTTTGTAGGTCTCATACAAAATATTGTGTTTAGGATCCAAAGCTCAATTTCCTTTTAGTGAAAGAATATTGTTGTGAAGCTCATATGAAGAGAATCAACCATTGTGCATCACGATCGCACCACTTCACATTGAAAGTCAAAGAAGATTGATTTAGAGGGGGAGTATTTAGAAATAAAGGTTCATGCACAACTATGTGACAAGCTCAAGCATTAAATTGAAGATCCAAATGCTCAGTAAGTTTTCCAAGAGTCACATAAATTAGGAACTTATCCAATATGAGAAGTTGAAGCACCAAAAGTCAGGATAGATGGAAGGCCAAGCAATAAGGAAGATGAAGAGTCACCTTAGAAGGTGGAGAGTCACTTGAAGTCTATCCCATGGTAAATTAGGATATAAGGACCAATCTACTCATCCCCAATGATAGAGGAAAAGAAAGAGCACCCAATGCTCTAGAAGACCCCTATTCCAAGATTACCCCCAAGGCTCCATTTCTTCTCCATCTCTCTCTAGATTAGGTTCTTTCTCAAATAGTCTATTTTGTTGAAGTTGTTTCATGTACTTTGTGACATCCAAATTTTGTAGTTTTACACTTTTTACAAATCTAATGGTCTACTCTCTTCTTCAAAGATGCATCTTCATTCTCTATGTTAATCAGGAGATATAGGCAAATCTTAGTCTTTGTGTCAAGTATTTTCATTATGTGTAATAGCTTGTCTTCTTTCATAGGGTGTTTGTTATAGCTAAAGATCTCATAATTGAGCATGTATAAGTCATTGTAAAAATTTCGTAGTCTATTTTGTATAGACAATGTTTCATCTTCATTATCTTCATTAGATATAGGAGTCACGAGATATAGACAATTCTCTATCTATCTAAGTTTGTTCATTGTGTGTAATAGGTAGTCTGTTTTGCAGAGACTAGCTACAAATGTTTAAATGAGGCATGCTATATCTTATTATAAAGAAGTTCTACAAAGAAGTTTTCAACTTCATTGGATATGTGAATCAAGAGATATATGCAACTCTTTGTATGGCAATCACGTTTATTCACTGTGTGTAACAAGTAGATTCATGCTATAGCTCATTGGAAAATACACAAATTTAATATATGTGTACAAATTTTGAAAATCATCAGAAATCTAAATTGAGAGTAATTTTCATTCTAGATTGACTATATCAGGAAAAAAGTAGAATCCACGACTTTTGTTGCATATAGGAATCATATAAATATTCCATCATAAACTACTTCTAGCTCTCAAATTTGTGTGGAAGAAGGAGAAAAGAGGGAAAAAGTACGTAAAAATAGAAAAAAAGGTAAAGATGAAGAAGAAAAAAATTGAGCTTTAATGGAAAACTAAAAAAACCCTAATCCTAAAACATGAGGTTTACCTATTCCTACCTATCTAACTATCTGGAATGATAAAGATGTTGGAGAATTACCTAGACACATCCAAGAGAACCAAAACTACACATCTCATGCAAAATACCATCACACACGTTTGGCAACAACTCTCTCCTTCAAAGATGCCAAAAGTATAAGCTCCCATGTCATTGTAGTTTGCAAGTGCAAGAAAATAAAGAAAATATCATACCCAAAGAGAAATTAATTGATTGGTATGAAAATCACACGCAACAAGATGATAGCACTTACACCTACAAGAAGATCAAAGCAAGCACACACATAGATGCCACCATGCATGCACACATACATTCACGAGTAGGTAAGAGAAATGATATTCCAAGAAGCTCTCTCAATTGCAAAAGTCTAAGTACAAAGCTCAAAATATTTGTGAGCTCCTTAAACTCACTCCAAGCAAGTAATCTTAAAAGATGAAAGCTCTTTGTCTTTTATAAACTTTTTAAGAGCTTTGTTCACGCTATGTTGTCTTGTTTAGCTTTAAAAATAGCATCTAGAGGCTATTTGAAGGCCGAACCGATATGAGAAAAACACAAAATTTGGTGTGGCTATTTTACTCATGCCCTGAAGCTTGAGTACTATTTAACTTTTAGAATGTGCTACCATTTATTGCTAAAGTTAGGAATTTATGCCAAAAATAGGGTTTTCGACAAGGAAATTGGGTAAAAAAATGGGAAAAAGCCTATTTTTAAGAGGGATTTAAGATGGGAAAAATTAGTAGAACCAATCTTACCTTACTTCCATTTTTGTGCTTCCTTTTTATCACATCTTCACCCCTTTGATTTAGCTTTGATCACTTTGGCTTGGTGATTTTTAAGTTGATTCTTGAGCTGCCTCCAAAAATGGACTAAATCAAAGTTACCAATGTGTATATTCTTCCTTTCAAAGTTGTGTGAGAGAAAACAATGGACTTTCAAGTCACAATATCTTCTTCTTCACTGTCTTTCCCATTGCTTCACAAAGCACATGATGGATTTTATGGTTTATTTAGTTGACCCCATACTTGCTAGACCACAATAATGCATGTATATTTAGAGATTAACTATACAAACAATGAAAGAAACTTGTAGAAAGACGATATTAGGACTCACCATCTAGTGCGACTCCTCATGTTTGACTCTTTATAAGTACACAAATTACAATGAATGTACATATATCTAGAAGAAATTATAAGGAGAGGAAAATTTTGTTGCTCCATTTTCTTTCAACTTCCATAAATGAATTTGTTAGAGTGACAACCGTTCAGGCTATGTCATATTAGGTTGGGTTCAGATCAAAGGGCAGTGGGAGAGTTGTGCCACCCCTCTAATCCAATCAAAGCCAACCATATGTCACCCTCTATTCAGAGAGGGTAGCAACAGATGATCTCCTTGATTGCCAATGCATGGAAGCGACTCTAGAATTCAGTGTTGAGGGGGTAACCACACCCTTGAGCAGCACATACAGCTGAGTCACCATTTGTTGCTTTTTTTACGCAATAAAGGCTGTAATTTCCCAACATAAGAAAAAAGACCTCATATATTTGCAACGTACACTTTCTAGATTTTGCACATGACAAAAGATGAACTCATCGATTACATCATTGAACTCTTTGCAACATACATTTTTAGATTTTGCAATGTAAAAAAAAAAGGACCTCATCCATTACATCATTTGTTCCAAACTTTGCAACATATATTTTAAGTACATTTTTCAAAGAGTTATAAAAGGTCATTGTTCTTTGAAATGTGATTCTCAATGTTATGAAGAGGAGAGGAGTGGAAAAGTACTATCCACAGTGCAGAGAAATAATATCCATAATGCAAAGGTGTTTCTTCTTTCAGTTGTATATCATTGTATGTTTTGCATTGACATGTACACTCTTTTTTCTTTTACTGGTTTTTTTTTGGTTCATTGGAGTGAAGCTCAAGTGAACAAGGTATTCTACATGCATTATGTTTATCCTTTTCTTTTCATTTCTCTCTCTCTCTATCTATCTCTCTCTCTCTCTCTCTCTCTCTCTCTCTCTCTCTCTATATACATATATATATATATATATATATATATATATATATATATATATATATATATATATATATATATATATATATATATATATATATATATATATATATATATATATATATATATATTACTCATTAGTTTTGTTTTTATTTCAAGTAATGGATTCTCAAACATCTCATTCCTTTGAATCTCAAGGGAAAGAAGACAATATTTTCTTCTCCAAATCCTCACTTTCTCAAGCTAATTACCCATATTCATACCCATCTTTCCTTATTCCTCCTCGTGGCTACCAAACCATGTTAACCATTTCTCTTTCTCCTACCCATCCATTTGCATTTAGACCCCTTTATTTGGGACAAATGTAAATGATACATCAAATTCATCATGTCATCCCACTCCTTCACCCTTAGAGGCCGTTCAAACAAAGCCTCCACGTAGCAAGTCAACGAAGAGGAAATAAGATAGGCAAGGTGAAAGTCCTCAATCATGACCACCCACAACAAAGAAGGGCAGAAGAATAAAAAGGAAGATCGTCATCAATTTAGGGGATGAAGATGATGGAAAGAAGAGAAAATGGAAGGACCATTGGATGGATCAACTCATTCATCAACAACCCATCAAAACAAGGAATCAACTTATGGGCAAAAGTTTCAACAAAATTGGCATCCACCTATCTAGACTTCGATAAAGGCATTGAAGCATGTCAAAAAAAGTGGCCAAAGGTGTTAGGGCAATACCATCAAACTAAGGCACGTAACTCCATTTCGGACAACAATAGGAAGATAATGTGCAAATGGTTTGATGTGATAGATGAGTACTACCACACTCATCCAATTGTGACTCAATCATACATCTTCAAGTGCAAACCTTTCCAATGACAATGGCGGAAGTGGAAGTGAATTTCATGGGGGTGTACCTCCACCGTTACCTTCATATTCTTCTAGACAAAGTATTCCAAAGTGGGATGAATCATTAGCCAGCTTGGTGGGCAACAAAAAGGATCTTATTCACCACTTCAAAGAGAGAGGGAGAATAAGCACGTGTTCATAGAAGAAGAACGCTTAAAGCTCTTAAGTGGGCTTCATATAAGCATGTGCAATTTTCTAAGTAGCTTTAATAAGAGTAAATAGATTCTATGGTGTTTCATCTTCTTAGGAAGAAAACTTTATATTTAGTATCTTAAACTATAGTCTTAACACTTGACTTGTAATTGAATTTCTTTTGAGCCATGTTTTGATGGCCTATTCATGAAATTCGGAGTTATTCTAATTGCAAATTTTCTACATTCTCTTAACTAATGTACATATGTGTACATGTCTTTCACTCTGTGAATGTATCCATCTTCTTTGCTTCAAAACTTGACCTCATCTCCATCCTTTGTCCTTCAAATCTTCAATTGGTGATTGGTCTGCACCAACAGCTCCCCCTCAATCATCAATTGAGGTTTCTCTTATCTTCTTTATACCTGCCATGTCTTTGAACTTCTGTAGCTTTGGTCCATCCAAGCTCTTTGTAAGCATATCAGCTATCTGATCTTTTGTTGAAGTATGTATGACTTCAATCTCCTTATCCATCACCTTCTCTCTTAGAAAGTGATACTGAATCTCAATGTGTTTAGTCCTGGCATGAAAAACAGGATTAGCAGCTAGATATAATGAACTCATGTTATCACCATAAATGATAGGTATGCTCTGTATAGTGTCAAAACTCTTCATGAGAGTCTTAAGCCAAATCACTTCTTTTGCAGCTTCAACCATGCCTTTGTACTCTGCTTCTGTAGATGACAAAGCAATTGTATGTTGCTTCTTTGAGCACCAAGAGATTAACTTATCTCCTACATAACACATGTATCCATAGGTTGATCTTCTATCATCTGGATTACCTGCCCAATCTGCATCACTATAGATCTTGATGTTTGTATCTGATGTAAACCCATAATACAAACCTTCTTTGAGTGTACCCTTAATGTACCTCAACACTCTTTGACCTGCAATCCAATGCTCTTTCCTAGGACAATGCATGAATTGAGACAAAACTCCAATTGCATATGATAAATCAGGTCTAGTTAAAGTAGCATAGATAAGACTACCAACCAAACTCTGATATTGTCTCATGTCCTTGAATTCTTCACCTCCAAATTTACTCAACTTGTGATTCACCTCCATTGGTGTAGGTGCTACCCTGCCATCATCCATTTTAAACTTGATTAACAAGTTCTTCAAATACCTTTCTTGGGTCACAAATACTCCATGTTGAGTATATGTAATCTCCATGCCCAAGAAGTATGACAAGTCTCCCAAGTCACTTATTTTGAACTCCTTTTCCATTTGCTTCTTTAGTCTTTGTATTCCTTCCTCATCTGTACCTGTAAGGATTATATCATCAACATATATGCACATGTATATGAAACCATTATCACTTGCTTTGACAAGCAAGCTACTATCTGCTTTAGACACCTGAAATCCAAGTTCTTTCAAGAACTTTACAAGTCTATAATTCCATGCCCTTGGGGCCTGCTTCAAGCCATACAAAGCTCTCTTGAGCTTGCACACATGATCTGGATACCTTTTATCTCTGAACCCTTGAGGTTGCTCCATGAAAACTTCATATGAAATATAACCATTCAAAAAAGCATTTTTCACATCTAATTGACACAATTTCCAACCTTTACATGCAGCAATTGCTATAAGTGTCCTGATGGTTGTCATCTTTGCCACAGGACTATAAGTCTCATCATAATCAACACCATATGTCTGAGCAAACCCTTTGACAACAAGTCTAGCTTTGTACCTAGACACACTTCCATCTGCAAATCTTTTTGTCTTATAGACCCACTTACATCCAATGATCTTTTGGCTATTTGGTTTTGGAACCAAATCCCATGTTTGATTCTCCAATAATGCATCATATTCTTCCTGCATAGCTTTCTCCCAATTTTCTTTATCTTTTGCCTCTTCATATGTAGAAGGGTCTTCATCTGTTTTAATCATGTAAGCATAATCTTTGGTAGCCAGAAATGAAGTATCATAGCTATACCTTGTAGGTTGCCATTTGTTCCTTGTAGACCTCCTAAGTTCTCCACTTCTTGAGGTTTCTGGTTCTTCATATTCAGGATCAAACCTAGGTGTTTCTTCCACTTCAACCTGCACTTCATTATTCTCTTCTTCATCAATTATTTGAACCTTTGACTTACCTTTCCTTTGGCTCACAACCTCTTCATCATCTGTATTAATATTGATAGTACCTGCATACCAAGTACCTTGCTCATCAAATGTAACATCTTTTGATACAAGAAAATGTTTTGTGGATGGATTCCACAACCTGTATCCCATCTGCTTATCATCATAACCAATAAACACATATTTTTCAGCTTTAGGTTCCAATTTGTGCCTTAATTGTGATGGCACATATGCATAGGCCAAACATCCAAATACTTTGCAATGGTCTAGTGTAGGTCTCTTACCCCACCATGCCTCATAAGGTGTCATTCCCTGCAAAGCTTTACATGGTAACCTATTGACCAAATAAGTAGCTGTATTTACAGCCTCAGCCCACAAATAATTAGGGCAATTTTTCTCCTTCATCATGGACCTTGCAAACTCAACAAGAGTTCTATTCCTCCTTTCTGCTACACCATTTTGTTGAGGAGAGTACCTGCAAGTAACTTCCCTTTTTATACCTGCATCCCATAAGTAATTACTGAATTCATTAGAGAAATACTCTCCCCCTCCATCTGACCTTAATCTCTTCATCTTATGACCTGTGATTCTTTCTGCATATGCATGATAGTGTTTAAATGTATTAAACACTTCTGACTTATCTTTGATCACATAAATAGTGATCCATCTAGTAGCATCATCAACATAAATCACATAATACCTTGACCCATTTATACAGAAATCCTTTGATGGTCCCCACACATCTGTATGTACCAACTCAAGCTTCTCTGAGTACATAAAACCATGCTTGGAGTAGGAATGCTTATGAGCCTTACCTAATTGACATGCCTCACATCTATATGTCATATGTTGACCTGCAACATTAGGCAAACCAAGCACTGAACCATTGTTAATCATGTCTTTAATACCTCTTTCATTGAAATGTCCAAGCCTCTTGTGCCAAAGATCTAACTCAGAAATCTTATGTCCTCCATAAGTGAACATAGCATGACCAATATTACCTTGAATCTTCAATGTGAACAATCTTCCTTCTTTCTTCCCTGAAACAATTTGTTTATACCCATTGCTAGGGTCTTCCACAAACACTCCTTCATTAGTGAACCTTACTTCATAACCTTTTTCCACAATTTGTCCTACACTTATCAAATTCTTAGGAATTGTAGGAACATACAAGACCTTACTCAATAAGGTGCTTCCATCCTTGGCCTTCACTGATCCAATTGACTTCACATTGTGCTTTGTGTTGTCACCTATTTGAACAACATGATTAGATACCTTATTCTCCAAATCAGTCATTAAGGCTATATTACCACTCAGGTGATTGCTACACCCTGAATCAATATAGAAGACTCTTTGATCTTCATTCTGCCTTTCACAAGTTGCATTCATTATCAATGTTGAATCTTCCTTTTGATCTGAAGCATAATTGTAGTAGGTGTTGTTATATTGTTGACTTTGGAAACCTCTACCTGCATTTCTTCCAAAGTAACCCCTACTACCTCTGCCTCTGAAATTACCTCTTTGATTTCTGCCACCTCTTCCTCTTGTATTATAGTTCTGATTATATCCACCATTACTCTGATTATTATGCCAACAATCATTAGCTAAATGATTTGTCTTACCACAAATCCAACAAGCTTTGCCTCCATCTTTGTTGTTTCTGCCTCTTCCTCTACCTTTGCCACCTCCTCTACCTCTTAGGAAGTTAGCTTGACTAGTTGTACCTTCATCTTCACCTGCTTGTTGCTTTCCTTTGTTAGCTTTCTTCTTGTCCTTTGAATACATTGCATGACCTGTACTTTTGTCACCATCTCCTTTAACATCCTGCTCAAATGTTAGCATATGACCTAGCAACTGATTTAAATCAGGAGTGAAATGATCAAGTGATAATTCTGTAGACAAAATGAATGGCTTCCATTTGTCATCACCTCTTAAACCTGTAAGGATTTGCCTTACCAATTTATCCTCCTCAATGTCTTCATCAACAGCTCCTAAAGCATCTGCAATATCTTTCATTCTTGTCACATAGTCTGAAATGGATTGAGAAGCCTTCTTCTTAAAGGTGGTAAACTCTGCCCATAAGGATGCCTTCCTTGACTTAGTAGTATTCTGGAAATGCTCCTCCAAAGCATTCCAAATATCAGTTGCACTTTCAAGACCTCGAATATGAGGTAACAAGTAATCATTGACTGCCATATATATAATGCTCCTAGCTTGAGCATCTTTCTTCATCCAATTTTTCAAATCTGCTAACTCTTCCCTAGTTGGAACACTAGGATCTCTGAACTGTGGCTTGTCTTCTTCTCCTGTGATGTAAGCTATTAAATCTTTGCTCATAAGATGAGCTTCCATCCTCATTGACCATGCAGGATAGTTTTCCCTATCCAATTTCTCTATCTGTAGAGAATCTCCCATCTTGTGTCCACCTGTGTATTGAAATCTTCAAGCTTTATGAATAATATATGTACCTTTACTTCAAATTAGATTCCTTTTGTCTTTCTTGATGTCGTATAGTCTCCTCCTCAAGCTTTGCCTTCAAGCTTTCACCTTTTAGTTCTTCAGTTGTTGAATTTCTTGAATCTACAGCAGTTGGGATCCTCCTTTCCTTGATTTTGATGTTTCCTGCTCTGATACCACTGATGGAGAATGTTAATCTCCAAAAGAACAACCTACTCTTGAATTTAGAACACCTCTATATCAAGAGTAAGTCAAAACCTTCACCAACTTAAGCTATCAATGACCAAATATCAATTTCTTGACTAAACTATGAAGAAGGAATTTTCTCAGAAAGTCTGCTGCATAGATCTTGCTCATTGATTGAGTAAATGTGTAAAGTTTTTTATGAAACTTTGCACAAGGTGTCGCCTAAAGATTGTGCACCTTCTCCAAGTCAAATTACTTCAAAAGGTTCAGTAGATCTTGAGAAATCTACTTACCAAGTCAGCTATGTCTAAATGTGCATTTCTGAGAAGTCGATTTGGACACCCCTAACTTCTTAACTTTAATTCTCTCAGTATAAAACCCGTTTAAGCAAATTCTTTTAGCCATGAGTAGCTTACCTTCTAACTTAAAGATTAAGTGCTTACTTGCACAAAACTTTAAACTGTGGAGTGAGAAATGATCAAATCATTAAGATCGAAATTTGCGCCTGTTTCAGGAACCAGTGAGTACTTTCTCACATGTAAATGTTCCTACACACAATTCTCTTAGCCTGATCACAATTAGACTCTAAAACTCTAGCCATAGATTGATTAACTATGGACTTAGATATCTCCAAAAGGAATTCACAAAAGATCTATCACACAGAGAGAAAACACAGAAACATCGGGCGCAATTTTTCCTTCTATTTCTCAGAATTTTACAACTGAATGAGGATGGAGAGTTCAACTCACTTCACACATGTCTAATGACATTTTCTACTCCTCAATACACTAATCTCATGATCTCCTATTGTCTCTCCTTGTCTTCTCTACTTGCCCCGACATTTTCAAAAGTATTTATAGGCAATTATGTACAGACTTATATCAAAGCATAAGTATAAGTAACCTATGTCTTAACTAATGTACATATGTGTACATGTCTTTCACTCTGTGAATGTATCCATCTTCTTTGCTTCAAAACTTGACCTCATCTCCATCCTTTGTCCTTCAAATCTTCAATTGGTGATTGGTCTGCACCAACATGTTGCATGCATGTGCATATGTTGCATTTGAATTAATGCATTATGCATGCATGTGCATATGTTGCATGTATGCATTTGCATATGCATGTGCATATGTTTCATGTATGCATGTGCATATGTTGCATTATGCATGCATATCCATATGTTGCATTATGCATGCATATGCATATGTTGCATTATCATGCATATGCATACGTTGCATGTATGCATTTGTTATATGTATGCATTTATGCATTATGTATGCATGTGCATATGTTGCATGTATGCATTTATGCATTATGTATGCATGTGCATATCTTGCATTATGCATTTGAATTTTGCGTATGCATGTGCATATGTTGCATTATGCATGCATGTGCATATGTTTCATCTATGCATTTATGTATTATGTATGCATGTGCATATGTTGCATTATGAATTTGATTTTGCATATGCATGTGCATATGTTGCATTATGCATGCATTTGCATATGTTGCACGTATGCAGTACATATGCATGTGCATATGTTGCATGTATCATGTGCATATGCTGCATGTATGCATTTATGCATTATGTATGCCTGTGCATATGTTGCATTATGCATTTGAATTTTGCAAATGAATGTGCATATGTTGCATAATGAAGTCATGCATGCATGCATTTGTTACATGTGCATATGTTGCATGCATGCATTTGTTACATGTATGCATTTATGCATTATGTATGCATGTGCATATGTTGCATTATGCATTTGCATATGCATGTGCATATGTTGCATAATGCATTAATGCATTATGCATGCATGTTCATATGTTGCATGCATGCATTTGTTTCATGTGCATATGTTGCATGTATGCATTTATTCATTATGTATGCATGTGCATATGTTGCATTATGCATTTTGCATATGCATGTGCACATGTTGCATTAATGCATTATGCATGCATGTGCATATGTTCGATGCATCCATTTGTTACATGTGCATAGGTTGCATGTATGCATGTGCATATGTTGCATTATGCATTTGTATATGCATGTGCATATGTTGCATGCATGCGTTTGTTACATGTGCATATGTTGCATGTATGCATGTGCATATGTTGCATGTATGCATGTATGCATGTGCATATGTTGCATGCATGCATGTGCATATGTTTCATGTATGCATGTGCATATGTTGCATGCATTCATTTGTTACATGTATGCATGTGCGTTATGCATGATGTGCATATGCATGTGCATATGTTGCATGCATTCATTTGTTACATGTATGCATGTGCGTTATGCATTTACATATGCATGTGCATATGTTGCATGCATGCATATGTTGGATGTATGCATGTATGCATGTGCATATGTTACATGTATGGATGTGCATATTTTCTATATTCTAAATATCTCTTGTTTTTTTTTTTGTAGGTTCTAATGGACATGTCAAAGGAAGTTGCATTAATTTTTGTATTGATATGCACTTTAGCTATGAACAAGGATGCCAGTTGAAAGAGCTTTTGGCATGTTGAAATCAAGATTTTGGATCTTATTAAAAAGATGTGATATGGATCTACATTATATGCCAGATCTTGTTGCCGCATGTCTTGTCCTCCATAACATTTGCATTTGTCATGGAGGTTACATGTATGCATTTTATGCATTATGTATGCATGTGCATATGTTGCATTATGCATTTGTATATGCATGTGCATATGTTGCATTATGCATTTGTATATGCATGTGCATATGTTGCATAATGTATTAATGCATTATGCATGCATGTTTATATGTTGCATGCATGCATTTGTTACATGTGCATATGTTGTGTGTATGCATGTGCATATGTTGCATGTATGCATGTGCATATGTTGCATGCATGCATGTGCATATGTTGCATGCATGCATGTGCATATGTTTCATGTATGCATGTGCATATGTTGCATGCATTCATTTGTTACATGTATGCATGTGCGTTATGCATTTGCATATGCATATGTTGCATGTATGCATGTATGCATGTGCATATGTTACATGTATGGATGTGCATATTTTCTATATTCTTTTGTCCTCCATAACATTTGCATTTGTCATGGAGGTGCTTTTGATATGAATTGGTTTTGAGAAGTAAAAATAGAATTGGCAAGTCACAATGGGCAATTAGAAGAGAATGAAAGAGTAGTATCCAGGTCCTTGACAGAGCTACGAGCAATACATGAAATGGGAACAGAAAAAGCAATGGATCGTGGTCAATGCACTAATGAAGAAGCAAGTGATCTTGGGAGCAACTCAGAGAGACGATATAGGATTGTAAGCATAATGTACAAAGAGCAAGCAAAAATGAATGTTAAAAAGCATTTTGGAAATGAATATTTGAAGGAGATGGATACATCATCATCATCGTTGTCATCTTCGTAATGTATTGTAGCTATTATGTTATGTTTCATTTTAATGTAATGCACGATAACAAGATATGTTTTTTTAGGTAATTGTTAAAGGTATTTGATTAAATAGTTTGATGCTTTTTTATGTATTTATAAGGATTTGTGTGAAAAAAAGTAGTTTTTTTCGTCGTTCATGTGTTCACATAGGGTGACGACACAAAAATAGCTTTTACACAATTCCGCCTTCTTATGTGAACACATGAATAATAGAACTAATTATTTTATCAGTGTTCCACCTGGAATGGTGCACCCGGTGTTCCACCTGGAATGGTGAACTTTTGAGTGAGTGTTCCACCTGAAATAGTGCACTATTGAGTGTTTGTTCCAAGGTCTCTGTGTGAACCCAGTGCTATTGAGTGTTTGTTCTGCCGTCTCTGTGTGAACCCAGCGTTAAACATGCTCACTTGAGACTGGAACTCTGCTCAGTAGATTGGAGATGATGTGCCGTTCATGTCCAAGCACCCAGCCTACACGAGGATGAAAAGGGATACTGCTTCATCTGCTTTGATTGTTCTGAAAAAATCTGCGCTTTCTTGCAGCATGTTTCTGCGCAAGCAAGAAACCATGCCATCTCTGAGCAGCCGCGGAGAGATCACATGGCTCGTTTTGGCGTGCGACAGCACGTGTGCGTGCGTCTTTGGAGTTTTTCCCTTCAAAGAGAAAGATCGGCATCGTTTTTTGGGATCGTGCAGAAGACCTATCATAATGTTCAGCATCGGAAGATATCTGCAGACACAGACGCATTTACTCATGAAGCGTTCTCTGAAGAAGAAGGTATAGGGAAGCATGAAGGCTGCGAATTGTATGAGCAACGCCAGGGCAGCATTTCATGGAATCGCAGGGTATCTCTGCATGTGCAGAGGCAGCAGGTTATACAGGCGATATCCGTGTATAAGAGGATGTTGCAAGAGGCTTTTATGCCTGAAAAAAGCACGTACATCCTATTACTTTCAACCAGAAGTTCCGTGGTCGCTGTTCTTAAATTTGCAATACAAGTGCATTCCATAATTTCAAGCTTGGAGAAAGACGTTGAGTCAAATGTAATTTTAACGAATATAATCATTTGTATTTATGGTCGATGTAATCGTTTAGAATGGTCGAAGAGTCTATTTCGCAGTTTGGATGAACGGACTGTGGTAACATGGAACTCTATGATTTCCATTTGTGTTCAAAATGGCCAGGGAGAACAAGCTCTGCAGATTTTTAACCAAATGAGGCAGGAAGGCGTATCAGGAAGTACTATTAGTTTTGTCAGTGCTCTTCACGCTTGCTCCATTGAATCTGCTTTACAATTTGGCATGCAGTTGCATGCCAGTATTGCAGCACAGAAGGCCATAGTGGATGTTTACTTGAATACTGCTCTAATGAGTATGTATGCAAAGTGTGCATGTATCGAGAAAACAGAGAGGCTGTTTGAGGAAATGCCTGATCGAAACGTGGTATCTTGGAACACCATGATTTCGGCCTATGCAGTGCATGGACAAGGGAAGTTTGTCGTTGAGCTCTTTGATCAATTACTAAAGGTTGCCACAATGCCAACCATTGCCACTTTCTTGAGCACTGTTTCAGCTTTCTCAAATCATGTGGACCTGCACAAAGCCAAACAGATCCATGCATTAGTGATGGGTGAAATATTTGACTCGAATATTAGCATTGGAACTGTTCTTGTAAATATGTATCGTAAGTGTGGATGCCTTTCTAGTGCACAACGTGTGTTTGATGCAATGAAAGATCGAGATCAGGGTTCTTGGAATGCAATGGTTGCAACTTTTGTGGAATTAAACAAGGGAGAGGAGATATTTCAGTTGTTTGCACACATGCAATTGCAAGGGTTTTTGCCCAATATGACTACCTATTCAAGCATCATCTCAGCATGTAGCTATGAAACCTCTCTTTTTGAGGGAAAACGGCTGCATGCACTTGTCATAAACAGTGGTTTCCAGAAGGATCTCTTGGTTGGCAATGCCCTGGTTAGTATGTATAATAAATGTGGTTCCCTAGACAAGGCTCAAAGAGTGTTTGATAATATGGATGAGCACAACACAGTTTCATGGAATGCTATTCTTGATGCACATGCTTTGCACGGCAAATCACATGATATCTTCAACCTATTTGAACAGATGCAAAAGGATGAAGTTGTACCAGACAAGATGACTTTCACAAGCATGCTTTCTGCCTGTAGTCGTCTTGGCCTAGTTGATGAGGTTCAACAATTTCTGATTTCCATGATTAAAGATTTCTCTTTAATTCCCACTCCAGATCACTTCAACTGTGTTATTGATCTTCTGGCACGATTGGGAAAGCTAGATGAGGCAGAAGCCCTGCTTAACAACATGCCTGTTCCATATTCTGCAGTCTCAATGAGGACATTGCTAGGAGCATGTAGATCACAAACAGACCTTGAAAGAGGTGAACGTACTGCAAATCAAGTCATGTTATTAGATCCAATGAGTACTTCACCATACACAATTCTTTTTGGACTTTATGGTGTGAATTGTGAAGAGGGTGGCGAGAGTGAGGGTGCAGGTGTTCCTAAGCATGTTTCAGCTCTGTTATGCTGACACATTGTGATTGCAATCGGCAGCATCATAGAAGAATGCAAGATCTCATGTAGAAACAAGAAGAGGCACTTGAGTAGAACAGAGCAGCTTGATTCTGTGCTCTTAATCTTTCAACCAGAGAAACCAGAGGAGGATTCAGTCATTTATGTGTACTGTGTTTAGCTATCTCAGTTGTGTTCATGCAAAAATATCAATGCATAAATCTCAGCTATCTATGATTGGAAAGTTTTTTCAGTACATCCTATGGGGAGCTCTTATATTCGCAGTCAATCAACCTGGTATTGGTTTAGTATATTCTTTCAGACAAAAAAGATTCTGTTATTCCTTCTTACCTTAGTGTGCTACTACTATTGTCTTGCTACTTGCTTTTTTTTTTTTTTTTTTTTTTTTTTTTGAGAGTACATGAATTTGGAAAGGCACACAAACCCAACCTCGTAAGGTAGAGGCACCCATCTTGGGGAACTCTGAGGCATCCAGCCCCAGGCGGGACTTGAACCCTGGCCATCTGCATAGGAGTACAAGGCACATCCGCCAAACCACGCCCGCTAGATATTGCTAGTTGTATTTTAAGTATCTGAGTTGACACGAAAAATCTTGTAACACCTATGCTCTCCTAAATCAATGTGGTAGTCATTTCATTAGTTTTATCAGAAAACTCACATTTTTTAACATTCCAGGGATGTTCAGCTCATCTACATTCCGAGGATAAACACATGCATAGAATTTTTAATGAAGTTGGTCTTTTTAACCTTTTCATCTGGGAGTTTTGTATCAAAACCCCTGGGGCTCCTATCTAACTTAGTAACTGACATCTATGCCATGAAGTATTGAAATCCACTCTGAGTTGATTAGTTTCTGGGTTATCATATCCAGAAAGCTGGTAGTTTGTAGAACGTTGAAGTAGTAATTGACATATCTGCAATATGTTGCAAGATGTCCATGGACTTCGACTATCAAGTGGATATAGAGGATTCAGTGTGGGGTTGATGAGACAACAAAATTTAGCTAATAGTTTGTTATTATGTGCAGGATAACAAGCACAAGGGGTTAAATGTAGAGCATCATAATGTCGAATGCACATGGCATATATACATATAGAAAGAAATGGGAATTAAGAATTAAAGCTGAGAGTAGGGTTTGAGAATATTTACGGCTCTTTAGGGCTTTGATGGCAGGGTTGAAGAAGAGGTGTGTAATTATAAAAATAAAATCTCTTTGAAGTAAGAAAATTTAAGGTACATCAAAGTTGGGTGAGTGCTATGTGTCTAATTGTGTTAGAACATCGTTATACCCTCCCGAAAATCCATTTTTATAAAATTTAGCTTAATGTAGACTCCTAATATTGTAGAATTTGATAGGTTTCAGATTTGAGTTTTGCATAGTCTTTGAAAACTATACAGAAACTTATCAAGATGTAGAAAAGTATAACAATTGAATGAACTTGGCCAGGCTCTTTGTTTCAATGTTCGTTTCAGATTACTTTTTCTCATCTAAGGAGTTCATGCATCTCTTTTTCTTTTCGTATAAGTAGCAAAATTTGTGGAGAAATAGCAAAAATGAAATTTCGATCAAGCATTTGCAAGGCCATGAAATGGTGGAATGATAAAGAGAATTATGAATGTTCGTTCAGATGACTCTTTCTCATTTAAGAAGTTATTGCAAAAGCATCGTGACAATATTCACAAACACACCTCTCTCGAACAGATTCGAATAGAATAGCATGAATTCTTCAATTTTATCTTATTGGATGCGTGCTTCTAGAGTACATACAAAAATATCAGAAGACCTTAAGTTGAAAAGGTTGTGTAAAGTTCCATCAAGTGGTGATTGTGTAATCAACTAAACTAACTGTGATAAGTGAGTAACATATTTCCAAGTGTCGTGATGCTAACTAATGACAATTGCAAGTCTATTAAACAAACACCATAGATGTGTTCTAACTTGACTTTAAAGCTTCTAAAATCCTGAAATATTTTTTATGCAATATGATTTCATTTTACGCATGATTGGATTTGAACCGAAAATCTCTTCTCAAGCATCAAGCATTTAATTGAATTAAACACTATGCAAAATTCTTTTGCTTGCTAGATGTCTTGAAGACATAATACATAGTAGAGCAAAATTTGGGGAAAAAAAGTTTGGAAGTCCATTTTTGGTAGGGGATGGGATCTTCACGTAGATTCACCATGAAATCCATGACCTTTGAACTTGCACTTCATATGTGCCAACCGATGGTCAAGACTCTTGAAAAGACAAAAGCAACTCATGTTTAAACCAAAATGTGAAGCATAAATGTACATATGCATGTTAATTGAGATGTCCCTATGGTTTTTATGGACCACTAGATTAAGTACAAATCAGACTATGATTTTTGAAATACTTAAATGATATATTATCCACCTAAATTTAGAACTATCATAAATATCGTTAACATTTAAACATTATAAAAGTTTCACAATCATATCAATCATTAGCAGATTTGAGAATCCATTTAAGTAAAAAGCTTACAGTATGAAAAAATTTTAACGTTTCATGCTTCAATGTATAGCAATATCCCTCTAGCTCTACTTGCATAGGCACTTAGCTCGACCTTTGGCTTTCTTTGCCTTCTTCTTCACCTCATCTAACTCATGCATCTTTACAATGGGTGTACATTTTTTAAGGCGTCCTCTTACTTTTTTGGTTTGTTTTTCATTTTGTTTTTAAAACTGTAGACCCTTTTTTTGTTTTTGGTGCAATGATGGCTTGGCTTTGACTTTGATCTTATTTTATGAGATGTTTTGTGATTCCTTTGGGAAATCAAGGTGCAATGATAGTAAACCATCTTAAGATTAAAATTGTTCATATATTTAGGAAGTGATACGTGTGAACACGTGTAGTACTTGTTCTTTAGGAGGGTTTTTCCATAGATTGTATAAAAAGGCATAATCATAAAGACATACTTATCCTTGTATGATCAACACTTAGTAATACACTCAACGTTGTGCTCCTAAGATTCTTCTTCTTTCTCATGTTGTGTGTGTGCATTCCCTACTCCCCAAAATTTGACAATTGGTATTAGAGTAGGTCCTTGATTCCTAAGGCATGCCACCGACACACATGTCCACTTTCTTAGATTGTTAGGAAACTTGGGGCACATTTTTAGGTCATAACTTGAAAAATCAATTCAATCTTGTTTCAATCTCTGAATATATTACCGTAATGATTATCTAGACATTTTCATCCTTTTATGCCAATTTTTGTTCAAGTTTTTGCTTACTTGTCTAGTCATCCTAAAGTTTATTACAAGTCTTAGAAAGCTCAAATTAGCTAATTTTGTTCAACTTTTTCTAAGAAATAGTCACTTTTCTACACCACGGTATAGTAAATGGCCATGGTTGAGAACAATGATGTATTTTGCATGTTGTCTATTTAGGATAATTTGGATGGCTTCAACTACCCATTATGGCCATACATGATGTGCCAAGTATTGGTTGCAAGGGGAATTTGGAAGATTATACATGGCATTAAAATGTTGATATATTTAGGTAGTGATGTGTGTGAACACACTAGGACCGCAGGGGCACTATTGCTTCACATAAAACTCTTCTTGCAAATCAACCATGTAAGAAAGTTTTTTTATGTCCAAGTGATGTACTTTCCAACCTTGTTGGGCAGCCAATGCAACCAGGGTATGAATGGTAGTCATGTGTGAACTAGGTGCAAAAGTTTTCTCATAGTCAATGCCATATTGTTGTGCATATCCTTTGGAAACCAATATAGCTTTGTAGTGATGAATGCTACCATATGAATTTCTCTTAAGCTTGTAAAACCACTTTGTACCAATGACATTTTTTTTTGGGAAATTCACATAACTCTCAAGTACCATTCCTATGTATGGAATACATTTCTGATTGCATAGCTCTCATCCAATGTGGATCATCACATACATATTCAAAAGTACTAGCTCTTCATCACATGTTGTTGAAATAAGGGAATAATCCACAAAATTACTTGATGCATAGAGAGAGCTTGATCTTATTCTACCAAGTAAAGGTGCACTCAATTTCTTGTCCTACAAAGTTTGTTTCAACCACTTTGGCATAGTTCGTGCACTCTTGATAGACATGCATTCATTATGTAATACATAATCAACATGGATATGTGTGGGCTGAATTTCATGCTCATTTTCAGCCATATTTTGATGAAAATGTTCAGCCATATGTGGCTGGGAGTTTCCAACGGTTCCAACCATGTTCGGATGGAAACTTTCAGCCATGTTTTAGCTGGAAATTCTCTACACTTTTAGCTTTATTTTTTTGTAAATTTTTAGCCTTTTGAACCTCACTTGGGTGGCCTACATGACCATATTCAAGCACACCACTTTGGAAGAAATGCACAAGTGTATCCAACACATCTTATGAGATAACTGTTGGCTATTTTTTGCATTCACGTAGAGTGAAAATTGAATTTTTAACAAATATTGCATCTCGAATCACAATAATTGTGTCCATCAATGGATGGTACAAATGATATTCCTTAATTTCAACATTATAACCAACAAATATACATTTCTTTGCCTTGTCATCAAATTTGTGATATTATTGTGATGGCACAAGAGCATATGCCAAACAACCAAACACACACATATCACTAACCATAGGTTTATTTTCATTCCAAGCCTCATAAGGAGTGATGACTCTCAATGCTTTTGTAGGGCATCGATTCAACATATAGTTTGCACACATGACTGCTTCCATCCAAAAATTGCCATGAAGGTGCTTTTCATTAACCATACAACATGCCATTTCAAGGGGTGTTCTATTTACATGCTCTACAACACCATTTTTCTGAGGTGTATATGGCACCATACATTGGTGTGAAATTCCTCTTCCACGAAGAAAAACATTAAAATCATGTGATATATATTCAATGCCATGATCTATGTGTAGAGTCAAAAGCTTGTTTCCAAAAACATTTTCAACCATCGCTTTAATGCTTTGAAGCAAGAAAATACCTCATTCTTTTCTTTCATAGGTTACACCCATGTATGGTGAGTAGCATCATCAATGAAGGTATCAAAATATACATGTTTCCCAAAAGATGGAGTCTTGATGAGACCACATACATCACTATGAACAAGCTGCAATTTTATTGTAGAGTGTGTATGACTATCTTTTAGAAAAGAAGCACAATGCATTTTTCCAAGAATTTAGCCTTCACATCCATGCTTTTCAATGGACTCGAGTGTTCGAAAACCAATAACAATGTCCATATTTTGTAAGTGAAGCAAATTATTGAAGTTCAAGTGACCAAAAAAAGCATGCCAAAGCTCCATTTCAGCCATGGAGGAAGTATGAGCAACCAAGGCATTTGAGTTAGCCCTCTTATATGTATCCAAGCAATACAAACCATTGCACAATGTACCAGACACCATGATAATATCACCATTGTTGAAATAATGAACCATACACTTATCATGGACAAAGTGTACATGAAGTCCATCTTTTACAATCAAAGGAATTGAAATTAAGTTCTTCTTGATATCAGGTACATACAATGCGTTTTTCAAGATAATCACACCATTTACAGCCATAAGATCAATTTCTCCTACTCTAATGATAGAATAAGAAGCATTGTTTGCACACCACATGTCCTCCTTTGGGTGCATCTTTCAAAGATGGAAAAAACCTTTTGCATGAAGTTATGTGCTTTGAAGCACCACTATCAAAGGACAAATCCTAATCAACCTCACTCACAACCATACATTTAGAATGCAATGATGCATCATAATGAAATGTAACAACACATTCCAAAAAATCTTGAGCCATGTTGGCTTCATCATTCTTTGCATTTGAAGAATTTTCACCAATAGACATGCCGAATTCCGTATTCTTTTCATTGTGCTTAGCAAGCTTTCTAAACTCATCCATAGTATGACCATAGTTTTGGCAATATTTGCATTTCTTCTTCTTCTAAAATTCAACATCATTAGAGGAATGAGTGGAAGAGGAAGGTTGAGGTTTTGGTTTTGATGAACCCAAAGCTGAACCATACTTGCTTTTCCCTTTTTGTGAGATAGGAAGTGCTTGTGTTCCCTCAATTAAACCACACCTATTCACTTTAGATTGTTGTTCTTGTAAAAGAAGAGAGAAAACCTCATCAAATGGATACATATGTAGATTCCCTCTTGCCACCAAACGGAGTGTAGTAACAAATATTTGAAAAGATTCTAGTAATCCTTTCAACAATGTAGAGATGAGTGATGCATCCGTAATAATCTCATCTATGTTTGCCAATTGCTCTTCCAAGTCCTTGATGCATGTCACATACCCATCAATGGGCTCATTTTCAGCCATACATACATCCTCAAGTTGCTTCCTCAAGTATGAAACACATACTTCATTATGCATGACATACAAAGATGCAAGAGTATCACATGCCTACCTTGATGTAGAACATGACCGAATGTGTGGAACTATATGATGCTTCACAAAAATGCAATAAATGCATAAGCTTGAGCATCTTTTCCATCCCATCTAAGTTGCTTTTCCATAGGTGGAGGAGGGCTAGCCACTACACTTGAAGAAGAAGCTCCATCTGTGATAGTAGATTATGAAGTAGAAGAACCTGGCGGGTCTTCGATCTACATCTACCACTATGTTTCATAGTTGTTTTGCAACAAGAATAGGTCTCATTATGTAAGACCATATTGGATATTTGGCCCCATCAAGCTTATCTTCAAGTTGAACCATGCCAAACAAGTTGTTGTTGTTGTTTGCCATTTCACTAAAGAACAAGAGTGTGACAAGATCTTTACTTCAATGAAAGTTAAAATGAATGCTGAAACTTCAGCTCACAATTCATCACTGTGATGGCAATCTTGGATGCAAGAATGGTTTCCAAATGGGGGTGAAACCCTATTGCAATTGATGGAAATGCTTTTTGGATGCTAAAAATTAATGTGATATTCTCCAAAGTCGATTTTCATTGTTAAAAGTGCATGCATGCCATGATGCAAAAATTTGAAACTTGAGAGGGAATTGAACATGCTCTAATGCCACTGTTGGGTGTGTGTAGAAGGGTGAGAGATACACAAGAAGCATACACAAGGAGCACAAATGCAACAATAAACACAGAAAAGGTGGATGGTTAGAATAGCTCTCGCTATTGGTGAAGAACAGAATTAAAGTAATAGTTGAATAATATCCCTAAGTACCAAGTACCACCACATATGAGTATATCATGTATGTGGTAACATGGGAGAAAAACCTCTAGCTAGCACTAGAGCAAAAAGTGATCATGTATAGGGAAAATATTCACATCAAAGCTATTCGAGGAACACATAAGTGTAACATTTCCATCCTCTCCCTCCTTTGGTATTGCATATTATTGCTTACTATCAAGTTGGTGCATTGCATCATATTTGAATTCTTTATAAACACTTTGCATAGTTTTTTATTGACATTTTGCTTGATTCTAGTGTTGATAAACACAAACTTTTGTGGCTATTTTCCTTTAGTAACCATCCCAATACTTTAATGGTGTAAGTGCTTATTAGCACTATTTGGTACTTTTTCCAAGACTTGTGAATTTTTCTCTATTTTAATGATGTTGCACCCTATTCCTTGATTATACGCCCATTGGTTGTTGTGTTTCACACCCTTATTGTATGCCAAAATGACATGAGTGTAATAAATCCATTAGGTTTGTGTGTCTTGTTGGAGTGATCTTGTCCCAACTTCCATTGCAACTTTCATGTTGCTATACAACAAGCTCTCTCTTCTCATAGATTTTTCTTTCAATGTCATTACCCATTTGTCAAAGGATGAGGCATAAGTCAAGAAATATTTCCAATTACCAAGCAGCATTATGTCTTCAGTAGCTATATCACACTCTACATTCGTGCCTACACAAGCTTGTTGAAGGTCTATAGATCAAGGACAAATGCTACTAACAAAAGCATGTGATTGAACTTCTTGTAGTGAATATATCAAGCAAATAAAACTCTATAATGAAAATTAAAATCCTCTATCATACCATCAAATAATTTGCCCCCTTGGAGATTCCCTTAAGAGAACTCTTCATGAATTATAGAACATGATACATCCTGGTAGAGGCCCATCATAGGACATAGAAGCAACTAGAAAGTAAAACTTGGCAGATGAATCCTCATTACGAGAGCTCACAGATGGCAATTGTGACTACTCATGTTCACACATTGTACTTGTGAGTAGTGTAGCATGAGTATGATTTGGAGCAGGTCAAATAAACAATTCAAAGTGTCTGGTTTAGTAGCAATGCACCCCCTCTCCTATCCCAATCTATAGCCAATTGAAGAGAAATCCCGATGCTCTATTACAACAAAAGAGCAATAATAGAGACCTCATACCAATTAGAACAAGAGGGAGAGAGAGAGAGAGAGAGAGAGAAGCATATAACCTCTCTACAACATGGAGTAGAAGAAGATCAGGAGGGGCTTGTAAGCAATAGGTGTTGTAGGAGTCTACAACATGGACGGGGCTGAATTTGATTGTGTTCACATGCAGCTCTAGAATTTGCACAATTTTTCTCTGACAAAGATAGGAGGAAGTTAATAAGAATCTATGATATCTTTGCATGACATGATTACCCGCGTGGATATGAACTATACTTTGCAAGTCCAATGACATCATTGTTGATGTTTTAGATGCCTCAATTCTCAATCACATACATACAATATATGTCGAATGTGCAATTCATTGTCAGCTCAAATTATAGACTTGCAAATCAATTCCAAGCTCATTGTAAAAAATCACATCTATTTTATCCTTCAAATTTTGAGGTCACTTGGGATTTTCAAATGTCACTTCCATAATTGTACAATTTCCTTGACATTCATCTCTTTTGTATTAAGTTCAGTCTTAAAACCCATTCAACACACTCATGGAACACCCAAGTAGCTTCTTCCGCATTTATTACATGAATGCATTGGCAAGTCATTGAAAAGGCCTTGATATCTCTCAAAACAAGGAGTAAAATTCAATTTTCTCACTCAAATCAGAATTTTGCAACCCATTATTTTGACACACTATTTGGTAAAACTCACTAAGATATTTTCTTTTTATATATTGTTGGAGTTTAAAGTTTGCAGAAGCAGACAAATAGCACAACGAAGAAGCACAAGCTTGGAGCACAAAACAATACCGAATGTATTACCAAGAGAGCTTACAAAGATAAGTCACATGCTAGGGTTATAGGCATATATACAAGCCAAGGAAAAAACATCCTAAAGAGGGAAAAAGTGTCGAGGTAGTCCTAAGTGTGTTCACACACATCACTATCAAAATATATCAACAAATACCCTTGGGAGTGATGTGATGAACAAGGAGTTTGCACTCGTTTATAAGGAAGTGCCAAGCTATGTGGACAAAGATCAATCCACAAGAGGAAGTATGCCCAAAGCTTTGCAAAAAGCTTCAAACTTCTCCCTAGGAAGAGCCTTTGTGAAAATGTTTGCAACATTATCCTGTGTGGGTAGATAAGCCAAACTCATCTCTCCAACAGAGAATCTCTCCTTGACATAATGATAGTGCACTTGAACCTCAATGTGCTTTCTTGGAGCATGGAACATAGGGTTCCTCTCAATTGTTAGTGTGCTCTAACTATCAATGAAGATGGTGTTGGCATAACACTAACCAACACCCAAATCAACCAAAAGCCATCCGAGCCACACACACTCAACAGTCATTATGAAAGTTGTTCGATACTCAACCTCACAACTAGAAGTGGCCATAGTAGGCTTCTTCTTGCTCAACTAAGATATGCATGAGCTACCAGGTATGAAGCAAAAACCACCAGTGGACACATGAGTGTCATAGAAACCAGCCTAGTTTCAGTCACGAAAAGCATGTACATATGGTGATAATGATCCCTTGTTGGGATAAAATAATCCAAGTAGCTGAGTACCACTCAGATAACGAAAGATGCACTTAACCACCTACCAATGCTTGACACTTGGGCAATGCATAGACCTCCTTATCTGAGAGATAGAAAATTGAATATTAGGTCAGGTTATGCATAAATAAATCAAGCATCCAACAACATGCTGATAGAGAGCAACATCAAATACATTGCCAACATCATGAAGAGTCAACCATAAACCTGTTTCCAAAGGAGTGGCAATAGGTTTGCAATCATTAAGACCAAAACATTGTAATAATATATCAATATGTTTTGTTTTTCACAAAGTTATACCCCCATCAATTTGCATAAACTGAGTGACCAAATAATGATGCAAATGCCCCAAATATGAAATTTCAAGTGAGGCATGAAAATTAGCCTCAAATTCAGCAATATGCTTCTTGTTAGGACTAGTTGACAACATGTCATCAACATATATTACGATGATCAAAAGTACATCATGTGCAGTCTTAAAATATAAGGTTCTCTTAGTTGGATTGGCTCAAAATCATGTGCAATCAACTAGGAATGTATCTTTTTACAAAGCACATGATGCTTGCTTCAAACCATATGATGGCAGTTTCCGCCTACACACTTTGTTTTCATGCCATTTCTGCACAAAAGCACAGGGCTCAAATACATATACTTCTTCATGTAAGTCAACATTCAAAAATGTAGTTTTAATGTCCAAATTATGTACATTCCAACCACGATGAGTTGCAAGTGCACAAATGCTATGAGTAGTGGCTATTTGGCATGTGGGAGCAAAGGTCTCATCAAACTCAATGCCTCTCTCTTGAGCATAACCTTTGCAACAAGCCTCACCTTATACATGTCAACTGTTCCATCAGGTTTACGTTTTATCTTGTATACCCATTTAGTGCCAATGGCCTTTTCGCCTTGAGGCAAATGACATAAAGACCAAGTAACATTTTTCATAATAGCATCATATTCTCATTACTTAGTAGCCATCCATTTTTTTTAATTTGTGTTTCATCAAAAGAAACAAGCTCATTCTTATCATAGAGACTAGAGGCAGCCATTGCATAGGAAATTGATGCAAAGGAAGCATTATGAGAGCTTTAACGGGTACGATATAACAAAGGTACATCTGATTTGCTATTTATCAAAGTTTGCACCGGCCATTTGGGCATAGTTTTAGCCTCTTCTATGTCAGCCCTCTCATCAACAAGTGCATCATGTAAATATGCATGAGAAATGGAATGATCTACATCATCATGTGAAACCTGTAAAGGCTGAGATGTTGCCTTATTTGGGCCAGCACTTGATTGTCCACTTGTAAAAAGAGGCAAAAAAATTTCACACATATCTTTGGATCTAATTGATGTCTCTTTAGTACATGAAAGTAATGGTTGAACTACATCTTCCACAAAAACAACATCATGACTAACTAGAATATTTTTAATCTATGGAGGATATTGATGATAACCTGTTCTTATCGAATCGTACCTAATAGAAATATATTTCACTACTTTATTATCCAATTTCTTATGTTGTTGTTTAGGCACTAATGCATATGCTAGAAAACCAAAGATACAAAGACGGGCAACAGATGGCTTGCAACCATGCCAAGCCTCATATGGAGTGATCAATTGGATTGCTTTGGTGGGACACCTATTAAGTACATATGTTGCACACATAATAGCCTCAAACTAGAAGCTGGGTGGTAAATTGTCTTTTGACCATACATCTCGCCATCTCCATGAGAGATCTATTCTTTCTTTCACCAAATCCATTTTTTTGAGGTTTATATCACACTATACATTAATGTTCTATCCCATAATCAACCACAAATGCATTAAAACTAGAAGACATGTAGTCCCCCCTCGATCAGAATTGAAGGTGCCCAATTTACATGCTGATAGATTTTTAGCCATAACTAGAAACTATTTGAAGCACACAAAAACTTTGGACTTTGCTTCCAATGGATATTCCCATGCATGCTTCGAGAACCAATCAATGAAATTCACAAAGTAAAGATAGTTCCAAAAAGAAGGTGTCTACATAGGACCACATACATCATTATGAACAAGCTACAAAATATGAATAGCTCGAGTTGAACCGTCTTTTGGGAAGGACCTACATAACACTCCCAAAATACAGCCTTCATAGACATTTTTTCAAGGTGCCTCAAATTTGGTAGAGAGGACACCATTTCCATTTTTTTCATGCATAGCCAACTAGCAATATTCACATGACCAAAGTGTGCATGCCAAAGCTTTGCATTTGAGATACCCTTAGAATCGTGGACTGCACACATTGAATCATTCAAAAACTTCACATAGTATATGAGCTTAGACATCCCACGACATAAAATGCCAAAAGCTCTAATAACATCACCATTTGAGAGATCATGAACTAACCATATGCCATCAACAAATTTGACAACCAAGACAATCTTGGCTAGTTCTCAAACTTATAATAAATTTTTCTTGATCCCCAACACATACACTATTCCTTGTATGGGTAGGCTCAAGTTATGTCTCTTCCACATTAGAAATCCAAGACACGTCCCCCATCTTCCTCTCTTTTTTCCTCATCTCTACTTTTTCTCTCTTGCTTTCTCTAATATCCACTTTCTACCGATTGTGCACCCTCCCATTAGCTAATTCTCAACCACCATATGTCCTCTTTGCCATGATGCACATTGCACTCACCTCTACCTCCTCTCTCTACTTGTGTCCAAAGCCATACATGTGACCCTTTCCTCCTATAGACACATGCATAACATTATCCAAAGATAGTTGATCCTCCATTCCACCTCCATGAGGCTTCCTAACTACCACACCTAGTGTATGTAGCTCAATGTTGTCTTCCATTAATCTACTAGCATTGAATCTCTTGATTCTCTCTCTCTCTCCATCATCATGTGAGAATTTATAATATAATCTCTCTTTTTCTTTATCTCCAATTGTATACCACTACTCTAACATTTGGTGAGCCATCTACACTGTTAATTTTAGTCATACTCAAAGTATTTAATAAATATGTCATATGCCATTTTCAATAGGCAATTTACATAGCTTCCCATCATCTGTTATCGGCCGCCGGATTGGAAGTGTATAACTGAAATCTTGTTTCACACGTGCAAAAGGTTGTTACGCAGACACGTTGTATTCTTTTATAAAGCAATGAAAAGAGATGCTCAGTGACGTTCGAGAGATCACCAGACTGTCTGTCTGAGTGATTTGTCTGTGGCGTTACTGTGTGTCGAGTTGGTTAATTTAGAGTATCTTGTCTAATTTCTGAGTATTCTGTGTGTATCTGTGTCTCGTCTTGTCTGTTGTCTATTTGTATCCATTGCGGTTGTGAGTATCATCTACATCCAGTAGATAATTCGGTCTGTTGTCTGAAGTGAATCGTCTGTGAATCCTTATTGCGATTGTTGTGTTAGTTCATGTATCGTGTTGTCCCTTTTCTTGGAATGTTCTGCCAGTGTTTGGTGAAGTCTGTGCAGCGGTGGTAGCGCTTCTGGTATTCGGGTTGTATTAAGTTGTCTTTAGTATCGAGGTCCAGGTTCATACGGCAAAGTTTAAGCTACAGTAGGATTTCTTGGGTTGCGTACTGAACCTTCAGTATGGTGTATCTGAACACTTGAATTCTTTGTGTCTTCGGACGTTGGTTGGATTATAGTACCTATTCGATAAAGGTCGAACGATTACTCTTGTCTCTGGTATTTTCAGTAAGTTATGTGCAGATGCAATATAGCCTCTTAGTGTATGTGGCACACGTTGGCCGAGCTAAAACCGTGAATTGTAATTGTCTAAGTACAACAGAATCTTGATAGAGCTATCAGCATCAGTATATTGCTGTGTGTAAGTGGTTAGTTTGGGAACTAAGTATAGGGCCTCTGTCTAACAGACCCCTTCCACTCCCAAGAACCCAATAATCAATTAAACGCAATTCTGACAGTTAGAATAACAGCATTTAACACTGGCACCGTCTGTGGGAAGGTGGCAATAGATCAGATTGTTGCAAACCAGTTGTGGAAACGTGACTGTAAATTGTAAATTGATAGTAATAGTACGCGATTAGTACAGAAGATGATACATGCCAGTTACTCAATCCGGTGAAACGTATCCAAAGAACCGCCAGCCTGGGGTACTTAATTTGCTAAGGACAACTCTGGGAGGTAGAAGTACAGCTAGGTCTAACCCAGTTGTCAAGAAAGTAAAGAACGTTAGTAGTGATTCCGGTCATATTCCGGTGGAACGTGCTACGCCTCCGGTAAATTTTGGTACGATTTTGGCACAGTCTGTCGAAGATATAGTAACTCCGGAATCTACCAAGACGCAGCCTGAAGTTAGTCTAACAACATTGGGTAAAGATTCAAATTTGTTTACGACTAGAAACACCTTATCTAAAGAAATTAGTGAAGGAGAAAAAGCACCTTGTTTTGGTGAAGATTCGACACCTTCTGGTGTTGCTCCGGTACCCATTGCTGAAAGATCATAGTTTTTCGGCGACGGTTTACCATTTCTTGGTGAATCTTCAGCCCAGTCACCGCTATTGGGAGTAAGCTTCCCTACATTTGACATCAAGAAGGAAGGTAGCTTGTTCGAGACCAAGATTCGAAACATACTGAACAAGATTATCAAACCGGGAAGTGCACAGGCCGATGATAGAGATTCCGATAGTTCAGATATTCAGCCCGAGGATACCAAAGATAGTCACAATACAACCATCAGAGCCATGAACAGGCAACAACAACAACAGCAGCAACAACAACAACCGCAGCAGCAACAACAACTATGCCTTCCCAGGCCGACTCCAACAGGAGTGACGTACACCAAATTTGGTGGATTCCCAGGAGATGACCTAGATGCTCATGTACGCACATTTGAGATAAATTACGCAGTGCTCAACCATCCACCTGATCCGGCGTATAAGGCTATTGTTTTCCAGTCGACATTAGTTAACGAAGCCGCTAGATGGCTTACAGAATATGATATTAACCATTTCGGCACCTATGAAGCAGTAAGGGATGCATTTTTGTAGACATTCAGGCTAAAGAAGAATCAAGCTGAAATTTTTGACTACCTGCAAAACAATAAACAGAAGATAAATCAAACAGTACAGGAATACGCCTCTCTATTCAAGACTCATTTGAGGCAGTTACCACCAGCACATGCCAACCTACCGGATGACGTTATTACTCAATGGTTTATCAATGGATTGACTCTGCAACTTAAACAGATTATGATCATACGCTGTGTAGGAGCTATGACGCTAGATGCAGTGATTGCAATGTCTTTGCAGCTGGAAAACAAGGTTGGCGGATTTACAGAAGATCTGGAGTGGTTAAAAGCAAATAGAAATATTGCCGAAGACCCGACCAGACAGATTTACTGCACTACATGCAAGAATTCAGGCCATACTAGTGCCACTTGTGCACTTAATCAGTTGTTTTGTGCTATCTGCAACACTACCGAACACACCACCGAAAACTGCGCATATAACGCCAAAGTACAGGGACCAGCAACTGTCAATGCAATTATACAGGAACCAGGGCAGCCGACCAATCACTATGTACCTCCGCAAATGAGAAACAACCAGCAACAAGGTTATCGAAATTATAGAGGACAGAGAAATAATAACTACAATACAAACCACTGGCAGGCCGGACCAGCATCGGAAAATCCCAATTTGAAACCACCGCGCTGTCATTTTTGTGGTGAATTTGGTCACATTAGAAGATTTTGTAAGGATGCAGCTGAGTATGACAAGAGGAAGAAAGAACGTCAAAACCCAATGGCTAATATGGTACAAATCACACCAGTAGAAACGCACGCTGTGGTAATTCAGACCCGATCCGGTAAACAACTGCAACCAACAGCAGAAGTATTTGAACCAGGCATACGTGAACAACAAAGGATGTATGATAAAGCTAGTCAATGGACCACCGCCAAACCTCCAGTGTTTCCAGATCCTATGCCAATGACCCAGGCTCCGCTAACCAAGGTAGGAACACAAAAACAAGATTCTAATTCAGTGGCAGGCACATCATCTTCAGCAAATACATCCTCTTCGACCGGTGCATCATCTTCAAAATCTGTGGAAAATACAATTCAATCACAAAAAGCCTGGGAAATTTTATCTAAAGCATCTATTACTCTTCCTCTGGGCCAATTACTTGCACTACTACCGGGAGTTCGACAACAATTCCAACAACAGTTCAGTCCTGTGCCTTCTTGCATTCCAGCAACAGCCACAGTGCAACCGGAACCTGATTCTACGGTTGATCATTCAGTTCCTTTAATTACGGTACGGTATAAAAATCATAAAATCACACAGGTACTAATTGATGGAGGATCTGGTGTCAACATTGCTACTGTTGCACTATGTAAAAAGTTAGGGTGGACCAAAATCGAACCAGTTCAGTTCTTTGTCAGAATGGCTGACCAGTCAAGAGTCCATCCAGTAGGACTTGTACGAAATGTACCAATAACTTTGCAGGGTACCACATTTAAGATGACCTTTGTCATACTAGAATTACCGGAATCCACCCTTGATTATAATCTCCTTTTCGGCCGTCCTTGGCTGAAACACACTAAGGTGATACAAGATTGGTCTGCACAGGAACTCACTTTCAAAGATAATAATCGGAAATACGTTGTAAAATTAGATGCTATACAACCTTGCGAGTTGCATGCTAAACCGTATTTTGCAGAACCAGTCCATATGCTAGATGGGTTGTCAGATGATGAAGAAGAAGAGTTTCTGAAAAATAACATTTACTTGATCTCCCTAAGAACTATTGATCTACAATCTGTTGTAGATAATTGGAATCCTGCAGTTTGTACGGTGATGTCTGTAACAGAAAAAGATACGAAAGAAGATAAGGCTACCATAGATGACGCTGATCTACAACAACTTTTTAAGCCAGCTGAGAATATAGAGAAGCCTCAACAATGCTATGTTCCAGAAGATCAGTTGATCACCTATAATTTAGGGGATGAAGAAAATCCACGTCTTGTTAAGATAAAGGAAAGCTTACCTGAGTTATTTCAAGCAGATTTGATCCAACTACTTCGAGAATTTTCTGATGTATTTGCATGGGATTACAAAGATATGAAAGGTCTGGACCCGCGCATCTATCAACACAGGGTCATGCTGAAACCGGAAGCAAAACCACTTAAGCAACCCAGCTACCGGATGAATCCAAACTATGCATCACAGGTAAAGGCAGAACTTGATAGGCTACTCAAAGTCGGATTCATTGTACCAGTAGAGCATACTGAATGGATCTCACCAATTGTTATTGTCCCTAAAAAGAATAAGCAGTTACGAATATGTGTAGATTACCGGAAACTGAATGCAGCTACGGTGCCTGATCCCTTTCCGCTACCTTTTCTTGACACGATGCTTGATAGAGTAGAAGAACATGAAATGTATTCATTCTTAGATGGGTACAGTGGGTATAATCAAGTTAGATTGGCTGAACAGGATATATCAAAGACCGCCTTCATCACCAACTGGGGTGTTTTTGCATGTACTGTTATGTGGTTTGGATTAAGAAATGCCCCAAGTACGTTCCAAAGGTGTATGCAGGAAATATTTTCTCCTTACCTCACCTCTTTTATGCAAGTATATCTTGATGATTTTTCGATTTTCGGTAAGATGATAGCACACTTGTTCCATTTACGGTGCTGCTTTGAAAAGTGCATAGAATACAGACTCTGTTTGAACCCAAACAAATCTGTGTTTGCAGTTTCATGTGGAAAGCTACTTGGTCACATTGTATCTGCAAAGGGTATACAGGTGGATCCAGATAAAATCACAGCTGTGTTAGAAGCACCTGTACCCACTACACCTAAGGAAGTGATGCGCTTCATGGGCCAAGTAAGATGGCATGACCGACACTTACAGTGGCTTGCTCATTTGGCAATACCACTGAACCGATTGATAACCAAGACTCCTCGACAATTTGAGTGGACCTCGGACTGTCAAACTGCTTTTGATCGTCTAAAGGGATTACTAACACAGGTTCCAATCTTACAACCTCCTGACTGGGATTGCCCATTTCATGTATTTGTTGATGCTTCAGATATAGCAATAGGGAGCGTTCTAATGCAACAAACCGGTAAGTGGTTCAGACCAGTGTACTATGCAAGTCGAAGATTAGCCCCTGCTGAAAAGAATTACTCTGTAACAGAGAGAGAATGTCTAGGTCTAGTATATTCTGTCAAGAAATTCAGACATTATTTGTTGGGCCGTAAATTTACTTTTCATGTAGATCATGCTGCACTTGTTTATCTAGTTCGGCAACAGCATCTAGGTGGTCGATTAGCACGATGGGTTCTGCTTTTACAAGAGTTTGAGTACGAAGTTATTCATCGGCCAGGCAATTCACATGCCTTAGCAGATTTTCTCTCTCGCTTAGATTCCGGTGAAGCTCCGGTCAGTGTAGATGACACAACACCGGCAATTTATGCCTCTGAACCGACTAATGATGAAATTACAGACCCACCTATGCCATCTACATACTATGATCAGATATTGACCTTTCTTACTATTGGATGCCTCCCTTCTCAGACTTCTCCTGCAATACGAAGAAAAATTTCAGTTTTCAGTCGTCGATTTCGGTTGATTGCTGGGGAATTATACTATATGGATCACACTGGAGTTTTACTTTGTTGTATTCCACCACATGAAGTTAACTCAGTCATTAATTTGGCTCACTCAATTCCTTCCGGTGGCCATTTTGCTGCAGACTTAACACACCAGAAAATTCTGCAAAGTGGTCTTTGGTGGCCTACTATGTACAGGGATGTATCACAGTTTGAACACACCGGAAAATTTTGCAAAGTGGTCTTTGGTGGCCTACTATGTACAGGGCCTACTATTCAGGAAGTACAACTAAGACAATCTCGAACACATGATCAATATCTAAAGACTCCAATTTTTTCGGTGGGACAACTTGTACTCTTTTACAATGCAAAGTCGAATCGCTCTACTGGCAAATTCAAGTTACGATGGTTTGGTCCCTACCGGATTGCTGAACAAGTGGGCCCAACAACTTTTCGGTTGACCACTTTGACCGGAATCCCTCTTCCAAAGGTGATAAATGGATCAAAGTTGCGGCCGTATCAACAAGCATCTAATCCACACTGAAACGTTTCGCGGTTGGCCGCGTCTTTTGGCATTCTCTTTTCTTTTATTTTCTTTTCTTTTCTTTTTTGCATGCTTAATACAATAAGTCTGTAAATATCTACGTTTTGATACCTAATTATGCCCACAGCCACCTTGCCCTTTCCAGCTACTCATACATGCACACCAAAGTTAAGAAGCTATCATCTCAACGTCGCACGATGATTAGTCATTTTGATTTCTCTCCCCGGCAACGCATCTACTTAACCTTTTCTGTTTCACCGAAAATCGCTATTGTGTTTGTGTGATTTGTGTCATTGTGCGTACCCTGTGTTCTGTGTACTTGTGATTGTTGTCTCTGTGTGCGCCATGGAAGCTTTGGCTAACTATGCTGCCTTCCGTGATGGACTCCCTGCCGACGTAGGAGAGTTCCTGCGCATTCGTGGGCTATCCAATTTCATTGAACTGCCTTGGCATTCAGTGGAATCCCACCAATTCTTTGCCCAGATCATCTCTGCCATCGCCAACACACCTGCCATCGAGCAGAGTTGGCCGATCACCTCCCTACCATCCCATACACTGATCACCTTCCAAACTTTCGCTGAGTCATTTCGACTCCCTTCGCAAGGTCGGGAAAATGGCCCGAACCTCCCCGTAGCAACAATGACACAATTATTTCCTAGGTATTCGTCAAACGAATACGCGATACTTTGTCAACCGGAACCTGAAAGATCTGCCCTTCAATTTTTAGTAGCTATCCTGAACTTACAGAAACGTACTTATGGAATATCTCGTCCCTTCTACTCCGCCATAGACTTAGCCGCCCGAGAACCAGTGAATTTTGCGTCCTATTTCTTCCACCGCATTCACAAAGAATGTGTAGCAATCATCAAACAGGTAAACAAGGGAGGAATGCCAAGATCGAGACTCCCTCATATCATATCCTTCCTGTTTCCGGCCATCCTTGCAGCACAACCACCACCCAGAGGCCCGGTCCTACGACATGAAGAATCTGTGCAATTATGGGAGGATGATGAAGAAGATGAAGAGGAGCTAAATCAACTCTTCCGTCGGAAGAGAATCAGGATCAGTTCTTCTGAAAGTGAAGCCGAGGGATCAGCCGAAAGAAACAAAGATGATGACAAGGAACAAGAAAAGCATGACGAAGAAACCTTCCATGACACCGCCACATCGATGCAGCATGAATCATCCACGTAGTCATCTTCACAAGGACAACAAGAACAGGAGGATCACACTAAAACCGACACAAGCTAGTCAGAAGAGGCATCACAGCAACAATCGGAGCCGAAAAAACAAAGAGATGAAGAACAGGTAGTTAAGGATATTTTTGACGAACTGCTCAGAGCAGTAGAATCCACAATTGCTGATACCGTCAACACTGCACAACAAACCGTAGATAAGGTAACGCAGTCTCACTCTGTCCTTCCCACTCCCCCACCGGAGCCGCCACTCGACCCCATTATCCCTATCCAACCCATCCACCCCAACGAACCCACTAACTCTTCTTCCTCATCCCCCAACTACTCTCCACCGAACTCCCAGCAGCTGCTCACCGCGTCCTCATCCCAACCTCGACCTCAGTTGCCACTTCCGTCAATCCCTACGATCTCTGAACTTGCAAACATGGGCCAACTGTTAATTCAGTTATCACAACAATTGCCAATCCAGATGAGAGAAGTCACTGATAATATTCGAAATGAGTTACAACACAAGGTGAATGTCCTAGAAGCAGATATCACGCCTCTATAGGAAGAGATAGATGCGGTCAAAGCAGAAAACCATCAGCTGCACTTCCAAATTACCCATCTCCAAGCCCAGCTTGCAGAACAACAGACAATTGCCGATCAGAGAGATACCGCACTGGCATATCTCAACCAAAAGGACAAGTTACTAAGCGAAGCACAGGCCGAAATCAGTCAGTTAAAGCTAGATCTACAGGATGAAGAAGATGCCAGAGTAGCCTTAGGTAATTTATTAGAAGAGACCAGAGTGCAACTCAACGAAGTGGTACAAAAAGGCCAAGAACAACACGATCTAGCAATGAGGACAGCGGAAGAACTACAAAGATACAAGGATCAATTAGCTGATGTGAATAATATTCTCAAACGTTATTTGTCAAAAGAAGCTCAAACACAGAAGGTAATAATAGATCTCCGCAGAGAAAGGGACGCATACTCCAGAACCATCCAGTTCCAGAATCAAGAAATTGAGAGACGGGAAAATCAACTAGACAATCAAAAAGAAAGAGTAATCAATATGGAAAAGCAGGTTGCTGAAATGAAGATATCCAGAGATGCGGCTTTATCCAACGAATTCTACCTACAAGAAGCTTTTCTGCAACCGCAAGCAGAGATTTTGCTCACCGAAGCCATCGCATTAAGTTCTGTAAGAATAGATGCACAGCTAATAGAACCGGACACCCTCAAAAAATTGTTAGAAACTCTAAAGAAAAAGATCGCCTGCACCTTTAGATTAGCCAGAAATATGTACTTAGAAGGAATTATAGATGAACAGTAGTTTTGTAAAACCTGCGAGTTCGAGTCCACCGCGCGTGCCAGAGTGTTATCGGCCGCCGGATTGGAAGTGTATAACTGAAATCTTGTTTCACACGTTCAAAAGGTTGTTACGCAGACACGTTGTATTCTTTTATAAAGCAATGAAAAGAGATGCTCAGTGACGTTCGAGAGATCACCAGACTGTCTGTCTGAGTGATTTGTTTGTGGCGTTACTGTGTGTCGAGTTGGTTAATTTAGAGTATCTTGTCTAATTTCTGAGTATTCTGTGTGTATCTGTGTCTCGTCTTGTCTGTTGTCTATTGGTATCCATTGCGGTTGTGAGTATCATCTACATCCAGTAGATAATTCGGTCTGTTGTCTGAAGTGAATCGTCTGCGAATCCTTATTGCGATTGTTGTGTTAGTTCGCGTATCGTGTTGTCCCTTTTCTTGGAATGTTATGCCAGTGTTTGGTGAAGTCTGTGCAGCGGTGGTAGCGCTTCTGGTATTCGGGTTGTATTAAGTTGTCTTTAGTATCGAGGTCCAGGTTCATACGGCAAAGTTTAAGCTACAGTAGGATTTCTTGGGTTGCGTACTGAACCTTCAGTACGGTGTATCTGAACACTTGAATCCTTTGTGTCTTCGGACGTTGGTTGGATTGTAGTACCTATTCGATAAAGGTTGAACGATTACTCTTGTCTCTGGTATTTTCAGTAAGTTATGTGCAGATGCAATGTACCCTCTTAGTGTATGTGGCACACGTTGGCCGAGCTAAAACCGTGAACTGTAATTGTCTAAGTACAACAGAATCTTGATAGAGCTATCAGCATCAGTATATTGCTGTGTGTAAGTGGTTAGTTTGGGAACTAAGTATAGGGCCTCTGTCTAACAAACCCCTTCCACTCCCAAGAACCCAATAATCAATTAAACGCAATTCTAATAGTTAAAATAATAGCGTTTAACACATCCATTGCTACCTTATCACCATCTAAGACCAATCCTACGTTTTTCATGATCATCTCCTATCCATGAGCACATCCATAACTCCATTCAGCCATAAGCTCCTTAATCCTCCACCCTATGCTCGCACATGTTCCATATAGATAGATAGATAGATAGATAGATAGATAGATAGATAGATAGATAGATAGATAGATAGATAGATAGATAGATAGATAGATAGATAGATAGATAGATAGATAGATAGATAGATAGATAGATAGATAGATAGATAGATAGATAGATAGATAGATAGATATATATATATATATATAGATAGATAGATAGATAGATAGATAGATAGATAGATAGATAGATAGATAGATAGATAGATAGATAGATAGATAGATAGATAGATAGATAGATAGATAGATAGATAGATAGATAGATAGATAGATAGATAGATAGATAGATAGATAGATAGATAGATAGATAGATAGATAGATAGACAGACAGACAGATAGATAGATGGATGGATGGATGGATGGATGGATGGATAGATGGATGTATGGATGGATGGATGGATGGATGGATGGATATATAGATGGATGGATGGATAGATAGATAGATAGATAGATAGATAGATAGATAGATAGATAGATAGATAGATAGATAGATAGATAGATAGATAGATAGATAGATAGATAGATAGATAGATAGATAGATAGATAGATAGATAGATAGATAGATAGATAGATAGATAGATAGATAGATAGATAGATAGATAGATAGATAGATAGGTAGATGCCTAGCGAAAAAATTCCCATAGGCTCTACTCTAGTAGAAATGAGGATAATTTCTAATAGAGTAAACATTTCATTACAAATAATAAAGTATTATATAGATTTGATCGAGTTGCCATGTACAAGAAGTGTCTCTTGCCTCATGAGATCCACAATGTTCTAGATATAGCTCATGGCAGTACCATAGGGGGACACTTTCCAAAGCATATCTCAGCTTTAAGAATCATCCAAGGAGGGTTATGGTGGTCATATCATTTTAGGGATGCCACTAATTTTACAAAAGAATATGACATATGCTAGAGGTGCACAATTAAACCAAATAAGTAATGTAATCAATCCCTAAATGTATTAATGGCATGGAAACCATTTGAACGTTGGAGATTGGATTTTCTAAGGCCCATATACCCTCCAACAGATGAGTACCATGCTAAATACCTTCTCATGACCATAGAATATGCTAAAAAATGGGAAGAGACCATAACAACAAAGGAATATATTGCAATCATAGGAGCATCATTCCTACATAACAACACATTTAGCATATTTGACTGCCCACTAGAGGTTAGAAAACATCAAGGAAGTCATTTCATTCATTAGGTGTTCATAATTGTTTCCAAATATCATATTTTCCATTGAGAATCATGTGCATATTACCCTAGATCAAATTGACATGATGAGAGTATCCACACCATCCTTTTGTGGATTATATTCCTCTCCACCTTTGATCTCAAAAGGTGCTAGCTAGAAAGAATGGTCCACAACACTCAGGCTCATAGAGCTCTTGGAAAAAACCTTTCTCTTTGTAGGACTTGAACCGAAAACCTCCTCCTTGTTACTTCTAAGAATTAACCACTAAGCTAGGAGGATTCCTTGTATATGAATTTTTTTTAAGTCGAATCTCAAGATCTTTGGTCAAATGTTCTAGAAACAAAACAAGTTCCAATTTCAATTTTTTTTGAAACAACTAGACACTCGGATCATATACTTTAATTTATAACATTCTTCCTCACTAGGGAAAGATTTTTTTCCTTATATATATATATATATATATATATATATATATCACTATAGGCATTCCCCCTCATGTTCTAACCTACAAGAACATGCTTTGTTTTAGTCGTTCATTCATTCAGTTGCCAACTTAAATGTGGAAAGTAGTAAACCTTTGCTGGATTGTGGAAACGTTTTCCAAAGAGGAGTTTTCCTCAATTTCCATCCTTCCATTTTACTAAGCACTCTTTGTACAAATGAATTCTCATACATTTCTATCAGGTGTGAAGTATCCGTTCAAGTTCATGAGGACGTGTTTCACTTACTAGAAGTGGAAGTATCATTTATTGTCCAGCCAAATTATTTGAATCTGTAAGAATTTTTTCTAAGTCGGCACTTTCTTCTGGAGGTTTTAATTCATATGCCCACATTCCAACTTTTTTTATGATTGGAAAAGGGCCACAATATGTTGGCAACAACATTGGCACATTTTTCAATCTTTACCTTTTTCAATCTATATGAAATTCAAAGATAAAATTCAAAAGTAGTTGCTTCATTTGCTTGCGTTTCCTCAACTACTTTCCATGCTTGAATATAGCTTGGATCATCTTTGCAATTTCCTTTCAAAGTAGAAATAAATTCACTTTGAACTTCTACAAAATTCAGATAGTTTCAACATAGGCATTTGTCACTCTATTGAACTTTCCTTTTCTATATCTAATTTTTTAATCAAACTCTTGAATAACTTTTCTACCTCTTCAGTTTGGTTGGTTAGCAAAACACTTGATGCTCTCTTGATCAAAGACAATTGTTACCTTTGATCCATACAAGTAATGGTGCCACAAACATCTAGAACCACCACAAAGGGGCAGTAGGAACCACTCAATTGCTAAATCATTCATGCATATATTGGTCAGACATGCAAAAGGAGGTGCATAATCATGTAGCTAATTGTTGCATCTATCAAATAATGTCACCCAAGGAACACTCTTCTATGAGTTATATTACAATAGCCCTAAAGTGGAGTAAACCCTTGATTGATTTCTTAATGACCAACACATATCCTATAGTGTCTATTACAATAAGAAAAAGAGCTTTGGAAGAAGAAATTAAGGATTATCTCATTATTGATAATCAATTCTTTAAAAGAGGTAGAGGTAATCAATTATGACTATGCATCCATGAAGAAGAGTAGCTTCCAACTTTAGAAATGACTCATACAGGGGCTATTAGAAGTCATTTCTCTATGGAACAAACCATGAAGATTATCCTATTTGCAAGATTATGGTGGCCTCCATGGTGTCCTACCTTGCATATGGATGCAAAAATATATGTGAAAAATTGTGACATATGTCAAAGGATGAAATATCCCTTGCAAAAAAATGTCATGTTGCTAATACCAATGATAAATGTCAGGGCTTTCTCGAAGTGGGGCATAGATTTTGTAGGACCCATTAGTCCACTTGCAAGAGGTTCGCATGTAGAATACATCATTGTGGCCACATATTACCTTAGTAAGTGGGTTGAAGCTAGAGAAATAATAAAGAGTGATGGAAAAATTATTGTAAAGTTTCGATTCAAACAAATCTTTACAATATTTGGACTTCCTGTTGAAATTGTAAGAGATAGGGGCATACACTTCATCAATGAGGTAATTGAATCAATCATTAATGAGTCCTTGGTGATCCATAAAACATATGCTCCCTATCACCCGCAAGCCAATGGACACACTGAAAGTTCCAATAAGGTTTTATGCATATGCTAACAAAGATAGTAAACAATAGAATATCTGATTGGGACAAATAATTGCATCATGTTGTATGGGTGCTAAAAGTAGCCTATAAGATAGCTCTGGGAACTACCCCATTCAATGTATTGTATGTGTCAAAATGCAATTCTATAGATTGATTTATTGGTGCCCACTCTTAGAGTGGCCAAGAACTATGAGTGGAATGGTCATGAATTGTCCTCGTAGCTGGAACAACTTGAGAAGCTCCAAGAGACCAGTCTTCATGCAGTGATAGGCATCTATGTGACTAAAAAAAGACAAAAAATCATACAATTATGCTCACATAAAAGATAAAGGGTTGCCATTTGGGGACTTAGTGCTTGTGTACACTCTAAAAAAACATACAAAAAAAACTTTAGAAAAAAAGCTACAACCCTCTTATAACCCCATTCAAAACACCAACATATCAATAGAAGAGTTAAGTGAGGTAGAAAATGAGTGAGGGGTGACATGCACTAAATAGAGAAGAAACAAGTCACCATGGATTTCTACTAGGGTCCAAACAACACCTCAAGTAAATCTGGTTTGTTTGGGTGTTCAAGAAGGAAATTATAGGGCATCTACAAGAAAATACCACACCAAGAAGGTAATTAAAATTGTACAAACAAAGGATTATGAAGATAAGAAGATTTCAAAGGATTCCAGCAAAGAACAAATGATAGGTGCGGGTACCAAAAAAGCTAATTGATGCTCAACAAGAATGCTTCTAGGTGCGAATTCCGAAGAGAAGTCTACAAACATAAGAAATGGAGACAAGGATCAAAGAGAAAAGGCATAATCAAAGTAGACAACCACCCCAAAGTAGTAACCAACACTTAGAATCAAAGCAATGAGGGAGCAAAGTAGTGGTTGGATCACAAAGCCATCAAAATCAGATTCAACGATGGAAACAAAGGCCCATTAAGGAAAACAAAATCTCACCACTTAAGAAGAGGACATTCAACCATCCAAGGGTAACCTCACCATATCAATGACAATGGAGGCCATATGAATCACTGAGGATGACAAAAAGATATCTAAGGAGACATAATTTCCTCCTTGCACCCATGGAAGTTGAATGCATCTAGAGTATGCACGTAGAGCCCCACTACAAGGTATTTCATTTGGCACCATTCTTTGAATCATCTCTATATTGGTGCACATCCTCTCTGAGAGATAGGATTTTAATCTTTATCTTTAGGACATATTAGACTTAGTTCTTGTACCAATTAACTCAGAGTTTTTCCAAATGAGTTTTAATTGTATAGGCTTTAGCTATTCCAATACTAACATAAAAAAAAGAACCTAGGGAAGTGCCAAATTGTAGTATCAAGGTTGAAGTTATCCAAACAAATGAAGTAAAAAAAAAAGACGCTCACCAATCATTTAATAACAATCTAGAGGTGTTTTCATAAGTTGCATGACCCAATGATCAGGCTATAGTATATGGAGAATGTTTTTCACGGAACTAACAAGCTGCTAGGATTATACATCAATAGATGGTTGCACAAACAGCACAAAAAGACTTTCCAATAACCTTGTTTCCAAAGGAATTTGTTGTAAAAGAGAGAGGAAATTGGTTAAGAGATGGATAGCCTATGAAGGATGACATTTTCCAAGTCACCATCAAGATTATGTATAGTGATCATCATTTTGTAATATTAATCTAGGACTTCCATATGATTCACAATATCCCATTCATCAAAGACATATGGAAAAATGCAAGATTGGATGCATATTTATCCCTATCAATATATATGCCAAATTTTGAAAGGTATGCTTAGGTTAGGAATACACTTCATCCCTCTTTGGATCAAGATGAAGGCCCAAAAGCAATCGTGAAGGATTTTGAAGGACGATTAAAGACAATAATATTCTTACATGCAGTTTTTAAAGAAGCTTTTTAGCTAGGTCAAAGATGAAACGATGGACATAAAGGATAAACATCAGGACTTGATAAAGAAGACTTGTAACATCAATCAATTAGATATAAAAGAAACAATAAGATTGGCACAAAAACATTTTTGCTTGCCAAACATGAATTGGTACATGGCCTTGCAAAAAGTTATTGTACAAGTCCCATCACATGCCATTAAACAAGTAGGCAATCAAGTCAATCTAACTTCGTATGTACAAGAAAGACTTTTCAAAGCAAAAGAGAAATGGGGCACAAAGAAATCATTAAATGGAAGAGCAACATTAACCATTTTGATCTATCAAGATTTAGATGCATGAAGGTTGTTGTTATTGACTTTGACTACTACTGAAATGTCCGAATATATCAAAGCAGTAGCAGTAGCAAAACAAATGAAGCAAGGATGAAATTCTATAGTAGAGACAAGTACTACACCTAAAATGAGAGGATCAAAGAGGGATTCAAAATATGATGAAAGAAATCAAGTAACTATGAGCAAAAGGACTCATGAACTCCCCACCTCAATATTAGCTCAACCACCACCCATCACATAAGAAGAGCTAGAAGCTGCAATACAAGACACTCATGTAGGGAAATTCAACATAAAAGTGCAATGACATCACTATCAACATGCAAGTGTAACAAGTGAAAGAAGACATGTTGGACAAAAAGTAAGAAGGCTAGTTAGGTGTGAAGAACAAGTTATTGATAATGAGTCTAGTTTGTATTCTAGAACTGATGATGAGAATGAGAATGAATCATCAATAAAAGCTAGACCTAAAGAAGATCCTAATGATGGAAATGGGGAAGAGTTAAATCAAGTATAGGATATTCTTGAAGATCAATGAGACGAGTTGTGCATTAGACTCACAAGGTCCTATGCACTTGTGACAAGTGACACTAGAGAGTCCTCACATGTCCAACAAGTTCACATAGTGATGCTTTGATGCACATAAAAGTATCAAGCCGAGAGCATGACCCAGTCAAGTGCATGGAAACCTGTGCTTTAGTGATGGTAGATGTGGGAAAGGGCCAAGTAATGCATGCACAAGTGGGTATCCACCTCACATGACACCTTCTACACATGGGTCTATGTCATGATACTTGATGCAGTAGCATACACAAATCAGGTGAATATCATCCTAGCTCTGATACCCAAATATGTTCAAAAGTGATTTCCTTCTAAAGCTCTCTACAAGATGCATCCAATGGAGTACTTTTAGATAGATCACTCTACCCCAAGTTATGCCTGAAAAACTAAGTGTCAAGAATCACCTACTTACTCCTAATGACTCCCTATGCTTCACACATACACGATACCAAAGAAAAAAATTTAGGGAAGGGGTAGACAAAACCTTCAAGCACACATTTAATGCCTCAAACACACATACAAGCTCATGAAGTAGAAGATACATAGGGAAGAAGAAGGAGACTCAAAAATGACAAGTTAGTACTCAATTATGGCAAAAGACTTTAAAATGAGTCACAAAGTGACTTATATACATGTGCCCTAAGTTTGATCCTTTCATACATGAGATCAGAACTTTCTCTAGAAATCTCTAAAATCCTACTAATGTACATGGATATTGTTACAATCTTCAAGGAATATGCATCCAGAGGACTCCTGTAGTGCATTTTCAAGGATTTTTAGAGTTTCATGATGGAAATTATAAAAGAAAAATGGATAATTTCTCAAAAAAAATATATGCTTGCTCTTCTTCTTCTCTTCTCTTTACTTCTTTCTTTCTCTTGTTTTCAGATCTCTAGAAAAATCTCCCCCTCTTAGTCTCTATCATCCCTTGACATGCTTCATTTGAGTTTCCTGGACACCCAACAAGTGGTTGGACCTGGGATGCATCAATTCTCTAGTGCATTCTTGCAATGCTTGCTAAAAACAATGCTTTCAAAAAAGTCTAGAAACGCCTTCATCACCGGTATTTGATCTTCACAAAGCTTCCCTTCTTAATTTTGATCTCCGCTTGCTCAAGCTTGATGTATTGAGTTTAGTCTTGCACATAACCAATAGACAAGGAAGTGCTCAAGACTTTTCTAGAAAAGACTTTTTTCATTTTTGTTGGCCTTGCGTGCAACCAATAGCGGACATGACCTCTACAACTTTTCGAGAGGTGGTTGCTTTAACTATCCCCTCTTGCCAACTATTCTTCCCTAGTTGGTGCTTTAGTTTCCCCTGTTTGTACTTTTGGATTTACATACACTGGGGTCTGGTGCATTCATTTGGCATGTGTCTTTTCTTCCTTGTATCCTCCTTTAGTCTGATGAGTGCCATTCTAGGGTTCTAAGCAAAGGGTAAGATTATTCTTTTATTCTCACTGATTTGTTACCTTTTTCTTTTACCTTCTTCTTTTTCTTTTTATGCATGATTTCCCATCCACACGTCCCTCCTCTTGAACTATGTCATCCTCGACAAGCTAATGGCAACATTTGTAGGTTTGATACACTCTTTGTTCATTTTCATTGAGAAAGTTGGCCTTGTGGATCATGAATTGTCTCCATTGTTCTAATTCAACCTCATCATGTTCTGGGATTCAAGTTGGTTGACATCTTTAAAAAAATCCAATGAAGAAGGCCTCTTCAAAGGTCTATAAGTAAGGACTCGGTAAAAACATTATCCATGAGTAATATGCCATAATAGTGGCTCGACTAGGTGTGACTCACAAATAAAAGATAAGAGGGTCCAAAGCTTGATTAATGTTGTACTCTACACAGTTAAAGACTTTTAAAAGTGTAAGGATCATACTTAGTATTTTATTCATAAGCTTTATTGTGGGATTCGGGACATAAGCATGTCATGTGAGCCAAAATTCTATGGTAAAAATAATATACTCTTTGGTAGGTAGCTAGTTATGTGGTGGACTAGGAAGTAAGGGAAAACTAAGCTATTGCTTATTTATGGTACCTTTCTATTGTGCTTCCCAAAATTCGGGCGAGGGTCTTCTTCTAGGCATGGGCAAAAAGATGGATTAACCTATAGTAGATACGGTGCCTCTTGCTAGTGTACTCTTAATGTCGCATTCTTTTTTGAAAATCTCTTATGCCATACTGGATCGGCTTCATTAAATTGTTCTTATGTGTACGTAAACGTGATAGCCATAAAGTTTAGATCATAATCTGGAACCCTCTTGGTGACCTTTTTTATGTATCTGCGCGTAAGTTCCTTCATTATTCTATATGGTACATTGAATGAATTTATTATTTGGTTGAGGTATTTATTTCAGACCTTTGTTTCTTTCATTATACGAACCACTACTTCCTCAAATTCTTGTGTCATTTGAGACACCGACAGTGCCCATTCTTTTGTGGCTACTTCTACACTCTATGGCATTAGTATTTCATCAAGAACATCTTCATGCTGCTCTTAGATAGGGGAATGAACGATGGGGGGATAAAGAGGATGTACCTCAGTCTCCTCAGTACCCACATTAGGGTTGGGCAATATTGTTGTCCCCATGTTCATTGTTTGTGTTTAATCTATGATTTTGTAAGTTGATTATTTGTTGGTGGAGTTGCTTTATGAGTTGATTTTTGTCTGTGAACTAGCTCTTTACTTCTTTTAACTCAAGCTCTACCTTCATTTTTCTCTCACAGTATCTTTTACATGTTTTGCATCATGACTGCAATGTTCAACATACATTTTAATGGAATTATCCCAATCCTTTTTCAATTCATTGGTGTCCTTAAAATATTTTTCTTCTAATTGTATGAGGTGTACTTTTTTGCCTCCAATTGTGTTGCATAATCTTCTAATTTCTTCTTTAAACTTTGAATTTTCTCATCATTTGTTGCGTATGCTTCTATTGGTTGATTTAGGAGCAATGAGGTTATCGATTCTTTATTACAGATCCTTATAGAATCAACTTCTTCCACACAAGCTTTAATCTAAGATTCAATCAAATTTGATCTATTGGTAATGTGTACTTTTTTAGCTTTGATCTGTGAATATTTACTTTGGAGCTTCACATTCTCCTTCTTTGTCCTTTCAGATTCTTGACTCATCTCTTCTACCTTCAATTTCCATGTTGCATTCTGTGACATTAATGTGTCTATTTTCACCATTTCCTCTGCCAATTCTTTCTTTGCATTCTCTAAGTGTGTTTGTGACTTCATAAGCTATTACTAATAACCATTCACTTAATGCTTTGAATTGATTCTTTTTTACGCGATCTTGTTTATATTCCTTTTCCACTTCCATCAATTCCTATTGTGTATCCATAACACTTTAGATCATATGTTTTACAATTGGTTTCAGTTTGGAAACATCAACACTCAGTCATGTCTTTCGTATTACTAGTGGCTCACCAGTTTCTACTTGTTTCCCTTGGATTGTACGTAGTATGTCATTGAATAGTTAGCAAATCTGAAGATGAACATTAATTTGATCCTTAGGTTGCTCGAGAGTTACCTCGAGACTGCTATCTATTGTATGAACATCTATTTTTTAGGGCTTTGCTATAGCCTTGATTGGTAATCTTATCTCTTCTCTTTCATCTAACTATGTTGATTCCTCATTCACATAGAATTTCTCTTTAGCAATGTTCAAAGACACATCTTCTTTAATCTGTAGCTTGGTGTTTGGATTGATCTGGATAGTGAAATCCATGTTTGGCCTTGGGGTGTGTAGTATCTCTTCATACCCTTCTTCTCTCTTGGGCTCTTGATGTTGACTTGCAAGTTCCTACTCCTAGACCATCTGTTCTAATTCATCCCACTTACCATCATCATTTATGTCTCTATTCAAGTAAACATTTAATATTGATTGGTCTCCTTCATCATGAGAACCTAAATAGGAGCTTGAATTTTCCAATCCTAGATCTTCATAATGTGCCATGTTGGAAAGTCTCTTTCTTGCTTGCTCTTTGCTTTTACCTTCATTATTTGTGTGTAGTGGTGGCCTTGGACATTTAAATTAATTTGTCTTTGCATAATGCATGAGTAATTTTTAAGGCTTCTACCAAATCCTCCTCGATGATTGGTGGTGGTCGAGCCAAAGTAAATGTGGGGATGGTGTGAATTTTCTTGGAAGATGGTGTCACTGCCCACTTCATCATTGTCCCTTGCTCTTTTGGATCCTCTCATTATGGGCATAAATGTGGTGCCTGCTTCATCTGTTGAAGTCATGAATCCTTTCTTTTTTAGGAATTGAATTTGATTTCTCATCCTTGGCCATCTTGAAGGTTGTGGGCATAGGCCGCAATTGATCATGAATCTTCAAAGCATGATATATTAAAAATTTCAATGTAATTCTTCCATTCAAAATATTCGTTATGCCTCATTGCTTCTTTACCTCGAATAATCTTTCTTGCACATATGGAGTTAGGTTTATCTTATTCCCAACTTGTTTTACAGCATGTGACAATAGCTAAACCACTACGTTTTGAGGGGTTGTGTGTCACTTCATGTTTGGAAAACATAAGTGCTAATGTACTAGGTGTACTTCTTCCTCGATATCTAGACAATTAATATTAAAATTTTATAAGTTTGTGAGTAAACCTGATTGTTCATAGTCTTCCCTTCAAGTTTGTGTCTTGCACCTCTGGTATAGATGGTTTGTCATTGGCTAGGTGCAAAGTATTCATGACTTATGTGCACCTCTCAAATTTTTTTTTGTAAATGATAAATCTTAGGTATGCATCAATACCTGCTTTGTTCCACATTCAATGGTTCTTGTCATGTTGTGGATAATGTGGAAATCTTGAATCATTACTAGAAATTGATGATCTTTATCCATTATGCACACTGTAATCAAGAACAAATGTTCACCCATAGGTTGGTCATCCCTAAACCAATGACCTCTTTCTTTGACTCTGCACTCTAATGGAAACTCACCTACTTGCAGCATTGCTTCTGTATCTTTAGAAGCAATTTGCACTCAAACCTATCAAGTCGATTAACACAAGAGAGTATGAAAAATTTAAGGAGTTTCATAGTGATTATGCATGAATTTTCCTTCCTTCAAGTGATCCCCCTCTTGCATTAATTTGATCATTGCCTTGTTATCCCTAATGTGTGGACATCCTTTTTTTTCAATGAGAAAGAAAACAAATGGATTAGTAGTAATTGAAGCAAAAAATTAGTTATGGTTAGTAGAATTCCTAAACTACTAGAGTACAAGTGAAGATCTATTCCTCTTTCTAAGGGGATGTGCACCACTATGCAGCCTTAGAGAAGCCATGTGCCAAATGTGAGGCCCCGTAGTGTGGCCTATTGTGCATGCTCTAGATACATTTAGCTCAGTATGTGTGCAAAAATGAAACCTCTCCTCAAGCTATTGTTTTGATTTAGTTTTCTTTGGTCTCCGCATTTGATATTTCTTGGTAGCTCAATATTGAACTTCTTGTGGTTTAGCGTGCTTTGGCTTTTGTGCTGCTTCCTTTGTGTTGATCCTCCATATGTATTTTCTCTAAGTTTTCAGCTTCAATTTCTTTTGTGACTTTGGTAGTATTTGCTTGTCATAAGTGCATCAAATAGTTTTCGATTGAGACATTATCTCTTTGTCCATTGCTCGTATAGATTCTTCTTCAAAGTTTTCTTTGGAGTTCAAGCTTGTTGATTGTTTCTTTGGGCTTCAATGACCTTCTTTGGTAATCAAACTTGAATATTCCTTGAGTTGATTTGCCTTGACTTTTCTTACCTGATTGACTTCTTTTCTTTAGGGTTTCATGGTTGTAATTGTCTTTGAGTTGATTGATCCTCCTTAAGTTGATCTTTGCATATCCATATTTGCTTGATTCCATTGGTGTATAGCTATCTATTCCTTCTTGATTTTTAGCTTCTTGTCAACTCTTTGCTTTCCTAGAAGTGGTATCCTCACTATGGGTCTTTGAAATATTCTCTTGGGAAGGAGGGATATGTTTTTTAATCATAGTAAAACAAGGGTTTTGATTAACACACAAATTAGGCTGAAGAATGGATTCATTAGGTTGAGGCTTCTCAATATCTAGGTCATGTACACTCAACTTTGACACATTAGGGCTTTTCATGTCGACTATATTCAGAGTTTTTTCTTCTAGGAGGCTAAAGACTTCTCTATGCCCTACTTTGGCAACTATGTATCCTTGTGCAAGATTCAACATTACATCAAATTCATACATCTAGTCTTGTCCTAGGATAAGTTCTTCCAGTAAGTCTGAGTCTTTACAAACTAAGAGTTTTTTTGCATTGTGATATTCCCTAGCTGTAAGAATAAGGTTACCTCTCTCAAGCACTTAATCTACTTATCTCCAATTCCTCATGTATGCTTTTGTAGGAGTGATTGGCAACGTTAGTTTTGCAAATAAGGAAACATGGACACTGCTTAAAGCTTCTTCTAAGTCAATCAAAGAGTCCACTAGGTGATAATCTTCATTTCAAATTCCCAGATTTGAGTATGTTTGTCTTGGTACATTGCCGAATTTTTTGACGTTTGAAGTATGATAATTTGCTATGGAAATGGGTTTCCTTGTTGCTTGAGTATCTCTCATCTCGTTCTCTAATACACTCTATTTGTTTCAAGATTCTCTCTAAGGATTCTTATCTAGATTCTTATCCAGATTCTTCCCAAATTCTCTCTTCTTCCTTTTTAAAATTTTGAGCTCCTAATATTCTTGTTAACATTTCTTTGATAATTGGCTCCATATAATTTTTTACTCGGCATCCACTGATGTAGTTTTGTAATATATCTCCATCTAATGTGGCTAAGTTAATAGCTCCACCAAAGGAAATATGGTTAATGATTAAAGGACCATATCCTCATTGTTGGAGTTTCTTGCATGTTGCTTCAAGTGTATACCAACACTAATTCTCTAACTCTAAGACCTTTGCCTTTTATATGAGCATCATAGTATGCTTTTTGCCTTCTTTTAGTAGCATAGATAACTACTACTACTTGTGACCTAATTTCATGCAATTTTTCAATCTAATCCAATTGATTAGATAGTTCATGTCCTCTTCATTCATACATTTTAGCTACTCTAAGAGTAGGAATTAAGAAATCAACTAGTAGTATTGCATTATGTCCATAGACTAGGCTAAATGGCATAGTGACAATAGCTATCTTATAAGCTACTCAAGAAGCCCAAGTTGCATGGTGAAATTTTTTATCTCAATTGGATCTACCATTGTTGACTATTTTCACCAAAATTGTGCATAATACCTTATTTGAACTTTCTGCTTGTCCATTGGCTTGTGGTTGATTGGGTGCTGACTTTTTATGAATCACCAAGAACTTGTTCATGAGTGACACAATGACTTCATTGATGAAATGTGTACCTCTATCACTAAGTATCTTGATAGGAAGTCCAAACCTAGTGAAAATATTTTCAAATAAGAATCTACCAGTTGTTTGGGCATTATTTTTCTTAGCACCTTTGGCTTCTGCCCACTTAAGTAGATAGTTTGTAGCTCCTATGATATATTAAGCATGGGAGACTCTTGCTGGGGGGTTAATAGGTCCAATAAAATAAATTCTTGACATACAAAAAGCTCTTCCACTAACCATAGGTCTCAAAGACATGTCATCTATCCTAATTGGGTACTTGGTTTATTGACATACATCATAACTTCTTGCATAGGTTTCCACATCCATGTGGAGTGTTGACCACCATAAGCCTACAAAGAGGATCATCTTTATCGTATTATCAACAAAGAAATGACCTCCAGCTGCTCCAGCATGAGCCATTTCCAATATAGGAAGGTACTCTCCTTTGTAAACACACATTCATAGTTGATTATCTTTCCCTCATTTGAAAAGTTTTCCATGATCACATAATCTTTGCTTTGTTCTTCTAGAGCTCTCTTTCTAGCATGGCTACCTCCTTCTGGGTATGTTCATGATTTCAAGAACTCAACTAGTGGCTTGCTCCACTCAGCTACTATTATCGAATAGCACGAAGATGAATGTTCATCAAATGTAGAAATTTGACATAAATTGCAATTAGACACATATTCATGTACATCCTTTTGCATATCAGGCCAATATACTCCCAATCTCTTTAGTTCTTGGGTCATTCAACTTACACCTTTATGTATTTTCCATTTATTCTCATGAGCTTGTTGAACTAAATTATTTCTCTCTTCATCCTCAACACATCTTAGAAGCACTCCATTAGAATCTTCAAAATATAAGCTACCTACCACAATGTGAAGGTTTCTTACTTTCCAAAGCTCCTTGCTTTTTGTTGAATTGATCCTATGATTAGGTCCATGTGTGAGCATAAGCACTAATTTTTTAGCCCATGTTGGGCATACTTCCAAATTGAACAGGTAAGTATCTAGCAACTCATCAGCTACTCCCATTGGTGGTTCTCGATGAGTCATTCTAGATAGATGATTTGCTCTAACATGTGTGTTTCCTTTTTTAACAACTACCTTCCATGAGTAAAGGAGACCATCTAACTAGGCATCTTGTGTTGCAAGGTTTATTGACCAAGTATAATAAATCTTGGTGATCATTAAAAAAGTTGAACTTGTTGGCCAATAGATAGTGTCAAAATTTCTTCACTGCATAGATGATCCTAATCCTTCTCTTTCAATCATAGTGTAATTTTTTCTACCTAGTTTAATTGTCTATTTGCATATGCTATAGAATGATATAATTTTCCTTCGTCAAGTGGTTGTTTGTGCCAATATGTAGGCTATCACAAAATTAGGTACATGAACATGATTATGAAATGGTTTATTCCAATTTTGCACTTTCAAGATGCATGTTGAACTCAATCTTCTTTTTGGTTCATTGAATGTTTGTTCCCATTCATCACTCCACTTAAATTGTGTCAAGCTTCCATATAAGGGTTTCGCATATCCATAGTGTCCCATAAAGGCTTGCACTTCCTTTACATTCTTAGGTCTAGGCAATTCTATGATTACCTTAATTTTATCTTCATCGATAGAGATACCATTTTTAGACACTAAATGTCCTAGTATTTTGCCTTGCCTTACCATGAAGACACACTTTTTTGGATTCAAACACACTCGTTATTATCTGAATTTATTAAACATTCATCTCAAATTTTGTATATGAGTAGATTGTTGAGAAGATTAGGTACATAGGTCATCTACATAGAATTCCATAATCTTCCTTAAAAATTCCTTAACAACATGACACATTAATCTCTGGAAAGTGGTTGGGGCATTAGTCAAGCCAAAAGGCATAACCCTAAAAGCATATAGTCCCCATTCAATAGCAAAAGTGATTTTATGTTGGTCTTCATTTTTATTCCTTAATGTTTCCGATTGTTCTTCAAAGTCTTCTACTAGTTGGAGTAAGGATTCTGCTTCCTTTTCACTCATTGGAATCTTGAATCTTTGGTCACTAGGGTTTTCTTTGTTCTCTTTGGCTCTAACTCTTGTAATAGCCTTCAATGGCACCAGGTATTCTTTGTCACTACTAGAGGACTCTATTACTTCAAACACATTGATTTGTCTAGTGGAAGATGGTCTCATAGGATTCTTTAGAAAATCCCTGAACATATGTTCTTTTCTACAATCACGATAGTAACCTTCCCATACTTTTTGAGAAGGTGGGTGGTAGGGCATTGTGCACTCCTTAATAAAATGATCTCCTCCACATCCATAACATGGTCCTATTGGTGCAATTAATCTCACCAACTGTCATATTGGAGCTTGGGCTCTAGGTGCAACATACATTATGTTAATATATTCAGATCAATAGGAATTTCCATAGCCATCATATTCATAGTCTTGCTGCTCATATGTTGAATCATATTCTATGGGATTATGTTCATAGACATAATAATCACCATAGCTCTACTCATAACATTGGTTCATGTTTTCTCACTTGACATGCACTACATTTTGAGGATGTGGTGGTTTCTATCCCAATGCTGGTTGAGGTTGAGCATACCCTTGATATTCATAAGGTCTTTGAGCCATTGGGGGTCCTTAATATGGAGCATACCTTGGGGCCTCTGTGACTTGTTCTCTTGGTTGATATCCATAAGGCTTAAATTGAGGAGGTTGTGGTTGACTAGGTTGTTGGTTGTAAGGGCATTTTCAATAGTGTGATTAGTGTATTTTTGTTCAATGTGGAAGTAGATATTTGGTGCCTGCATAGGTGGTCTTACATATGCATATTGCTATGTGGGGTAGGTCTTCGTCTTGCATCCTCTGTAATACACACATCTTCTTAATACTAGCATTAGCATGGGTTGATCTTGATGGGGTTTTTCTCCTTGCTAGTTTTGAACTCCCAAATTCCTGGCAACTAATTTTGCTAATTCTTCCACATTCTTAGATTGGGAAGATACACTACTAGAAGTGTCATTAGACTTGGTTGGAGTTTGAGGGATCTTCAGGTTATCATCTAAGTTGTCTTCTAGATTGATACACTCCCTAAGGCACTCATCCAAAGTTGCTAGGCATGCACGTCTACCAAATTTCTCAAATTCCCATTGGTTAAGCCATCCAAAAATAATGATATCATTTTTGGTTGGGTTGACATCTCAATGATTGGACATCGATCCACATATGGCTTAAATGTTCTCGCTGCAAGTCTTACATCATTGCTCACTTGTTTGAAGCTGTGAATTAGGGAAGAGGTATTTTTTATCCCTCTCTTAGTGAACTCACCAATGAGATCTTTTAAGAATTGCTCAATGTTGGTAAATCTATTGGGATCTAGGGGTTGGAACCATGTTAAATCTATTCCTAACAATGTGAGTCCAAAAGATTGATATTGAATAAAGAAATCATCTATTTGTTCAGATCATAGCACTTATTTAAATTCAGCCACATGATCGTAAGGATCTCCCCATCTCTCATAGTGGTTCCTTAAATATTTTTCTACTTGGTAAGGCCTCAATTTTCTACCCACATTGGGTGGTTGAGGAATAACTTGAACAACTGGACACACATCCAGTCCTCTTCGGAGGTCCTAAAGGAAAGGGTGGTCTATTCATCATCTCACTCCCATTTGGGTGCTTGGCATTGTAGTATTACTTGGTGTAGCAAAGTGGACATGGGGTTTGGGTGGAATATTTTTCTAGTGACTTCTAGTATAGGGTTTCCTTGGATTTGTTGTTGACTTTGTGGATTTTGAGAATTGGTTGTTCGATCCCTTGGAGGAAACACTAGCAAACCCATATATCGGATTCTAGATCTTTCCATATTTGTTACTTCCCAATATCTTCTCTTATCTTGACACAAGAATGTGACTTTGGAAGAGTCTTCTAGATCTACAGCTCATAAATAAATGAAATAAGTTTCTTTCGTTAGATATACAGTTGAATTAGATGTGTGAAAAAGCTCTTTAGTCAATTCATACTAGGTTGTGAGCTCTGAGCAAGATATTGAGCACTTGCATTCACAAAATAGAAAGTTTTCTCTCATTCCTTGCATATGCAACTTATCTGTTTTGGTGCAAACTTTTGGGGATGATGTTCCAAAGTACCTAGTGGTTGTAAATGCATTGTTTTGAGTTCAAAGGGGTCTACTAAGCATCCTTGGAGTCAACTTCGCAGGTGTAGAGCAGGTTTTCTGCAACACTAGCTCATCTTTGGAGCATACCCAACCATCTCCTCACACAATCTTGCAATGTGTTCTGAAAAAATGCTTTTTGAAAAGGCTACAGATGCCTTCATCAACATTATTTTATCTTCACAAATCTTCCTTTCTTACTTCTGATCTCTAGTCGCTCAAGCTTTTTGTATTCTCTTTGGCCTTGCACGTAACAGTAGTTGAGGAAGTGCTCAAGAATTTTCTAGAAAGGGATTTTTTCATAGTTGTTGGCCTTGGGCACAACCATTAGTGGTCATGAGCTCTACAACTTTTTGAGAGGGAGTTGCTTTAACTATCTCCTCTTGAAATCTATTCCTCCCTGATTGGTGCTTCAGTTTCCCCCATTTGTACTTCTTGATTTACATCCACTCAGGTTTGTTGCATTCATTTGTCATGTGTGTTTTTTTCCTTGTATCCTCCTTTAATGTGATGTGTGCCCCTATGGGGCTCTAGGCAGAGGGTAAGATTATTCTTTTATTCTCACTGATTTTTTGCCTTTTTCTTTGACCTTCTTCTTCTTCTTCCTTTTCTGCTCGATTGTCCCTCCACAAGAGCCATCATAGCAAGAAATATAAGAACATGTAGAACCAATGGATGAATCTCCCATACATGCTCCGAGACCATGCCTTGACTTTATCATACATGCTAATACCTCTTCTAACAAGCAAACAATGTCAATGGACACTCAAAAACATAAAGAAGGAGAAGAAATTTTTGATGATAGTGACAAACTCCCTTTACTGATAACGGTGATTGTGGAAAGAAATGTGCTAATAGATTCAAAACCCCTCAAAGAGACCAAGAATAAGGCATAGGAAGTACGTATGATAGAAACAAAAGTAAGTGCAAGTGTCACCCCTATGTCATAGCCAATGGTATTATTGAAGTTCAAGAAACCTTTCAATGAAATTGTACATATGATAAAAGGGAATCTAGCAGGATCCAATGTACCATCAACCTTTCCCATATCTATGTGGTTAAACATGGATGTCAATTAATTGAATCCAATGGTGAGATCAATGATGAAAAGTTCCATGGATACTCAAGTGGAGATGATGGGAGTAGATAAAAATTTAGAATCAACAAATATAGGAAAACAATTGTTACACTTACATGTTCCTCAACTAGCTTTGGTGTGAACATTTTCCCTATGCATAAGCACTTTTTACTATAGTGATAGCTAGAGGTTTTTTCCCCCATGTTACCACATACATGATACACTCATGTATGGTAGTACTTTGTACTTAGGGATATTATTCAGTTCTTAATTCAACTTTTTTCATAATCAATAGAGAGAGCTATTCTAGCCATCCATCATCTTTGTGTGTCTTACAACATTTCCACATCTGATAGTGACAAACCCCCTTTATCGATAACGATGATTGCGGAAAGAAATGAGCCAATAGATTTCAAAACCCTCCAAGAGACCAAGAATAAGGCATAGAAATTACATATGGTAGAAACAAAAGTAATCCCCTATCTCATAGCCAACGGTATTATTGAAGTTTAGGTAACCCTTCAATGAAATTGTACACATGATAAAAGGGAATCAAGCAGGATCCAATGTACCACCAACCTTTCCCATATCTACTTGGTCAAACATGGATGTCAATTGGTTGAAGCCAATGGTGAGGTCAATGATGCAAAGTGCCATGGATACTCTAGTGGGGATGATGGAAGTAAATAAAATTAATAATCAACAAATATAGAGAAACAACTTTTACACTTACATGTCCCTCGAGTAGCTTTGATGTGTATCCCTATACATGAGCACTTTTTACTCTAGTGTTGGCTAGAGGTTTTTCCTCATGTTACCACATACATGATACACTCATATGTGGTGTTACTTTGTACTTAGTGATATTATTCAACTCTTACTTTAGTTTTGTTCATCGCTAATAGAGAGAGAGCTATTCTAGCCATCTGTCTTCTTTGTGTGTCTTGCTACATTTGTGCTTCTTGTGTAGAAATGCCTTATATGTGTCTTGCAACCGTCCTCATGTTGCTTCCTCAAGTATGAAACATGTGCTTCATTATGCACATAATACAAAAAAGCAAGAGTGTCCTATGCATGTCTTGATGTAGAACATGATCGAATGTGTGGAACTATATGACGCTTCACAAAAAGTGCAATCAGTGTATGAGCTTGAGCATCTTTGCCATCCCATCTAAGTTGCTCCTAGATAGGTTGAGTAGGATTAACCACTATACTTGGAGAAGCTCCATCTGTGACAGTAGACTGTGAACTAGAAGAACCTAGGGGCCTTCGATCAACATCTACCACTATGTTTTCCATAGTTGTTTTACAACGAGAACATGTTTCATCATGTAAGACCACATTGGATAGTTGGTCCCATCAATCTTATCTTCAGCTTGAAGCATTCCAAACAAGTCATTGCTACCCACCATTTCAGTAAAGAACAAGAATGTGACAAGATCTTTACTTCAATGAATGGTGAAATTTCTACTCACAATCTATCTCACTGATGGCAATTTTGACTACACAAATGGCTTAAAAATGGGGTTGCAAAAGGGAATCCAAAATATGCATGCATTTTTATCTATCTTAAAATAAGCGAAAAGCAACTATGGTTCAGCTTTGGGTTAATCAAAATGAAAGCTTCAACCTTCCTCTTCCACTTATTCCTCTAATGATGATGATTTGCAAAAGAAGAAGAAGAGATGCCAATACTGCCATAATGTTGGTCATATGATTGATGAGTGTAGAAAGCTTGCTAAGTGCAATGAAAAGAAGAAGGAATCCAGTATGTCTATTGTTAAAAATTCTTCAACTGCAAAGAATGATGGATCCAAAATGACTCAAGATTTTTTTTTAATATAAAGGAAGTTCGGCAATAGCCTACTCTCCCGGACTTGAATTAAATTAAGAAACAAAGGTACAATAGAAGGGGACTAGTGCCCACGGGACCCCCCAAATCCCACAAAGCAGGGGAAGCTTGATTGAAACCTAGGTTGCATTACAGAGAAGGTTAATCACCCTCTCATTGCCCTCATGCGGGGCCCACTTGGGTTTGAGCTTGTTGTTGATCAAAAGGAGGACTTGATGGTGCCTGAAGGGGGGGGGATTTCTTACTGTTAACAATCCTTTTGCCAAGGAGGAATAGTGATTTCTCAATCAACCACTCCCTGGGGGGATCGCCAAAGTTGAGAGCACACCTCTCCCGCCAAATTTTCCACAGGACTTCCCCTCTGATGGCGTTCCAGAGTGTCGCAGAGCAGCAGATCGCTTCTCCCAAAAGGACTTGTTTCCAACTAAGCTGTTTTTGAATGACTCAAGATTTTTGAGAGTGTGTTCTTACATGTCATTATGATGCATCATTGCATCCTAAATGTATGGTCGTGAATGATGCTAATTTGGATTGGATGATTTCAACAATGGTGATATGATCGTGATGCCTAGTACATTATGCAATGGTTTGTATCACTTGGATACATACAAGAGGGCTGTCTCAGATGCCTTCATTGCTCATACTTCCTCCATGGCTCAAATGGAGCTCTTGCATGCTTTTTTTGGTCACTTGAACTTCAATAGTTTGTTTTAATTGCAAATAAAGGACATGGTTATTGGTTTTCCAACACTTGAGTCCATTCTAAAGCATGCATGTGAAGGTTGCATTCTTGAAAAAATGCATCATGCCTCTTTTCCAAAAGATAGTCATACACACACTACAAGAAAATTACAGTTTGTTCATAGTGATGAATGTGGTCCCGTCAAGACTCCATCTTTTAGGAAACATGTGTATTTTATTACCTTCATTGATGATGCTAATTGTTGATATATTTAGGTAGTGATGTGTGTGAACACTCTAGGACCGTCGGGGCACTTTTTTCCCTCTTTAGGAGGTTTTTTTCCCCCGGCTTGTATATACGCCTATTGTCCTAATGGGCTACTTATCTTTGTACATTCTCTAGTAATACATTCAGTCTTGTGTGTTGTGCTCCAAGCTTCTTCTTCTTCCTTGTGCTGTTCGCGTGCTTCCGCAGACGTCTAACTCCAACAATTGGTATCAGAGCAGGTCGTTGCTTCTTCTAGGGCGCCGTCGACACTCCTCCGTTTGCAGTCTCAGATTCGCACAAAATTTGGTGAGCATACTCAGGGTGTTTTCGAGATCAAAACAGCTTAGCTGTGTGGTGCCGAAATCGCGATCTGAGCTCGTTTCGGCCTCCGAACGCACTATCGCAGTGCTTGTGTAGGCTATTTCGTCCTTTTGTGCCAAAGGTATATACCAGTTTCTGTTCGCCAGTTTAAGCGTCTCGAAGTCTGCTACAGGTCTAGCAGAACTCGTCTGGGCAGTTCTGTTCAACTTTTTGAGATACAGTCAATTTTCTGCATCAAGGTATTTTAGTCACCGGCCATGGCTGAAAGCAGTGATGTATTCCGTATGTTGGCTGTTGAGGATAAGTTGGATGGTACCAACTACCCATTATGGGCTTATATGATGCGACATGTACTGGTTGCAAAAGGATTGTGGAACATTGTGCAGGGTGTTGAAAGACGTCCTGTTACACTTGTAACGACAGGTACTGCAAATACAGGTGTTGGAGCTGATGAAGATGGTGTCGAAGATGATATTCCGCAGATTCCTGTTCGTGCTACTGTTTCTGTTGCACCTACTGCAGAGCAGATTCGTTGGGATGGCAGAGATGCCCAGGCACATGCATTGATAGCTTTGTCTGTCAAACGTGCCATTATTCCTCACATTCGCTCTTGCAGAACAGCAAAGGATGCTTGGGATACACTTACCACTTTGCACCAGGCTAGGAATGAGGCTCGTGTTGCTTACCTCCGAAAACAATTGGAGAGTGAGCACATGAATGAAGGTGATTCGATGGACAGTTTTCTTACAAAGATCAAAGACCTGAAGGAACAATTGATTTCTGCTGATGAGGTTATACCAGATAGCTCACTTGTGCAGACCGTTCTGAATGGCCTTCCTGATTCATATCAGAGTTTTGCCTCTACTCTTCGATTGATGATGAAAGGCAATCCGAATGCCTTGTCATTTGAGGAATTAGTCTCTGTTCTGTTGCAAGAAGATCAGTCGAGGCAGAACAGGTCCATTATGCGTGTTGCAGATCAAGCTTTCCTGGCTAGTCAGAAGGGCAAAGGAAAATGGAGCTCTTCTACTAGTAAGCAGAAATCTGCAAATGCTGCACAATCGAAGAACCAGGATAAAGATGAGAAGAAATCAGAAAAGCAGAAATTGTTCTGCAAGTACTGTAAAGGAAATGATCATATTATAAAGAACTGTCCAAAACTGGCTGCTAAAGAGGCAAAGAAGAAAGAGGCTGGAATGGTTGTTGCAGAGGCCTCTACACCAAAAACAGAGTCTGCAAATCTTGTGCAGGAAGAAGAATGGGCGTTTACTACTGTCTGCAGTTTTGACCCATCTTCTCATGATCAGTGCATGTCTGCAGTAGACTCAGATGTTTGGTACTTTGACAGTGGGGCAACCAAACATATTACCTCGCAGCGCAGTTTCTTCTCTTCACTCGAGCCTGCCCCTACAAGGAATACTGTCACATGCGCCAATAACTCCTCTTATCCTGTTATGGGAGTTGGTAAGATCATTCTGACTACTGCTGATGGTAGTTCTTTCACTTTGTCAGATGCTTTATTTGTGCCAGGGATCAAAAAGAACCTGTTATCAGTTTGTGCATTAGCCAAGATTGGCTTGGTTGTGAAATTCGTTGATGATAGGTGTACAGTCCATGATCTCTCAAATGGCGATGTGATTATTGCTTTTGGCATTTTATGTCGTGGGCTGTATAAGCTCATAGACTATGAAAAATCTGTGAATGATTCGGCATGTGCAGTTCATGATTCTCAGGCTATGTCAGATGCAAAGCTTTGGCATGCACGCTTTGGTCATCTGAATTTTGCTAGTTTGTTACGCCTGCAGAAATCTGAAATGGTGTCCTCTTTGCCCAAACTTGAGGCACCTGGAAAACATGTTTGTGAAGGCTGTATTTTGGGCAAAATGCAGCGTTCTTCCTTTCCAAAAGATGGTTCAGTTCGGGCTATGCAGAAATTGCAGCTTGTACATAGTGATGTCTGTGGTCCTATGCAGACACCCTCTTTTGGAAATTACCTTTACTTCGTGACTTTCATTGATGATTTTTCCAGGCATGCATGGGTATATCCACTCAAAGCAAAGTCTGAAGTGTTCATGTGCTTCAAACAGTTTTTGGTTTTGGCTGAAAATCTGTCAGCATGTAAAATGGGCACCCTCCGTTCTCATCGAGGGGGGGAATATATGTCTTCAGATTTTAATGCATTTCTGGCTGAACGTGGGATAAAATACCAGTGTACAGTGCCGTATACACCTCAACAGAATGGAGTTGCTGAACGAAAGAACAGGTCACTCATGGAGATGGCGAGGTGCATGGTCAAAAGTCAGGCTTTACCACATAGTTTCTGGCTTGAGGCTGTCATGTGTGCAGCATATGTACTGAACAGGTGTCCCACGAAAGCGTTGCAGTATATCACTCCATATGAGGCTTGGCATGACCGCAAGCCATCTGTTGCTCATCTGCGTGTTTTTGGTTGTTTGGCATATGCATTAGTGCCTGAACAACATCGCAGAAAATTGGATGATAAGGCAGTAAAATGTATTTTTGTTGGGTATAATTCTGAAAGTAAAGGCTATCGTCTGTATCATCCACAGACTAAACGCATTCTGGTTAGCCGTGATGTTGTCTTTGTGGAAGATGCTATTCAGCCATTGCTTTCATGTACTAAGGAGACATCTGTTAGCTCCAAAGACATGTATGATACTTTGATGCCTCTTTTTACAGGTGGACAGGCTAGCGCTGGTCCTAATGAGGCAACTTCTCAGCCTTTGCAGGCTTCATATGATGATGCAGATCATTCCATTTCTGATGCAGATTTACATGATGCACTTGTTGATGAGAGAGCTGATATTGAACAGGCAAAAACTATGCCAAAATGGCTAGTGCAGACTTTGCGTGACAGCAAATTAGATGCACCTTTGTCATATCGTACTCGTTCAGGCTCTCATAGTACCTCCTTTGCATCAGATTGCTATGCTATGGCTGCATCTAGTCTCTGTGATGAGAATGAGCCTGTTTCTTTTGATGAAGCACAAAATTCAGAAAATTGGATGGCTGCTATGCAATCTGAATATGATGCTATAATGAAGAATGGTACATGGTCTTTATGTGACTTGCCTCCTGGCAAGAAGGCCATTGGCACTAAGTGGGTATACAAGCTGAAGCGTAAACCTGATGGTACAGTTGACAGGTATAAGGCTAGGCTTGTTGCAAAGGGTTATGCGCAGGAAAGAGGCATTTATTTTGATGAGTCCTTTGCACCTACATGCCGTATGACTACTGTTCGGAGCATTTGTGCACTTGCAGCCCATCATGGTTGGAATGTACATCAGTTGGACATTAAAACAGCATTTCTGAATGGTGACTTGCATGAAGAAGTGTATGTTTTTCAGCCCCGTGGCTTTGTGCAGAAAGGGCATGAAAACCAGGTGTGCAAGTTAAAGAAGGCGTTATATGGTTTAAAGCAAGCACCACGTGCTTGGTATGAGAAAATACATGCCTATCTGATTGCACATGGTTTTGAGAACAGTCCAACTGAAAGCACCTTATATGTTAAGCGTGCTAATGATGTGCTTTTGATCATTGTTGTCTATGTAGACGACATGCTGCTCACTGGTCCTCTTGAGAAGCATATTGTTGATTTCAAGGCTGATTTGCATGCCTCATTTGAGATGTCTGATTTGGGGCATTTGCATCACTATTTGGGCATTCAGTTTATGCAAGTTGATGGTGGAATGGCCTTGTGTCAAACGAAATATATTGACACATTATTGCAACGTTTTGGCCTTGAAGACTGTAAGCCTATTGCCACTCCTATGGAGATAGGTTTACGATTGAGTCTTCATGATGCTGGAGATGCATTTGATGCTATTCTCTATCAGCAGGCTGTTGGATGCTTGATTTACTTATGCATTACTCGGCCAGATATTCAGTTTGCTGTCTCATAGATGAGCAGGTTTATGCATTGCCCAGGAGTCACGCATTGGAAAGCGGTTAAGCGCATCTTTCGCTACTTGAGTGGTACTCGGCTACTTGGGTTGTTTTATCCCAAGGGGGGATCACTACCGCCAGATTTGCATGCTTTTTCTGACTCAGATTGGGCTGGTTGCTATGACACTCGTGTGTCCACCAGTGGTTTTTGCTTCATGCTTGGTAGCTCATGTATATCTTGGTTGAGCAAGAAACAGCCTACTGTGGCCACTTCCAGTTGTGAGGCTGAGTATAGGGTAGCTTTCACAGCGACTGTTGAGTGTGTGTGGCTCAGACGCCTTATGGCTGATTTGGGTGTTGGCCAGTCTTCTGCCACCACCATCTTCACTGACAGTCAGAGCGCATTGGCAGTTGCGAGGAACCCTGTGTTCCATGCTCGCACTAAGCACATTGAGGTGCATTATCACTATGTCAGGGAGAGGTTCTCTGCTGGAGAGATCAGCTTGGCATATGTGCCCACGCAGGAGAACATTGCAGACCTTTTCACGAAGGCTCTGCCTAGGGAGAAGTTTGAAGCTTTCCGCAAAGCTTTGGGCTTACTTCCTTTTGTGGAGTGATTTCCACATAGCTCGGCACTTCCTTATACATGAGTGCCAGCTCCTTGTTCACCGCATCACTCCCAGGGGGGATTTGTTGATATATTTAGGTAGTGATGTGTGTGAACACTCTAGGACCGCCGGGGCACTTTTTTCCCTCTTTAGGAGGTTTTTTTCCCCCGGCTTGTATATACGCCTATTGCCCTAATGGGCTACTTATCTTTGTACATTCTCTAGTAATACATTCAGTCTTGTGTGTTGTGCTCCAAGCTTCTTCTTCTTCCTTGTGTTGTTCGCGTGCTTCCGCAGACGTCTAACTCCAACACTAATTGCCATACATGGGTGTATCCTATGAAAGCAAAGAATGAGGTATTTTCTTCCTTCAAAGCATTTTTAGTTATGGCTAAGATTTTTTCTAGAAATGAGCTTTTGAATCTATGCATTGATCATGGTGGTGAATACATGTCACATGATTTTAATGCTTTTCTTTATGAAAGAGGATTTTCACACCAATGTATGGTGCCATATACACCTCAACAAAATGGTGTTTTCGAGTATAAAAATAGAACACTCCTTGAAATGGCATGATGTATGGTTAAAGGAAAGCACCTTCTTGACATGTTTTGGATGGAAGTGGTCATGTGTGTAAACTATGTGTTGAATCACTACGCTACAAAAGCATTGAGAGTCATCACTCCTTATGAGGTTTGGAATGGACATAAACCTATGGTTATTCATATGCCCATATTTGGTCGTTTGGCATATGCTCTTGTGTCATCACAACAATGTCACAAACTTGATTACAAGGTAAAGAAATGTATATTTGTTGGTTATAGTGCTAAAATTAAGGGATATTGTTTGTACCATTCATTGATTGACACAATTATTGTGAGTCGAGATGTGGTGTTTGATGAAAATTCACTTTCCCTCTACCTAAATGCAAAAAATAGCCAATTGTTGGCTCATAAGAGGTGTTTGATATACTCATGCCTTTGTTCCGAAGTGGTATTCTTGACTATGGTCATGTAGGTCACCCAAATGAGGTTCAAAGGGATGAAAAATTCCATCTAAATAGAGTTGAAAATGTAGAGAATTTTCACCCAAACATGGGTGAAAATTTCTAGCCAAACATAGTTGGAACTACTAGAAATTTCCAGCCACATATGGTTGAACATTTGCGTAAAAATATGGCTAAAAATGAGCATGAAATTCAGCCCACCCATGATATACATGTTGACAATGTATTACATAATGAATGCATGTCTATCAAGAGTGCACAAACTATGCAAAAGTGGTTGAAACAAATTTTGAAGGACGACAAATTGAGTGCACCTTTACTCGATAGAACAAGATCAAGCTCTCTCCATGAATCAAATAATTTTATGGATTATTCTCTTATTGCAATAGCATGTATTGAAGAGCCACTTACTTTTGAAGATGCAAGTGATGATCCACATTGGATGAGTGCTATGCAATCAGAAATGGATCCCATACATAAGACCAGTACTTGGGAGTCATGTGAATTGCCGAAAGGAAAAAAATCAATTGGTACAAGCAGGGTTTACAATATTAAGAGAAAGTTAGATGGTAGCATTGATCTCTACAAAGCTAGATTGGTTGCCAAATGATATGCACAACAATATGGCATTGAGTATGAGGAATCTTTTACACCTACTTCAAGCATGACTACCATTCACACCATGGTTGCATTGGCTACCCAATAAGGTTTGAAAGTACAACATTTATACATAAAAACAACTTTCTTGAAAGGTGATCTTCAAGAAGAGGTTTATGTGAAAAAAACCTCTTGAATTTGCCATGAAAGGGAAAGAGCATATGGTTTGACACTTGCATAAAGCCTTGTGTGGTCTCAAGCAAGCTCCACATGCATAGTATGACAAAATCCATAAGCATTTGATTGCTCTTGGATTCACATGTAGTCCCATTGAAAGCACAATCTATCTACGCAAAGATGGGGCTGATCTTACAATGCTCTTTCTTCATGTTGCTGGCATACTCTTGATTTGGTCATGTGATTCTTTATCAGCAAGTTGTGGGATGCCTTATATTTGCATGCAACACAAGGCCAGCTATATAGTATGTAGTTTGTTAGTTGAGTTGATTCATGCATAGCCCTGGCACTAAGCATTGGCAACTGATGAAATTTGTGTTTAGATATATCAAAGAAACTTTGATTTTAGGTCTCTTTTATGGTAGAGATATTCAACCATGTGTGCATGATCTTACAGATAGTGATTGAGCTGGTTGTTATGATATTCATGTGTCCACTAGTGGCAATTTCTTTTTCCTTGGAGACTCATGCATATCTTGGTTGAGTAAGAAGCAACCCATAGTGGCAACATTGAGTTGTGAAGATGAGTAGGGGGAAGTTTTCATAGCTACAATGGAGTGTATATGGCTGAGGTGCATATTGATGGATCTTTGCATGGAGATTTATGTTGCTATGCATATTCTCATTGATAGTGACAGTGCATTCTCTATTGCATGAAATCCAATGTTTCATGGTTCAAACATATTGAGGTGCATTATCACTATGTGAGAGAGTGCCCTCATGCAAGAGACATTGCTTTGGTATATGTGCCTACACAAGAGAATGTGGCAGACATATTGACCAAAGCTATTCCACGAGAAAATATTGAATACTTTCACAAAGCTTTAGGCTTATTGCCTAGTGGGGGTTGATATATCACTCCTTGTATGTGTTCACATCATTCACTCCAGGGATTTTGTTACACTTACATGTTCCTCAAGTATCTTTTTAGAACAACACATCCTCATGTTCTAGAAGAACATTGATGCATACCAAAAGCCTTGTATTTGTGCACTTAGAGGAGTACTCAAGTGTCACATGCCCAACATTGTAAACTCATGAAGTAACTCATAGGAAGAGGAAATGTGTTTCAATGCCCATCCAAAATGTGAAAAGAAACGCTTATGGACACTTCTATATAAGTCAATTTTTATTCTTTTGTAAAGACTTTTGCCATTCTAAATAGGATAACTAACTTGAAGATAATCAATCTCACAACTCCATCTTCTTAGCCTCTTTTCTCCTTCTTTTGTGCTTTTGTTCATGTATATGGCTTGTAATGTGTGCTAAGAAGTGTTGTCTATCCCTTCCCCACTTTCTTTCATTGTTTTCTTGCTCATGAGTGGTGTAAGGAGTCTTGGAGTGTAGGTAAGTGATTCTCAACACCTTGTTTTTTTGCCATAACGGTATGCAAGAATATCAAAATTCATATAGGAATGCATCTAATAGATGCATCCATTTAAAAGCTTCAAAATGAACCTGCTACTAACTATGGTTAGAACTCAGAACTAAGAGAAAACCTCATATTTTTGTATGTTGATGTAACAAGTCTCGTGGTGCTTAACTGAGTGTAAAAGGTGGTTGTGTGAGGTGACTCATCCTTGGTACATGTCTACTTGTCCTTAGGATGCATTGACCATCATAGATGTGCACATGCTTTTATGCACTTGACCAAGTCTACTCTCGTTTTGATAATTTGACATGTTGGTCAAGCCATCACTTGAGTGTACTCGTAGTGCATGTGATTGCTACCTAGGATCACTTGTTGCAAGTCTACATAATTACAAAATGACCATGTCAATAAATAAATTTCACCATATGTTAAAGAGAGCATCCTTATAGTTTGTGGATGACTAGGCCATTATATGTTTTGTTAAAGAGCATATTCAAAAGTGTTGGGCAACCATTTGGTCTTTCACATGGACACTAATGATAACAATCTCCCACTAAAGGCAAATATGGCCAAAGTGAACTATGGGAGAAAAAATGAAGAATGATAAAGGATACCTGAGTGTAAGTATACAAACTATACCTCTCGCTGATGGGCACGTTTCACAGTGTACAAGGAATTGTGCAAAATCATGAATCAAGTAACCCTATTAAGTGAAAATCAATTGCTAAGAAGTCTCTAATGAAGTGACACCTCACCTCAATGTGCTTTTTTTTGCATCATATATGGGATTCTTAGCCAAAGCAATAACACTCTCACTATCACTGAGCAAATGAGATACATGCTGAGGTAGACCCATAGACACAAAATATTGAATTATTTGAGATATACTCACCTCCATTATCTAAACATAAATCCGTAATCTTAGTTCCTTTTTCAATTTCAATTGAAGTAGCCCATTTTTTGAAAGTAAGGAAGACCGCATCCTTCAACTTGACAAGACATACCCAGGCTTTTTAGTAGCATTGTCTATGAATTTGAAAAAGTAACGAGAACCACCTAATGATCTTGTCAATATAGGAACACATATGTCTATATGAACAAGATCTAAATGTTGAATTGATGTGCATTTTACGAACACTCCTAGTTTGCTTTCCATATTAACAATGCTCACAAAATGAAAAATTAGAGAGAGATAACACAAGTAGCCGGAACGAGAAAGATTTTCCATTCCACTATGAGATATCTAGCCCAAAAAGCCATGCCATATATAAGCCATAGGTTGTTCAATGACTACTAATAGGTGTTGTTTCTATGATACAAATAAAAGATAAAGTGAGCCAGATTTGCTTCCTTTTGCAATAATCATATTTCCCTTTGATATGGGAGAAGACTTAGCATAGAAATTCACTTTGTAACCAAGGTCATCAAGTTGACCAACTATCTCAAACTTATTAAATAATAACGATCAAGAGGAATAATGCAATGGAATAGGATCAAAAGGAAGAGTGGTGAGAAGGAGAACAAGTTAACAGAAAGAAATGTACATCGATAGAGAGACAGAGAAATCCAAATTCTCTAATTGCTAGCAACAATGTATATACAACTATGATATTGTCCACCTGTGTGCTCCCAATGTGGAGCTTCAATGGCGATATAGATAGAATCTAGATGAAGGGCTTTATAGTGTGCAAAACCATGATTTCACCTCAATAATTGGGCCTACCTAATCCTCTGATTTAGGCAAGATTTTTGGGACCACCTAATGTTATGTTTTAGGCATAACCATTAGGATCATCTATAATTTTGGAACATTTGTAATTACCAAACAGAGTAAACAATTGGACTGAACACCATCAGAGTAGACTCTCATCGGAGACCTCTGTAGTTCTGGAGAAACCATTGCAAGTCCAAACTAGACACCCATTGGAATGCCCACCAAATAAATCCAGATTCTCGAACTGGTCATCGTAGTTTTGGACTGGTTGACTACTGAACTATCATACCTCTGCACTTTCTCAAGGATTCCAAACACATCATCATGATTCTAGATTGGTTGACTACCAAACTATCATACCTCTAGAATCCTAGACAAGTCACCATAATTCTGGATTGATTGACTACCAAATTGTCATACCTCTGGAATTCCGGTGTGACTAAAGTATATGCCCTGGCTAGCCTTTTGACTAGGCTCAAATAGATCATCTAGAACTTTTGTTGGTCTCATGTAGACCTCATCACAAATGTTCTGACTCTCATAATGGCTTCTCCTCATAATGGGGGTTGTACAATTTAGAGTACCATTGATCATTTCCGATCACATGCAAGTGGAGTATTGAGTATACTTAACACCCCCCCTCAATGACCACTTGTGGTGAACTACCTTCTTGGTCCAATTCCAAGCATCGAAAGATGTCCATACAGTTGCTCTCTCCCCATAACCTTGTTGAAAATGTCTACTCTGTTTTCATTTGTTTGACAACAACTCAACACCACAATTTTTTCCTCGATCAACTCTCACACATAGTGATACTGGATTTGTATGTGGTTAGTACGTTCATGACAAATAGGATCCTTGGCAATGGCTATGCAACTTTGGTTCTCGCATCTCAACCTTGTAGCCTCCTGTCCTTGAATTACTATGTGCCGTAGGACCCGTATCAACCATATTGCTTCACATGCAGCAAAACATGCCCCTTTGTACTCAGCTTCGATAGAAAATAATGCTACGGTCAGTTGCTTCTTATTGATCCAAGAAACAATCATGGAACCTAAAGAGAAGCAATATCTAGACACTAATTTTTTAGAACCAAGATCCCCTACCCAATCTAAGTCATAGTATCCACTCAAAGATGACCCTTCATCGTAAAGAAAACCAAACTCAATGGCCCCTTTGACGTACTTGAGTATCCGCATGCATGCCTTTCAATGAGTTAGACACGGCTTATTAGAGAACCTACTTACTACTTCAACAACATAAGAGATATCCGGTCTACTATTACACAAGTAAAGGAGACTTTTGACTAATCTCCTACATCTTCCAATATCATCCAAAGGTGAAGTACCTTCAATAGATAATTTTGTGTTGACTTCCATTGTTGGAGTTCAAGGTCTACGGAAGCACGTGAACAACACAAGGAAGCAGAAGAAGCTTGGAGCACAACACACAATACTGAATGTATTACCACTAGAATGTACAAAGTTAAGTATTCCATTAGGGTAATAGGAGTATATACAAGCCGAGAGAAAAAAAACCTCCTAAAGAGGGAAAAAAGTGCCCCGACGGTCCTGGAGTGTTCACACATCACTATCTAAATGCATCAACAAATCCCCCCTAGGAGTGATGCAGTGAATGAGGAGCTGGTGCTCATGTATAAGGAAGTGTCAAGCTATGTGGAATCAATCCACAAAAGGAAGTAAGCCTAAAGCTTTGCGGAAAGCTTCAAACTTCTCCCTAGGTAAAGCCTTTGTGAAAAGGTTTGCAATGTTTTCCTATGTGGGCACATATGCCAAACTGATCTCTCCAGAAGAGAACCTCTCCCTTACATAATGATAGTGCACCTCAATGTGCTTAGTGTGAGCATGGAACACAAAGTTCCTCACAACTGGCTATGCACTCTGGCTGTCACTGAAGATGGTGGTGGCAGAAGATTGACCAACACCCAAATCATCCATAAGGCATCTGAGCCACACAAACTCAACAATCGCTATGAAAGCTTCCCTATACTCAGCCTCACAACTAGACGTGGCCACAGTAGACTGCTTCTTTCTCAACCAAGATATGCATGAGCTACCAAGCATGAAGCAAAAACCACTGGTGGTCACACGAGTGTCATAGCAACCAGCCCAGTTAGAGTCATAGAAAACTTCCAAACACTTTGAAATGGGAAATAGAAGGCTTTCTAATAGTATAGGCTTCTTGTAGAGTCTTTCCATCAAGTACCTTAGTGTAGCAATGATTCAAAATGTAAACAATCATGTTTATGGCCTATGTCCAAAAATGATTAGGTAGTACCACCACTGTTGGATTAGCCTTTAGAAATTCCTCCTCCTCATCATCTTCAATCTCATTTGCTAATCTAATGGTCTGAGCCATCAATGGTTTCTCCCTGAATGACATGTTCCTTCTATCTTTCATTGGTATTGTGACCTACTTTTTACCCTTCGTGATCACAACCACATTTAATTCCCAATCTTGTTTCACTTTAGCCAACCTAAACCAATGTCTCCCTAACAACATTTCATACGGATAAGTAAATTCAAACATTCAAAGTACAGCAAAATTAACCATAAATGACATTCTTGCAATTATTATCTACTACTGCTTCAAAATGCCCAAGGGTTGGACTCTCGTTTGATCTACCATCTTTACTTGAAAAGGTGATGGCGCTAAAGACCCATTCCCAATTTCCTTAAATATATATTCAGGTAATATGTTGACTCTTGATCTGCCATCCAGCAAAACTTCATCAAATCTTCTTTGTTTGTACTATGCCTAAATTACTCGAACTACAAAGTCTACATCAATCGGATCATGCTTGATTCCTTTACCCTTACAAAAATCATTAAATTCTGTTGATGTGAACTCACTGCCACCATCCATCCTGAACTTCTTCATCTTTTTCCCTGTTTAAGTTTCAACAAGATGAAGCCATTCTTTAAACTTACCAAAAGCTTGAGCCTTATCACAAAGAAAATACACCCACATCTTCTTGCTATAGTCTTCAATGAGTAACATGAAGTAGGAAGATCCTCCCAAGGCTTGTGTAGGCATTTTCTCACACAAGTTAGCATGCACCAACTCAAGAGGAATGCTTTCTCTATTCTTGCTTACTTGTGGAAACGCCTTCCTCTACTTCTTGTCCATCATGCAAGCTTCACATGGTTCTTTCATATCTGTAATCAGAGGGAGGTGAGCAACCATACCTTTTTGGTGCATCTCTTTCAGTATTGGGTACCCTATGTGGCCAAATCTCTCATGCCAAAGCTTAGTTGTGTCCATACAAATTGTGGCTATAAGAGCAGATAACTCATACATGTTCCTCCTTGTTTTGGTCCCAACAACATTGTTGTTCCAGTCCAGAATCTTTGCTCCTATCTTGCTGAAAGACACCTGATGACCTTGATTAGTTATAGAAGCTACCAAAATTATATTTCATTTGATTTGTGGAACATACAACACGTCCGAAAGCTTTCTAATGTCCCCATTACAATTAATGAAATACACCGTAACTTTGCCCTTAGCAGGACATCTTGCATTGTTACCTACCTTTGCCATGATGGGTTCCTCTAGAGGCTATAGGGAACTGTAAAGGTATTTTCTACTTATCATGTGACTAGAGGCAACATTGTCCAATACCCATGAGTACCTGTAGCTGAATCTTCAGTTGAGGAACACATTTCCTCTACTATAACAAACAACTCAAGCTCAATTTTGGTAGTGTTAGCCACCTCCTTGCCCTTACCACTTTTCGAAGAGCTTTGTTTCTCCTCTGCCTTCTTAATTCGACAATCTTGGATTCTCTGGCCTTTCTTCTTGTAGTGGAAACACTCTCCTTTGAACTTCTTCTTGTCCTTGTTCTTTTTCTCCCCATCTTTCAAAGAATCCATTTGGCTCCTTTGGCATTTACCATGAATGCAGATTCTCCTTTATCCCTGCCATTCCTTGCCTTGAGCCACAACTCCTCCTCCATGAGTAAGGCACTGAATTCTTCAAAGATTAGTGGTTGGGATCTAATTTGGGTATTAAGGGCAGTTACCAAACCATCAAACTTTGGTGGACAAATTTGGAGACAATGCCGAGCTAGCTCCTCACTTGACTTTGGTACACCTGCTCTTGCCATTTGATCCCATAGATTCTTTATGCAAGTGATAAACACTTCAGTAGTCTCCCCATCAACAAACCTTTCTACTTCTAGCTGATTCTCCAAGTTTTGAATCCATGTCTCATACCAAGTTTCATATTGATTTCTCAATATGTTCCACATTCCTATGCTTCCAAGCATGTAAAAGATCAGCATCGTCGGGAGGAATCATTCATCTAGGATTATTTGAGTTAGGTGTTTCCCGGGGCTCATAATCAGTCCCAAGTAAAGTCTCGAGCAGCTCATAAGACTCAAGGATAGAAGTGATCTTAAATTTCCACAAGGTGTAATTAGTACCATCAAGTTTACCTTCTGTAAAGGTTGGTGGTCATATCCGCAATGTTTGCACGATCGGCATCATTACTGCTCCAGTTTGTGTTCCGCATGCTACTACTAATGAACCACCTTGATTCCCAAAAATAGATGAAGACACATTGCTTGACATCTTCTCTATTTAAGTTGTTCAAAGACTTCTATGACTTTTGAATTCTTTTTTATGTGATAGTCAGAACCTCCTAAGCTCTAATACCATGTTAGAAAATAAGGATCAAGAGGAATAATGAAGCAAAATAAGAACAGAAGGTAGATTAGTGAGAAGCAGAACAAGCTAACAGAAAGAAATGTCCATAGATAAAGAGATAGAGAAATCAAAATTCTCTAATTGCTAGCAGCAATGTATATACAACTATGATATTGTCTACCCGTGCGCTTCCAGTATGGAGCTTCAATTGTGATATAGATAGAATCTAGATGAAGGGCTTTATATTGTGCATAACTGTGATTTCACCTCAATAATTGGGCCTACATAATCCTCTGATTTAGGCACGATTTTTGGGACCACATGATGCTATGTTTTAGGCATAACTTTCAAGATCATCTATAATTTCAAAACATCCATAATTATCAAACTGAGTAAAGCACCATACTAAACACCCACCAGATTGGATCTCTGTAGCTCTAGACAAACCATTACAAGTTCAGGCTGGACACCCACTGGAATGGCCACTGAACACATCTAGATTATCAAATTGGTCACCAAAGTTCCAGACTGGTTGACTACTAAACTATCATACCTCCGGATTTCCTTCAAGATTCCAGACACATCATCATGATTCTAGATTGGTTGACTACCAAAGTGTCATACCTCCAGAATCCTAGACAAGTCATTGTAATTCTGTATTGGTTGACTACCGAACTATCATACCTCTAGAATTTCAGTGTGACTAAAGTATATGCCCTGGCTAGTCTTCTGACTAGACTCACATAGATCATCTAGAAGTTTTGTTGGTCTCATGTAGACCTCATCACAAATGTCCGAACTCTCATAATGGCTTCTCCTCATGATGGGGGCCATACAACTTAGAGTACCATGGATCATTTGTAGTCACATGCAGGTGAAGTATTGAGTATATCTAAAAAAGATGCATGATAACTAAGGTGCATGACTACTCTATGCACATTAAAATATGAACCATCAATGAACTGCACAACCACATCTCCAATCTCAACAACATCACACTGGAAGAGAATCAACCATAAGAGCCTCACTAGGCACAAGACTATTAAGTTTCAACACATTAACATTATCAAAAAATAACATTAATTTCTTCTTTCTCCATATTCAAAGCAGATGGTGTAGGTAACTATTTAACATGCCCATCAACATGTGTCCTTTACCTTTATAATTCTTTAATTGATAGCAGACTTTCTTCATATGTCCTTTCTTGTGAAAATAATGGCACTTGATATTCCTCTTCCTTGATTTACTTCTACTCTTATTCTATTGAACATTCATTTCTTTGTCCTTGCTCTTGCCACATTGTTGATTCTTTCCTTGGTAAGAATCATGAACACTATATGAATCTCCACTCTAAGTGCCAATCATTGATTTTTTACAAATCTTTTCACTCAAGAGTGCTCCACATATGTCATTGTACATGAGTTTACCACCAGGTGCACTATTCCTAATAACTGTGCAAAACATATTCCATTATGTTGGCAAGGTGCATAACAACAAGGCTGCTTTCATGTCAAATAACTTTCCCATTAGATACACTTTATTTGATGCCACTTCTTTTTTATGTGTTGTATAACTTCTTCTAAAGCTCCTTTGCACTTTCGCAGTCCAATACTATAAAGTAAACATTAAATGCTAGGTGCAATTGAATGGTAGAACTAGCCATGATCCAACTCATCCCAATCATCATCATCATCCATATCAACAAGCGTCTTTGAGATTCTTTTTATTTGCTTCCACTACCTCCTCTGAATCGCCACATCTTTAATCTGATTCTTCCATAGAGCAAAGTTTTTGCCGTCAAAATTTCGAATCTCAAAATGGTCTATGCTTTGAAATTTATAGCTCTTCTTGAGAACAGTAGAACTAGACCCTGATACACTAGATCTGCTTGAGACCTCTGATGCCATGATGATAGAGAACTGACTAGAAAGATAATGGAACTAGAAGAGTCCAAACACCACTAAGGCTAAAAAGGGGTGACCAAATGTCAAATTTTGGGAGAATTTTGATAGAGTCTCCCCAAAAAATGGTTCAATGAACAACAATGATGAGATTATGTGAGAATGTTTGTGCTCACACCTATAAGTGTGTCAAGTCAACCACTATATAGTTGAGAATCTAAAATTTGGGAAAAAAATTGCTAAAGTCTCCGTTGTGAAATGAGCATATGAACAATGTAGAAAACTCATAAAATTGTGTGTACTGACATGTAAACCTGCATAGTGAATCGTTGACTTCACTACATATAACCACTTAACTGAAAGAAGCCAACTAGGCTTACAGAGCACTTATGAACAACTAGCATATATCTCTTATGGTGATGATAGGAAAGTCTTTCACATGCATCACTGAAGAGACCTTGACATTGCAATTAAAAAAACCTCACCATGACCCTCTTTATCAATGTCAAAGGCATTATGCAAAAATGTAACCACTATATCAATCGACCACATGGCTGTACATGAGTGATAACCACAAAAGTGTACATAGTGTGTATGTGTTCAGTATATGCAATTTAATGGCAGTGAAAGGCTGAATTTACAACCCAACCACAACTAAAAGCCTTCTAAGAAACCTATAAGGAGACTCAAGATATGAAAAATCAATGACAAAGCTGAATGGAGATTGCTAAGGAGACATAATTTCAAGTGCCTATAGCACCAATATTGATATTTAGACCAATATTTCCACATGTATAGTTGAAACTATCCCAAAACTGCAAAATCAACTTTGAATTTTCCCCAACTTTGCACCCAAAGAGACTCTTGGAAAATTGATGCAGAGATCCCAAAAAGAAGCTTTGAAGACTCAAAATTAATGATAACATTAAGTATTTCACTTCTATAATCACCAAGAAATTAGGGCTTAGTGGTAGGAAAACCTACTAGTTAAGCATGCCTTTGGGGGAACACTACTAGAATGGGTGAGCTCCCAAGAAGTACTCTACTTTGTCTTCCTTGATCATTGATGTCCTTCCTCTCACATAGCCAATGATGCCAATGATGAATTTGATGACTCGGATCAAAAGCTATGTCAAGTTCTATGCCTTGGTCATAGCCCTAGTCGTAGCCTTGGAGGAAGCACTACAAGCTACAAGACGTTGGTAATCAGAGGTGCTCACTCTACTTGCACAACAATGAAAACATTTTCATGCAAACTACACTCATACTAGTGATGCGATGGCCATGCACCACAGTAAGATTCACCTTTCAGAGACCTTCAGAATGATGCTCTCAAAGTAGAAAACTAAGCTCTAGGCCACATGCATGATACTATGCACAGATCTGTAGAACATGTGAAAACTACATAGTACACAGAGACCCCGAACTCCTGTTTCCTAATTTTGACAAATGCAATCAAATTTGTAGTCTATTTCTAATCAAGACTTTATATGTTTAATTAAAGAACATATACAAAAGTGTTCCATGGCCATTTGGCCTTCCACATGGGCACTAATGGTGACATAAAGTCAATCCCCTATTTTGCGAATGCATGATCTACCATCATTCTTAAGAGGCACCTAATCTTGATCAAATGGTTACTTTGCTCTTTGGTATGTATCACAACTACTCACAAATGCTCATGCATAATGTGGGCCACCATAGACTAGCAAACTGGATCATTTGAAATGTAGAGTCCATAGAGAAATGTCCACCTGCTATACTTGAGTGTGTGGCTTCCAATTTAGTATTGTTTCCACTTTGAGCAAATAAGTATCCAATAATTCATCATTTATTGCTTCATTAGGGTGATTACTTTTGATCTTGGATAAATGATTAGCTCTTACATGAGTACTGCCCTTTTTGACTACCACTTCAAAACCATATTGCATAAGTAGAAGGAGCCACCTTAGTAACCTTCATGGAGCACAAGGCTTATTGATAGGGTATAATAATGCTTGATGGCATATAAAGATTTGAATTTATGTTCCAATAAATAGTGTGGAGACTTCTTTATTGCATAAACCATGCCTAGTCCTTCTCTTTTGATAGTCATGTAATTTTACTCAATAGGGATGAGTTTTTGTAGGCATATGCTATAGGGAATTCCATTTTTCCCTCATCAACAGGTTGTGCTAAGGTGCAACCAATTGCAAAATTAGATGCACCTATGAGGATGTGGCACAGATTGTTCCAATTTGGGGGCTTTAAAATTGGTGCTAATATGAGATGTTTCTTGAGCTCTTAAGAAGAGTTTTCACACTCTTGCATCCACTCAAAATTCTTTATAGGCACATACATTGTCTAGGAATGGTTGCATACATGTATATGAACCGTGACAATAAAAGCTTGGACTTCTTTAACATTTTTTTGATCTAGGTAGCTATCTTATTGCTATTACTTTCTCTTCATTTGTTGCTATGCCATTGTTAATGAGTATGTGCCCAAGAATTTTACCTAGCGGACCATAAAAAACATATTTTTTAGGATTTAATCACACTTTATACAAGCGACATTTGTCAAAAATGCATCTAAGGTCCAAAACATGTTCCTTTTGTTCATCAAAGTATGCGATCTTCTATATGCTTTTGAAGAAATTCCTTAAAAATATGGCACATTAACCTTTGAAATGTGGCTAGAGCATTGGTTAATCCAAATGACATTACCCAAAAAGAAAATATGCCCCATTCAATTGCAAACTTTATTTTATGTTGATCCTCTTCAACAATAAGAAACTTGATTATAACCAAAGAACCCATATAAAAATCTATAAACTTCATGAACAAACATCCGCTCAAGCAAATGATATGCTATTGGCAATGGATAGCTATCTTGTATAGTGCTTTTGTTAAACTTTTTGAAATTAATGCAAATCTAAGTTTTCCATTCTTCTTTGGTACCACCACTATAGGTGAGACCCATTTGGTATGCTCAATTTCATAAATGAAACTACTACTAACAATTTATCAATCTTTGTATAGGTATATAGTCTTTGTTAAGATGGTTGAGCATCTAGTGCCATTGATATGTGATGTGTACAGATGCTTGGATTAACCCATTTTGAGTCCCTTTATGTCCAAGCAAAGATATCCCAATACTCTCATAAGAGATGCACGAGATCCCTGTCTCGAAAGTTGGACAAGTCATTTGCAACGTAAGAGCATCTTTATTCATTGCCATCAACTATTACAACCACTTTCTTTGTGTCCTCTGTATTGTCATAATGTCTCCCTTTGTCTTTTCTTGCTTTGGCATTGAAACAACTATTTTACATTCCTGGAATTGATAATTCTTGGTGCTCACGAACTTCAAAATTGGCTATTTTTGTTTACTTATTTCTAGGAACACAAGCGTGTTTATTTTCATTTTCTTTTTCATGGACTTGGAATGTATCATGTGTAGGCTAGTCCATGTTAGAAGGATCAATGAGGGCTCCCATACCATTCATGTATTCTTCTTCATTATCATAGGGACCTAAAAGATAGAGACTTGTGTAGTTGCGAATATCTAATTCGACATCACTTGGTGGTTAGGGTATCACTTCACATAGTAGTAACAACTCAAAATTTGGGTCTTCCTCAATGAGCTCCACCAAAAAGAGATCCAAGTTATAGCCATCTTCATCACAATGATGTGTCAACATTTTTTCATTTACTACTACCTCAATGGCTCCTAGAATATGTCACCAATCAAAAGGATCAAACTCATCCCCTCTTAGATTAGAGATGAGTATATAATCTGGATCCTCAACTGATCTTTTGAGCAATTAACTTGGTTGTACTTTCCCTACTTGACACAAGAATTTTTTCTTCATGCATCCAAAATGGCTGAGAAAAACCTGTGCTCTTTATAAAGCTCTTGTCCTCATCACCATGAATTGTTGGCCATTGGAGAGATGATGCATCTCTATGAGCATTGGTTTGTAGATTGATCTTGGTGGTTGTGCCTTGATTTTAAATGTAAATAGCATTTTCTCCCCAATCCTAAACCACTTTCATCTGCCTTAAGAATGAACTTCCTAAGAGCAATTATAATTTCTTGCCTTGCCAAATTCATGAATGGCAATAGTGGGCTCAAATTCAACACCCCACATGGTCAAGAAAATATTTTCATGGAGAGCTAAGGATCTCTCCATATGTTAGGGATTTAACTAAAGAGGCATTGTAGTTGGTTGTAGGGCTTGCTTACCCCATTTTTTCCACATTCTTTTGGTATCAATGGCTACATCAACATTGGAGTTTACAATAGCTTTCCAATAACTCCATTGCAAATATTTTTCAATGGTGTGTTACCCATTGCAAATATTTTTCAATGGTGTCCTAGTTTCAAGGACTTTGTTTTCTTGCACTTGGAAACTACTTTGTCATCTTCAATGTAGGAAGCTAGAGATTGGAAGTGTGTGACCACAACGACCTATGATTGTGGACTTATGGACTTGTTAAGAGGTAAGTTGCTTCTCACTTAATCATCACATGTTTGGAACTCTATGAAGGGAGGTTTATGTTGTGTATGGGCCTCCTTCTTCCTTTTTGGATCTAATACTTAATCCCAAAGTTCACCTTGTTAAGAACTCTCAATGTTTGGTACAACAATATCCTCTAGAGAAAGTGGATCGTGATCCTAGATGGGTTATGGTTCTATTGTAGTCACCTAGGGTTTAGGGGATAGCTCTTTCGATCTTTGTTGTGATTTTATAATCTTTTGATATTCTTTTACAACGTTCTAGAAATTTCCTTTCTTTTTCTAGATTTGTTCTTGCCTCTCCTAAAGTTTCCCTTCCTTTTCTTGGGTTTGGCCTTCCTCTTGATGGGATTTAACTAAATTTTGGAAGTGTTCTTTGGGCATGCATGTTGGGAGAACCATGCTAAGAGCTTTTTCAACCATTTGTTGAGCTACTCGTATCATCTATTGACACATGGCTAGACATTCCTTTTCCAAGTCCTTTCATGGGAAACATTTTTCATGATGTTCTATGGTAGGTCCAATTTTGATTCTCTCCTCGTAAGCTCGAAGCAGTCCTTCTAGTTCTACTTTTGGAGGGTGAGCAAGGATTGATCCATGTTGAGGCCATGGATTTTGGTATTGATGTGATAGTGTTGGTGCACTATGCTTATTGTGTTCTCAAATTTTTGAGTCTGATATTGCTCCTTGGTGAGCTCATCTTACTTGTACTTGAGAGAATATTCAAGCTCAACAACCTTTTTCTTCCATCTGTTTTTTTGTCTACCACATTGAGTTTTCAAAGCTCCTTTTGCAAGTGGAGATTCCTTGATAGGCTCCTCTTCACTTTCTAAACTAGATGGATCAAGCAATTCATTGCCTTTATCCTTCTTCTTAGCCTTGGCCTGTGCCCTATTGACTACTTGTACTAGTGTTCTCGTTCTCTTTTCCCCTTCACTTTTAGAATTGGAGGAAGATTCACCACCAAATTGGCAAGTGTTGGCTTACTCCTATCCAAATTTTAAGGATACTCTTTGTACAAATAAGCCTCACTACAATCATTAAAAAAGGTTTTTTAAGGTAGTATGGGCGGCAAATGGGAAGTTGTACATGCAAATAATCTCATATGAAATGGTCATCGTTACACCTATAGCATGGCCAACTCGATTGAGTAGGTCTAGACTGATGTCTTGTTGTGTTCCATTGCTTAACATTCATGTAATATATATAGTTGTACTCATGTTTGCTATATCCATAACTCTAATTATAGTAGTCTTCATATCCACTTGAATCATCTTGATAGTTTGAATAATAGTTGATTGATTATAATATTGTGCATAAGCATCTAGTTGACTACTTTTAGTGGAGTTTTCTCGTCCCGTAACTTCTATAATATCAAAGCTGGTGGTACCATAACATATTCTAATTTGTCTTGGGGTTGATCATATTTCACTGGCACCATGTATGGAGGAGCATGTGGCTATTGAATCAACACAGGTCTTGTTGGGTACGTAGTCTAGGCATGTATTACATTTGTGGCCTAATCAAGTACAAGTATCATCGAGGATACTAGCACTATTGAGAAAAAGCAATGAGGACTTGATAATTTCCCAAAACTGGTCAATTTTGGTATTGAATTTACTATGCAGGTACAACCTAATTTGTTGATTATCATAGAAACAGTCAATAAATGAGTGATTTGTCCACTTCTGCTAAATTTCATAATAGTGGAGTTGTGCTTGTGCCTGAGGAGGTGGTCTTCTATTACACACATAAGACAAATGATCCCCTCTACATAGCAAGCACTTTCTAGGTTGAGGCCTAGGAATCCTATACTTTCAATTTTTTGGTGATAGCCTCTACCATTTCATCTATGGGTGAGGAAATTGACTTCATGCTTGGACTATAATTTTTGGTTGGTGCAAAGACTTGAATAAAATTACCCAATTAAAACTAGAAGATGAGTCTGTGGTGTGATGATTTTCACCATGCCATGTACATGGACACACAAGAGGATACACACACATGCACGATGTGAACAAGCATGGAAAATAGCCTCACTCACAAGCAAGAGAGCTCCAATAAACTCACAATAAATTGGAGAGTATAAGGATAAACTACAAGCGTGGGCTCACTTTATAGAATTTTCTTAAAAAGTGACCCTATTCGCACTCTTCTTTCCACCCTACTTAAAAATAGGTCCTAATCTCGAATTGACTGCAAAAAAATACCATGAAATTCTAAAAGGTTAGGGAAACAATGCTCAATTCGAGCCTTGTCTTGCACAAATCGGGAGTAAATAACAGATATTTTCATGTGGACATCAATTGCTTGTGTGCGCTTTAAACTTTCAACTAGTTTGGTTTTTTGCACTTAGAAAATGCTTGATAAAGCACACAAAGAAAAGGGAAGTGAAACAAGTGATGATCACACTCTTGTATGTAAGATTCACAACTATACTTGAAACACCTCTTAAACTATAAAAAAAAAATTAGATTAACACCATTTGAATTGAAATGAAAATGCAAGTTCTTCTTTGCATCAATATTTTATTTACCAGTCTATACAAATACAAGGCTTGGCTTACCATTTTTGCAACTTTTTTCTCCTAGTGATGTTGTTAGCCACATGTATCTCTAAGAGGGGTGAAAACATCTTATTCACATCCATAGAGGATTTTCGGTCTTCCTAGAAGTTCTCAATAAAAAGATAATTATTTGCTTGATTTGGAAAACATGAAAAAAAAAGGGAAAACAATATATATATATCTTTATTTGGTAATTACTAGTAACTTATTTCATATGATAATTTTCAATTTGTTTGTTTTTTTAAAAGAAGATCGGTCTACGGCCTAATCTCCCGTACATGCCTGTATTATTTTTTTGTATCATAGTAGCACAATTTATTACTAGAGATACACCTTTTTTATTTATTGATGTCCAAATTGACGTAACGTATCTTTGGAGGAATGTGCGGGCAGGAATTATTGAGTAACCTATTGGAAATTTGTATGTAAGCATGTGAGCCATATTTAAATGAAGCTAATACAAGGTATGTATATTAAGTCACTCAAAGAGTTTTTTGTATGTAGAATTCAATGTAAGTTTAAAACTTGTGTTTACCTATGTTTTTATACGAAGAGCTCAACATAAATTCAAACCTTTTGTTTGCCTCTTTTTCTTCTACTTCCTCTTTTGAGAAAAATATAGTAAGTGTGGAACAACATATGACATTTAAGATCCACAATTTGCACGTCCATACATTACTTGGGAGGGGAAGGGACTAAGGAAGCCATATGACATGTTAGATCACAAGGGCTGTTCCTTTGGGAAAATGCAAAAGTTGAGAAGTCGATTCGATGGTATGGCACAATCCATGGCAACAACGTTGAACAAAATTCAGCGGGCATGGTTTAGCGATTGTGCCTTGCAGATGACCAGGATTCAAGTCCCGCCGGGAGCTGGATGCTTCAGAGTTCCTCAAGATGGGTGCCTCTACTTACGAGGTTGGTTGGATGTGTGTGTCTTTCCAATTCATTGTACTCTCAAAAAAAAAAAAAAAAAAAAAAAAACAACGTTGAACAAACAACCGAGTGATGCGGTCTGCTCAACGTGTGATTCAAACCCTCGTGCCAAATTTAAAAAAACAACCAAAGGAATGCCTCGTACGTGTCAACTGCTGACTCGTCAACTTTGATCGATGACGCACTGAACAACGACGTTGCCTGAGTCCAAGTTCCCAAAGGTAAGTCTTCTTTGTAATTAGTTTAGCTGCAACTGCATACTTGTCGCTGTCCAGGCCTTAGTTACGCAGACCTCATCAAAGTTCTTAGAAGTCCTTTGAGCAGCCAACGTTTCGGAGAAAACTAGGAACGCCGTCGCTGTTGGAATCCCTCACGTACGCAAGTGCGAACGACCTTCCGCCTCTAGAAAGGTACGGGTTGGCGATCTCTTGGAAGTTTTGCTTCGTGAAAGTCCTAGTTTGTTAAGAGAATCCACATAAAATCTGGCTACCGCATCCCCATTGAGCTGTGTGCTGTGCTTTAACGGCATTCCACAGTTGATTTTCTTCTAGCAAGCGAGATTGTGATTTCAACAGTTTGCACATATTACATTATTGCGGAGCAAAGAGACATCTGTCACGGACTATCCGGTTATCCTGATTTTACCATCTTGTTTTGCAAATTTTGAATCCCCTTCTGAATTCACAATCGCTTTGAATATCAATGGACTGTTGCTCGACTTTTGTTGCAATACTCTTAGATTCCAAATGGTTCACTGCGTGCCAGTGTCGCTTTCCATTTTCTTACTTTGTGAATTTCTTCACTGTGCACATATTAGAGAAGTTGGGAAGCTCTTCATGAGGATGCGATTTCTCATATTAAGCGCACGTACATTGATAGGAATACCTCTTGGAAGAATCGATTTTGTTGGAAATATTGAATGCTTAAATTCAGCCATTTCAATTCATCAAGTATACCTTGTGGACAAAATGAGCGGGGTTTGATTATATGTGTTACCTGTATTCTCATTATAAGCTTTGTGTCCCAGACGTGATTGCTGCAGATCATACTGAGGGGCTCGTCTTCTAGTAGAAGAGAGATAAAAGCAGTGATGTTTGAGAGGTTCTCGCTGAGTTCAGTCCGCTGTCGAACAAAAAGAGGGTTTTCAAATCAGGGTTGTAATGTGCTGCTACAAATGATAAAAAAGGGTTCTATCTATCTGTAACATGGCTCTACAAATCATAGATAAAAATACAAGTCTTCGTGCTTCTTTTATTCTTTCTCCTTTGTTTTCCTTCAATAACTCATAAAGGCCACAAAAGTGTGTGAAAGTATACGCTAGTATTTTTTTCCATAATATTTCTAGTATCATGCAATTCGGTTTACTTCATTTTTCAAGTCTGGAAAATCACTACAGCTACACGACACTCGGTTTTTCCCCATCGTTTGTTTTGGGTTGTTTGGTAGAATGAAAATTGTATTGAAATGTTAACTCTTCCAAGTTTTCTACTCATAGAAACAACACATGCAAAATACATAATCTTTGAAGGGAAAAGATTCTAATGGTCAGGTCTAAAATTGAAAGAAGTAGCTAAAAGGAAGACAAATATGTTGAAGATGATGATCTTCATGTTCTCGTCCTACTATGGTTCTTATTGCACCTATTGCACAGAAGCTTCATTGGGATTTCAAAGATGTATAGACACATGCATCAATAGCTTTGTCAGTCAAACGTTGTATTATCCCTCACATTCGTTCTTTATGTCATTGGATAGCTATTAGAGTCAAGCATGAAGGTATGGGAGACACGTGAGAGGCTTTATTCAACAAGCACCAAATCAAAGAAGATCAAGCTCAAGAATGAGCTCAACAACCTTAGGAAAAGCTAAAGGAGTAGCATAAATGTTTAGATACGTAAGGTCAAGGAATTGTTAAATGCATTGGGATCCATTAGAAGCCATGTAGAGGAGGACGATCTTGTGGCATATATCCTCAATGGTTTGAGGGATGATGAGAAGTGAAAACCCTTTACCACTTCAATATATGCAAGGGATAATCTCCCTTATTTTGAGCAATTAGTTGCTCTCATGGTTATAGAAGAGATAAATATAGGTGGATGTTTAACTAAAAGCAAGGATGCACACATCCCTTATGCAAGTAATCAAAGGGGCAAAGGAAGAAGAGCACAAAGCATGGGCAAAGGAAGATTTAGAGGAATGGAAGGCCACTTAAGCAATCAAGGACATGACCAAGGAACCTAATCACAAAGAGGTAGAGGAAGAACAAGAGGTAGAGGAAGAACAAGAGGTAGAGGAGGAAGGAATCAACAAGAGGAAGAGGAGAAGGAAGATGGAGAAGGGGTTTGGCCACTATGTTAGAGATTGCTACCAAGGAGGAAACCTAAGGAACTATAATCAAGGTTCGTCATACAAAGGCCAAGGTAAACATGCTTCTACGAGTTCAGAAAATGATAATCTCTTGATGATGCATATGAATTAAAATTCATGCAAAGTAGATAACACTTCGTATATTGACAATGGATGTAAGTACCATATGAGTTGCAATGCTTCCCGGTACTAATGTACATACTCCAAATGGTAAAGGATATGTAGAAACAGGTGATGTTACAACCCATGAAATCTCCCATGTTGGAGATGTAGCTTTGGATGACAAAGAGGAACGAAGATGTTTTAAGAATGTCTTGCATGTACCTACCATCATAAAGAACTTGGTGGCCGCAGGGAAAATGGTTGAAATAGGATCTAAAGTAAGGTTCAACAAAGGTGGATGCTTTGTGGAGAACCCTAAGCAAGGATACAAGGTCATAGCAAGAGGAAGGAAGCCAGGGAGTCTCTTCACTTTAGAGGTAAACTCTCATTCCATTCAACACATGTACTTCACATATTGAAACAAGCAGATTTCGGAGTTGGACTTTTGGCACAAGAGGATAGGCCACATCAACACATAAAGAATGAAGGAAATGCGATTCAAGAGGCTGGTTGAAGGGTCACCCAACTTTCAAGGGCAAGGTATGAAGCATTTATGTGAATCTTGTCAATTAGGGGAGCAATCTAGGCTTCGAGACTCAGTAGCACTTTGTAATATATTTTTGAGCTAATGAAGGTGAAGCTTCCATTGTTCCACTCTTGATTTTTCTTGTATGTGTGTGTGCAATCATTTGTTGCATGTGTATGCTGGTGTGTGTGTGTTTTGATGCACTGAAGTTAGATGCTGAACCTCCCATTCAAAAGACCTGACGAGTCCATACAAAACTTGACATGACTTTAAGATAACACTTGGATAATATACTGACCTGTGATCATAGAGATTCGCTGCACTGATATCAAATTGTTGATGTTGTGTTGTTAACCAGAGTTCGAAGACAATGAAATTGAGATAGAGAATAGTTAGTGTTCAATTATAAGAAGAATAATTCTGGAGCTGATATATTAAAAGTACCTGACAAACTGACTGATATGTACTGAAACAATCTGACATAAACAAACATGTATATATAAATTTAAAATAACGTAACTAATAAAAGCCGAAAGCATATCGTTATTTAAAAAGCACATACCTAAGTATAATATAAATAAAGACTTATTTTAATTAATTATAATAATAAAATAAGACAATTAAAATAAAAGAAAACCTAAATGAAAGAAAAATAAAAGAAATTGCCACGAATAAAAATAAAAAGAAAATAAAAAAATAAAAATACAGATAAGGAATATAATAATAAATATATATCTAACACATAGATAACGTATCCTAGTGAAGGTTGAAATACTTATAACAAACATATATCAATACACAATGCAAAATAAATACATAAATAATAAATCACAGACACAGAACAAACACACACATATTCTACAATTATCTTGGTTCAGCAAAGAGGACCCTATTGTTGCAACTTATAGTTTTTGTGAGGCTGAGTGCAGGGAAGCTTTAAGAGTTATGCTTCAGTGTGTATGGCTCATATGATCAATGACTGATTTGGATGTTGATCAGTCCTTTGCCACTAATATCTTTAGTGACAATCATAGCGCATTGCTAGTCACTAGAAACCTAGTGTTCCATACTTGCACAAAACGCATGTCAAGGGAAAACTTTTGTTGAGGAGGTCAACTTGGCTTATGTGCCTACACATAATATCCATGCAAACTGACGCATGAAGCTTTTTGCAAAGCTTTGGGCTCACTTCCTTCTGTAGATTGTTCAGAGTCCGCATAGCTTTGCAACCCATACACGAGTGCCACATCACTCTCAGGGGGATTTATCAGTGCATTTTGTTTTTGTTGTGTGAATGCACTTAGGTGGGGCACTTTTTTCCCCTTTCTAGGAGGATTTTCATGCTTTGGTTTGTATATATGCTTTTAAGCTCTTTTATGGTGTTGTCTGTGTGCATTCCCCCTCCCTAAACTCCAAGAGATGCTGATACATGTTTCCTTTGCATGCTGCTTTGCTTAAAATATCTTAACTTTGCAGCTAAGTATTCAGGTACGAAGGTCACATAATGCACAATGTGAGAAAAGAAACATGAAAAATCATTTTATGCATTCTTTCTTCTTACCCAAAAGCAAGAAGTTTTCCATATCAAATGATCAAGATTTTGATTCACTTTTCCATTCTTGTTTTCTGTTAAAAACTTTTGTTTTTTGTTCCTGCATTGAAGTCTTCTCATATATCACCATTCCATTATTTTTCTTTTTTGCTCTTATGCTGCAATTTTTAATTTCTTTGTAATTTAAGCAAAACATATGTATAAAGTTGTAAACCTATAAATACACTTCTTCTTCAAACAGTAGCTTCAGTCTCATGTTTCTGAAAAAAACCATGAACTTTAATCAGCGTGAATATAGAATGTATCTTATTAAGAAAGCCTAAAATCTGAATATGTGTCATGTGATCTGAAACTTTCCTCTTTTATTATTCATGTTCAATAAAAATTAAGCTGTTTCCAAATGATCTTCAAACGAAAATGTGGAAAAAATCTAAGAATCTTGTAGATTCCCTTTTTGTTCGAGTAACAAAAAATCTGCATTTAACTTCTTTTTTTATTACAAATCACACAATTGTAATTGGTAAGTTCTTCAATTTTGATCTGTTTAAATTAGTCTCTACACTAACTTTGGGAGGGAGTGGGCACACCGTGGTCCTTTGTGCAAACATTCCAGCTTCAATGGGAACAGACTTTCTTTATACCCTTCCCTTTTTCATGCAATCACATTGATGCTGTACAAAGATATGGCTATTTTGAGTTTGCACTTGATGTTATATGTACACTCAAGTTAATACCTCATTTGTGCTTATTTTCAATTTGTTTTGAAATTTCTTGTGTGCATTCTTCTCATTGTTCCAATTATTTGTCAATGCAGATTTAATAGCCAAATACCAGGGCATAATCATCCACTCAAGGAGGGAAAAACATACACTGTATTTCTGGTTTGCACTTTTTATCGTGGCAGGAGTTAGCTTTGACCCAACTTTGAATGGCATCAGCCAGGGTAGAGCCTGCTATGATAGGTAACATAGGGAACAAGAAAATTTTCAATCCAGAAGTCAGTGGATTGGATCAGCTTCCAAAGGAGATGATGGGCATGAAGCTGCATGATGACCAAGATGATGATATGGAAAGTGAAAAGGTGTGATTTTTTTAAGGTTTCAATCTTAACAGGATGCATCTTGATATAGCTGTTTCTTCTGGTCCTAAGACCATATATTTCTTCTTTTCCATTGAACCAGCATACAAGACCGGTACTGGATGGTAATGGTACTGAAGCTGGACATGTTATTGTGACAACTGTGGCCAGTATGAATGGGCACTCAAAGCAGGTTTTTTTTTTTTTACTGCTTTTTGATATTGACATGTACATATCCCACCAAAGTTAAAATGTTCTATGCCGTATTATTTCTGTTTAGCTCTCCTGATAACCTTCCTTCTCTCACACCCCTTCCATACAAGAGCAGATTTTTGCAATTATTTTTGTTAGCATCTTTTGGCATTCCATGTATGTGAAATAGTTACAGTTGCAAGATACATAATACAGGTTACTCTGATCACAATAGCTTCTTCAGATTTGTCAGCAGTGCTTCTTTCCTCTTGTTTGAAACTTGCTCCCATATACTTGTTAAACAGAGTTCTGTTTGCTGATGCCACAGTGATAATGATTATCTACTGTTATGCACTTTATCTTTAGGAGCACATGGTTGTCATCACAATCTTTGATTTAACTGTATGTTATGTATTTGAGTTTAGAAACCAGAAGAAATTTTGATTTTCTCCATTTCAATTTACAGACTATCAGCTATAAGGCTGAGAGAGTTGTGGGAACAGGGTCCTTTGGCATAGTTTTCCAAGTAAGTACACATTTGGTGTTGCAGCTCTATTAGTGCTGCCTGCCCCCTGCCCCCAAAAAAAGAAAAAAAGAAAAAAAGGGGTAAAAAAAGAAAGAAAAGGAAAAACAACAGGAGCAGAAATCAAAAGAGAAAAAATTTGCTGTTGATCTGATATGGCAAGTACCGTGTATTATGCAGGCGAAATGTCTCGAGACAGGTGAAATAGTTGCAATTAAGAAAGTTCTACAGGACAAGCGCTATAAAAATCGTGAACTGCAAGTCATGCAGATGCTTGACCATCCAAATGTTGTCAATCTCAGGCATTGCTTTTATTCAAATACAGAGAAGGATGAGCTCTATCTCAACTTGGTTTTAGACTTTGTGCCGGAAACAGTCTATCGTGTTGCAAAACATTACAGCCGTGCGAATCAAAGGATGCCCCTCATTTATGTTAAGCTGTACACATATCAGGTAGTTGAAAGATATAGTTGTTTTACAGATTAACATTTTCTCAGTAGATGGTTTAGGACTGGCTGAAGTCTTTTTACTTCCTAATTGCAACAGTGAATAAAGCAGTAGAAGGCTGAAAATGTACCTGGCTTTAAAGTTCTTGACTTGGGTTAGGAATTTGAGTGAGTGTGTACCCTAAGTTTTTTGATACTTTAGAATATGTGACACGTTCAAAGGATTTGCGTGCCTGCAAGCTGTATTCAGTGAAACCAACCTTGGATAATGGGGCTTCACTAATTCAGAACTTGGGCAAGGTTATGTGAGCTACTCTATGTGCCTAAAAATTGCTAGTTGACAAGGTGCCTGAGTTGTTATTTGACATTGTGGAATAAAAATTTCTTGCACACTTGCTCTGATGAAGCCCATGTGTTTGCGGGTCTTTACTGATAAAAAGTTGATTTAGACCTTATTTAATAACTATCTGTGTCGGGAGCAGAGATGGTTCTGGAAGCTTCATTCTTGGCCTAAGATGTAAGTTGTTCCTGCCACTGCCCAAGTGGGCTATATCCTTAGAAAAAGAAAATGATCTATACCAATTGAACTCTGTGCTGAATTTCGGGTTTATCCCGTAAATAACATTCCCGAATACATAATTATTGAAGTTAGTTCTTCACTCTAGATATCTTGCGGTGGAAACGTGTTTGTTTATAAATGTTACACTTGTGATAGGATTGCAATGAACTATATGACATCATTCTTCTGTCAATGCAGGTTTGTCGAGCTCTAGCCTATATCCATGGTGTCCATGGTGTATGCCATCGAGACATAAAACCCCAAAATCTATTGGTAAGCTTCCGTTGGTCATGCATATTTGTGAATGAATAAATGATTCCTTGATTCATTAATCTTGTGCTGTTCGATAGGTCAATCCACACACCCATCAGTTGAAGTTATGCGACTTTGGGAGTGCTAAAATTCTGGTAAATCTTGCGTTGTCATCAAACTGATGATTATAACTGGAAATCTAGTAGGGGTTGTATATCTTTGTTCTCCTTCCCTTCTTCTATATCTCATTCTAGATTCATTGTAAGTACTGGACAGTTTTACTATGTTGCTTGTTTTAGGCTACATGCGGCATAGATTGCCACTTGGCATCAAGGGATGCACCTTCCTTATGGGTAGTAGAGAGAGAGAGAGCGAGAGTTGATGAGAGAACTTATTGGTGAGTATCTTGGATGAGATTGGGTGGAAATTCAAAGTTCAGTCTCTGTGTGCGTTGTTGTTAGAACTATCGTGAGGATGAGATAAAAAAGGAGGGTTTTGACATATTAGAGCTACGTGTTATGACCCCTGTATAAGCATAAAGAGATTGCTACACCGATATGGCGATATGACGTGTATATATATATATATATATATATATATATATATAGATATAGATAGATAGATAGATAGATAGATAGATAGATAGATAGATAGATAGATAGAGAGAGAGAGAGAGAGAGAGAGAGAGAGAGAGAGAGAGAGAGAGAGAGAGAGAGAGAGAGAGAGAGAGAGAGAGAGAGAGAGAGAGAGAGAGAGAGAGAGAGAGAGAGAGAGAGAGAGAGAGATGGATGGATATCCCGCTCCTCTCCTCATAGAGAGCATAAAACTCTATCTTTGTAGGAGAAAATACAAGAGATTTTATTCGAATTTTGGGGTTAAAAAACTGTGTATGGAGTATGGCATATGTACTTTTGAGAGGATTCAAGAGATCCATAAACTAGAGGGAGATATGAGAGTCTTTTTCTTCCCCACTCCCTCCGTCCACCATTTTTGAGAGTTTCAGTTGTGAATTTTGATAAAGTTCCTATTTTGGATTCTGGAAGAAGGAAAAGGGGGAGGATTGGGCAAGGAATTTCGGAAGAGACCATGTATTCTTCTAGTATATGTATGGACTTTCAGATGGAGTCAACAAATTCCATATATGCCAGATTAGGAGAAGATTTGAGCTCCCCAAACTCCTTTTCCACCATTTTCACACATCCCGTCTCTACATGCCGATATTTTTTTGGCCGTATCTCTCATCCGATGTCCATTTTCAATGTATGATGGCTCTTTTATAAGAACAAAATAAGTATTTTGCCTCCAACAAAAATGTTGTCTTCTATGAAGAATTGAATTTTTAGCAAGACTTTGAAGATTTTGCCAAGATCTCCACCTAACCTTTCGAGAAGCATATCTTCAAAAAAAATGAATCAAGCATTTGTAGGTGTCTAGAAACTTTTGGCTTGATTTTAGAAGCGATTTTTGTGATGCCACAATGGTTTTTTTGGTTTCCAATGTGTGCTGATGCCAAGCGAATATGTCAAATTTGATTTTTGGGCATGGTAAGGGAAAGACCAGCGAGCATTTAAGGCTTTATGAGCATCTAAGGAATGATTTTTAGCTTGTAAAAAATCATACTGGACTTTGTAATTGTGTATATTTGGCACATGTTGGTGCCTTAGGGACTCTTGTATATGTATATTAGAACATGTTGGTGCTCTTCTAACATTCATACTTTACTCCAAGGTTGAGGGGAAACATTATATTTGTTATTGAGAGAAAAAGAGGAGAGGCGAAGTAGTGGATATAGGTGCATTTCAAAACTTCCAAGACCATGGGAACATGAAAGGAACTAGGCATGGCTTCTCCTGTGACATGGATGAGCATTTGAATCATTGGATTCTTTCGGGAAGTTTCCCTTCCCTCTTCCATTTTTAGTTTCTCTCATTTGTTTTGGTTGCATGATGCAGTTTGGTGCATAATATATGCATGTTTATAAAGGTGAAAATTGGAATGTTTGAATTCATGTTGCTTGAAGCATTCTTTTCTTTGCTTTATGGGAGATGAACTTATTCATTTTCACATGAAGGAAGATAATAATATCTTCAAATAGAGTCTCATAGATTATTATTTGGAGGTTAGGAGAGCACATATGATAGGAGCCCAAAGAATGGGTAAGCTCATTCTTTAGTTAAGTGAAGGTAAGCAACCTTCAAAGAGAGTCTCATGGTATTAGAGACTATGGGGTATTGATAAAATGCCCATATGGAGTCGTACTTTTACTTTTAGAAGGCAAAATAGTCAATCAACACTTTGGCTAACTTCTAGATGGCATAGCCTAGATGGATACCACTTAGGAAAGATTGGCATCATATATGTGCATCACAAGGAGCATTGACACATGCTCACAAGACTTACTTGAGGTCTTTGTATTGACCTTAGCTCTATGTAGAGCAATGGATTCTAATGTAAGAAGATAGTTAGAATGTCATTATGTAAGGGGATCCAATGCTCCACTCGGTAAGTCGGTGATCTTAGAATCACCTAAAGCAAGCTAGCTTAGTCATAAGATATGGGATTCATGAGAATCCACAATATGAGGTATTTTATGGAGTTCTATTTAGTTATGGAGTTCAATTTAGAGGAAATGTATGTTGTGGATTGGAGATGAGAACCACTGGTATGGGACACTAGGGATTATTTTCCTTTAGGGCTCTTCTTCTATGGCGAGGGAGAAAAGGACTAATCATCCATAGAGTATGATTTCTACTAGACATATAAGAGGTGTTTAGAAAGCATCTCTTATTTGAGATTTGATGAGTAAAGGAATCTACTTAGGGATTCATGGACTCTATCGTCACTATGGTTTTCCTTCACATGTGAGTTTGATTATCCACTGATTACGAAGGGAAACAAGTTTGAGGGCTAATTTGTTCCCATTCATGGAGAGTAGAGCCAAATGAATCCATCAGGGTCTCTTTTAAAGGAAAGGGAAAGTGGAATAGATTTCATCGCTAGAGCCTTCTTCCTCAGAAAAGATGGAGAGAGTTTAATTACTCTTTAGATTGTCTAGATAGAGTGTCACTCCTCTATCAAATGACAAAGACACTAGGGAGATTAGATAGGTGGTGGTTAGACTCAGCCTTGACTAAAGACTCTAGAGAGAAGTTGTTATGTACATTGTACACTTCTAGTGATGGTCTTCGACTAAACGAGATGATCTAGTTATTGACATTAGTGAGATTGGGAGTAGAATAATGACTTTTCTCTCTAGGGTTTTTAGGAGATGGGGATAAATAGACTCCATGCGTAACACATTGTATAGATCGATTGGAGCAGAATATAAGGAAGCTCTCGTGGATGAAGTCCCTTGTTTTAGATGATAGGAAGGTTACTACATCATCTTGCAAGAACCATAAGGTTTTTGCAATCTTTTGTAGCCATAGCATATTGGATATGGTATGACCTTTGAAGATCAGATTTGCATATATCTATTTGGTCTTGTATAGATTGTGCCCGTTGAGAAATCCATTGCTCTAGATTATGGTGGGTCTTTGATGGGGGGATTTGCATGCTTTCGAGGATGAGCATACAAAGTATCTTCGATGAAGAATATTGGAGGATCTTTTTTCGAAATGAGTTACGGTCTTCATCTTTGATTTTAAGATCTATTTTTGTTATTTTTTGAGTTACATATATGGAGGGCTTCACATGAAGTCTTGTTTATTATCTGTTTATGGAGATGAAACAATCTATATCTGAATGTCCTTTGCCATCGGATTAGTAAGTACTAAATTTCTAAAAGACTTGACTAATAATTTTTTGCTTTTCTAGTATTTACTATTTATACATCTCCCCCATTTTTTTGATCAAATGTTCTTCTATGTTGGAGATTCTGGATAGATGGTCTTTTATGAGTCTCCCTATCCATGTTATTGAGATGGGCAGGAGGATATCATTAGAGAACTACATAGAAAACTTGGGAGTGTGCATCATCGTGTCATGAGAGCATGTGCATATACACATGGCATTCACTTTCATGTTCCTCGTACTCCTCTATGCAAGGGAAAGCTTCCTATTCGCACATATCATAGGCATGCGAATAAAGCTGTCCAACTTATTCACACAAAGATTGCTGATATTGAGGAGATTTGCATGCTTTTAGATGGCATTGATCCCATGAGTTCAGGAAATATTGGAGCCTTTGGAAACAGAGTTGAGCTTGTATGATGATGAGTGCAATGTCATTAACGATGAAGGCTTGCTTTCTTCATGAAATTAATCGTCTTCATCTAATGATGAATCTTGACGTTATATTTTGACATGAATGTCTTTTGTGGCATGGATGCTAGAGTTTGTAGTCTATTACACTGTAGAGTTGATAGGTCATGAGCCATAATCAATATCATCATATGTACATTTATAGTTGATTCACGATAATTTTGTCTTATGTACCATCATTCATGTTTTCTTTATATGTGGATTGTAGTTTTCCTTCATGGATTATGATTAGTGACCTATTCTAATTTTTTTATATGAATCATGATGTTCTATTATCATTTATGTGCATCAATTTTAGTTTAAATGTTTGATTCAAAATATGGTGGATTATGGTCATGTTTCATTTAAAGTTTATATTTATTTTTAATGTTTGGGTTAGATTGACGATTGCAATGCACAAATTGAATAGGATAATTGATTATGTGATTTTTAGATAGTTGGTATCGGATACTCCAACATTATTGAATTATATTTTGTGTTTTGTAAAAGGTATGTACTACGTGCATACCTTAAAAATCATTCAGTACAAATGTATGTTTCGTACATATCGTATTTGTATTGTATATTATGAAACATTCCACCTTACTCCAAATACCAAGTGGGTGACCAACTACGTGAGGAGAGAGAATGTAGAGAGCAAAAGCCCTTGTGAGAAAAATGAAGAAGAAGAAGTGCATACAGCTTTGATAAAAGCTCCTGAAATGTGAGTTAGGACCTTGGCTTTATTAAAAGGATGTTGGTCACTTGGGGAAATGTAAGCATCTCAAAGTGATCATAAATCATTAAAAATCATGTAAAATGCCTGTATTTTCCTGATTTGGGTGCCAGAAAATATAATAAAATTCTGTTTGGAAAGCTTTTGAAGACAGCTATCAATTGCAAGGGACAAAATATATAAAAGGGGAAAGTTCTCTAGATATTCGAAGTTAGTTGCATAAGATAAAAAGAGCTACACACTGTATTCTCTCTTAGGTATCTTATAATCTAAGTACTCGATCGTTGAGCGAGAGGTCATGTGCTTTACAGAGCTGCATCTTATTTTTTCACATGAGTCGGTGATCAAGGACACTAAGCTTGATACCGATTTTAATATTAGCTTTGTTTGTCTACGAACATATCTTTATTTTCAAGGGTCCCAAAGTATTTGGATGAAACACTTCATTTTGCTAGCAACATTAGACTGGTTGAACTGGATGTTTCAATTCCTGAATATGTAAGGATAGTTGAATACTCCTTTGAAAACCTTTTGATATGGATCATAGAGTAACTTTGCTTTGTTTGTATGAACTTGCTGACATGCATAATTATACACATTGTAGGACCATGTATAGGTTGTCCATGGTTAATCAGGCTCATGCATGTTGAGTAGAAGCCACTATACATTGCTGTTGTATTCTTTTTTGCTCTCCACATACATCATTGATAGGTGCCTTTATAGAGAAGGTTTTTCTTTGGAAAACTAACCTTTGGTGATGAGCTATGCATTTGAGGCTACATGTTTCTATACTTTAGATGCAAGTGCATGAGGTTACTATGTATTTGGAAGGTAGCCCACGTTTTGAGATGTTATTCTTGGAGGCTAAGTTAAACACTATGTAAGATGCCTCTACATGCAACAAGCGGGAATGCAAATGGAGAAGAAATTACCAGGAACAACCCCTTTTGAGTGCTTATAGGTATCAAAGTCCAGGAACAACCCCTTTTGAGTGCTTGTATGTATCAAATTCAAAGCAGAGTTCAAACATTATGCAAGCAACTTGAAAGTCATCATAAGTAGCAATGAACATTGAATGCAGATACTATGAACAAAACATTATTATAAAGTCATTCCCATGACATCACAAAAATAAGCATATCTTTGATTATCATGTCCTTAGAGAAGTTCTTTATCAATTTAGCACTTGGAGTGATCAGTGATGATAGATCGTTGAAGAAAGATTAGCCCTAAATGATAAATGTATTTTGTTTCACACAAAGCAAT
>CM035437.1:25730771-25865771 GCA_020310875.1 Ceratopteris richardii | reverse complement strand
TGTCCGTGCCATGACTGAGAAAACCATGTCCACAAATGAGGGAGAATAATTTACCTCTCTTCAAATTCATGTTGATCAACCCTATAGGAGTTGCCATACATTAGGACATGCCAATGGATCAATCACTAATTTAAGAAATGCTCGAGGTGTTACCATTTTCTCGAGACGATGAATGAAATTCGAGGGAGGTTGCTACTTAGATAAAGTGGGAGATATGTACATAGTGCGCGATTTCCTAGAGAAGAAAAATGATTTTTGTGAAGTGGCCATTGATGATTTAGTGCCATCGGATGAGGAGAAAGAGGAACTAGTATCAAGTCCTTGTGGAAACTTAGTATTGATATGAATATTGTTAGGCAACATGTAATAACATCAGAATACCACTAGGAAGAGGTGCTCTTCTTCCTCCCAACCATCTCTTTTATAGCCTCGACCTTAGGGGTCTCATGTAGGAAGGTGTGCACTCTTCTCCCTCCCGACCATCTCTTTTATAGCCTCAACCTTGAGGAGTCTCATCTAGGCAAGTGTGCACCTATGTGCCACGTCCTAGTTCTTTTGAGTCCATTGAGTGTTAAACCTAACATGTTTTCTTAGTCCACTAGAGTTAACTCATGTTAACTCTAGTTGGATGCTTCTAGAAGGCTCTAGAGGTCTTGTACTTACCAAGGTGCTCCTAGAGGTTGAACCTAACACCTCCTTCCCATTCCTTGGACTTAACCATAAGGCTATGCTCTTTGCTTGCATATGGCTTAGAGAACTTCAATCTTAACTTGCCTTTCAACTTTTCCAAGCTACTTTACAACACAACATTATTCCACAAGATAGTAAACTTACAAAGATATATCTTATCGGAGGTATTGATTTAGCATTATTGTTTTCACTCAACTTTTGGAGGAGGGTCCATATATTGTCATCATATTTGAGATGAAAGAGTTGGATTTGCTAAGTAAGCCCACCTACTTGGACAAACAAAGGTGAGAGGATTGACCAATATAAGAAGCAATAAGATCAAGTATATATATATGGACCAAAAAGTATTTTTGCTCAAGGATCGAAGCCTAGAGCTATGTGAGATAGGGTAATTCATGTGTAACAATTGAGTGAACCTAAGGAGGTCACAATGGATGAGAGTGCCATTAAATTCACATGTATACACTTACATTTGCATCCTTCCAAGGACTTAGAGAACACAAGGCATATCACCACAATCAAGCCTAGTAAATCCTAGATAGTCCAGAACTTAGAACAAGAGACAAACCTAAGGAAGAGTGAATCCACAAGGTCTATAGCCACTCCTTATTCCTAGGCTAGATCACTCAAGAGGATTAACCCTTCGTATGTAGCAAGGTGCATGAGAGAACACTATCAACAAAAGGAATGACTACTATCTGAGTAGTACTAGCTATGGCTGCTCATAAAGTATAGCCAATCTATCACATGGATGCCATATCAACATTCTTGAATGCAAACCTCAAGGTAGGATGTCTATGTTTCTCAACCATTCTGGTTTGTGGTTCCCCATTCAGAGAAAAAGGTATGTAAGTTGATTTTATCAAATGTAAATTCTATTCTCAATTTGTATTGCCGATTTAAAAGATTGATCTCAACAAGGTTGAATTCCCCAAGGACGTGTTATCCATTTATAACGACTTGCTCGATATAAGGCCTATGAGCAAAGAAGGCACAAGCTCAAATGATTTGCCAAGGTATACGAGAGTATGAACAATACTATATCTGTAACAAAGCTCTCATTGTTACATTCAAACAAACTTCTAAGAAGAGTGAGTTTCTACAACACTCATTGGAAGATGTATGAAAAGCAAAGGTAGATGCACATTGACTCTAGATTATCTTCCCAAAGTCAAACTACATCTTTTGAAGCAAGTAGTTCCACAAGTAAAAAGCATACAAATTGAAGTAGAGGACAGAGAGTATGCTAAGGCTAGGTTAAGCATTTAGCAAGTTCCTATAGAAAAAATTAGAGATTATAGTGAAGATGAGAGAAACATATTTTCTCGTATAATTTAATGGATATAGGAATACAAACATACTCGATTTAGGTGCACAAATAACGATTGTAATAATATCCGTCTAAGAAAGTGGGAGAAACTTACACTGAGGCCAACTGGAATGAAACTGTCACTAGTAAATGGACATGTTGAAAAACCATTGGGAGTTTCATACTCAATATCTGTGGTCTTGAGGTTGAACACATATTGACCATTTTTCAATTTGAAAAGATGGATAATTATGATATGTTCTTAGGGAGACCTTTTATGGACTAGTTGTAAGTATTGGAGGACCATGGTAGCAATGCCATATACCACTGGCACCTAGCTACAACAACAAAGATTGACTCAAAGGACTGCATCTTTAGAGATGTATACCCACTCACAATGGAATGACATTGGAAAAGAAACATTTGAGATGTCATTGCACAGTGTTGCCTCTAGTGATGCATTTTCAATACATGAGGATGGATATGGATTTGTAGAGTGGTTGAAATGGAGGACCAAAGTAGAAAAGAGAGCAAAATGGGAATAATGAATGTTAAGAAATGACTAGTCAAGGGTCCAACACACATGCCCATAACATTCAACAATGAAGAGCTTGATCCATATGATGGAATGTAAATATTGTCTACTCTAGATGTTTTTGTAAAAGAATAGGTCCTCAACAAATGTTGTGATGAAGAAGGATACCATCTGTTCATGGTCCCACTATTTCACGAAAAAAAATTAGAGCCTTAATCCATGAAGTAAGCAAAATTAGTGTGATGATGGGTTTTGAATTTAGTTAAAAAAATAAGTTTTTGTGAGAGAGAGAGGAGAAATGTAGTTAAAAACTATACATAACAACGGGGTCAGCCATATCTACAAGATGCAAAAACAAGAAAATAATAAGGATGAGAAGGTAAGAAAGGAAACGGACAGTGAATCCTAATTTTGAAGTTGTTGAGAACTTTAAGAATTATAAAGTGGATGATAGGAAGATTAAGATAGAAATGCCTAAGCAAGAGGCACAAGCATGGGGGTCTTAAGACAATAAAGAATAAATGCAGAAAATGGTGATTACCGCAAAAGATGACAAAGAGCATTATACATAAATTGGAAATGGCTCAAAATATGATGAAGAAGATTTGTTTGGTTTCTCCTAGAATATAGGAACATGTTTCCTTAGAACTACAAAGACTCCAAAGAAAATATGCACTTAAAGAATGTGGATGGCTGCATATGCTAAGCCGATGAACAAATGTTCGTACACACTGAATGATACATCAAAGAGAAAATACATAAACTTCTAGAACAAGATTCATTTATGAGGTTGAACAAAGTAATAGATCTCAAAAATTGTAGTTGTTTCCAAGAAAAATGGAAAGTTGAGAATGTACATCAATTTGAAGAAAGTGAATGCCATTATTTCAAGAGATAGTATCTTCTACCAATAACATACCATTTATTATAAAGGGTAGCCCCTAAGGATCAACGGAAAATAAAATCTACTATTGAATGGGAAATTTATGCTTCTTTGTATGATGCTCATTTGGTCCCACAAATGTGCCATGAAATTTCCAAAGGTTAATGTGTCGTGCTAAATTGTTTTTTACGTAAAAGGTTAGAAGTTGCATAAATGTTCTACTCGCCTAGTTTGACCAAAGATTACTCCACATCTTTTGCTGCGAGTTTCACATATTTCTTAACCCAAAAAATGTGAATTCATGGTGAGACAAGGAAATGAAAAGGGTCATAGACTTTCAAAAAATGGTTTTTCCACTAAGGAGGAGAAGATTGAAGTTATTTTGGATTTTCCAAGTCCTAAAAATGCTAAGGAGATATAGGCTCTTGCGAGTTATTGTGGATGTTATCAATGATTCATGCACATGCACGTAATCAACACCAAGCCATTGCATGCACTATTGGATCATTTCAAATGAACCAATGAATGTACTTTTGAGCGATGTAAGAAAGGATTGAGTTCAATTGTCATCTCAAAGATGCTTGATTGAACTTTTCATACCCACGTTGTTGCTTCTAATTATGCTATTGGATGGATATTGAAATAATCCTCAAAAGAAAAGTTTGAACAACCAATTGCATGTATTAGCCACTAGTTAAACAATGCTAAAATGAAAGTACACCACAATTGAAAGAGAAGGAATATACCATCACACCTTGCTTTACCTAGTCAACAAGCCATGAAACATGAGATCATTAACCAGATGGCATCTATTGTTGATGGAATCTGAATTCAAGATAGTGGTCAAGAAAAGTAAAAACATGGTGAATCCCTAGATTGACTCATAAAGAAGCACTGAGTGGTATTGCTAATAATCTTCAAGGTGCATGTCTCTTCAATCTTGAATTTTTCCTCACTTGGGAAAAACACATGGTTCGATTATTGACTTATGGACCACAAGATAAAAGATTACCTACACATGAGAAGCTAATATACATCATTGCAAAACATCATAGACTATATCTATAATCATGCTTCTCAAGGTGTACTATTCTAGTTAGTGTCCATAATGCACATTGGTTTTATGGGATTGACACTACTTTAACATTTATATGTTAAAAGATCTACAGAATTCAGTTGTATAGTAGATCAATATCGAAAAGGATGTATATGATCATGTTGCTTTGTGTGAAGTTTGTAAAATCAATGCTCTTTCGGAGCATGCCACTTTATACCAAATATGCACAATTCTTGAATGGAGCAAGCCAATCATCAATTATATTAAGAACAAAGCTCTTCCAAAAGGAATCATTGCACTAAAGCTAAAAAATTATAAAAGAAGAGAGTAAAGATAACCTACTCATAGGGAATCAATTGTAAAAAATGGGCAAGGAATTTCCAACATGTTTGTTCTCATGAGAGTGAAGATTTATCCATCTTGAAAATGGCCCATGTGAGTGTGGCAAGAGAACGTTTTTCTCTTGTTGCACAATCAAATGATATTGTTTATTAGTCTATGGTATCCTATGTCAATGCATGAATGGTGTGATCTTTATTGAAAGATGCTATGTCTATTAGCAAGCAAAATATTCATTTAGAAGAGATCAAATCCTTGGAGAACCTATGGCTAGAGGCAAAGCCTTTGCCAAACTGGGCATATATTTCATCAAACCATACTGGAGATGTTCTATCCAACTATATTAATGAAGTAGAATTAAGATATATCAAGAAAATCTCTCTAATGAGACATTAAAAAGATTGAAAAAAACAAAAGATAGAAAACAACCTATTTGGGAGGAAGCTTAAGAACAAAAAATTTAATGAGTTAAACAAAGGATATTCCAGAAAAGACAAGCAAATGAGAAAAACTGTGCATCCAAAGACAATGCATGCATATCGATGGTCACATGTAAGATTTTTTTTACAAACAATGACAAATTGCAGATAGATGTTCATACTTATGAGATGAGCTAGGTGGAAAGAATCTTGTTTTTACAACATAATGAATGATACAATATCTGCTTTAAATATTTAACTCTTCTTTTTCCAAAATGGAAAAGTTAAAAAGCAAAACTATTAAAGCTCATCTCATAGGCATGGAAGATATGCAAAACAAATACATTGATGAAACTCAAATACCCCTATCATTTGGTAAGACAAGCATGTTAGTCTCATCCCTAGTTTGTGATGATCAAGATCTAATAGAATCTATTGTACTAGTTAAAATTTTAGTATTAAGTGGATATTAAAAAAACTTTTAATATCTAATCTACATGGTATCAAATTCTTTTTTTTTCTTGAGGAATGCATTGCATCATTAGCATACATGATTAAGAGTAATTAAATAAAAGTGAATCCAAAAGACACATGCTTGCAAGAATGTCTAGCATAATTGTTGGAAATTCTAGAACAATTTTAGCTAACATGTAAATAAATAAAAGGACAACTTAAGACAAACAAGGTATTTCTTGTCAATAAAGCAAAGGACGATTTAAAAAAGGGTAGCCAAGTCAATGAATGGAAAACCAATTGTATAGTACGTGTTTCTACATGTCTTTCATTTAACAACAATATCTCCGCTTTCTATGGCATAAGTTAGAGATAAAAATAAATGAAGTATCAAGCAACAAGACAATGTTGTTGGAGTTCGAGGTCTGGGGAAGCATGTGAACAACACAAGGAAGAAGAATAAGTTGGAGCAAGCCACACAATATTGAATGTATTACCAAGATAATGTACAAAGATAAGTTACCCATTAGGGTTATAGGCATATATACAAGTCGAGGGAAAAAACCTCCTAAAGAGGGAAAAAAGTGCTCCGATGGTCTTAGTGTGTTCACACACATCACTACCTAAATATATCAACAAATCCCCATTGGGAGTGATGCAATGAACAAGGAGCTAGCACTCATGTATAAGGAAGTGGCAAGCTATGTGGAATCAATCCACAAAAGGAAGTAAGCCCAAAGTTTTGCAGAAACCTTCAAACTTCTCCCTAGACAGAGCCTTTGTGAAAAGGTCTTCAATGTTCTCCTATGTCGGCACATATGCCAAATTGATCTCTCCAACAGAGAACCTCTCCTTGACATAATGATAGTGCACCTCAATGCGCTTGGTGCGAGCATGGAACATAGGGTTCCTTGCAACTGCCAATGTGCTCTAACTGTCAATGAAGATGGTGGTGGTAGAAGATTGACCAACACCCAAATTAGCCATAAGGTGTCTGAGCCACACACACTCAACAATCTATGAAAGTTGCCCTATACTTACTCACAATTAGAAGTGGCCATAGTAGTCTGCTTCTTGCTCAACCAAGATATGCATGAGCTACCAAGCACGAAGGAAAAACCACTAGTGGACACACGAGTGTCATAGCAACCAGCCCAATCAAAGTCAAAAAAAGCATGTAAATCTAGCTGTAGTGATCCTCCCTTGGGATAAAACAATCCAAGTAGTCGGACTCAAGTAGTGAAAAATGTGCTTAATCACTTGCCAATGCTTGACACCTGGGCCATGCATAAACCTTCTCATCTATGAGCTAGAAAATTGAATATCTGGCCGAATAATGCATAAGTAAATCAAGCATCCAACTGTGTGCTGATAGAGAACAACATCAAATGCATCTGCAACATCATGAAGACTCAATCATAAGCCTATTTCCATAGGAGTGGCAAGGTTTGTAGTCTTGAAGGCCAAAACAATGCAATAATGTGTCAATATATTTTGTTTGAAACAAAGCTATTCCGCCATGAACATGCATAAATTGAATGCCCAGATAATGATGCAAATGCCCCAAATCTAGCATCTCAAATGAGGCATGCAAATCAACCTTAAAATCAACAATATGCTTCTCACGAGGACTAGTGAGCAACATGTCAATGATCAAAAGCACATCATTTGCATGCTTAACATATAAGGTGCTCCCAGTTGGATTGTTCTCAAAACCATGTGCAAATGTGTAGGCATGTATCTTTTCATGCCAAGCACATGATGCTTGCTTCAAACCATATAATGCCTTTTTCAACCTGCACACTTTGTTTTCATGCCCTTTCTACACAAAACCACGAGGCTGAAAACCATACACTTCTTCATGCAAGTCACCATTCAGAAATGCAATTTTAATGTCCAATGGATGTACGTTCCAACCATGATGAGCTGCAAGTGTGCAGATGCTATGAACAATAGTCATTGACATGTAGGAGCAAAGGTATCATCAAAATCAATGCCTCTTTCTTGAGCATAACCCTTTGCAACAAGGCTAGAATCATACCAGTCAATTGCTCCATCAGGCTTGGGCTTTAGCTTGTATACCCACTTAGTGTCAATGGCCTTCTTGCTAAGAGGCAAGTCACATAAAGACCAGGTACCATTCGTCATAATAACATCATATTTTAATTGCATAGTAGCCATCCAATTTGTTGAATTTTGTGCATGAAATTTGGTGAGCATACAGGAGGTGATTAGGAGTTCAAAACTTCTTCACATTGTGTATCAAAATCGCGATCTGGGCTTGTTTTATCCTTCAAATGTAGTATCATAGTGCCTGTGTAGGCAATTTTGTCTTTTTGTGCCAAAGATAAATATAGGTTTTGGTTTGCTAGTATAAGCGCCTCGAAGTCTACTACAAGTTTAGTAGAACTTGACAAGATAGTTATGTTCAACATTTTGAGATACAATCATTTTTCTACATTAGGGTATTTTAGTCAGTGGCCATGGCTAAAAGCAGTGATGTATTCCATATGTTAGTTGTTGAGGATAAGTTGGATGGTACCAATTACCCATTATGGGATTATATGATGCATCATGTATTGGTTGCAAAAGGACTATGGAACATTGTGTAGGGTGATGAAAAACTTCCTATTAAGCTTGCAAAAACAATTTTTGAAGGTGATGTAGATGGCATTGAAGATGGTGATATTCTTCACGCTCCTATTCGTGCTACGGTTCGTGTTGTAGCTAGTGTACATCAACTTTTTTGGCATGGTAGAGATGCTCAGGCACATGCATTGATAGCCTTTTCTGTCAAACATGCCATTATTCCCCCAATTCCCTCCTGCAAAGCAAAGGATGCTTGGGATACACTAACCACTTTATACCAGGCAAGGAATGAGGCTCGTGTTACTTACCTTCGAAAACAATTGGAGAGTGAGCACATGAATGAAGGAGATTCCATGGACTCTTTTTTGACAAAGATCAAAGATCTCAAGGAGCAGTTGGTTTTTGCTAATGAAGTCTTGTCTAACAGTTCACTTGTGCATACTGTTCTAAGTGGTCTTCCAGATTCATATTAGAGTTTTGCTTCTAGTCTTTGATTGATGATAAAAGGAAATCCAAATGCCTTAATATTTGAGGAGTTAGTCTCTGTTTTGTTGTAGGAACATCGGTCTAGGTAGAACAGGTCCATTATGCATGTTGCATATCAAGCTTTCCTGGCTAGTCAGAAGGCCAAAGGTAAATGAAGCTCTTCTACTAGTAAGCAAAAATCTACTAATTCTACACAATCAAAGAAAGATGATAGAGATGAGAAGAAAATAGAAAAGCAGAAATTGTTTTGCAAATATTGTAAAGGAAATGATTATGTCATACAGAGTTGTCCAAAATTGGCTGCAAAAGCAGCAAAGAAGAAAGAGGCTGGAATGGTTGTTGCAGAGGCCTCTATACCGAAAACACAGTCTGCTAATCTTGTGTAGAATGAAGAATGGGCATTTTCTACTGTTTACAGTTATGACCCATCTTCACATGAATAGTGCATGTCTGTAGTAGACTCATATGTTTGGTACTTTGATAGTGGGGCAACCAAACATATTACCTCGTAGCATAGTTTCTTGACTTCACTTGGGCCTGCGCCTATAGGGAATACTATCACATGCGCCAACAACTCCTCTTATCCTGTCATGGGAATTGGTAAGGTCATTATGACTATCGTTGATGGTAGTTCTTTTACATTGTCAGATCCGTTATGTGTGTCAGGGATCAATAAAAATTTGTTATCAGTTTCAACATTAGACAAGATCGGTTTGGTTGTGAAATTATTGATGATAGATGTATAGTTCATGATCTATCAAATAGCAATGTTATTATTGCTTCTGGAATTTTATGTCATGGGATATATAAGTCCATAGACTATGAAAAATTTGTGAATAATTCAGCATGTGCAGTACATGATTCTCAGGCTATGTTAGATGGAAAGCTTTGGCATGCATGCTTTGGTCATCTCAATTTTGCTAGTTTACTACGCGTGCAAAAATCTGAAATGGTTTCCTCTCTGCCCAAACTTGAGGCACCTAATAAACATGTTTGTGAAGGCTGTATTTTGGACAAAATGCAGCATTCCTCATTCTCGAAAGATGGTTTTGTTCGAGCTACTCAAAAATTGTAGCTTGTTCTTAGTGATGTTTGTGGTCCTATGTAGACACCTTCTTTTGGGAACTATCTTTACATTGTGACTTTCATTGATGATTTTTCCAGGAATGCATGGGTATATCCATTGAAAGCAAAGTCCGAAGTGTTTATGTGCTTCAAATAGTTTCTGGTTTTGGCTGAAAATTTATCAACATGTAAAATGGGCACCCTCCGTTCTGATCGTATACATCAGTGGGATAAAACATCAGTGTACGCTCAGTCTTCTGATTTTAATGCATTTCTAGCTGAATGTGGGATAAAACATCAGCGTACAGTGCCTTATACCTCAAGAGAATGGAGTTTCAAAAAGGAAGAACAAGTCACTCATGGACATGGTGAGGTGTATGGTCAAGAGTCAAGCTTTACCACATAGTTTCTAACTTGAGGCTGTTATGTGTGTAGCATATGTACTTACCAATTATTCCACTAAAACATTGCAGTCAATCACTCCATATGAGGCTTGGAATAGTCCCAAGCCATCTGTTGCTCACCTGGGTGTCTTTGGTTGTCTGGCATATGCGTTAGTTCCTAAACAACAACACAAAAAATTGGATGATAAAGCAATAAAATGAATTTTTGTTGGGTACAGTTCTGAAAGCAAAGGTTATCATCTGTATCATCCATAGACTAAACACATTTTGGTTTGCCATGATGTTGTTTTTATGGAAGATGCTATTCAGCCATTACTTTCATGTTCTAAGGAGGCATCAGTTAGCTCCAAAGATATGCATGACACATTGTTACCTTTATCATCTGTATCATCCATAGACTAAACACATTTTGGTTAGCCATGATGTTTTTTTTATGGAAGATGCTATTCAGCCATTACTTTCATGTTCTAAGGAGGCATCAGTTAGCTCCAAAGATATGCATGACACGTTGTTACCTCTCTTTAAAGGTGGATAGTCTAGTGCTAGTCCAAATGAGGCAATTTCTCTGCCTTTATATGTTTCATGTGATGATGTAGATCATTACATCTCTGATATTGATTTACATGATGCACTTGTTGATGAGAGAGTTGATATTGAGGAGGCAAAAACTATGCCAAAATGTTTGGTGAAGACTTTGCATGATAACAAATTAGATGCACCTTTGTCATATTGTACTCGTTCAAGCTCTCATAGTGCTTCTTTTGCATTAGATTGCTATGCTATGGCTGCCTCTAGTCTTTTTGATGGGAATGAGCCTGTTTCATTTTATGAGTGACTTTGAGATTGTGATCGGAGGGGTGTCAACAACACCCTAGATGAAGTGACAACATGCGCTGATACCAATTGCTGGAGTTTGAGGTTTGCAAAAGCATGTAAGTAGCACAAGGAAGAAGAAGAAGCTTGGAGCACAACACACAACACTGAATGTATTAACAAGAGAATGTACAAAGATAAGTTTCCCATTAGGGTTATAGGCATATATACAAGCTAGGGGAAAAGAACCTCCTAAAGCGGGAAAAAAGTGACCCAACGGTCTTAGTGTTTTCACACACATCACTACCTAAATATATCAACAAATGCATAGATCAAATCCACTAAGATTGTTCTCCAAGCCAAACAATTACATTATCATCTTGTGAAGAGGTGATAGACGAGTTGCAGAAATGATATTGTGTTGGAAAAATCCTACTCAACACTAGCCCACATAAATTTTGAGACACTTAATGCATTCCATAAGCTTCCAAAAAATACACTAAAAGCACCTAAGTCCTTTGGAGCATCATCCACAAAATTTTGTGTCAAAATGGATAAGTTTGAAGATCACAAATCCTCTGAAACCTTCTATTTATGGATGAGAAGCTCTCATAGATTTTTTCAGTGATCACAACCTAGTACAAATTGTCTAGAGATATTTTGAAAACTTTCAACTAGAGTTTTAAGCTAAGCACAAAGGAACATTCATACAAAATTATTCGTATCTTGAGATCTAAGAATCCAAAGATATTAAACTTTGTATGTAAGCTCAAAAGAGTCCTTGCTAAGTGATCCAAGTGATAGATTGAACAAAGAGTACCTATACATTGAGAAATTACTCTAAGAAGATGATAGAGTAGCACAATGTACTATAATAGTAGACAGAGAATGACCAATCAATGAAAATGAATCATAATGTGTAGTGATATTGCACATATGATACAAAGGAGTTGTGGAGGACTTCTTTCACTTAAATATAGTACTATGTATGCTCAATAAGTTAGCTATAATCATTGTGTAAATTGATCTACTTCTCTGTGATTAGAAAGGTAGTTTTTTAATACACTTTTTGATCTTGATGGTGGTTGGATCTTCTACTAAAATTTGTCCTTACATATAGGAAAATTTTGAGTTTGAATTCAAAACCAAAGTTGTGAATTTTGGCTCCCTTCAATCACAAGATTCTTTTCCACTTTGCTTTTACTTTTGACTAAGATAATATCCAAGCTTTAACCTTTGAAGTTCCCAAACATATGTTACTCCAAACAATAAGGGAGAAATCCTATGATCTTTGAACAAGCTCTTAGGCTTTCTTCTTGCACTAAAAACTCCCCCTCAAGCCTAAGATTCTTGAGTCTTTAGTTCTTGAGTACTTCCTATAATCCAATCATTACTTTGAGCCTATTCAACTTAACTCCATACAACGCTTTGGTCATCATGTCTACACATTGTTGGTGAGAAAATACATATAAAAAATTATTTTCCTTACTTATGATTTTCTCTTTGACATAGTGATAGTGCACTTCTATGTGCTTGGTCCTAGCATGGTAGATTGGGTTAGTTGCGAGATGTAATGAAATAATGTTGTCTCCAAAAATGTGAGCTTTAGAGGACTTGAGACCTAAATAAGAATACCTAGTCTTGATTCACATTGCTTCCTGAGTTGTATTGGCTAGTCCTCTGTATTCAGCTTTAATTGATGAGAGTGCAATAGTAGCTTACTTCTTTGAAGAACATGAGATAATTTTTTAACCTACAAAGGTGAGATATCATGATGAATTTCTCCTATCATCTTTAGAACCTACCAATCTGCACCAGAGCAGAGTTTGATATCTATCTCTTCACCTATGAAATCGAGCACACTGATTGGGTATCACCCATTGTAGTGGTGCCCAAGAAGAATGGAAATTTATGTGTGTGCATTAACTTGAAGAAGGTTAATGTAGCCACTATTCGAGATAACTATCCGCTTCCTATCACTGAGCATCTATTAGAAAGAGTAACATGCAAGGAAGTATACAGCTTCCTTGATGGATTTTCTGGTTACAATCAGGTAGCCATTGCTCCAGAAGATCAGCATAAGACAACTTTTGCCATAGAGTGGGGCATATTCGCCTTTAGAGTAATGGCATTTGGTCTTACCGATGCGCCAACCACTTTTCAGAGGCTGATGTGTCATGTATCTAAAGAATTTCTGAGGAAGAATTTAGAAGTCTATGTTCATGATCTCTGTGCTCATTCCAACATTAGATAGACACATATACCTGAACTCAGGCAAATCTTTGACAAATGTAGAGAATATCAAGTCTGCCTGAACCCAAAAAAGTGTGCTTTCATGGTCAGGCAAGGCAAGATTCTAGGACACAGTGTCAAAGAATGGCATATCCACGGATGAGGAGAAAGTGAAAGCTATAGCAGAGCTACCTAGGCCAAAGAATGTCAAGGAGGTGCAAGCTTTCATGGGGCATTGTGGTTATTACTGACGTTTTATACACATGTATGCCATCATTGTGAAGCCTCTGTACAGACTTTTGACTAACTTTGAGTGGACTGAAGAATGTGAAAACTCCTTCAATGAGCTTAAATGGCGATTATGTTTAGCACCAATTCTGACCACACCCGATTGGAATAAGCCCTTTCATGTTCACATAGATGCATCCAATTATGCTATTGGATGTGTGCTAGCACAACCTACGGGCGAAGGTAATATGGATCTTCCAATTGCCTATGCTAGTAGATAGTTGAATGCAGCTGAACGGAACTATACAACCATTGAACAAGAAGGATTAGGCATGGTATACGCAGTTAAAAAGTGTATACATTATTTTCTTGCAAATAAGTTTAAATTTTTACTGATCATTAAGCACTATTGTATTTGGTAAACAAGCAATGCAACACAGGCAGATTAGTAAGATGGTTTCTCTTACTAATGGAATATGACTTTGAGGTTGTGGTGAGGAAAGGCAAAACACATTTGAGAGCAGACCATCTCTCTAGGCTCACATCTAGAGAGGCCCCACAAGGAGTATCAGATGACCTTCCTAATGCCTACTTGTTTAATTTGGAAGTTGTACCTCAGTGGGCTAAGACATTAGTGCCAGTATTGACATACGGGCCTAACCACTCAGTAATAAGCACACAAGATAGGGAGGTAGTAAAGGCCCAAAAGTACCATATCACGGCAGGGAGTATGTACAAGTACACGGATCTAGAAATATTATCTTGTTGTGTGGAAGAGGATGAGTACGCGAAATGGTTGCAATTAGCACATGTTGGTGCATTAGAGCAACACTACTCTCACACTTGGAAGATCCAAAGAACAAACATTGAAGTTCAAACACAAGATGAGACAAGACATCCAGTTGAGAAGATAGGTAATGTGAAGACATCTGTAACATGAACTTACTAAGTAGAGTTCTTTATGAGCCTACCAATACAAAGAACCTTATCAGTGTAGCTGAGATTGTTGAGAGATGTTTGCAGGTAATATTTACCAAGAATGCATCATGTTTTGAAGACCCATATCAAGGATTCAATAAGAAAGAAAAGGGAGAGAAGACAGGTAGGTTGTTCACCTTTGAACTCCAAGACACAACGAATATTGCCTTGTTCAACTATGGCACTCAAACCCTATCAGAATTAGAGGTTTGGCAAAAGAGGCTAGCTCACATTGGAGAAAGATCCCTCCAACAAATCAGTAGAGATCAGAGTGTACTCCAAATACACAACATCTCAAAACAACACATGATATACAAGTGCAGTGCATGTCAGTTTGGTAAGTCGCACAGTCAACCATTCACCAAGAAAGGCTACATACATGAAGATCTCTTAGAGCTTGTCCACATGGATGTTTGGGGACTAAGCAAGGAACCTTCAATTTCTGAATCAAGGTACATTTATATATTATTGTACTAGATGGATTATCTTGTATTTCATGAAGCAAAAGGATGAATTGTTTTCAAGCTTTAAAAAGTACTTATCTCTTGTGGAGATACAAACAAGTAAAACCCTAAAAAGTCTAAGTTAAAATGGATGGGGAGAATATTTCTCTCATGAATTTGATTCTTATCTCCAAGAGAGAGGAATCAAAAGGGAAAACACCACCAAATACACTCCTAAATAGAATGGAGTGGCAGAGAGAAGAAATAGAACAATTATGGAGGTTGCAAGATCCATGCTCAATGAGAAGAAACTTCCTAACTACTTGAGGGTAGAGGCAGTATCTACTACCACCTATTTTGGAAATAGACTACCATCAAAGCCTCTAGGTGGCATGAATCCATATGAGGCATGGAATGGAAGAAGACCTAGCTTGGATCATTGCAAGATCTTTGGGTGCATTGCATATGCAAGAATACCTTCATAGATAAGAGGTAAGTTGGACCCTAAGACAGATAAATGTGTGTTCACTGGCTATGACTGTAGCTCAGTGCTGAGTAGCACCTCCTTTAATGTCAATCCGGGAAGACATGAGGATGGTATGAAGACCTCGAACAAGTGATGGCACAAATGTGTGAGTGAGAAGCACACTAACATGCACACACATACACACACGCGCACACAAGGCAAGAACAAAGAGAGAGAGGGAGTGGAGTAACTTCTGTTGCAAAAGAGTTCTCATAAAAGTTCAAATCTACAACAAGCTCCCCCCAAAAATGAGCTCTCTAGCTCTATTTATAGTTTTTGAGTAGCGGCCTAGTTAAAAATTAGGTCCTTAGGCTATTTTGAAGGCTCAAACGAGCTCAAAAAATTATGAATATTGGTACATAAATACTACTGATACTCCTCAAGCTCGAGGACTCCTTGGCTTGTACAAAATGGAGTAGGAATAATAAAAAATGATATTTACAATGGTGTGGAGTGACTAAAATCACTATTTGGGAAATATTAATTCATGAAGAATGATAGGCCTATTTGCTGGATTTCTGTTGACTGCTTTGCCTACTTGGCCCCCCTCTTTGACTAGCTTTGGTCCTGTCCAGACCTAGTGTCCAGCCTAGTTAAAAATTAGGTCCCTAGGCTATTTTGAAGGCTCAAACGAGCTCAGAAAATTATGAAAATTGGTACATAAATACTAATAATACTCCTCAAGCTTGAGGACTCCTCGGCTTCTACAAAATGGAGTAGGAATAATAAAAAATGATATTTACAATGGTATGGAGGGACTAAAATCACTATTTGGGAAATATTAATTCATAAAAAATGATAGGCCTATTTGCCGGATCTCCATTGACTGCTTTGCCTACTTGGCCCCTCTCTTTGCTTTGATTCTCTTCGTTGGCTTCCTTGTCTTGAAATGCCCTGACTACTGCCAACACTCCCCCCTCTCTCGCGTCTCACGTCGTGTCTGACAGACCCTTGTTTGGCTGAGCGTTTGACATAGTATTCTACCACATCTGAAGATAGGTGATGTTCTTCCAATCGCAGCCCCCGTGCTAAGTCTGTTAATAAGGCATCCCAATCTACTGGCCCTGGAACGGCCGGATGTGGCAAGCGCAATTGCTCAGAGTGTAAGGTCATCTCCACAGTGAAGAGTTAGAGGAGATGTGAGGGTCTGGGTACGAATATTTCAAAGTGGTATTCCCATACCCTGTGACAAACATCTCCTCGAAAGTTTGTTTGTAACATGCTGGGAGGTACTTTATTCTTGCGTGTCAGGCATATATCACCGTAATTGAGGGGGTTGTGATCATGTCATACACCAAGTCTAGGTTACCTGCGGTGAAGGCGACTCTTGAGAAATGTGGGTCTTTAATGTTTTTGAATGTTCTGAATGTGACCAACATTAATTCAAATATCTTCATACACATTTGTGCCATCACGTCTGGTATGTTTCGCAGTCTGAATCCCCAGTGGCGGATGGTGGAGATCATGTATGCCACTATAGCTGGTCCCCGTGGTCGTGCCAAGTATACGTAATTGAGCCACTTTGCATAGCCTTTAACATTCTTCACAGTGATGGCAAAGTTAGGCCATGTGTGCCTTCTGAGTACGGGAGCATAGCATGGATTATACTTGATGAATAGTGGCATATTATTGCATGTGCAAACCATTTCGGGGTATGTCTCTAGGAGACGCAGCCGCTAGGTAGGTTAGAAGATGGATCCTTGTGTAGCGCTTTCAGGTATATCGTCGGGACGGAATTGAGTGGCGAAGGTTGGAGCCTTGCAACACCGTTGTTGAATTTCTGCATTATAGTCTGCTAAGAGCACACAATAGGGCACATATTGATCATTGTTCGTGCCTATCCATCGGTGATGAGACATGTGGTGGAAGTATTCTGATTTTATAATAGTGTCCTCAATCTTAGACATGGACTCGATCTGTACCACTACTCTATCACGGCCATTTTTTCGAGCATCCGCATCCATTCTGGGGCTTCTACTTCAAGTGTGTCCAATCCTTCATCTATTTGTTGGCCACCCGGCATCGGCATAGGAACATAAGGTTCCTCATATGATTCATCCACTTCTATGGGCACCAGTTCTTCCATTTATGGTTCAATGATCGGGGAGGGTTGTCTTTCATACTGAAGCAGCTTCCTTTGCAATTCTTCTACCTGCTCTTTTAGTGACTTTACCTCCTCCGAAGTCGATGCCAACTCTGTGACCTTGGGTTTTTCTTCTTGCTCCCTTAGCTGTCGGTGCAGTGTATCTCGTTCTTTTTCCACATCATCATGTGCTTCCAAAAGATCAGCATAGCTCTCAAGAATGGTCTTCATAGTCTCTGAAGGAACAACTTTGAATCTTTCTGGGTCAATCTCCTGGGGGGGAGCTTTCCATTGCTGCCTCTATATTTTCTTCGTTCTGCTTTTGCAATCACTTGTTTTCTTCGAGGGCAGTGGCCATGTGTTTTCTGAGTAAGGTCAGGTTGCGATGGACTTTGACATTCTCTGACTCATAAAGTTCAAGTAGAGCTGTTAGTTTTTTAACCTCAGAAGATTCGAATTGCCGGGGAGTTTCCAATAGGGTCTGTTGGGCGTGCTCAAGCATAGTGTAACATTGATTTAGGTCAGCGTTTTCTTCTTCTAAGGCTACAAGACGCCTCTGTAATTATTGGTGGTCCACAATTGTATGACGATGGCGGTCTTCTAGGGTCTGATATTCATTCTGCAGTTGATATACACATTGATGTAATGTAGAAAACATATTATTTACATTTAGGAATGCTGGAAAGGTGGAGGATGCAGGGGGAATGGGGAAGGGGAAAGGGATAGTGAATGAAGTGGACACAAGAGGTGATGTGGGGGGAGGGGGTATGGGAGATTGTGGCAGTGTGGGGGGAGGGAGTGGTGCTGTGGCTGGTGATGTTTCCATGGTGTCAAAATGAACAAGCTCTTAAGCTTGCTTCTTGCACCAACACTTCTACCATGTTGTAACATTAGAAATTCCCTACACCTAGAATATACATGATTATATGAACACATTCCATACTTGTGCATCTTGCTGTGAGTGAATTTTCTTTACTTAATCACGTACATTAAGATTCATAAAAAGGCGCCATGAAATAAAAAAAGTAAAAAAAAAAAAAGAAAAAGAGGAAGGAATGAGAAATCATTCATAATCTGTATTTCTGAGAAATCATTCATAATCTGTATTTCTTGTGTATTCACAATTATAGGTGAATGTTGTTAATCATGTGTGAAAATGCACACATATTGCCCAAATTATATCCCTGAATAATGATCATTGAAATATGTTGTGTCTTTCAATATAATCCCCTTTTACACATACCTCTCACACCCTCACCATCAATGCCGTTGAGGAGCTACCACTACCCAAGAAGTAAGTTTCTATGCGCACAATCCTTACTATGTTTATTCCTCACCAATAACTCTTTCCATGAGCAAGTAGATGTTATTGAGGGGAATCAAATTTTACTATGGGATAGCTCTTCACCTCTTCTAGCTCTATGATGATCCAAATAAAGATTATAGAAGCCAAACGACAAGCAACAAGAAAAAGAGATTAGACACCTATCCCATCAAAGGTGGAAAGAAGATCAAAAGACCTAACAAAGCATTAATACATGAGCTCTTCGAAATGCTTGAACATTGTGCATATGCCAATGCAACCATTCGATTCATGGGCTAGCATGAGTTAAGAAAAATTTGACTATCATCAACATTGTCTTGGACTGTTTCCCCTAAGAAAAAATTTCAACCATCATATCCACACCTATCAAGCCCACCAGAATCACCAAAATAAAGCTACATAAGAGGGAAACAATAATAACTGTCACCCATGAGCAACATGCACCAACTAGAAGAAGAGATATACAACTAGCAATGAATCTTAGGATAACAAATCCACCTCATCTTCATTCCAATCTCACTTAGATTCACACCAAGGAAGAACACCTAGTAAAGACATAGAAATTGTTGTAGAGACACAAGATGATGATTATGAGCTATTCATAGAGATTACCCAAGAACCATGAGATATAAATTATGCACCACAAGTATGCATTTCCACTTTAAGGTAAGGAAGCATTATTTGCAAGAATATAGAATAAACCAACGGATATGGATAAGACAATTCTCCATACAAGTAAATCAAATTTTGGTTTCTTGTCTCGGCTTTGTAGTTAGCAACTAGAGCAACATCAACCCATAATTTGATTCTTGATAGTTCATTATGTAAAATACCCTTGGAAATACCTATAAGACACAACCCCATCCTCAAATCACCCAGTAGTGGAACCCATAGCCAATCCACCACTTCTAATGGAACTAGAGCTTTACGATATCTATATAGCTATGATATAAGCTAACATTAAATTTGTGGAGGAAAAAAATCATGTTAGTTTCTATGAAAGATCTTGAAAGATTATCAGCATTTAGTGAACACATTACTAGAAGCCAAAAAATTAGAATATCAAAATCAAAACTTGACTATAAAAGTCAAGACATATGAACAAGAGCTTAAATAGGCATGAAATCTGATAACTTAAAAAGTGTTGATATATTTATGTAGTGATGTGTGTGAACACACTAGGAACACAAGGGCACCTTTTTCCCTCTTTAGGAGGTTTTTTTTCCCCCGGCTTGTATATATGCCTATTACCCTAATGGGCTACTTATCTTTGTACATTCTCTAGTAATACATTCAGTATTGTGTGTTGTGCTCCAAGCTTCTTCTTCTTCCTTGTGTTGTTTGCGTGCTTCCGTAGACGTCTAACTCTAACAATTGGTATCAGAGCAGGTCGTCGCTTCATCTAGGGCACCGTCGACACTCCTCCATTTGCAGTCTCAGATTCGCACAAAATTTGGTGAGCATACTCAGGGTGTTTGAGAGATCAAAACAGCTTCACCTTGTGGTGCCGAAATCGCGATCTGAGCTCGTTTCGGCCTCCGAATGCATTATTACAGCACTTGTGTAGGCTATTTCATTTTTTTGTGCCAAAGGTATATACTAGTTTCTGTTCGCCAGTATAAGTGTCTCGAAGTTTGCTACAGGTGTAGCAGAATTTTTCTGGGCAGTTCTGTTCAACTTTATAAGATACAGTCAATTTTTTGCATCAAGGTATTTTAGTCACCGGCCATGGCTGAAAGTAGTGATGTATTCCGTACGTTGGCTCTTGAGGATAAGTTGGATGGTACCAACTACCCGTTATGGGCTTATATGATGCAACATGTGTTGGTTGCAAAAGGACTGTGGAACATTGTGCAAGGTGTCGAAAAATGTCCTATCACACCTGCAACTGTTACAACTGCAGGTACTGAAGCTGATGCAGGTGTCGAAGATGATGGTATTCTGCATATTCCTGTTTGTGCTGCAGTTTTTGTTGGAATTGGCAGAACAGGTCCATTATGCATGTTGCAGATCAAGCTTTCTTGGCTAGTCAGAAGGGCAAAGGAAAATGGAGCTCTTCTAGTAGTAAGCAGAAATCTACAAATGCTGCACATTCGAAGAACCAAGACAAAGATGAGAAAAAATCAGAAAAACAGAAATTGTTTTGTAAGTACTGTAAAGGGAATGATCATATCATAAAGAACTATCCAAAACTGGCTGCAAAAGAGGCAAAGAAGAAAGAGGCTGGAATGGTTGTTGCAGAAGCCTCTACACCAAAAACGGAGTCTGCTAATCTTGTGCAAGAAGAAGAATGGGCGTTTACTACTATTTGCAGTTTTGACCCATCTTCTCATGAGTAGTGCATGTCTGCAGTAGACTCAGATGTTTGGTACTTTGACAATGGGGTGACCAAACATATTACCTTGCAGCACAGTTTCTTCTCTTCACTCGAGCCTGCCCCTACAGGGAATACTATTACATGCATCAACAATTCCTCTTATCCTGTTATGGGAGTTCGTAAGATAATTTCGACTACTGCTGATGGTAGTTCTTTCACTTTGTCAGATGCTTTATTTGTGCCAGGGATCAAGAAGAACCTGTTATCAGTTTCTGCATTAGCCAAGATTGGCTTGGTTGTGAAATTTGTTGATGACAGGTGTACAGTTCATGATCTGTCAAATGGCGATGTGATTATTGCTTCTGACATTTTATGTCGTGGGCTGTATAAGCTCATAGACTATGAAAGATCTGTGAATGATTCGACATGTGTAGTACATGATTCTCAGGCTATCTCATATACAAAGCTTTGGCATGCATGCTTTGGTCATCTGAATTTTGCTAGTTTGCTACGCCTATATAAATCTGAAATGGTGTCCTCTTTGCCTAAACTTGAGGCACCTGGAAAACATGTTTGTGAAGGCTGTATTTTGGGCAAAATGCATTGTTCCTCATTTCCAAAAGATGGTTCAGTTTGGGCTACTCAAAAATTGCCGCTTGTACATAGTGATGTCTATGGTCCCATGCAGACATCTTCTTTTGGAAGTTATCTTTACTTCATGACTTTCATTGATGATTTTTCCAGGCATGCATGGGTATATCCATTGAAGGCAAAGTCCGAAGTTTTCATGTGCTTCAAACAGTTTTTGGTTTTGGCTGAAAATCTGTCAGCATGTAAAATGGGCACCCTCCGTTCAGATCGAGGGGGTGAATATATGTCTTCTGATTTTAATGCATTTCTGGCTGAAGGTGGGACAAAACACTAGTGTACAGTGCCATATACACCTCAACAGAATGGAGTTGCTGAACTGGTTAGCCGTGATGTTGTATTTGTGGAAGATGCTATTCAGCCATTGCTTTCATGTACTAAGGAGACATCTGTTAGCTCCAAAGACATGTATGATACTTTGCTGCCTCTTTTTACAGGTGGATAGTCTAGTGCTGGTCCCAATGAGGCAACTTCTCAACCTTTGCAGGTTCATGTGATGATGCAGATCATTCCATTTTTTATGCAGATTTACGTGATGCATTAGTTGATGAGAGAGCTAATATTGAGCAGGCAAAAACTACGCCAAAATGGCTGGTGTAGACTTTGCATGACACCAAATTAGATGCACCTCTGTCATACTGTACTCGTTCAGGCTCTCATAGTGCCTCTTTTGCATAAGATTTCTATGCTATGGCTACATCTAGTCTCTGTGATGAGAATGAGCCTGTTTCGTTTAATGAAGCACAAAATTCAGAAAATTGGATGGCTACTATGCAATCTGAATATGATGCTATAATGAAGAATGGTACTTGGTCTTTATCTGACTTGCCTCCAGGCAAGAAGGCCATTGGCACTAAGTGGGTATACAAGTTGAAGCATAAACCGGATGGTACAGTTGATAGGCATAAGGCTAGGCTTGTTGCAAAGGGTTATGCACATGAAAGAGGCATTGATTTTGATGAGACCTTTGCACCTACATGTCGTATGACTACTGTTCGGAGCATTTGTGCACTTGCAACTCATCATGGTTGGAATGTACATCAGTTGGACATTAAAACAACATTTCTGAATGGTGACTTGCATGAAGAAGTGTATGTTTTTCAGCCCCATGGCTTTGTGAAAAAAGGGCATGAAAACCAAGTGTGCAGGTTAAAGAAGGCATTATATGGTTAAAGCAAGCACCACGTGCTTGGTATGAGAAGATACATGCCTATCTCATTGCACATGGTTTTGAGAACAGTCCAACTGCAAGCACCTTATATGTTAAGTGTGCTAGTGATGTGCTTCTGATCATTGTTGTCTATGTTGACGACATGCTGCTCACTGGTCCTATTGAGAAGCATATTGCTGATTTTAAGGCTGATTTGCATGCCTCATTTGAGATGTATGATTTGGGGAATTTGCATCACTATTTGGGCATTCAGTTTATGCAAGTTGATGGTGGAATGGCTTTGTGTCAAATGAAATATATTGACACATTATTGTAGCATTTTGGCCTTGATGACTGTAAGCCTATTGCCACTTCTATGGAGACAGGTTTATGATTGAGTCTTCATGATGCTGGAGATGCATTTGATGCTATTCTCTATCAGTAGGCTGTTGTCTCACAGATGAGCAGGTTTATGCATTGCCCAGGAGTCAAGCATTGGCAGACCGTTAAGCGCACCTTTCGCTACTTGAGTGGTACTCGGCTACTTGGGTTGTTTTATCCCAAATGGGATCACTACTGCCAGATTTGCATCCTTTTTCTGACTCTGATTAGGCTGGTTGATATGACACTCGTGTGTCCAGTAGTGGCTTTTGCTTCATGCTTGGTAGCTCATGTATATCTTGGTTGAGCAAGAAGCAGCCTACTGTGGCCACTTCCAGTTGTGAGGTTGAGTATAGGGCAGCTTTCACAGCGATTGTTGAGTGTGTGTGGCTCAGATGCCTTATGGCTGATTTGGGTGTTGGTCAGACTTCTGCCACCACCATCTTCACTGACAGACAGAGTGCATTGGCAGTTGCGAGGAACCCTGTCTTCCATGCTCGCACTAAGCACATTGAGGTGCATTATCACTATGTCAGGGAGAGGTTCTCTGCTAGGGAGATCAGCTTAGGATATGTGCCCACGTAGGAGAACATTAGGCTCTACCTAGGGAGAAGTTTGAAGCTTTCCGCAAAGCTTTGGGCCTACTTCCTTTTGTGGAGTGATTTCCACGTAGCTTGGCACTTCCTTATACATGAGTGCCAGCTCCTTGTTCACCGCATCACTCCCAGGGAGGATTTGTTGATATATTTAGGTAGTGATGTGTGTGAACACACTGACCGCCGGGGCACTTTTTTCCCTCTTTAGGAGGTTTTTTTCCCCCGGCTTGTATATATGCCTATTGCCCTAATGGGCTACTTATCTTTGTACATTCTCTAGTAATACATTCAGTATTTTGTGTTGTGCTCCAAGCTTCTTCTTCTTCCTTGTGTTGTTCGCGTGCTTCCGTAGACATCTAACTCCAACAAAAAGAAATCAAGAGTGAAGGGATTAAAATATTCCTCATGATATATAAGAGAGGATATAAAGAGAATATATCAAGATAAAGTGACACTAATGATAAGACTATTGAAGGAGACCCATTCTAAGTCTAAGAACATCATGAGTCACCCTTATCATCGATATCCAAAGCTTCATATGTAGCAAAGTCAATAAAAATCATTTTTTCACCATCAGTTGAGGCTATTGAAGAGTTTGACATGCTATCTATGCCTTCATCTTTTGACTTCATGATAGAGCTCAAATAAACAAAGTGAATTCATAGAGTGATCCATCATGCTTGATGTGAATACAAGATCATGCTTGAAGCTATGCAACAAGCTTTATGCAACAAGCTTTAAAATATTCCTCATGATATATAAGAGAGGATATAAAGAGAGTATATCAAGATAAAGTGACACTAATGATAAGACTATTGAAGGAGACCCATTCTAAGTCTAAGAACATCATGAGTCACCCTTATCATCGATATCCAAAGCTTCATATGTAGCAAAGTCTAAAAATCATTTTTTCACCATCAGTTGAGGCTATTGAAGAGTTTGACATGCTATCTATGCCTTCATCTTTTGACTTCATGATAGAGCTCAAATAAACAAAGTGAATTCATAGAGTGATCCATCATGCTTGATGTGAATACAAGATCATGCTTGAAGCTATGCAACAAGCTTTATAAAAAAGAGAGACTCAGTGGAAGATCTAATGAAATTCTTAAGATGTACTTAAAATTTATAGGAGGAGTGTTCATTGGGGATTCAAGAAGTTCATTTATTTTTACAGTAAATGATTTTGAATTTCCTTTGAATTCGTGTTCAATGTATCAAAATATTGAGACATATAAAAGTTTGTATTTTCATGAAGACATTTCACTATCTGATGCCCTCTTCTTCTAAAATTTTAGTGTCCTTTAAAAAACGAGTGATTTCTTTAGGTAATGAGATTATAGATTTAACTTTTTTGTCCATATCATGTGATTGTTCATTAAACATCATACTTTGAATCTCAAAGTCTACATGCTTTAGAGTCGTCATTCTTCTTTAAGAGGATACTTTCGTTTTTGGATTCTATCTTAGTTTTTGCTAAATCAAGCATATGTGCATAATAAGAACACCCAAAAATTTTGAAATGAATCCCTACATGATTTTTACAAGAGAGTACTTTGTGGCGTTGTTGGTGGATTCTTTAGTTGAAAGAGGCTTTAGTATTTGTAGGGGAAGAGTAGAGAAGAACTCAGACATTTTGCACTCAAAGTCTCTTTGCCTTTATTAAAATAGTAGATTGCAATAGCTTTTGTTGCTAGAATAAGACAAAATACTCACTGTACATAGACCCTTTTTGGACAAAAAGTACACACAAGTACAACAAAGTACCCTAAGTACTTGTGAAGTCAACCTGTATGCCACTTCTTCACCTTGCCTAGTGGCTTGCTCTTATGGACCCCTTGCACTCAAGCCTCTGATAAGGTTTACATATTGCTGATCACTTCTATTGTCGACTCCACATCCCGTTGATAGTATTAGTATCACACCTTGGTTGCTTTTTGTCTCAAATGGATTTTTTTTGCAAACACAAGAGAACATAGAATACTCTCTTCATAGTCCTTGGCTATCTAGTTCTCAACACTCTTTGCACACTTTGTCTCTTTTCACACCTTTGAATCTTTGGACACACTTCTTACTCTCTGTACACTCTTACTCCTTGCACACACTTCCTCGCACACTATGTCTCAGTATGTGGGTATTTGTATATGTTTCTAGATCTCCCCTTTTTGCTTACTTCTCCTTCTAGACTTCTTTGTGTATGCCACTTCAGTTTGGCATGCACGCTTTGATCATCTGAATTTTGCTAGCTTGCCACGCCTCTAGAAATCTGCCATGGTTTCCTCTTTGCCCAAACTTGAGTCACTTGGTAAACATGTTTGTGAACGCTATATTTTGGGCAAAAAATGCAGCGTTCCTCCTTTCAAAAAGATGGGTTTAGTTCGAGCTACTTAGAAATTGTAGTTTGTTCACAGTGATGTCTGTGGTCCTATGCGAACACCCTCTTTTGGAAACTATCTTTACTTCATGACTTTCATGGATGATTTTTCTAGGCATGCATGAGTATATCCATTGAAAGCAAATTCCAAAGTGTTTATGTGCTTCAAATAGTTTTTGGTTTTGGCTAAAAATCTATTAGCATGTAAATGGGCACCCTCCCTTATGATCGAGGGGGTGAATATATGTCCTCTGATTATAATGCATTTCTGGCTGAACATGGGATAAAACATTAATGTACAGTGTCATATACACCTCAACAGAATGGAGTTGTTGAATGGAAGAACAAGTCACTCATGGAGATGGCGAGGTGTATGGTCAAGAGTTAGGCTTTACCACATAGTTTCTGGCTTGAGGCTCTCATGTGTGCAGGATATGTACTTAACAACTGTCCCACTAAAGCATTGCAGTCCATTACTCCATATGAGGCTTGGCATGGTTGCAAGCCATCTATTGCTCACTTGCGTGCTTTTGGTTGTTTGGCATATGCATTAGTGTCTGGACAACAATGCAAGAAATTGGATGATAAAGAAGTGAAATGTATATGTTGTTGGGTACAATTCTAAAAGCAAAGGCTATCATCTGCATCATCCACAAACTAAATGCATTTTGGCTAGTCGTGATGTTGTTTTTGTGGAAGATGCTATTCAGCCTTTACTTTCATGTACTAAGGAGACATTTGTTAGCTCCAAAGACATGTATGATACTTTGTTGCCTCTTTTTACAGGTGGACAATCTAGTGCTAGTCCTCATGAGGCAACTTATCAGCCTTTGCAAGTTTCATGTGATGATCCAGATCATTTCATTTTTTATGCATATTTACATGATGCACTTGTTGATGAGAGAGCTGATATTGAGGAGGCAAAAAATATGCCAAAATGGCTGGTGCAGACTTTGCGAGACAACAAATTAGATGCACCTCTGTCATATCATACTCGTTGAGGCTCTCATAGTGCCTTTTTTGTGTTAGATTGCTATGCTATGGCTGCCCTTAGTCTCTGTGATGAGAATGAGCCTGTTTCATTTGATGAAGAACAAAATTCTGAAAATTGGATGGTTGCTATGCAATCAAAATATGATGTTATCATGAAAAATGGTACTTGGTCTTTATGTGACTTGCCTCCTGGCAAGAAGGCCATTGACACTAAGTGGGTATACAAGCTCAAGCGTAAGCCTGATGGAACAGTTGACATGTATAAAGCTAGGCTTGTTCCAAAGGTTTATGTGCAAAAAAGACGCATTGATTTTGATGAGACCTTTGCACCTACATGCGGAATGACTATTGTTCGTAGTATATGTGCACTTGCAGCTCATCATAATTGGAATGTAAATCAGTTGGACATCAAAACATCATTTCTGAATGGTGACTTGCATGAAGAAATGTATGTTTTTCAGCCTCATGGCTTTGTGCAGAAAGGGCATGAAAAGCAGGTGTGCAGGTTAAAGAAGGCATTATATGGTTTAAAGCAAGCACCACATGCTTGGTATGAAAAGATACATGCTTATCTGATTGCACATGGTTTCGAGAAGAGTCCAACTAAAATCACCTTATATGTAAAGCATGCTAATTATGTGCTTTTAATCATTGTTGTGTATGTTGATGACATGCTTCTCACTGGTCCTCATGAGAAGCATATTGCCTCATTTGAGATGTTTGATTCGGGGTATTTGCATCACTCTTTGGGCATTCAATTTATGCAAGTTGATGGTGGAATGTCTTTGTGTCAAATGAAATATATTGACACATTCTTGCAACATTTTGGCCTTGAAGACTATAAACCTATTGCCACTCCTATGGAGACAGGTTTATGATTGAGTCTTCATGATGCTGGAGATGCATTTGATGTTGTCCTCTATCAGCAGGTTGTTGGATGCTTGATTTAATTATGCATTAATCAGCGAGATATTCAGTTTGCTGTCTCACAAATGAGCAAGTTTATGCATTGCCCAAGTGTCAAGCATTGGCAGGCAGCTAAGCACATATTTCGGTACTTGAGTGGTACTCGTCTACTTGGGTTGTTTTATCCCAAGGGGGGATCACTAGCACTAGATTTACATGCTTTTTCTGACTCTGACTCGGTTGGTTGCTATGACACTCACGTGTCCACTAATGGCTTTTGCTTCATGCTTGGTAGCTCATGTATATCTTGGTTGAGAAAGAATTATCCCACTGTGGCCACTTCCAGGTGTGAGGTTGAGTATAGGGCGGCTTTCACAATGACTGTTGAGTGTGTGTGGCTCAGATGCCTTATGGTTGATTTGGGTGTTGGTCAGTCTTCCGCCACGACCATCCTCACTGACAGTCAGAGCGCATTGGTTGCAAAGAACCTTGTGTTCCATGCTCACACTAAGCACATTGAGGTGCATTATCATTATGTCAAGGATAGGTTCTTTGTTGGAGAGATCAACTTGGCATATGTGCCTATGCACGAGAACATTGCAGACTTTTTCACGAAGGCTCTCCCTAGGGAAAAGTTTGAAGCTTTCTGCAAAGCTTTGGGCTTACTTCCTTTTGTGGAATAATTCCACATAGCTTGGAACTTCCTTATACATGAGTGCTAGCTCCTTGTTCACCGCATCACTCCCAAGTTGGGTTTTGTTGATATATTTAGGTAATGATGTGTGTGAACACACTAGGACCACCGGGACACTTTTTCCCTCTTTAGGAGGTTTTTTTCCCGGGCTTGTATATACACCTATTTCCCTGACATGTTACTTAGCTTTGTACATTCTAGTGGTATTACATTCAGTATTGTGTGTTGTGCTCCAAGATTCTTCTTCTTCCTTGTGTTGTTTGCGTGCTTCCGTAGACCTCAAACTCCAACAGTAATGAAGAATGATTCATGAAATTGCGGAAAGAGCACATACATTGGAATCTATATCTCCATCGCTGATGTGACCAGTGCAACCCCCATCTTTTGTTGAGATAGGGGACAATGTTGCCCACATAGCCTTTGTTGGCTTTGAATCTCTTCAACATCTCAGAAACAACTTCCTCAATCTTTAGGTTCCTTTATTGACAATAGCTCAACCCTCTCCTCAATAGCTCTCTATGAGAATCAACACCTATTGACAAGCCAAGGAAAGGTTAGTTAGAGACCTGATAATCTCATCAGACATCAAGTTTCATTGGAGCATAATATTGTTCCATAATTTAAATCCATTTTTGAAGCACTTGTGTTCCCTAATGGCAAGTGTGGTGTTGTTCCAAAGTGCTACTCAACCAAACCAAGGAGATTCGTGCAAAACAAAGTTGTTCCTAGAAGCAAGTTCTTCATTGGGAGAAAAATTATGCTTAACCTTCATCCACACTTTCCACAATCTGATAGTCAAAGCACTCCCAACAGAGAAAAAAATCTGAGGGCAGATGATAACATCCCACAAATTGGAACCAATCCAAGGTTTATAGCCCTGCGAGTTAAAACACTAAATTTTCCTTCTAATCAAAATAGCCCACATATTAGTAGTTGCCAAACTTGTATATATCCATTTAGCAGCCAAATTTTCATCCATTTCAACAAGGTAGAAATTATCCAATCCACCTTCACTCTTAGGTAGAAAACAAATGTCCCATCCTACCTTGGTAATCTTCTGAGCTTGATTGCTCCACCCACAAAAACCTTTTAGCCAGACAAATGAACTGATTCAATTGCTTTTTAGTTGGTAGCCAATAAGATAGGAAATAGGTCAAAGTAGTAAGTAAATAGTTATTAAACACAAAGGACCTCTCAGGAAGGGAACTCTCACAATTATACCAAAGAAATAGTTTAGATCTAAATCTATTAAAGATCCAATCCCACCTTTGATTAAAGCTAATCTTAAGCCCCATAAGAATGCCCAGTAATCAGAACACCTCCCCATCTTTGATAACTTCACCCAAGGTGATAAATTTAATGAGGAGTGACATTATTCAAGGACTTAAAACGAGTTTTCTTATGGTTAACTTTGGAGCCACTGGCCAAACAAAAGATGTCAAGACAATCAAGAAAAGAAGAAGCAAATTGATCATCAACATTTAGAAGCATATTAGTGTCATCAACAAACATTTGAACGCCTATTTGCTTATCAATGTTAGGAATCATGATAACTTTAATAATCCCTCTTTCCATAGCATCTTTGCCTAACTAGCCAAGAGAGTCAATAACAATGGAAAACAATAGAGGGCCAATATGACAAGCTTTTTTGATGGATCTCCTAAGTCTGAAGGGCTTAGAGATGTGCCCACTAATAACAACTCTAGAAAAGGAATTCCCAAAAAGAGTACTAACATACTTGATGAACTTTTTTCCAGAACCAATGTCATGAAGAGACTGAAGAACAAAGTCCCATCCAATCCTATGATAAGGCGTATCAAAATCCATTTTAAAGAAAAATAAATCCTAATTATTCTTGTTAGCACATTCCATACCTTGCGGTAGAGTGATGATGGCATCCAAGATGAATATACCTCTAATAAAACCCTTTTGCTTAGGTATGATGATATGATCCATAATAGGGCTAAGTCTTCTAGCAAGGGAGGAAACAAAATTTTTGTAGATGGTGGATAGACAAGTTATGAGCCTCCAATTGTTTAAGTCATCCTTGCCCCCTTTCTTGTGGATGAATCTTATCATTCTAGTATTGATATGAGGAGGGAGAAATCCTTTACTAGTAGCCTCTTTCCAAATCAAGAGAATGTAAGGGGTAAGGAAGTATTTAAGCATAATAAAGATATAATCAGGAATCCCATTAAGACCTAGAGACTTGCACGGTCTCAATTTACTTATGGTTTCTTTAATCTCATCGATAGAAAGGGGCAGGTCTAGGACAACAATCAGAATTTTAGGAATAGTTTCTTTCCTTTTAAGAGCAATAACAGCTCTAGAACTTTGGAGGTCCTCCCTCCACTTGGCAGTACTAGAGAAAACATCAATAAAGAAGCAAGTAGCCTCCTACAAACTCTCCTCAATATTGATAGCAGTCTCACCACTTCTCTTTCTCAACATAGGAATGTAATCCTTGATTTTTTTTTTCCTTTTCATCAAAGAGTACATATTTGCATTTGGTCGATCTATCTTCCCAGCCTAGAATTCTCTTGAAGCAGCAATATCCTGAGTAGCTCCTAGATATTTCTCCTTTCTCAATCTTAATTGAAGATCTATGTACCTTTGGGAATCAATGTTAGCTTTCAGCTTGTCCATCTCTAGGATTATATCTTCTCTTATCTTGGCTCTAATGGACTTAGCCTTATTCTTGTAGTAAGTAAGAAGGGTGTGAATACTCCTAACAACTTTCTCCCACGCTTTAGAAGGAGGAAACCCTAAGGAAAATGAATAAGCAATGATCTTTTTAGTTTTGCGAATGATAAAGGGGAGGTTGAGCAAGTTGGCATCTAAATGGGTCCAACTGGCCTTGAAGTTAGGACCTCCTCCCCTAAAGGCTACAATGAGGGGCTTATGGTTAGACATAAGGAGGGAATTATTAGCTTGACACTTAAAATCCCAATAGGATTGAAGGAAAACATGATTAACATAACACCTATCGAGTTTGGCAACAATAAAAGAATCACTAGTATGCTTATTGTTCTAGGTAAAGTTTGAGGCAGAGGAGGCATCCGTAAGGTCATAATTATCACAAATGTGCCAAACATTAATCTTGGCCCCCTTCAAGAGACCACCCGTAGAATCCAATCTATCTTGGGTGGTACTAACCATATTAAAATCTCCAATGAGTAGGAGAGGACCATCTAAAACAGAAATCTCTTCCAACACTCTCTCCCAATACAACTATTGTTACCTGCATAGATACAAACCAAGGTTAAATTAAAAGGCATGTTTAACTTTAGAGAAATCCATTTATGGATTTTACTACACAAAACTTTGTCAACCCAACGATTGATTTTATTCCGAACACCAACAACTGCCCCAACCCTACTAGGGGGATTGTCAGTATGAAACTAGGTGAAATTGTTAGAGACAATCTTATGATTCAGAGAGAGCCTATTACTCCCCACTTTCACTTCTTGCAAACAGAGAAAATCAGGAAAACCCCCCTCTTTAATCCAGTTACCCAACATGTTAGCTCTTACGGGCTCAGAGATACCCTTAACATTTATAGAACAGATTTTCAGATCATTCATCACAAATAACAGGCAAGAAGATAGAGCAACCTAGAGGACACTGTGAGCCTTACTTCTTACTATTGTTAGTCTTACTTCCTACTATTGTTAGTAGGCTTAGAAACTGATAGGGAAGTTCCTACCAGCTCTTTCCTTTTAGGATTTTTAGGATTAGGCTTTACTAAAGTCTCATTTTCTTATTGAGTCTCTAGAATAGATTCTTGATCTTCTTCTTCAGTATCCATTTTGTCCACTTGTTGTTTTTCTGCAACATTTAATTGATAAGAGAAAGTACTGTCATCTTTAGACACAGGGGACTGATCCTTAACCACTATCTGTGGGGAAACACCTAGGTTGTCATTCTTTTTCACAACTACTATCCACTCTTTTTTGATACCTAAGTTAGGAACATCATTATTTGGGTGAGGATTACCTTAATTGGAATAATTGTAGTTAGGTTCGATGTTTTCTTCAGTGGGGTCATTAACGACGAACCTTTCTTCTTCAAATGAGTTAAGCACTTCTTCCAACAAAACATCAAAGGGGTTAACAAATAAAGACACACTATTCTTTTTTTTCTTAAGGATAGCCTTCTTATGAATGTTAGGTTGAGGATTATTACCTGTTTCTTGATTAGGACCTTTACCTAAAGGTTCAAATTGATTTCAAAAGCTTTCAGCAAAGGGCACTCCCTGATGATGTGACCTTATTTGTAATAGTTGTAACAACCATGAGGTAAATTATGATACATAACTTTTTGCTCATGGAGGAATTTGTTGATATATTTAGGTAGTGATGTGCGTGAACACACTAAGACCATTGGGGCACTTTTTTTCCCTCTTTAGGAGGTTCTCCCCCCCCCCCCCCCTGTATATATGCCTATAAACCTAACGGGTTACTTATCTTTGTACATTCTGGTGGTAATACATTTAGTATTGTGTGTTGTGCTCCAAGCTTCTTCTTCTTCTTCCTTGTGTTGTTTGCATGCTTCCACAGACATCTAACTCCAACAATTGGTATTAGAGTAGGTCACTGCTTTATCTAGGGCACTGTCAACACCCCTCCGATCACAATCTCAAAATTTGGTATGCATACTTAGGGTGATTAGCAGACCAAAGCAACTTCGTTACTTGGTGCGAAAATCGTGATCTGAGCTCGTTTCAGCCTCCGAACGCACTATCATAGTGCTTGCGCAAGCTATTTCATCTTTTCGTGCCAAAGATATATACAAGTTTTGGTTCGCGTGTCTTGAAGTTTGCTACAGGTTTAGTAGAGCTCGTTAGGGTAGTTTTGTTCGACTTTTTCAGATACAATCATTTTTCTACATCAGGGTACTTTAGTCATTGGCCATGTCTGAAAGCAGTGATGTATTTCGTATGTTGGCTATTGAGGATAAGTTGGATGATACTAATTACCCATTGTGGGCTTATATGATGCGACATGTATTGGTTGCAAATGGACTGTGGAACATTGTGTAGGGTGTTGAAAAATGTCCTATTACACTTGCAAGTATAGGTATTGAAGCTGATGTAGATGGTGTTAAAGATGTTGATACTGTTCATATTCCTATTCATGCTATAATTTTTGCTGCGCCTACTATAGAGCAAATTCGTTGGGATGGAAGAGATCCTCAAGCACATGCATTGATAGCGTTGTCTATCAAACATGCCATTATTCCTCACATTCGCTCTTGTAGAACAACTAAGGATGCTTGGAATACACTTCCCATATTGTACCAGCCTAGGAATGAGGCTCATGTTGCTTACCTCCAAAAATAGTTGGAGAGTGAACATATGAATCAAGGTGATTCTATGGGCAATTTTCTGACAAAGATCAAGGATTTGAAGGAATAATTGATTTCTACTGATGAAGTTATACCAGGTAGCTCACTTGTGCAGACCATTCTAAATGGTCTTCCTAATTCATATCAGAGTTTTGCTTCTACTGTTCATTTGATGATGAAAGGAAATCCAAATGCCTTGTCATTTGAGGAGTTCTTCTCTGTTAGGAAGAACAGTCTAGACAGAACAGGTCCATTATGCGTGTTGCAGATCAAGCTTTCCTGGTGGGCAAATGAAAATGGAGCTCATCTACTAGTAAGCAAAAATCTGCAAATGCTGTACATTCGAAGAAGGAAGACAAAGATGAGAAGAAATCATAAAAGTAGAAATGGTTTTGCAAATACTATAAAGCAAATGATCATGTCATTAAGAGCTGTCCAAACTGGCTACTAAAGAGGCAAAGAAGAAGGAGGCCGGAATGGTTGTTGCAGAGGCCTCTACATCGAAAATAGAGTCTGCTAATCTTTTTTTTTTTTTTAAATGGAGGTTCAGCCGAAGCCTACTCCCCCAGAATTTAACTTTGAAATTGCAACTGTACAAGTGAATGGGCATAGCACCCGCGGGACCCCCCGTATCCCACAAAGCAGGGGTTAGACAAGGTTACAACTGAGAGACATGGTTACAACTGGGTTTAACTGGCCTAAGCCATAACATGTCCAGCCTGGGACTTGAACCTTGGACCTCCGCCTCAAGAGGCCAAAGCTCAACCAACTGTCCTACAGGACGTGGACGAGTCTGCTAATCTTGTGCAGAATGAAGAATGGGCATTTACTACGGTTTGTAGTTTTGACCCATCTTCTCATGAGCATTGTATGTATGCAGTAGACTCAGAGGTTTGGTATTTTGATAGTGGGGCAACCAAACATATTACCTCGCAACGCAGTTTCCTCACTTCACTTGAGCCCATCCCTATAGGGAATACTATCACATGTGCCAAAAACTCCTCTTATCGTGTTATTGGACTTGGTAAGATCATTCTCATTATTGTTGATGGTAGTTCTTTCACTCTTTCAGGTGCTTTATTTGTGTTGAGGATCAAGAAAAATCTGTTATCAGTTTTTGCATTAACAAAGATTGGCTTGGTTGTGAAATTTGTTGATGACAGATGTACATTTCATGATCTGTCGAATGGCGACATGATTATTGCTTCTGCCATTTTATGTTGTGGGCTGTATAAGCTCATAGACTATGAAAAATCTATGAATGATTCAACATGTGCAGTACATGATTCTCAGGATATGTCAGATGCAAAACTTTGGCATGCACGCTTTGGTCATCTAAATTTTGCTAGTTTGCTACACCTATAGAAATCTAAAATGGTGTCCTCTTTGCCCAAACTTGAGGCACCCAAAAAACATGTTTGTGAAGGCTATATTCTGGGCAAAATGCACCGTTCCTACTTTCCAAAAGATGGTTCAATTCAGGCTAATCAGAAATTGCAGCTTGGACATAGTGATGTTTGTGGTCCTATGCAAACACCTTCGTTTGGAAACTATCTTTACTTCTTGACTTGCATTGATGATTTTTCTGGGCATGCATGGGTATATCCACTCAAAGCAAAGTCTGAAGTGTTTATGTGCTTCAAATAGTTTTTGGTTTGGCTGAAAATCTATCAACATGTAAAATGGGCACCCTCCATTCTGATCGAGGGGGGGAATATATGTCTTCTGACTTTAATGCATTTCTGGCTGAACGTGGGATAAAACATCAATTTACAGTGCCGTATACACCTGAATAGAATGGAGTTGCTGAACAAAAGAATAGGTGACTCATGGAGATGGCGAGGTGTATGGTCAAGAGTTAGGCTTTACCACATAGTTTCTGGCTTGAGGCTACTATGTGTGCACCATATATACTTAACAAGTGTCCCACTAAAGCACTACAGTCTATCACTCCATATGAGGCTTGGCATGGTTGCAAGCCATCTGTTGCTTATCTGCATGTTTTTGGTTGTCTGGCATATGCATTAGTCCTTGAACAACATCGCAAAAAATTGGATGATAAAGAAGTAAAGTGTATTTTTGTTGGGTACACTTCTGAAACCAAAGGCAATCATCTGTATCATCCACAAACAAAATGCATTTTGGCTAGCCGTGATGTTGTTTTTGTGGAAGATGCTATTCAGCCTTTACTTTCATGTATGAAGGAGACATCTGTTAGCTCCAAAGACATGTATGATACCTTGCTGCCTCTTTTTACAGGTGGACAGTCTAGCGCTGGCCCTAATGAGGCAACTTCTCAGCCATTGCAGGTTTCACGTGATGATGTAGATCATTCCATTTCTGATGCAGATTTGCATGTTGCACTTGTTGATGAGAGAGCTGATATTGAGGAGGCAAAAACTATGCCAAAATGGCTAGTGTAGACTTTGCATGACAACAAATTAGATACACATCTATCATACCATACTTGTTTAGGCTCTCATAGTGCCTCTTTTGCATCAGATTGCTATGCTATGGCTACATCTAGTCTCTATGATGAGACTGAACCAGTTTCGTTTGATGAAGCACAAAATTGTGAACATTGGATGGCTACAATGCAATCTGAATATGATGCTATCATGAAAAATGGTACTTGGTCTTTATGTGACTTGACTCCTAGAAAGAAGGCCATTGGCATTAAGTGGGTATACAAGCTGGAGCGTAAACCTAATAGAACAATTAACAGGTATAAGTCTAGGCTTGTTGCAAAGGGTTATGCGCAGGAAAGAGGCATTGATTTTCATGAGACCTTTGCACCTACATGCCGAATGACTACTGTTTGTATCATATGTGCACTTGCAGCTCATCATGATTGGAATTTACATAAGTTGGACATTTAAACATCATTTCTGAATGGTGAGTTGCATGAAGAAGTGTATGTTTTTCAGCCCCGTGGCTTTGTGCAGAAAGTGCATGAAAGCCAAGTGTGCAGGATAAAGAAGGCATTATATGGTTTAAAGCAAGCTCCATGTGCTTGGTATGAAAAGATACATGCTTAACTGATTGCACATGGTTTTGAGAACAGTCCAATTGAAAGCACCTTATATGTTAAGCATTCTAATGATGTGCTTCTGATCATTGTTGTTTATGTTGATGACATGCTGCTCACTGGTCCTCATGAGAAGCATATTGCTGATTTCAAGGCTGATTTGCATGCCTCATTTGAGATGTTTGATTTGTGGCATTTGCATCATTATTTGGGCATTGAGTTTATGCACGTTGATGGTGGAATGGCTTTGTGTCAAACAAAATATATTGACACATTATTGCATCACTTTGGTCTTGAAGACTGTAAATCTATTGCCACTCCTATGGAGATAGGTTTACGATTGAGTCTTCATGATGCTGGAGATGCATTTGATGTTGTCCTCTATCAGCAGGCTTTTGGATGCTTGATTTACTTATGCATTACTCGGCCAGATATTCAGTTTGTTGTCTCAGAGATGAGCAGGTTTATGCATTGCCCAGGTGTCAAGCATTGGCAGGCAGTTAAGCGCGTGTTTTGCTACTTGAGTGGTACCTGACTACTTGGGTTGTTTTATCCCAAGTGGGGATCACTACCGCCAAATTTTCATGCTTTTTCTAACTCTGAATAGGCAAGTTGCTATGACACTCGTGTGTCCACTAGTGCTTTTTGCTTCTACTTGGTAGCTCATGCATATCTTGGTTGAGCAAGAAGCAGCCTACTGTGGCCACTTCTAGTTGTGAGGCTGAATATAGGGCAACTTTCATAGTGACTATTGAGTGTGTGTGGCTCAGATGCCTTATGGTTGATTTGGGTGTTGGTCAGTCTTCTGCCACCACCATCTTCACTGATAGGTAGAGCACATTTGCAGTTGCAAGGAACCCTGTGTTCCATGCTCGCTCTAAGCACATTGAGGTGCATTATCATTATGTTAGGGAGAGCTTCTCTGTTGGAGAGATCAACTTGGAATATGTGCCCACACAAGAGAACATTGTAGACCTTTTCACGAAGGCTCTGCCTAGGGAGAACTTTCAAGCTTTTCGCAAAGCTTTGGGCTTACTTCCTTTTGTGAATTGATTCCACATATCTTGGCACTTCCTTATACATGAGTGCTAGCTCCTTGTTCACTGCATCACTCCTAGGGGGGATTTGTTGATATATTTAGGTGGTGATCTGTGTGAACACACTAGGACTGCTGGGGCACTTTTTTCACTCTTTAGGAGGTCCCCCCTGCTTGTATATATGCCTATAGCCCTAATGAGTTACTTATCTTTGTACATTCTAGTGGTAATACATTCAGTATTGTGTGTTGTGCTTGAAGCTTCTTCTTCTTCCTTGTGCTCTCCGCGTACTTCCATAGGCATCTAACTCCAACAGAATTTGCCTTTAGAATCCTTTATAGCAATGGATGTTTTGATATTCTTCTCAATGTCAATCTCTATCATAACTTGAGGGCCCCTCTTTGGGTTAATGCCATTGTTTCTAGCCTTTTGTCCTGGAACCCTAACAAGCATTTTGCCTAAACTCTCAACCCATGGGTAATATTCCATTGGTAATTCCGGTAACTCAACCCAACTAGGGACTTTAGTCGGTTTGGGACCTCTAGGGTTGAACCATGAGAACCATATGAAGAAGGAAACCATGATTCTCTTGATAAGCCACTGACCTTCAAAAATGACCTAAAGAGTGCTACTGGCATTTTTGAAGAAGAATAGATAATAACCGTTTGGAAAATATCAAATTTGTTTCACATACAGACTCCAACACTCCCAACTATTCCTTATTCATTTTTTAAGGGTGTGTTGAGCCGGCCTTGGACTATGGAAAAGCCCTATAATCACTCTCTCACAAAGTTGATTTTGCCAATTTTGGAAAGAATTACTATCAATAATTAGGGCAGAGTCGTCTTCACTAACATGCATGGGGTCTACATCTATCTTATGAGGGTCATCACACATCTTACTTTTTCCTTTGATATCAAAACCACACAAGGAAGAGCTTGGGTTACCTGAGGTTCTTTGATCAAGCATACTTGCCATGGCATTATGCTCCTAAGACATAGAAGCTTCTAGATAGGAGTTAGCAACAATCGGGAAGGACGCAATAGGGCTCTCGCATGACGAGCTTGAGCTTGCCGTATTCATGTGTTGTTCTGCACCATTTGAAACTAGATTGCCTTCGATCATGACTGGCTGTGCTTTAGTCGAAGTACCAGTAGGGTAATCTATAAGCGTAGATGGAGTAGCTTGTAACTGGGGTTGAGAGTACCAATTCACCAATGCTTCATGCAGAGCCATTTCACATCCCTTGACAGATGAAGAGAGGAAACAAAACCAACACTAACAAAATAATGATGCGAAGAGCCCCAAGGCCCCCTCACCGACAGGCACAGGGAGGAGAAACCGAGAACAAAACAAAGCTAAGCCATAACACGGCTAAGGTAAGAGACTCTATGGGGACCATCTTAAATGTAGCCAATACAAATCTCTCACAATGAGTGGTTTATATTAAGTAGCATGTCCATGGATACTAGTGTGTCTATCCATGATATATCTAGATTCCCACGAGTTACATTGAGGAATCCATCATACTCGAGCTTGCTTTGTAAACAACAAAATAGGAAAAAGACAATTATACAACCTCGCCTCGTGGGTGAAGCCCTTGATTGAACTCAAAACCTTTTTTTCTTTTTGTTTTTTTTTAAAGCGGTCAATATTTGACCTACTTTCTCTATAGGTTCGAAATTTAAAAAAATCGCACATACATCTAGGAGAATTTTCTTCTTTGTTTTTTTCTTTAGTATTTTATTTGGTATTTGACCTACTCTTCATAAAGCCAAAATTTCGAAAACACAACATACACCAAAAAATCTCTTTTTAGCCCCCACATTCAAAGACTAAGATGAGACCAACATTGAGCTTGAACCTTCAATTTCAATGTGTTAACCATTATACCACCACCCACACTCCTGACCTTGTTTCCGTGACCTTTCCTTGGTCTCATATGATCTTGGACACTCCTACTATGATGACACCTGAGTCACTCTTGAGGGTATGTGTAAAGCGACTTGAAAGTATGTTAGCACGTGCCTTCAACCTCCTCCACTAGAGGGGGTCTCTTATCAAGATTTTTTTTCAAAGTTTGATTATTGAGATGGTCAGGTTATCAACATCAATACCGACGGCTTCAATGTTGATCGAAAGTTGGCTATGTTCATGAACCATGCATTTGTGATGAATTCATTCCCAGATGATGAATCTGGCCGAGAAATCGTCCAGGTTCGCAGTTACAATCCAGATTGCTGAGCTGGCAAACCTCAGTTGGGTTCGTACGACTGCCCGCTCACCAATCCGATTCCCGACCTCAACTTAGCGAACCTCAAAGGGTACTTCCATTTAAACAATTTTCATGTTCCCTACTTTTCGTAAAGGCAGATCTGCTTCGTCCTCTTGCGCGCCCCTCGCTCTCCTACTGTGGGGATCGCTCGCGTTTGCTTCGCTGCAGGCTTTCGACGAGGGAAGGCTGCAAGGGGCGCGCTGAAGCGGTCTCTGCCTGCATTGCGTTCTGGTTTTTCTATCTGCCTTGTTGGCTGATCAAAGGCCACTTCCATCGAGATTCTGCGTTCGTTAAGCCTTTGTCGCTCATCTGTCGTCCTTGCAGAAACAACCTCAAACAGTGCCCAGGGTCCTACTGCCTCCCCTTAGGAATTTTTTTCAGTCTTAAACCTAACTGCCTACGATGGCAATGTGGATCTTCGGTTACGCATCCTTGATCTGGAAAACTGGATTTGATTATGACGATCGAATCGTAGGCTTCATCAAGGGCTATCGACGGACTTTTCATTTAGGTAATTATTCTACTGCAATTTCCACAGCTGCTCCTGGCATATCTTGGCTTAATTTTCTCGTGGTAGGATCTTTAGCCTTTTTGGTATGATGTTTCGGTTGTTAGATCTTTGATTTCAAGGATGCCGGAGGGCTGTAAAGTATTTGAGAAGCTTTATATGAAGGCTTTTAAACTACATTTCGTGCTGCTTAAAGTTATCAATTGTGTTCCATATTTGAATGAGGCCAATTGTGCCGCCCTCTATCATAAGTTCATGCAGGCGATGCCAACAATTGATGCTTGTGCTTTCTGTGGTGATATGCTGGCTAGCATTGCATCATGCTGGTTTTACAAGCGCTGCAGGATAGTGAGAGCATGCTACATACTTTACCCGATTAGCAGTACAGTAGTATACCCTGCTTGCTTCTATAAGAACTCAAAAACCGTTCTGTGGACCTCTCTCATTGTTGCATCATATCATTCAGTTAAATTTCTAATGCCTTTTCCTCGCGAGGTGTCGTTGATATTTCCTTGCGGATTTAGGAACGATGTAACACATTGTAGGAATGAGGTTACAGTTTCGAGCTTTACCGTTGGCAGTTTCTAGGAACAATTCGACAGACCCCATGTTGAAGAATTATGCGAGCTGTTATCAAATGCTTCGAAATATTTAGTAATTCTTTGTTTATTTCTGTTGTTAATAGATAGGTTCTGAGCCGTATATTTGTATAATTATCAAGCTGACGCTACTTGCAATGTAACATAATCTGTAATGCTTTATTTACGTTCCTTCCTCAGCTCTAACTTGTGTATTTCAGCTTGCTATGAACACAGGGGAACGGATGAACTTCCTGCCCGCGTTTCCACGTTGGAGCCAGATGAGGAGGCAATTTGCGTAAGTATGCTGGGGAAAATCTTTGTATGAGAAAAAAATCATATTCCATGGCGATCATTCGCATAAGTTTTGCACTGATCCAAAGAATTTGGTGATGCTTTGGTAGTGGGGTGTAGCATATTGCATAAAAGATGGTGTAGCTGCTGAAAAGGCAATGTCGGTGAGTTATTTCAAAATTTTCGGTTTTGGTTTCTCATTTGAATGTGCTACTTTAAACATGAAAGTAAATACTTACATTGCGTTCTCATGCAGTATCTAAGCGTGAGGGAGTCAGAATATGATATGATTAATACCATAGAGTTCTTTACGGTGAGCTAATAGACATTTAGCTTGACTGAGAAGGATGTTAGGTTTTTCACCTATCCATGATACTCACTGCCCTGCTTATTGTTTCCCCTTGTAGGAGGATTCGCCTGACGTACCAGTACTTTCTGAAGTATTAGTGTGAGTAGTAACTCAGCTACGATTTCTTTTAACTAGCGTAGTTAAGCATTTTGACTAAGGTTCTTCCTTCCTTGCAGGTTCATGTCTACATTAGATAAGTCGAACAATAGGTATTATCTGGGAGCTGCTCCCAAAGAAGATATTGCCCTGTAAGATTTCTCCCGTGACATTCAGATCTGCATCTGTCATCAAGTGTGCACAATACTGATTTTTTTTCTATGCAGACAAATTGCCACAGCCACAGGTCCATGTGGACCCAATTGTGATTATCTCTTTCGTCTTGTGGAGGCCTTGAGGGAAATTGGTGCGCATGCTTTGTTTTGAATTTATATATGGGGAAAGTTGCTATGTAATTGGGCTGATTAGAGAAATTTGAGCAGGTCATGAAGATAAGGATGTGACTGAGCTAGCATCATCTGTAAGGAAGATAATAGATGAACGCAAGATGCAGAATAAGCAATCAAATGCGTCACTGAACCCTGTGAGTCTGTTCGCAAGTCAAAACCTTGTACCCAAGCCTCATTTAATGGTTCCTGCCCCTGTCCAAATGGGTTCTTTGCGACACAGTCCAAGGCTCCTGAAGAGTCAGGCAAGGTGATGTTGTTTAGGTAGTACCTGCAGCATATAGTAGCTGGGGCGCACGTTTTCTCAACAATTTGAGTTTAAATTTGGTGGATTGTTGGCTTGGAGGGGGTATGTTCAAAGTACCTCGAGTTTATAACATGTCAGAAAATCCTGGGATGGAACATCACACCCTAGCACAGGGGAAGGTGGCCTTCCCTCATGCTGAGTTTCTCCCCTTGCACGCTGAGATGCCAAATTTTGTTCTTTGCCGTATTGGCATTATTTGGCTGTGGGTTGAGTGTCTCCCACATTCTCAATTTGTATACGATGGGGTCATATTATTGTCAATTTAATAGCAATTGTATTTGGTTACATATTTCCTCTAGGTGATTTCTTTTAACGAGTTGGTCTTTCAGGTCGTTAAAGTAACTTTTACCGAACTAAAGATTGCGTTGCAAGAAGTAAACGCTTCTCAAGGTTCCCTGATTGTTATTGAATCAGGAAAATCAAATCAGTGATTTCCTGGTTGCTTCACTAGTTGAAAACCGTGCTTAGTGGGAGACGTTTTTTATTGCGCTTCTTGGGTGCGCAGAAATTGCTGCATTATGTTCTCTGCATAAATAAATTTACAAATGAGGTCAGGGAAGTATGCTGTGTAGATGAGTATATTTACATTTGGTAATAGATTGTATGTTTCGGCGCACATATCTGATCCTCCTCCCTGCATCCTTTTGCTTATGTTTATCAGGAAGTGGTTTCTGCATAGAATATTAGATTACTAGACGTAAGCTATGTACAGGAACTGTCGATAAGAAACAGTGAAATCAAATAGGAGAACTAAGCTAGTCGTAGTCTTTTTGGGCAAGATGATCCCTTTCATATTTTTTCCATGCTTATCATGCTATCCGGTAAGAGCTTTGAATAACAAGTTATTCAAAACAAAGGAAGGTTTTTTCCATCTTGTTTAGCTTATCATGTGTTAGAGCATCTTGAACATTGGAGAAATGCAAGCTTTCATTTTTTTTTTTGGGGGGGGGGGGTAAGGCTGCCACATAGACAAGCTTGAACGTGGCAGATATATAACTAGAGGGAGACGTCGGATTCCTGTGATGTATAGAATGTGCTTGACTAGCTATATTGACAGGTTTTTTGACTTTTAGGAATGTTTTTACTTTGCAATGTAGTTTTCACACATCTCGTTTATTTGTCATGTTGTTTCAACTATATCGTGACTACTGTTTTGGAGAGTGGTAACAAATACCGAGTAAATGAATGTTTCTGAAACAAGAAAATTTAGGATTTGGAAATCTGAAAATAGACGGACAGCGTGCCCAAACAAAGCATATTTATGCTATTGTTTTGATCTTTCATCAACTAAGCATGATCATAATAGGGGTGGCATTGATTTTAATCAAGGGAAAGGAGTTTCTGAATGAGCGAGGTCTAAAGAAAGCAGTGGAAATTATGTGTAACTATTGTTATGGAAAGGCAAAACAAGAAATAAAGAAGGTATTCCATAGCATACGTCAAATCAAGACGGGAAAGAATTAAATAAATCGAAAAAGCACACCTTGAAGACACGTTGAACTCAAGACGTTAAGCTATTATTATGGAAAGTAAAATCGGAAAAAATAGAAGTTTTCTCATAGCACATGTTGAACTCAAGACGGGAAAGAAGTTACCCAACTACATTGATATGAAAGTTAGGATGTGCTTAGTAGTTCGGTAGCACATTACTTCAAAGTGTGTAGGCAAGGTAAATGGACGTGTTCTGATGATAGTCATCAACGGTAGTTTGGACAACATTTGAGAGCTGGTTGTGCAATAGATTATCACTGTTCGGATTTTTCTTTTGATGTAGCGAGAATGGATTTAGTTGATAGTGGAGTCTTAGGAGAGGAAATTGTCACGGTGGCTTACATCTTAGTCTTTGCATGAGGTGATGGGTATTCAGAACTCTTCTGATGCAAGAACAAGGGCATCAATATTATCGCTTAAACACCACAATAGACTTGGGTGATTACACTATATGGTAATCATGATGAACAAAAATTTATTTTGAGACTCCAAAAAAATGAAGAATGATATAAAGACTTCGATGAACGGACAAAAATAATACACGTGGATTTGTGGAATTATTGATTTTTTTAATATAAAGGAAGTTCGGCATTAGCCTACTCTCCCAGACTTGAATTAAATAAAGAAAAGTACAAGAGAAGGGGACTAGTGCCCACAGGACCCCTCAAATCCCACAAAGCAGGGGAAGCTTTTACAGAGCTTAGATGGCCTCCAAAGAAGGTTAATCACCCTCTCATCACCCTCATGAGGGACCCACTTGGGTTTAAGCTTGTTATTGATCAAAAGGAGTACTTGATGATGCTTGAAGGGGCGGGATTTCTTACATTTAACAATCCTTTTGCCAAGGAGGAACAAAGATTTCTCAATTGACCACTCTTTGGGGGAGTTGCCGAAGTTCAGAGCACATCTTTCTCGCCAGATTTTCCAAAGGACCTCCCCTCTAATGGCATTCCATAGATTCGCGGAGCAGCCGATCGCTTCTCCTAGCAGGGATTGCTGCCAGCTGAGATGTTTCTGAAGTCTAATTTTCTTTCCAACCGTCTGCTAGAGTTTGTTGGAGTTGGGGCAGGTAAAGAAGATGTGTGAAACATCTTCGATAGATCGGTAGCAACGTTTGCACCAGGGAGGGATCCCACAAAATTTGCTAGCCTTAAGGTTGGTCCAAATTCCATGATGAAGAATTTGCCATAAGAGGACAAACTTTTTGATTTCTATGAGGAGGTGCCAGATAGCCATGAACTTCATGTCCCACCGAAGCCGCGTCCATGACAGGCACCACTTCTTGTTGAGGTTAACCTGATAGTCAATCGTTTCTTTGATGTTCAAGATTTTTGATAGGCTATTCCCATTGTGCCATTTGAGACCAAGCGAGCTCGACGTGTCGTGTCCCATGAGAAGGCGAACTTTGTGTCGGTCCCATGCAAGACATCTGCTTTGCAAAGTGTTCCATTCTTCGTACGAAATGTTGATGCAAGGGTCAATATCCTCGAAGTTGATCTAGCGGTTGGTGTCTTGTTTCCAGAGATGTTTCCATTTTTTGAAGCCTTTGTTCCATAACTTCTTGGCATTTTGAATGTTCCAAGAATCCACACTCCCGATGCCCTGGATCGAAAACCAGATAGTCGTTTTTTCTGATACCGGCTGCCCACTTCCAATCATCACTAATTCTTGTGTAGCTTTTGAATTTATTCCAACTCTTCCATAGGGAGCACACAAGATTAGAGCCTTTCGGGAAGACGGGGATCGGGGAAAACAACAAGGTCAAGATATCAAGATTCTTCCAATTTGGGAAACCCATGAGAGCCAACTGGTAATTGTTTCTGAAGATCAACTTGGCCCACGAGGCCTCCCCGTTGCACCACGCCTTAATCATCCATTTGGCCACCAGTTTGTTAGCCATGCACCCAATGTCCAGGATACCAAGTCCCCCACTATCTCTATGGTTGGTGCAGATGGACCATTTGATTCTAGGCACTCCCCTCCTATTGTGGTCGCATGTCCAAATGAAGTTTCTACAAATACTATCCAATTTGGACAGATCTTGCTCTTTCCGTCTCCAACAAGAAAGGAAATAAATGGTAGATGAAAGGAGAAACGTGTTGATAACCATAACACGACCAGCAAGATTGATTTGCATACCTCTCCAATAGTAAAGCTTGTTTTCAAGTTTGGTCAGCACCCAGTTCCATCGTTGTTCCAAAGAGATGCCAAACCCCAAGGGGATCCCAAGAAGTCGAAAAATTTGGCCGTGCGGAATGATTTGACAACCATGATCAATGAGAAGGTTGGGCTGTGACCCAGCAATAGCTCTAAAGGCGGTCTTAGAGTGGTTGATTATGGATCCAGAAGCTCCACAAAAAGTAGCCAGACACCTCCACAACGTCTCCAGGCTGGTACTATCATTGTGAACAAACGCGTTCAAATCATCAGCAAAAAGTCTCATGGTGATCTGGCTGTGATCATGAGGGCAAACGGAGGCCTTTGATATTACCAGCTTCCACCTGATGCTCCACCAGCTTGCTAAGCCCTTCTATGGCAATGGCAAAGAGAAGGGGAGCCAATGGGCACCCTTGTCTGATAGATCTTCTAAGTTTGATCACCTTCGAAAGTTTGCCATTAATGTTAATTTGGGTCGAAGCGTTTCCGAGAAGGGTCGCGATCATCTTGGTGAATTTTTGACTACATCCAAGATCTTGGAGTGAGTGCAGAATATAGTCCCATTCCAGCCTGTCGTAGGCTTTATCAAAGTCGATCTTGAGGAAGACCACGTCTTGTTTAGACCCATTTGCAAATTCAAGACCTTCCCAGATATCTATAATGGTTTCCAAAATAGACCTACCTTTGGTGAAACCTTTTTGATCCTCGCTTAACCATGCTCTCAAGTGGCAAGAGATTTTGTTGGCAATGACTTTGGCGATGATCTTGTATCCTGTTTGGAGCATTGTAATAGGAAGCCAGTTCTCTATTCTATTCTTTTCCCCTTTTTTGTGTATTAACTTGATAATGCCATTGTTGAGACAAGAAGGAAGTGCGCCAAACTTGAGCGCCTCTTGCCAAACCAGACGAAGAGGGTTGGCAACCACCAACTTGAAGGATTTAAAGAACTCATTAGTGAGCCCGTCGAGTCTCGGGCTTTTACCAGAAGGGAGGGCAACAATGACCTCAATGATTTCTGCTTCAGATATAGGGGCATGTAACAGGGAGCGAAGGTTGGGTGGTATCCTATGGGGGGAAACCCTAGAAATGGTTGCCATACAGTCCCTTCTATGGTGGGAGAGGGGGTTCGAGGTCCCCAGGAGTCTCGTGAAGTGCCCTTCAATGATCCCAAAATTTTCTTCATCCGTATTGCATACATTGCCATTTAAGTCTAGCAATAAGGGGATCGATTCTCTGGTATGTTTCCTTTTAAGGATACGACACATATCTTTGGTGGGTTTGTTGGCTTTGCCAGCCCACCACTCCTTGAAGAAAATTAGCAAATTTTTCCTTTGAATTTCTTCCTCGCATCTTAGCAGCGCTCTGATTTTTCGAAGACCTTTCTAGGCTTGAGATTTTCCTTTGTTCACTTCCTCCTCGGAAAAAAAAAACCACTGGTGGTTTTTAATATAAAAATACTATTCTCAAGAGACTAGATTCGAATTTTTTCCCATGATGGATTTGTGGCTATTAAGAGCCATTGGATAATTCTCACGAACGACTGAGATTGTAAAGTATGCATCTGTCAAAAAACGACAAAATTGAACACTCAGTGTCCTTGGGATCGTGGGTATTTCAAGCCATTGGATCTTGGAGATGGATGGACGCAATTGAGCAATGTGGGTCTGGCAGAAAAAGACAAAATATAGCAATCATTCACTTGTAAGATATGGGAAAAAGGAAGTGAGAGAGTGCAATCGCGTGGGTACCTTACATCTGCCGGATCTAGCTCACGAACGAACCGGATTGAGGCTACTTTCCTGGCAGAAAACGACAAAATAAGCCTTATTAAATGCATGGCAAGTGGGAAAAGCAGGAGAGAGAATGCATGGGGATGCGAATGAATCTAGTCCATTAGATTTCTATCAATCCGACGTCTCAAATTGAAATGCCTTCAATCCAATCTTAAAGAGATCTTGAGCATTGGATCAATGGGCTTATCGAACGATGGAGATTGAAAGGTGCATGCATTTCTTTTTCTCAATCTTGACCATTGGATTTCTTGCATATCCAACGGCCTAAATAAAATTTTGATGACGAAATTTGAATTTCGTGGTTTTTGAAACCACTAAGTAAGGTCTACCATCACATTTTGGTTGTTTTGACCAGTCCAAAACCAAGGAAAACTAGGCCTAGCCTACTTGATTGAGGCCCTAGACTGTGGCCACCACCCTCCTCTCATTGGTCCATCACTAATCACCCCTTAATCTAAAAGGCCCATTCAGGGTTCATTTTTTCCCCTAATGGGTGTTTATCGTGCCCCACGGACTATCGCGATAGACCATCAGTGGCGATAGACAGAGCTCTATCCTGATAACCGGAAACCAACCTGCGATAGACATGACTGCTGACGATAGACACCTTTGCCGACGAAAGACAAGACTGCTGGCGATAGACAAGACTGCCCCCTAGTGGACGATAGACAGTACTGTCGGCGATAGACACACCTTCTCTGCACTGGATAACTGAAGTGGACCTTGAAGGCTATGGCAACCATGGGCAACCCCGCAGAGTTGACGATGGACCATGCAACATACTCAAGCTCACTATGACGCTGATGATGAGTTGTCGTTGACGACATACCGTGCGTTGCTCTCTAGCAACTCCATCTCCGCTTCTACCTGCGCTTGTTCTTAAGTTGAATCATCCGTCGCAGAAGCTGATTATGGCCGTCGGAGGAGATGACCACGGTGAGACTTCAGCAGCGACACGCAGCGCCCTTTGATTCGTGGAATTATTGGTAAATAAAGGAACTATTGGATGTAAATGGGTTTTACAAATATAAGTTCCAACTTGGGAAAAACTAGTGGTACCCATCTTGACGTTTGGACCTAAGAACTTTGCAATAAGAATGAAGAAGGAAGAAGTCATAAGGCAAGAACTTTGCAATACGAATGAAGGAAGAAGTCATCAAGGCTCAAAAATACCACGTACTCGTAGGAAGTATTTACAAGCAAGCCAATCAAGGCGTTTTGACTTATTGTGTGGAAGAGTAAGAGCATGACAAATGGTTGCAATTAGCACACTTAGGTGCACTAACGCAAGATTATTTGAATCATAGAACCCTATAGACATTGAAGCAATTAGGCATGTGTTGACCAACCATGGAAGTGGATGTCTATAGGTTGCTTAAGAATTATCCATCTTGTAATAAAAGATCTCCAGTTGAACATGCTACCTTGTGTCAAGTGTTATTAGGCATGTGTTGGCCAACCATGGAAGCTGATGTCTATACATTGCTTAAAAATAATCTATCTTGTATTAAAAGATCTCTAGTTAAACATGCTACCTTATCAAGTGTCCATAATACCTGATTTGAGTAGTCATTTAGTTGACTTCCATGACCTAGAAGCTCCCATGCAGAATATATCATCATTGTTGCTATAGATTATCTTACCAAATGGGTAAAAGCCACCTAGAGAAATGATGCACAAAGTATGGTGAAGTTCTTGTTTGAAAACATCACAATGTACAAATTGCCTATAGAGTTTGTGAGTGATCGAGGAACTCAATTTTTGAACGAATTAATTGAATATCTACTACAAGATTTCATGGTGATTCATAAGAAATTAGCACCATATCATCCACAAGAAAATGGCTAAGTGGAAAGTACAAACAAGATCTTATGTAATGTATTGATGAAGCTCATGGATAATAAATAGTCTGATTGGGACAAACAACTCCATGTTTTTTGGGCATATCGAATGGCTTATGAAAGGGTACTCAATACAACTTGCATTCAAATGGTATTTGGCTAGAATGATGTGCTACCATTAAATTTCTTGATACCCATGCTAAGTGTAGCACAAGAGCATCAATGGATGGGTCATGAACTATCTTAAAGGATAATGGACTTATAGCACTTAGAAGAGACTAGATTGAGAGTAGTAGTAGCCATATACACAATGAAGAAAAGACAAAAGGCTTATTTTGATGTGCATGTGAAAGAAAAAGGCATCAAAATTGACAATTTAGTATTGGTTTACACTTCCAAAAAACATGATCATAAGTTAGAAAAATGAAGTTATGGACCTATGACTATCAATAGACTTTCGACAAGAAATCCTGTGCAGTCAGCCACTTTAGAAGGAGATGTAAGGCCAAATTATATTAGTGTATGCAGAGTTAAAATCTATCAAGAGCCATTAAAGGAAGAGATGCTTAAACGATTCAACATGTCTAAGAAACATAAAGCGGATGAGAGAAGAATTTGACAAGAAGCTGATGTAAGAGCTCCAGAATGCATTAAATGTATGAAGCTAATATGATGGGGCTTAGGTCAGTATATGAACATCAATGTTGAAGGGATTCATCTTGTGAATGTCATCTTTCGATCAGATGCCCCCAAGTATCACATGGAGATGTGCCAAACAAAGAGGAATACCTCTCCTAGCATAGTGGATAGATGTCCATTTATTTCTGTTGAGCTAGGATAGGGCACTACAATCAAGAGGATCAGGGCTTTGATTGACTCAAGAGTTGCCACAAGTGCAATTAGGTGTTCCTATTGTCAAGACATGAACCTACAAATGAATCCAATGAAAGCTTACCTCATAGGGTTAGGAGGTGTGGAAACCCATTGCATTGTTGAGGTGGAAGTTCCAATCTTTATATAGGACATCCCCTTGATAGTAAAGGTATTAGTTTGCCATGATGAAGATCTTACAAAACCTTTGATACTGGGTAAAGATTGGATATATGACCGCAATTGACTTGAACTTTCAAAGATGTCTTCTATAGGTTTGGACTAATAAACACCATATGATGATAGAGTTAGAAACTCTTGAGACCTCTAGCTCCGAATCAATAGTACAACTAAAGACTCATGGGTCTTATAACTCTCTATCTACCATAACGTTGGGGAATCTTGAGCTTTTGGGAGATAAATCTGTAGTAGAGCTGAGATCTTCGGGCCCTCTAGTTTTGTATCCAATATAAATTTGGGTTCTCTCAACATATCTAGATTTCAAACTACCATACATTTGGAGACTCTTAGGTTCCCTGGTCACAAGTCCACTTATGATGCATGTACCCATACGTCCATTGTGCAGAATGCCTCACTCCCTAATGGATAGGTCATGCAAGTGTTGGAGCCCTCTTCTTTTCCAAATATGAGTCTGTCACTAACAAGTCAATCACAAAGGCGTAGGTGCTGGAGTTAGACGTCTCATTAGGGGAAAAAATGAACCCTGCATGGGCCTTTTAGATTAAGGAGTGATTAGCCATGGACCAATGAGAAGAGGGTGGTGGCCACAGTCTAGTCCCTTAATCACATATACTAGACATAGGCTTCCCTTGTTTTTGTGTGGTCAAAGAGCTAGAAACCATCTAGAATTGGTGGTTTTTCTTAGAGGATGGTTTTGAGAACCTCGAAATTCACTTAGAGCCATTCAATTCATAGAAGATCTAAGGGCCACGGTTGAATTCAAAAAGACAAGGCGCAGATGAATTCTCACCCTTGGATTAGCTTGAGATTGAATGGATGCGATCCATTGAATCATTACAATAGGTGCCTTTTGGAGAGAACCGTTGGATTTTGGGTGGAATCGAATGGTGGATTTTGAATTCTCTGAAGTTTGAGCACTTAGCTTTGTAGCCATTAGATCTAAGAACCATCCGATGGCTTGGATTCAGCCCAAAAATAAAAAAGGCACCTTTAAATGGTAGCCACTAGATGCCTCACATCTAACGGTCTGAATGCATCCGAAAAAGAGGCTCAGCCCCATTTGCGCGCATCCATTAGATCTGGAATGATCCGATGGCCGACCTTTTTGTAGAGAGATTTCAAACTTCTTGTCCCCACTCCCACGAGTTCTCTTCTATTCTCTCTCTACATTAAAGTATACTTTGATATACACCATTGATTCGGTCAATCTAAAGGCTCACAGAGGCTCATGTATGATAGAAAAAAGAGGATATTTCATCTACATTATTTTATTATGCAATACCACTAGTCGTTTCTTGTGGCTCCTTAAACTCATGGATTAAGCATTTTAATCTCTACAAATTAGGGAACCTTACAAGGCCCATGCAGGGCTCACTTTTTCCCCTAATGTGCGGAAGCACGTAAACAACACAAGGAAGAAGAAGAAGCTTTGAGCACAACACACAATACTTAATGTATTACTAGAGAATGTACAAAGATAAGTAGCCCATTAGGCCAATAGGCGTATATACAAGCCAGGGGAAAAAAACCTCCTAAAGAGGGAAAAAAGTACCCCAGTGATCCTAGTGTTCACACACATCACTACCTAAATATATCAACAAATCTCCCCTGGGAGTGATGCGGTGAACAAGTAGCTAGCACTCATGTATAAGGAAGTGCCAAGCTATATGGAAATCACTCCACAAAAGGAAGTAAGCCCAAAGCTTTGCGGAAAGCTTCAAACTTCTCCCTAGGCAGAGCCTTCGTGAAAAGGTTTGCAATGTTCTCCTGCATGGGCACATATGCCAAGCTGATCTCCCTAGCAGAGAACCTCTCCCTAACATAATGATAATGCACCTCAATGTGCTTAGTGCAAGCATGGAACACATGGTTCCTCGCAATTGCCAATGCGCTTTGACTATCAGTGAAGATGGTGGTGGAAGAAGACTAACCAACACCCAAATCAGCCATAAGGCATCTGAACCATACACACTCAACAGTCGCTATGAAAGCTACCCTATACTTAGCCTCACAACTGCAAGTGGCCACAGTAGGCTGCTTCTTGCTCAACCAAGATATACATGAGCTACCAAGCATGAAGTAAAAGCCACTAGTGGACACACAAGTGTCATATAAAGCAGCCCAATCAGAGTCAGAAAAAACATGCAAATCTGGCGGTAGTGATCCCCCCTTGGGATAAAACAAACCAAGTAGTCAAGTACCACTGAAGTAGCGAAAGGTGCGCTTAATTGCCTACTAATGCTTGACTCTTGGGCAATACATAAACCTGCTCATCTGTGAGACAACAAACTGAATATTTGCCCGAGTAATGCATAAGTAAATCAGGCATCCAACAACCTGCTGATAGAGGACAACATCAAATGCATCTCCAGCATCGTGAAGACTCAATCATAAACCTGTCTCCATAGGAGTTGCAATAGACTTACACTCTTCAAGGCCAAAACGCTGCAATAATGTGTCAATATATTTCATTTGACACAAAGCCATTCCACCATCAACTTGCATAAACTGAATGCCCAAATAGTGATGCAAATGCCCCAAATTAGACATCTCAAATGATGCATGCAAATCAGCCTTAAAATCAGCAATATGCTTCTCAATAGGACTAGTGAGCAGCATGTCGTCAACATAGACAAGAATGATTAGAAGCACATCATTAGCATGCTTAACATATAAGGTGCTTTCAGTTGGATTTTTCTCAAAATCATGTGCAATCAGATAGGCATGCAACTTCTCATACCAAGCATGTGGTGCTTGCTTTAAACCATGTAATGCCTTCTTTAATCTCCATACCTAGTTTCCATGCCCTTTCTGCACAAAGCCACGAGGATGAAAAACATACACTTCATCATGCAAGTCACCATTCAGAAATGAAGTTTTAATGTCCAACTGATGTAAATTCCAACCATGATGGGCTGCAAGTGCACAAATGCTCCGAGCAGTATTCATACGGCATGTAGGTGCAAAGGTCTCATCAAAATCAATGCCTCTTTCCTGTGCATAACCCTTTGCAACAAGCCTAGCCTTATACCTATCAACTCTTCCATCACGCTTACGCTTCCGCTTGTAAACCCACTCAGTGCCAATGGTCTTCTTGCCAAGAGGCAAGTCACATAAAGGACAAGTACCATTCTTCATTATAGCATCATATTCAAATTGCATAGCAACCATCCAATTTTCTGAATTTCGTGCTTCCTCAAATGAAACAGGCTCATTCTCATCAAAGAGACTAGATGCAGCCATAGCATAGCAATATGATGCAAAAGAGGCCCTATGAGAGCCTGATCCAATACGATATGACAAAGATGCATCTAATTTGCTGTCATGCAAAGTCTGCACCAACCATTTTGGCATAGTTTTTTCCTCCTCAATGTCAGCTCTCTCATCAATAAGTGCATCATGTAAATCTGCATAAGAAATGGGATCATCTGCATCATCACATGAAACGTGCAAAGGTTGAGAAGTTGCCTCATTAGGACCAAGACTAGACTGCCCACGTGTAAAAAGAGGCAACAAAGTATCATACATGTCTTTGGAGCTAACAGATGTCTCCATAGTACATGAAAGAAACTGAATAGCATCTTCCACAAAAACAACATCACAACTAACCAAAATGTGTTTACTCTTTGGATGATACAGATGATAGCCTTTACTTTCAGAACTGTACCCAACAAAAATACATTTTACTGCTTTATCATCCAATTTTCTGCGATATTGTTCAGGAACTAATGCATATGCCAAACAAAAAAAAACACACAGATGAGAAACAGATGGCTTGCAATCATGCCAAGCCTCATATGGAGTGATAGACTACAGTGCTTTAGTGGGATACTTGTTGAGTACATATGCTACACACATGACAATCTCAAGCCAAAAACTGTGTGGTAAAGCCTGACTCTTGACCATACACCTTGCCATCTCCATGAGTGACCTATTCTTTCGTTCAGCAACTCCATTCTGTTGAGGTGTATATGGCATTGTACATTGGTGTTTTATCCCATGTTCAACCAGAGATGCATTAAAATTAGAAGACATATATTCCCCCCCTCGATTAGAACGGAGGGTGCCCATTTTACATGGTGCCAGATTTTCAGCCAAAACGAAAAACTGTTTGAGGCACATGAACACTTCGGACTTTGCCTTCAATGGATATACCCATGCATGCCTAGAAAAATCATCGATGAAAGTCATGAAGTAAAGATAATTTCCAAAAGAAGGTGTCTACATAGGACCACAGACATCACTATGTACAACCTGCAATTTTTGAGTAGCCCGAACTGAACCATCTTTTGGAAAGGTTGCATTTTGACCAAAATATAGCCTTCACAAACATGTTTTGCGGGTGCCTCAAGTTTGGGCAAAGAGGACACCATTTCAGATTTCTATAGGCGTAGCAAACTAGCGAAATTCAGATGACCAAAGCGTGCATGCCAAAGCTTTCCATCTGACATAGCCTGAGAATCATGTATTGCACATGCCAAATCATTTATAGATCTTTCATAGTCTATGAGCTTATACAACCCACGACATAAAATGCCAGAAGCAATAATCACATCACCATTTGACAGATCATGAACTGTACATCTGTCATCAACAAATTTCACAACCTAAGCCAATCTTGGCTAATGCAAAAACTGATAACATATTTTTCTTGATCCCTAGCACAAACAAAGCATCTGACAAAGTGAAAGAACTACCATCAGCAGTAGTCAAAATGATCTTACCAACTCACATAACAGGATAAGAGGATTTTTTGGCACATGTAACAATATTCCATGTAGGGGAAGGCTCGAGTGAAGAGAAGAAACTGTGGTGTGAGGTAATATGTTTGGTTGCCCCACTGTCAAAGTACCAAACATCTGAGTCTACTATGGACATGCACTGTTCATGAGAAGATGGTTCAAAATTGCAAATAGTAGTAAACGCCCATTCTTCTTCCTGCACAAGATTAGCAGACTCTATTTTTGGTGTAGAGGCTTCTGCAACAACCATTCCAGCCTCTTTCTTCTTTGCCTCTTTAGCAACCAGTTTTGGACAGTTCTTTATATGATCATTTCCTTTACATTACTTGCAAAATAATTTCCACTTTTCTGATTTCTTTTCATCTTTTTCTTCCCTATTTGATTGTGCAGAATTAGCAGATTTTTGCTTACTAGTTGAAGAGCTCCATTTTCCTTTGCCCTTCTGACTAGCTAGGAAAGCTTGATCTCCAATAGGCATAATGGACGTGTTCTCCTTGGATTGATCTTCCTGCAACAGAATATAGACTAAGCCTTCAAATGACAAGGCATTTGGATTTCCTTTCATCATCAACCGAAGAGTAGAAGCAAAACTTTGATATGAATCAGGAAGACCATTCATAACGGTCTACACAAGTGAGCTATCTAGTATAACCTCATCAGCGAAAATCAATTGTTCCTTCAAGTCTTTGATCTTTGTTAGAAAATTGTCCATAGAATCACCTTCATTCATGTGCTCACTCTCCAACTGTTTTCGGGGGTACGCAACACGAGCCTCATTCCTAGCTTGGTACAATGTGGTAAGTGTACCCCAAGCATCCTTAGCTATTTTACAAGAGTGAATGTGAGGAATAATGGCATGTTTGACAAACAAAGCTATCAATGCATGTGTTTGGGCATCTCTGCCATCCCAACAAATTTTCTCTATAGTAGGTGCAATAGAAACCGCAACACGAATAGGAATATGCAAAATATCATCATCTTTGACACCTTCTGCATCAGCTTCAGTACCTGCAGTTGTAAGAGTCGCAGGTGTGATTTGACATTTTTCAACACCTTGCACAATGTTCCACAGTCCTTTTGCAACCAATACATGTCACATAATATAAGCCCACAACGGGTAGTTGGTACCATCCAACTTATCCCCAACAGCCAACATACGAAATACATCACTGCTTTTAGCCATGGCTGGTGAGTAAAATACCTTGATGTAGAAAATTGATTGTATCTCAAAAAGTTGAACATAACTGCCCAGATGAGTTCTGCTAAACCTATAGCAGACTTCGAGACGCTTATACTGGTGAACCGAAACATGTATATATCTTTGGCACAAAAAGATGAAATAGCTTGCACAAGCTCTGAAACACCCTGAGTATGCTCACCAAATTTTGTGCGAATCTGAGACTACAACCAGAGAGGTGTAGACGATGCCCTAGATGAAGCAGCGACCTGCTCTGATACCAATTGTTGGAGTTAGACATCTGCGGAAGCACACGAGCAACACAAGGAAGAAGAAGAAGCTTGTAGCACAACGCACAATACTGAATGTATTACTAGAGATGTACAAAGATAAGTAGCCCATTAGGGCAATAGGTGTATATACAAGCCGGGGGAAAAAAAACCTCTTAAAGAGGAAAAAAAGTGCCCCAACAGTCCTAGAGCATTCACACACATCACTACCTAAATATATGAACAGTAGGACATAACCATAGAACAAACAAAAGTCGCAACACTTGCATATTACTTTATCGATTGACCAATGAAAATACCCAGTCATTTTAGGTAGGAAGCAAATCTGGGGAAGAAAGGGTGAGTCATCAACTTCTGCACCTCAAGCAAATCCAATAACAAATAAGCAAAAATGGAATCAAAGTAAAAAACCAAAGATGATGGAGAAAAATTGACCACAATTAATTTGACGAATGTGGATGCCTAGGCGGTCAATGATGGCATGCCCTAATTGTTCATAATTTGGGTTCTACGACCTACTTACAAGCTTATATTTCCCCACCCCTTTCATAAACCTTTAGGAAATTTCATTCTTCCCCTAATCATGCTTCTACCAAAAAGAAAACCTTTGTAAACCAAAATCCATATAACTCATATCCTAGAACCGCATGGAAATGGGTGCCTAAATAGCTCCTAGTCCAAGCAAGTTCATTATCTTCTAAGGAATTTTATACATCAATAACCTCATCTTGTAATCCCGTAAGAGAATAATTCACTTACAACCAACTGTCTAACAAATTTGTACATCCTAAACCTTGTAATATATGTAAGACTTACCACACTCATGCTGAGATCATGCATGATTCCAAGTACGTATGTAGGTAGTCTAGTAACATGCACTAGACATAACAAGATCATTGTGCACTTTTACTCCACATCGGGCTACAAAGGAAGCATGTCAATATTGGAAAGGGACTGAGGTCTCACCATATGGAGATCAAAGTTTAATTCCATGCTAGTGTGTTCTCCTTGGGTAGAAAATCTTTGTAAGCAACAATAATTTCAAGATGCAAGCAAGTGATCCCCTTGCACTAGGTCCTAGCTAGAGGCCTATGGACTACAAATCTTTTCCCATCGAAGAATTAAGAAAGCAAGTGCTTAATAGATGTTGTGCCATCACTATAATCATTTAATGTGCCTCACTTATGAATTTTGATTGAAAGGTCACTTACTCATGGTGAGTTGCAAGCATTCAAGAGTAGTTGAGCATCTACATTCGAAACAACCAAAAGAATGTGCAACACCATTCCCTGCCTCCAATTGATGAAAACTTCACCCTCACCCTAATCATCACCGCAACCATCTTTCATCGTATCCCCACCCTGCTCACTGCCTCACATATGTACTAACATTGAAGAACACTTCATAGTAGCCTTTTTGAAAGGCACCATTGCATCATCTACCCTTACCCCGATTCCTTCAATACCATTGAAAATCACTCCATTTCCACCACCTATTCAACCAACACTAGCTTCATTTCCCCCTCCATTCAGCCCCCCTTCCCATCTACTATTTCATTGGATTTTCTCTTTAGTACTTGACCGACTAAGCACATGCATTCTGTTGGGGGGAAATATCTTTTCATCCCAGATTGCCCTAAATCCCCGCTTCAGATCAATTGCTACCCAAATTGTCCAATTTTTTTCTACATTTTTTTCTAGTTTCACAAGTACACCATCATGCACAACACCCACTGTGCCACTATTCAGTATCACCATGGTACACATAACCATGTTCGATGCCATGGACATATCAACTCCCACAACACCACCACCATGACCACTTCACACAACCCACAACCCTCCCTCCACAAACCTCACCACAACTCACAAACATTTCGTGCACTTATATGAACACTCATTGAACCTACAAGCATATCTTCATTCATTATATATTCAGAACGATTTGTTGAATGCATGATACACAAAGCTTAAAGAGACACATCACATGTTGGAAATCCAACTTGAGGATCAGAACAAACAAGCAATTGTAGAATTGGAAGAGCTCCTTAGAGCTCAGATGGAATGCAATGCCAAATTAATGCACAATATGAGATTGCTACATTGCCACCTCACTACAACAAGAGAGGAGAATCAGAGATCGTAGGAGCAAAACAAGGACAACTTTGAAGCAAATCTAAACACACTTGGCATGCGGGTCAATCCCACTCGATTCCAAATCATGTCACAAAAAGAAATTAAAGTTATCTTTGAGGATTATACAACATTGTTAGAAGCACATCATCAGCTCACAATGAAGTATGAGACATTGAGAACCAGACAGGTGCCCCTACCAACACTGATAAAGGATGGGCCAACCACCATAGAGCCTGTTGTACCCATTGAAGTATTGGATGAGCTTGAAAATTTGCAAATGAAAGTTGATACATTACAAGAAGAGGTTGCATCGCAAATGCCCCTTGAATGAATAGCATCACCCTCTCAAGTTGTTGAGCTGCTAGAACTTGTCAGGATCCTTGTCGACTATTCCTATGAAGAAGAGTATGAAGCTTAGATTGCAGTTAATATCAAAGTCACTGATGAGGGCCAAGATACTTTCAAAGTACCATGATCGACTTTAATGAATCCAATCAAAGAGCTCAGATGCACCCACTTCGCAAGGGTGGAAGCACAACTATAGGCAATGGAAGTATTTGAAGAGACTACCGTGAAGTTGGGCTACTTTCAAGAGATTGTGCCTTGCAGATATATATCTACAAATGAAATGCGATACATGCTATTCTCCATGAATCTTGTTGAAAACAATAAAAAATTAAAATGAGTATTAGGAAAGATACCGACTCATGACATCCAGTTCCAATAAGAGGATTTGCCTCTAGAAGTAAGAAAATGCACCATTTTCCAACCTAACTAGTAGGCACAACTCCTTCAAGAATACTAAAAAATGATGCAAACCTAGATGAGGGCACCTTTACATCCTCTATATAATGCGTGCTATGGCCCCGTACCTAGAGAATGCTCTTGGCTAGATTTCACTAGCAAAATATAGAATGACCCAAATTTTTATGACTCGTTTAACTATTCCTTTCTTGCACCACCATAGGGCCCCCTATGGTAGCATACATGATGGCCACAATAATACACTTGCTCCCATGACTACATAGAATGATGGATGTGGTGGCACAAATGCAACTCAAGATCTTTGATTTAATGCAAACCACCTTTACGGAGTTCAAGAAAAGTAAGGCCCCACATGTATTGGCACAAGCATTGAGCATAAAAATCTTGCTCTCGTTTACAACATGAGAACCACAGGCTATACAAATTTGCAATGCATGTCATTGTCGGATACAATATGTCCTAGCCTACTACAAACAAACATTCAAAGAAATGGTCACACAAGATTTTGGGAATACCATTCACAAGTCTTCATCTCGTGGCCAACACATCTAATAAATTATTTGTTTGTGCACAAATGCAATAGAATTTGATACTCCTCCTACCATTTATTGGACCAAACTAGAAGCTAATCTTGAAAGAGTCCATCACATCAATGAGAAAACCCTAGCACACGACCTTCTACAAAACCACATAGATCATTCCCTATAACATGAGCCTATCAAGGACGACAAACACAAGAGGGAGGGGAGTGTTGATGGTGCTAAAGGAGCATGAAATAGACGCCGATGCCAAAAAGTATGTAAGGAGTGTATGAGAAAGGATACAAAAGGCTGAGGAAGGCCAAGTCTTCATTATTCAAAGATAATGTCCTTTTAAAGATCACAAATATAATTCAACATTCAACAATGATTTTTATCACTAATTTTGTAACATAAATCTCCAAGGTTGTAAACTATTGCTCCATTTTGTGCAATTCAAGGAGTCTTTGAGCTTAAGGAGCTTAGGTAGAACCCACATATCAAATTCCATGATTTTTAGAGTTTTTTAGATGCCCCAAAGCTATTTAAATCAAGTATCCAATAGCCTACTGATAGAGAAAAACATCAAATGCATCTCCAACATCATGGACACTCAATTGTAAACCTATCTCCATAGGAGTGGCAATATGTTTATAGTCTTCAAGGCCAAAATGCTGCAATAATCTGTCAATATATTTCATTTGACACAAAGCTATTATGCCATCAACTTGCATAAATTGAATGCCCAAATAATGATGCAAATGCCCCAAATCTATTGGAGGAGATAGTGGATAGTCTTGAGAGATGAAGTGGTGCTGTAAAAACCTGCTTCACGCCAACCAAGAACAAGTGGTGGAGAGTGTAGTAGGCCCTCTTTGGCTTCCTAATGATCACAAATTGTCACTATGTACTTTGGAACATGATCCAATAATTAATGGATCAAAATAGATGATTAGGAAGTTGATCCAAGATCATAAACTTGCTAGTTTAGTCTCTGCGCATGTTCAGTAGAATGAACAATGCTCTTAGTCTGCTAACAATTAGTTAGATTCCTTTTGGTGGTATCTAATTAACTTAGATAGCTACTAGTAATGAGTTATTTCACTAAAAAATATGGACTACACACTGAGAATGATGCTTAGCAAATCACAGGACTAGCCCGGCATTGTCAGGGTGCTTCAAAATGCACACTAGATAGTAATGATTAGAAGATATCTCACGATTTAGTGAAGTAATAACAATGAAAATTTCTAGCCATGGAGTAGAAAGTATGGTGATTCTACATAACTTTAAATCACATCAAATGATCAACCATGCACTAAGAACAAGCTCTGAGAAATTCATTGTGCTGAGATGGTCATAGTAGAGAAATGAAGTAGAGATATGATCAATGTATATGCATTAAATCACATAGTAATACAATGTCATTGGCAATGTTCAGTTGCACAATGTGAGGGTAGTGAAGTGGCTATGAGATGAGCACACTAATCACTTAAGTACCTCTCAAAATGATCCCATAATCAGACTCATCATGCAAGTCTTTTTGATCTGCTTTTATAGTTGAGTTTGAAGCTAATCTTTGAATTCAAACTCAAATGCTCACAAAAAAGTGAGTCCTAAACTATAGGATATATTATCTCATCGATCATCTACCAAGTAAGTCATGATTTGATTCCTCCTAACTCCTCGTGACAGGAGTGCATTCCGCATAAACACTTTTACAAAGATAAAAAGTAATGACACTTTTTTTTACAAGAGAGTGATCATATATGAATATATGAAGTTCATGTTAGTTATCCAAATTTGTGGGCTTGGTCTCTTTGCATCACAACTCCACCTCAAGCCTAACATGCTCCTTCTTCATTCCTCCTTGATTTCATGCAATCCAATCATCATCTTGAAACTCTTCATCTTAGTTCCATCCAAAGACTCTGTGAGTATATATGCATATTGCAATTGAGTTGATACATAGGACAATTGGATGTCCTTGTTAAGCAATTTTTCTCTTACATAATGATAGTGCACTTCAATGTGCTTCCTTGCATGATATACATGATTAGCATCCAAATTAAGTGAATTAGTTGGTTGCTTCTTTGATGACCATGATATAAGATTTGATCCTACAAAGGACAAGTATCCTAAGGTTCTCCTCCTATCATCCTTGGAGCGAGCCCAATCTGCATCAGAGTACATCTTTATGTCCAAATCAGAAGTGAATGGGTAAAACAATCCTTCATCTATGGTACCCTTTAGGTATTTTAGAATCATCTTAGCAACTTCGAAGTGAGATTTTTGGTGTATGCATAAACTGACTTAATGTACTTACTCCATAAGAAATATCTACTCCTGTTAGGGTTGCATAGTTGAGACTCCCAACAAGTTTTTGATAACCTATAACATCCTCAAGAAGTTCTCCCTCATGAGAACTAACTTTATGATTGAGTTCCATGGGTGTACCTACACTTTTGGTGTTCTCCATCTTGCATTTTATCAACATATCATGAATATACTTGCTATGAGTAATGAACACACTAGAATTTGTATACACAAGTTCTAATACAAGAAAATATGTTAGCAAACCAAGGTCACTAATTTTAAATTCTTCCATCATTTGAAATTTAACCTGCTTGATGCAATTAGCATCATTCCCTGTAATGATAATGTCATCCACATAGACAAATAAGTAAATAACTTTTGAGTTGGTCTTCTTTATGAATAAAGAAGAATATGCTTTGATAGCAATAAATCCTTGATCCTGCAAATATGTAACTAGCCTATGGTTCCAAGCTCTAGGAGCTTGCTTTAAACCATAGAGTGCCTTCCTTAGCTTGCATACATAACATGTTTTGTCTTTATCTTCATACCCTCGTGGTTGAGACATGTACACTTCTTTTGAGATCCATCCATTTAGACATCCATTCTTAACATCTAACTAATATAGATTCCAATTTTTAGAAGCAGCAACACTCTCCAAGTCCCTAATTGCTAGCATCTTAGCCACAGGTAAAAAGGTTTCTCCGTGGGTTTGAGCAAACCCCTTTGCCACTAACCTTGCCTTGTACCTATTTATAGAACCATTTGAATCCTTCTTGATTTTATATATCCACTTGGATCCTATTACCTTCATGCTTGGCTTCTTGGGAACCAAATCTCAAGTATTGTTTTTCTAAGGTGCTTCAACATCTTCCTGCATGGATTCTCTCCATTCCTTCTTCTCATTGGATTCTTCAAATGAAGAAGGTTCTTCTGTCATAGATTCTTTAGTGATGTACACAGAATGCTTGGTGACTAATGATGTATCATAGCCATACCTTATGGGTTTTTTACTCTCCCTTTAAGATCTTCTGAGTGCTTGGTTGGAAGAATCTGGAGTGTCTTCCAATTTCTTGAACTTGGTCTTGCCTTTGGACTTTCAAGCCTTGAAGTCAATCTGTTCTTCATCCTTTGAATTGACATCCTCTGGTATTTGTTGTTCCTCTCAAGTAAGAGTTGGAAAATCACTTTCCGAATCATAGGGTAACTTGAGCTTCATGCAATCATCTTCAAAGCATGAATTATTTTCATCAAACACCACATCCCTACTAACTTTAAACCCTTTGTTACTGGGATTGTACAACACATAGCCCTTTTGATGTTGTTCATAGCCTATGAATATACACTTTTTAGCTTTTGGATCAAGCTTCCCTCTAATTTGTGAGGGTATATGTGCATAAGCAATGCACCCATAGATTTTTTAATTGTCCAATGAAGGTCTCCTACAATTCCATGCCTCATAGGGTGTCATTCCATCCAAGGATTTGGATGGGAGCCTTTTAACTAAGTATGTGGTTGTGAAAACAACCTCTGCCCATAGGTAGTTCAACAATTTCTTTTCATTCAACATTGATCTTGCAACCTCTACTATCAGTCTATTCCTCCTCTTTGCTACTCCATTTAATTCAGGAGTGTATCTGGTTGTGAACTCTCTCTTTATACCTTTTTCCTATAAGAATGAATCAAATTCATGTGAGAAATACTCACCACCTCCATCAGATTTGATCCTCTTCAAGCTTCTACTTGTCTGGTTTTCAACTAATGGAAAATACTTTTTGAAACATGTAAATACTTCATCTTTGTGCTTCATGAAGTAAAGAATTTTCCATCTACTATAATCATCTATAAATGAGACATAGTACCTTGAACATGAGATTGATGGCTCTGTGCTAGGACCCCACATATCAGTGTGCACAAGCTCCAAGTAGTCTTCATACATATGCACGCTTCTATTGAATGTTTTCCTGTGAGCCTTTCCAAATTGGAATGCTCCAAATTTGTATATCATGTGTTGCTTGGAAACATTTGGAATGCCAAGTACACTATGATCCTTGCCTATTCTCTTTAGTGTTCTTTCACCTATATGACCTAGCCTTTTATGTGATATCTCTAGTTTAGATAGGGTTTGATTCTTGTAATTGAAAAGTGCAATATTTCTGGTAACTACAACTTCAAATGTAAAGAGTCTACTAGATTTATCGCCTTTTTCAATCCTCTTGAAGCCTTGTTGAGGGTCTTCCATATATACTCCATGCCTTGTGAATCTGACCTATAAGCCTTTCTCAACAATCTCCCCAACATTGATTAGGTTTTTTATTATAGTTGGCACGTATAAAACCTTACTTAAGAGGTTCATGTTACCATCAGAAGCTTTGACATTCCCAATTTTCTTAACAAAGTGTCTAGTTTCGTCACCTTTCTGCACCTCATGCTTCCCTTTAGGTTCTTCATGATCATATAACAATGCTACATTTCTAGCAACATGATTGGAACAACCAAAATCAATATAGAAAATGTGTTCATCATCTTTACCTTGCTTAGATATCATGTTCATGATCAGTAATGAATCCTCTTGGTCTTCTGTGTAGTTGTTATAATCTATTCTACCTCTGAAGCCTCCTTGATAGTTGTTGTTGTAGCCTTGATTGTAGTTGTGATGGTAGTTACTTCCACCATTGTTGAACCTGCCTCTGGGTTGTCCATAGCTCCCTCTATGGAAGCATCTTCCCCTCTGATTCCTTGTGTTCTTGAAGCATTCTTCTGTGGTGTTTGGTTAGGCCACAAATATTGCAAAGTGAAGTGTTGCAAGATCTCCCCTACCTTGCTTTCCTCCTCTGCCCCTTCCTCTAGTACTTGTTCCTCTACCTGTGAAGTTCACTTGAGAGGAACTAGCCTCTTCTTCATTTTTTTTGCCTTCACCTTTATCCTTACTTTTATTTCTATCTGTATAAAGGGCAGATGATTGGTTACCTTTAGAGTTGTCACATTTTTGTTGAGCTTTGTATCATGGGTGAAGAGATGTCCCATCAAGGTATTGAGGTCAGGTATCTCCATATCCATATAAAGATCCATTGCTATGGTGAAGGAATCCCACTTATCATCAACTTTGATGCCATTTATGATCTGCCTTACTATATGTTCTTCTATCTCTTCTCCAATGCTTGCAAGCTGGTCAACCACATCCTTCATCTTGGTCACAGAATCAACTTCACTTTGTTTTGGTTGCTTATTCTGGGTTTTAAAATCCATCCATACCTAGTTCTTCCTAGCTCTTGTATTTGATGAGAAATATGAGGAAAGTACTTCTCAAGTCTCTTAGGAGGTCTTGCAATTCCTAATGTGAGGTAATAAGAAATCAGATATTGAGTTAAGTAGGTAAGACCTGGCAAGAGCATCCTTTGCACACCATGTGGTCAGCCTTTCTTGTTCTTCCCTTATGGGTTAATGTTTGCTCCTGAATGTTGACATTTCTTCATCTCCTGAGATGTATCCATATAAACTTCTTCTTTGGAGGTAGTCTTGCATCCTTAGTGACCATGCTGGGTAGTTTCGTCTGTCCAATTTGTCAATGAATGATAGAAATCCATCTCCCATCTTGCTTGTTGTTGCTCTGATACCACTGTTGGAGGAGATGGTGGATAGTCTTCAGAGATGAAGTGGTGCTGCAAAAACGTGCTTCACACTAGCCAAGAACAAGTGGTGGAGAGTGTACTAGGCCTCTTTGGCTTCCTAGTGATCACAAATATTCACTTATATACTTTGGAACATGATCCAATAATCAATGGATCAAAACAGATGAGTAGGAAGTTGATCCAAGATCATACACTTGCTATTTTAGTCTCTGCACATGTTCAGTAGATTGAACAATGCTCTCAACGTGCTAACAATTAGTCAAATTCCTTTAAGTCATATCTAATTAACTTAGATAGCTACCAGTCATGACTTATTTCACTAAAAAATATGAACTACACATTGAGAATGATGCTTAGCAAATCACAGGACTAGCCTGACATTTTCGGGGTGCTTCAAATTAGAGACCAGAGAGTAATGATTAGAAGATATCTCATGATTTAGTGAAGCAATGACAATGAAACTTTGTAGCTATGGGTAGATATTATGGTGATTATATAGCACTTTAAATCACATCCAATGATCAACCACACACTCAGAACAAGCTCTAAGAAATTCACTGTTCTGAGATGGTCATAGCATAGAAATGAAGTAGAGATACGATCAATGTATATGCATTAAATCACATAGTAATACAATGTCATTGGAAATGCTGAATTGCATGTGGCGTTAGTGAAGTGGCTATGAGACGAGCACACTAATCACTTAAGTCCCTCTCAAAATGATCTCATAATTGGACTCATAATGTGAGTTTTTTTGATCTGCTTTTATAGTTGAGTTTGGAGCCAATCTTTGAATTCAAATTCAAATGTTCACAGAAAAGTGAGTCCTAAACTATAGGATATATTCTCTCATCAATCATCTACCAAGTAAGTCGTGATTTGATTCCTCCTATCTCCTTGAGACAGTAGTGCATTAAGTATAAGAACTTTTACAAAGATAAAAAGTAATGACACTTTTTTACAAGGGAGCGATCATATATGACTATATGAAGTTCATGTTAGTTATCCAAGTATGTAGGCTTGGTCTCTTTGCACCAACAAAATTAGACATCTCAAATGAGGCATGCAAATCAGCCTTGAAATCAGAATATGCTTCTCATGAGGACTAGTGAGAAACATATCATGAACATACACAACAATGATCAGAAGTACATCATTAGCATGCCTAACATATAAGGTGCTTTCAATTGGACTGTTCTCAAAACCATGTGCAATCAAATAGGCATGTATCTTTCCATACCAAGCATGTGGTGCTTGCTTTAAACCATATAATGCATTCTTTAACCTTCACACTAAGTTTTCATGCCCTTTCTGCACAAAGCCACGAGGCTGAAAAACATACACTTCTTCATGCAAGTCACCATTCATAAATGCTGTTTTGTTGTCAAAATGATGTACATTCCAACCATGATGAGGTACAAGTGCACATATGCTATGAAAAATAGTCATTCGGCATGTAGGTGCAAAGGTTTCATCAAAATCAACACCTCTTTCCTGCACACAACCCTTTGCAAAAAGCCTAGCCTTATACATGTCAACTGTTCCATCAGGTTTACACTTCAGCTTGTATACCCACTTAGTGCCAATAGCCTTCTTGCCAGGAGGCAAGTCACATAAAGACCAGGTACCATTTTTCATGATAGCATCATATTTAGATTGCATTGCAACCATCCAATGTTCAAAATTTTGTGCTTCAAAAAATGAAACAGGCTCAATCTCATCACAGAGACTAGAGGCAGCCATCCCATAGCAATGTGATGCAAAAGAGGCACTATGAGAGCCTGAACGAGTACAATATGATAGAGGTGCATCTAATTTGATGTCATGCAAAGTCTGCACCAGCCATTTTGGCATAGTTTTTGCCTCCTCAATATTAGCTCTCTCATCAACAAGTGCATCATGTAAATCTGCATTAGAAATGGAATGATCTGCATCATCACCTAAAACCTACAAAGGCTAAGAAGTTGCCTCATTAGGACCAGCACTAGACTGTCCACCTATAAAAAGAGGTAGCAAACTATCATACATGTCTTTGGAGCAAATATATGTCTCCTTTGTACATAAAAGTAAAGGCTGAATAACATCTTCTATAAAAACAACATCACGGCTAACCAAAATTCGTTTAGTCTGTGGATGATACAGATGATAGCCTTTGCTTTCAGAATTATACCCAACAAAAATACATTTTTCTGCTTTATCATCTGATTTCCTATGATGTTGTTCAGGCACTAATGCATATGCCAGACAACAAAAAACACAGATGAGCAACACATGGCTTGTGACCATGCCAAGCCTCATATGGAGTGATAGAACTTCAGTGCTTTAGTGCAGGGACACCTGTTAAGTACATACCTCACCATCTCCTTGAGAGAACTGTTCTTTTGTTCAACAAATCCGTTCTCTTGAGGTGTATATGGCACTGTACAATGATGTTTTATCCCACATTCAGTCAGAAATGCATTAAAGTTAGAAGACATATACCCCCCCCCAATCAGAAGAGAGGGTGCCCATTTTACATGTTGATCGATTTTCAACCAAAACCAAAAACTGTTTGAAGCACATGAACACTTCAGAATTTTCTTTCAATCTGATGAAGAATCAATTATCTAGTGCTCTAGACCTCCCATCAGACAGTAGGAAATTATTGTAGAACAAGACTTTAAACTGTTCCCAAGTCGTGGGCTCTTTCTCATGTTGTTCTATCTTGTGCCACCTCCTATGGGCGACACCCATAAGGTTATTAGTAGCCCATTGAATCTTATGCCTATCTTCCATGATATGGCGTAAGTGGAAGCATTCCTCCCACTTGCGGAGCCATTGCTCAACAACATCAATAGTCCTAGCACTTGTCGAGCCATGATATCTAGGTAACTTAAGGTCCTTAAGCTGCTATTGAGCCTCTTTGACTAGTATGCTATCTCTAAGGACTTATGGAGCTTGATGCTCGCCTGGAGCATCTACCTCCATCCCTGGAAACTCGGTCTTAGGTGTCACTTCCTCTTTCTTGGAGCCATACACATGCTCCAAGATGTCATGAATTGCACTCTGTAAATGTCCTATCCTAGCACTCATGGTCTTTATGGGGTTTGAAGTGCGCTCACCCCATGAGTGTATTAGTCCTAACTGGTGAAGAGGGTCTTGATTCCATGCTAGGATAAGGTGTAGGTATTTTTTATGCTTTTTATGATTTTTATGTTTTGTTTCTTTTTTTTAATGCTCTATGTACACCTAAGATATCCAAGTGGCAGCAAAAATAGAAAAATCACAAGCCTTTGCATTAAAAAAATCGTAGAAAAGAAACTTTTATGGTTTATCTACTTTTCATGCATATGCATGCTAAATCTTAAAACTTTTGACAACACGACGTAAAAATGAGAATAAAAAAATAAAACCAAGTGCATTACACAGACTTCTCCAAACAAATGATGCCGCAGACATAATATATACAAAGATACCAAAAGGGAACTACACACCCATGCAATAACCCTCATGCTTGTGGCATGGTATAACAACAAGAACATTATAAGTTCTTATATTTGTACTTGCAAAACCAAGTGCTAACTATACCGGCAACACTACTGTCACACCAAGTGCTTACCAAGTGTTATACCATGTATGCCATGCAAAAATGCTTGTCTTATGTGCACCATGATGCATGAAGAGAGAAAGACTGCCTCAAAATTGACCAAAAAACTTATCTTAAGGTACAAAAGCTTTATGTGCAGGTGTGTGCAAGTGCTGGAACTGATCCACACACTCTCCCCTTGCTTCTCCAAGATTCTCCGGATGATAATTGCATCAAAGAAGTTCTCGAATGGGGGTCCTCGATGTTAAACAACCAAGTTTGAAGCTCTGTACATGTTTGAAAGTGGATCCAAAAGGTAACCATTCATTTGAGAGCTCTCATTTGGAGTTGATATGAGAAAGATATGGCTAAATAAGTGAAGCTATGTAGTGTTTCTATGTTAAGATAGATGGGCTTGGCTTGTGAGAGCACCGAAAAACTCAAATTTTTTTCTATCTATAGACCTCCTTCAGCCATGAACAAGTGCATGCTGGGCATATATCCCACATCTGCTACTCTTAGTGCTTGCCACAAGTATATATAGCTAAAGAGTTGCACAATACCTTCACAACAAGGAAGAGAAGAAGGAGCCTAGCTCAAGCTATGTCACCTATCCTCTACTTCTATGTGTGCATGGGGCAGGTTCACACCTCTCTGCTCCTTGAGCATCGAGCACATGTGAGCTCCTTGCTCCTCTAGGAGGCTTTGTCCTCCCTTTCTTTTACTTCAATGACCCTCTGCTATCTCCTCGCAATGATGGCTCTCTTAGAAGCACGATAAAGACAACAAATCATCTCGATTCCTTGAGGTTAAGTCATGAAATTGTGCAAGAATTCTTCCAAATCTTCCTAAAAATGCTATGAATACCAAATGTAAGCAAGACTTGTGAATGGTGTGTGTGCCACTCTCCTCTCATCCATTATATCCTCTTGCATTCAAAATAGTAATGATCTGGAATGGTCTAATGCCGCCATGTGGCCATCATGTAGCACTCATCCCCATTACCATTGAATACCTTAGGATATCCCCCGAACTTAGGACCTTGGCTATGGCTAGTGCTTGTCCCACACACACATGGAATGGTCTCTGTAGACCAATGTTTGACATAGAGGCACACAATACGATATTACAAGATCGCTCTGCAGAATTACAACAATGAATCACAATACTTGAAGTAGACAATGAGAGTCTTCAAGATGAGTTTCATATGTCACATGAAGCACACAACATACTCAAGAAAAAACTTTAAGATATAGGTACTGAGGCTTTGCAAATGGTTGAAGAATAACTCCACACTCAAATGGACACAATTCTAAAATCCAACACAACATGGTGCTCCTCCTAAGACATCTTGTAGCGGCTCAATAGGAGAATAGATGTTTGAAACTACAAAATCAAGAAAATTTAGTAGCGGCCATAGAGAACACACCAAGGGCACCTCTAAGTCCATCAAAGGTTCAAGGCATTCCCCTTGAGAACATAAAAATTATACTAGAAGATTATGCCAATCTACTGGAGGCACATGATAAATCAGAGGACCTAAATCAACTCCAGCAACAAAGAGAGTCAGAAGCTATAAGTGCTCTACATACCGCAACATCATCCTCTCTAGTCATTATTTACTTGGCTGCACTAATGGAGCTACAAAAACAAGTTACCAAGCTGCAAACTAGGCTACTACAATACAAATGACCACCATCCCCACTTGAGGCTCCAACGAAAGAAGAAATAGTCTCCATTCCAATGGAACAAGCATTTGAAGATAGTTACGAACCACAACCCGTTCTTGGTGGATGGATAACCACAGAAGGCCAAGACACCTGTGAAGCTCCTTGCCCCTCATGGTTAAAGCAAGTGGAAGACATTGGGAACACCCATGAAGATCGCACAATGGTGCAGAATCAAGCCATACAGGTCGTAGAAGAAACAATGCTGCAATCAAACTACTTCCAACACCTGGCACCTAGCCGACTCATCACGACCTTTGAACTCCATTACATGCCCTATTTTGTAATTTTGGCTGATTACAATGCAAAAATTTAGAGAGTCATAGGGAAGACCCCCACCTATGCACAATTCCAACCAGAGGACTTACCGCCAACTATATGCAAATACATGTATATGCACATCCACATGCATGCGCATTCACATGCATGCACATGGATGCAAATGGAAATGCATCCACATACACATGCATGTTTGATACATATACACATGCATATACATATACACATATACATATACATATACATATACATATACATATACATATACATATACATATACATATACATATACATATACATATACATATACATATACATATACATATACATATACATATACATATACATATACATATACATATACACACATATACATATACATGCATATACATATACACACACATACATATACATGCATATACATATACACACACATACACAAGAACATGCACATACTCATACACACATATACACTTATACATGCACATGCACATACATACATATACACACACATAATCATGCACATACATACATATACACACACATACATATACTCTTAGGTACACACATATGAATGAATTATATAATTAAAGTATTAAAACACATATACACATGCACACACACATGCATATACCTACATATACACATATACATGCACATACACACACATACAGATAGAGTTATACATATACATGCATATACATATACACACACATACACAAGAACATGCACATATTGATACACACATATACACTTATACATGCACATGCACATACATACATATACACACACATACACATGCACATACATACATATACACACACATACATATACACTTAGGTACACACAAATGAATGAATTATATAATTAAAGTATTAAAACACATATACACATGCACACACACATGCACATACCTACATATACACATATACATGCACATACACACACATACACATAGAGTTATACATATACATGCATATACATATACACACACATACACATGCACATGCACATACTCATACACTTATACATGCACATGCACATACATACATATACACACACATACACATGCACATACATACATATACACACACATACATATACACTTAAGTACACACATATGAACAAATTATATAATTAAAGTATTAAAACACATATACACATGCACAAACATGCACATACCTACATATACACATATACATGCACATACACACATATACACATAGAGTTATACATATACATGCATATACATATACACATACATACATACACATGCATATGCACATACTCATACACACATATACACTTATACATGCACATGCACATACATACATATACACACACATACACATGCACATACATACATATACACACACATACATAATTAAAGTATTAAAACACATGCCTAATATAAACAATTATAACAATCAATAGAACAAAACTCTTCATTACTTAATACCATACACACAATTCAAAACATAACTGAAATGAAAAATATATAGATAATATATATATATATATATATATATATATATATATATATCAATGTAAATACATATAATCCAATGTCATAATCAACTAAAATCCTAATAATCATCATCATCATCATCATCATCATCATCAGCAATATCATGATCATTCTGATCTTCCTCATCCTCATCGTCATGATCACCCTGTGACGATCGAGATCGTCCCTCCTGTGTCTGTCTCTCCACCTCATCCATATTTGTCTCTCCATAATACTCCTGTATTACATATAACAAACATAAATAAATAAAATAATTAAATCATTCATAAAAACAAAATAATTATATAAAATTTAAAAATACCCACAAAGGCATCAGGATGATCTTGCATATACTCGCCCAAACGCCGATATCCAAAATGTGTAGCATACTCGATCTCCTGTTTCGTAGGATATCGGCCATAATCCTTCCACTACAATGAAACAAATAAAAAACATTAGTTGCTTGCATTTTAACTAAAATAAAAAATATACTCACAATAACACATATACTTACAAACGTAGCTACAAAACCATTATGGCCCATTTGGCCTAGGTGCGATGTGTGGCCCGACTCCACTCTCTTCTTTGCAGCAGCCTGTTTATTCAAGAAAAAAATACATAAATAAAATGTAAAAAAGTACTAAAATATATAAAAATTATAAATATAAACTATTAAGTTGTGTACCTTCTGCTGAAGAAATGACTCCTGAAGACGTAGCTGTCTACAAAAAAACTGCCACATCTCAGGTGGTATGTTAGCTCGCCTCTTATTTTTTTTGACCATACAATATCTCCTGTTAATTTAATCTCAAACAGAAAAAAAAATCAGAATACATACACATATATACACACACATACACATACACATACACATACCCACATACACATATACATGCAAACATATACGCATGCATATATGTATACATATACACATATACATACATATAACATAAACACACATATACATATCCACATATATACGTACACACACATGCATGCATATACACTCATTCATACAAAATACATGCATTTATCCCACAATAATGTGTAGTTGTGTATATGTGAATATGTGTGTATGTGTAAATGTGTATATGTGAATATGTGTGTATGTGTAACTATGTATATGTGAATTTTTTGTTTATGTAGATAATCAAATTATTAATATCAAATACCATTATTTGTAGATTCTGATCAATCAGATGGAACTCCACCACCGTCTCCTCATCGTGCAATGACTTTATACTATAAGTATATGAAATATTTAATTTTAAATATATTTGATGGATACATAACTTATATTTTTTTTTATGTTTCTTATTATGTGCAGATTCTGATCAATCAAAGGGTACTCCACCACCTCCTACCCATGCAACGACTTCACATGTGTCCTCCGATAGGAATTATGATGAATTTTACTATGAAGAGCATATTATATGTTGGTGTAACTCTTGTTATGGCACGTATCGAAGACCACGATTGGAATGTATTGAACATGAGGCAGAGTATGGTACTTTTGAGCGTGCACCATCACCTAGTCAACGTGATAATGCTTGGGTATGTATTTTTTATATATATTAATGTCATTATTTTATTTAAAAACCATATATAAAATCTTATTGTTGATATACAGGAATACTTGCTCGATGATGATGATGATGATTTTTCTCATAATGTTAATATACCTCGTACACGTCATGGACTTGCTGTTCATCAATTACAAGCAGAGGTTTCTAGAAATCCTCTACCTCCTGGTTTAGAGAATGAAACGGCTGGAGATTATCCATTGCCAGCTCGTGATCGTTCTTTAGTACAAACATATGATAGAAGAAGATATGGAGGATGGAATAGAGGACCACTTCCTTTAGATGGAGAGGTTTTCAACTTTTGGGGTAATCGCTATATGATTGCTCCATCCACTATTACTAATGCTGGTCGTGGTCTCTTTATTGTAGAGGATTTGTATGTGCCTCCGAACTCTGAAGTCACTCTTATGTCATTTTGTGGTCCTATATATGGATGGGGAGATTGGCATCGACTTTCACGTTATGTTCAAAGCATGAGTACTTATGGAATATGCTTGAACGCAGCATCCCTTACTAGTAGAAGGATTTTACATGCAGAAAATGAAAGATTATATATTGATGGAAGACCTTACACACATGGAAATATAGCAAGTTTAATAAATAGTAGTCAAGGGTTACATAATAGTTCAAGGATTAATTGCACATTTGAGGAGCGTGAAAATAGTCATGAATCACCATACATGAGTAGAGATGTATCAAGATACATAATTGTCAATGCTATTACTACATTACATGCTGGTGATGAACTATTAGTGAATTATGGATGGCGTAGACCTCCAAGAGCACCTTTTAGCTAGAGAGAATAAAAATTTTCTATCCATATTTAATAAGTTATATACTTAATTTTATATTTGAAGTTTACTTTTTATTCATTTATGGAATACTAATGAGTTTTATTTATATGTGTAGATTCCAACGTATGATGTTGATGATATTCGTCCACAGCATTCACAATTACCAGTAAGACCTCATTTATCAGAAGCTTCCATGAGGAGGCTACGCAAAACTAATCCTATGCAATATGCAAAGTTGAAAGATCTATATTCAAAAGACGATAAAGTACAAGATTTGTGTTACAATGATGAAGATGATGGCATGGCAAATTTTATTGAGGATTGGTATCAAAATGACAGTGAGAGCATTGATATTTCTAAAAATGAGAAATATCTTCGAGAGGAATGTCTAAAGCATGTATATGAAGGAAGTCGTTTGACACGACTAGGTGCGAGCTTACTTATTCTCAACCTTCGAAATTGTTTTGGATGGAGTAATGTATCTGTTTCGACACTATTAAGGTATAATTTTCAATTTTCTATCTATTTATATATATATGCATAAATAAATAAATAAATAAATAAATAAATAAATAAATATATACACACATATATATATATATATATATATATATATATATATATATATATATATATATATATATATATATATATATATATATATATATACATGCAGGTTTTTATTCTTACTTTAGATAAGGTAAGAATAAGAACTTGAATCGAATGCATACTTTTTGTCCGTGCATCTTTTAAAACTATTAATGCATCTTTCAAAATATTCGCAAAAAATTTGATTGTTTGGATTACAGGATATGATTGTTTGTTTTGGAGGATATGAATGATTTGTCGATTCACACATATGTTCAGTTTGAAAGTGTGAGAAGCGGATTTATAATTGTTATTCAAAGAATTTGGCACTATTTATAGGCCATACAATGGTGACCTGGATGAATCGCATGCACAGAGGTTACTCAAGAGACAACAATCTGATTATAATGGAGTAGTGGCAACAGGATTCCTCGGGTATGCAGTAAGCCTCTTGCATGTCATAAACCTGAAGTTCTTTGAATAAGCTGTATAAAAGTGATCCTCTCAAGTCACCATGATTTCCACTTTGTATCCTAAAGTTCAGATGCTCATCATTGACATGCAAGAGGTTTACTGCATACCCGAGAAATCTTGCTCTATCTTGAGTAACCTCTGTGCATGCGATTCATCCAGGTCACCATTGTATGGCCTATAAACAGTGCTAAATTCTTTGAATAACAATTATAAATCCGCTTCTCACACTTTCAAACTGAACATATGTGTGAATCGACAAATCATTCAATGAAGGTACATACTTCATATCCTCCAAAACAAACAATCGTATCCTGCCATCCAAAACAATTAAATTTTGCGTAAATATTTTGAAAGATGCATTAATAGTTTTAAAAGATGCGCGGACAAAAAGTGTCCATTCAATTCAAGTTCTTGTTCTTACCTTATCTAAAGTAAGAATAAAAACGTACATGTATATATGTATATTTATTTATTTACCTTTTTTAATATATCTTTTTTTGATAAACTTATAGGTTATTGTCTAAAAAGTTTTTACCAAGTTAGAATATTCTTCCTACCTCACATGATGAAATGAAGAAGATAATCAACAATCTTGGTATAGATTATCAATGTATACATTCATGTCCTAACGATTGTATTTTATATAGAGGTGCATATGCAGACTCTTTGACATGTCCCAAATGTCAATCTCCTCGATATAAGGGTGAAGAAGGTAAAATCCCAAAAAAGGTATTGAGACATTTTCCATTGGCTCCACGGATTAGACATATGTTTCAAAGCCTCGAATTATCAAAGCTTTTGACTTGGGGACATGATCACAAAAGTACTGATGGAATAATTAGAATTCCTCATGATAGTGTTGCTTTTCAGCATATTGATTCTACATGGCCTGAATTTGCACAAAATCCACAGAATCTAAAGTTAGGAGTTGCATTAGATGGGGTTAATCCATTCTCCATGAAATCCAGTAAATGGTCAACATGGCCAGTGGTAGTCATAAACTACAATCTTCCACCATATCTTAGCATTAAAAAGGAACATTTAATGCTTTCACTTTTAATCCTATGCAAAAGACAAGTTAAAGTTATGAATGTATATCTTGCTCCTCTCATTGACGATCTTCAAGAGTTATGGAGAGGTATTGATGTCATTGATGTATCGAAAAGCATCAATGAAAGACATATTACGGTTCGTGGTATTGTGGCTTGGACTATTCACGATTTTCCTGGATATGGTGTTTGTTCAGGTATTGATGTAATTTTTTATTCAATATGCATGTAAATAAATATGATTTAATCTAATGGTGTTTGTTCAGGCATTGATGTAATTTTTTATTCAATATGCATGTAAATAAATATGATTTAATCTAATTATATTTTTATCATTTTCCATGATACATGAATATCTACTAAGGGTTATAAAGCTTGTCCATATTGTGGTGATTGGTTGAGATCAATCTATAGTAAGAATCTCAACAAAAATATTTATCTTCGACATCGACGATTCTTGCCTGATGATCATCCATTAAGATCTAAAAGAGAAGCGATACATTTTAATGGAAAGCTTGAAACATGTCAGTATCCAAAACCTATGACGCCTATGGATTGGTATAAAAAATGGACAGATGGACCTCTGATAGATCCAGAAGCAGAAATCTTCAGTGATGATTCAGATAATGAGTATGTGAATAGAGGTAAAGGAAAATTGGCATTCGTAGAGAACATATCAATATGGTATTCTTTGGAGTATTGGAAAGAGTTGAAAGTATGTCATCTTCTTGATCCTATGCATATATTGAAAAATATTGATTATTCACTATGGCAGCATTTCTTGGACTAAAAGATACCACAGCATCAAGGAATGATTTGAAAGATCAAAAATCCAAACCAAAGTTATGGCCAGTTTTTGATAGACATCGACAAGAAACGACTTATGCATCTGTTCCTTGGGTACTTACAACAAAAGAGATACAGACTATCAACAATAGAATTCAATAGATTAAGACTCCTACAGGATATGGAGCATCGTTTCAAAACATGTTTACTATGGATGATAAGAGCTTATCTAGGTTAAAGACCCATGACTACTGGCATAACTTTTTGAAACATATTTTACCTTTGGTTATCGATGGATGTACAACGAAAGGAGTACGAGATGTGATCTATCGTCTTGGATCACTTATAAGGTAATTATGATACTTTTATATTTAATATGTATGAATATTGGATATCTTTTATTTTTAATTAACTTCTTTATAATTGTTTTTATGATATGTATAGGTGGATTACATCCAAAGAGATCGATAAAAATTCGATCCCACAAAAAAAACGTGAATGCAAAGAGCTACTATGTTTGATGGAAAAAGAACTTCCTACTTCATTTTTTGATATTCAGGTTCATTTATTAGTCCATCTTGTAGATGAGATAGAGATTGCAGGTGTTGTCAACACTCGATGGATGTTTTGGGTCGAGCGATTTATGGGAATACTAAAAGGTTATGTGCGACAAAGAGCAAAACTAGAAGGATCCATGGAAAAGGGTTGGATGCTTGAAGAGTGCATGTATTACGTTAGTGAGTACCTTGAAAGAGTTCATGAAGAAGCTCCATGTGCATGGACCAACGAGTCTTCTTCAAATATAACAGATGAGGTATTATCAGGTAAGGGGGTTCCATTCTTATTTACATTTCAAGAAAAAAATGATGTTTCTACTTTTGTAGCATATAATAGTGATATGCATGCAAGCATTCCTTAGCGAGTACGAGGAACTTCAAAGTCTCCGAAGTAAAAGGCGAAAAAACAAAAGATCTAGACGTAATCTCGATAATAACGAGATTACATATATACCTTCTTTCACGGATTGGCTATATAGTTGTTTGCAACGCGCCAACGCAAATAATGAAGAAATCTCAGATGAGCAAAGAGAGTTACTGATAGGTTGTGAACGAAAGGTAATTTTATTAAAATAATATTTTATTTTTTTGATATATGTATGTTAGTTTCTATTTACTAATTGAATTTATTTTGCATGCTCGAATGTTCACTAATATGTGGGCTTTTGGACAGCATATTAGAATCAAAGCCATTGATTCTTTATGTAAAACAGAGGATTCTAGTATTGTTGCTTCTTTCAAGCAACTATCACGTGCTAGCTCAAAAGACACGAACCTCATAGATAGTAACTTGGTTACATAGGAACTATTGTTGGTATCTACGAAATTTCATTTCGTACATTCAAACAGGTAGAAAAAAGTTTATATATTTTTTTTAGAGTTAGTTATTTTTTTAAGCACCTAATAATGGGTTTTTGTTGTTATATATTTTGATAGGTCATTTGGAAGGTTGACTGGTTTCGAGCAGAGTATAAAGGTAGTAATTCCACATTAAGAAAGGAATTATCTGGGTTTTGGGCAATTGATTCTTCTAAGGTAATGCGATCTACTAAAGAACCATATATTCTTCCTAGGCATATTGAACAAGCAATTTTTTATAAAAACCCAGATGCTCATCCTTGGTGGCAAGTCATTCATGTGCAACCTAGAGGTAGGTCATTGTTTGAACGGTTTATTGTTAGAGAGATTGAAGAAAGTCCTCTTGATGATTCAACATCAGATACTGATACATCAACATCTGAAATAGAAATTAGAATCATTATACGTGATAATGATACTAATCTTTTTGATGAAGAGGATACTTCACTACATGCTGATTCTACTGATGAGGAAGAGGAATTACCAGAAATAGATATTAATCCATCAATAGATGATGTGATCCATGAGAACATAGATTTAACAATAGAAGAAATAAATGAAATCAATAAGGATAATGAAGATGAGACTATATTGATGTCTTACCAAAATGATGGCAATAATGAAAACATATGAGCAGATTAGATAGTAAATTCTACTCTAGTTATCAATCAATAACTTGAAGCTTCTGAATGGATATCAGATAATGGGTTTTTTTTACTAACTTGAATAACGATGAATCCTACTAGAGAGATGAAATCATGTTCTTCTAAGTTAGAACATGAAGCTCGGGGGTATGCCTAATTATTTTATATATATCTTTATCTTCGAGGAGCAAATTTTTATCATGTATGTATGCATATGTGTGTGTATTCATGTGTATTATATGTATACATATGTTAGTATGCATATATATGTATTTCATGTATATGTATGTGTTTGCATGTGTGTGATATATGTATACATGTGTTAAATATGCATATGTGTATATATGCATATGCATTTATGAAAAATATTCATGTATTCATGTAATATATGCAAGTGTTTATAATTGTGTACATGTATATATGTATATGTGTATATGTGTAAATATGTACATGTAAATATGTATGCATGTATATATGTTTATGTGTGCATGTAGGCATGTATATGTGATGTGTACATGTATATATGTATATATGTCTATGTGTAAATGTGTACATGTAAATATGTTAGTATATATATATATATATATATATATATATATATATATATATATATATATATATATATATATATATATATATATATATATATATATATATATATATATATATATATATATATATATATATATATATATATATATATATATTTATGTGTGCATTTAGGCATGTATGTGTGATGCTTTATATATCTACTCCATTTTATATTTATGTATCCTATCTACATGATGTGTATATATCTTTACATATATTATGATCCTCGTTGATTCGAGTAGCTATATATAGAGCCATAAGGTTGGGAGGAGAGACATCTCTCTAGTAGGACGTCGGAGGTGTACATATACTTCAAACATATAGCTAAAAGGTTGAATAAGAGTTTTTAAATTAGGGATTTCAAAACCATAATATCAGAATTAGTGTTTTCAATTTAGGATTTTTGAAATAGGATTTATTTATTTATTTATGTGTATGCATGTGTTGTGTATGTATGTGTATCTATATGTGCATATGCATGTGTTTTGTGTGTATATATGCATGTGTATATGTATATATGCATGTAAATATGAATATATGAGTCTATGTGTGTGTACATATGATTATGCATGTGTATGTGTATGTGAGTATGTGTACGTGTATGTGAGTATGTGCATGTGTCTATGTGTATTCATTATATATGTGTAACATTGCATGTGTATGTGTGTGTAAAAATGTGCATGTATGTGTGTGTATGTATAAATGTGCATGTATATGTATATGTGTGTAAATGTGCATGTATGACGTATATGTGTGTGTATGCGTGTATTTATACCTCTAGTTTCACTCTCTCTCTCTCATATACATACATACATGCATAAACACACATACTCATATCCACATATATATACATAAAGGCAATGCATACCGTGCATTGTCGCGACGATGAGCCATAAGTGTCCGCATCTCTTTTAGACACCACTTAAGCGACCATCCTGTCCCAAACTCTGTCTCAAGTGAACTAAGTACGTATTTTTTATCCCTCTCATCATGCTCACTACAAAAATAAAAAACATAATGTAAATAAAACATAAGATATTTATTTCAATTTATATGTAAAACTTTTACTTACTTCCACGATAAGTGGACAAAGCGCAGGTAAGAGTCGCATAGTGCCCGCATTCTTCTCTTGAACTCCAATCCATTCCCTATGTACACAATGTTCCCCTCTGGCTCTATGTCGCACTCTAGTCCTAAGGTGCCTATGCTTTTTTTCATAGGCAACTCTGCTCTGCTATCACGTGCTAAAGGTGGTATAGGTGTCTTGAAAATAGATAGATAGAAATAAATAAAAATATGTGTTATAATATCATTAAAAAAGTTTATGAAAAAAAAACATACCTATGAGCAGATAGCTCTCTTCCTGCATGTGGAGCCGCAGAAGAGCCTTCGTCTGATCGCTGGGTAAGCATCTGGATCGTATAATTCAACTCCTCATCAGACATCTTTGAGTAATCACACATTATGGCCCCTAGAGTATTAGATGGAACTCTTGCTCTCATAAGACTTTTTATGAGAGTGAGTTTCGCCTTTCTCTCTCTACTGGGATCCATAATACCTAACATATAAAACAAAATGGTTAGAAATCAATATATATACGTGTACATATGTAAGTGTGTATGCATTAAGTATGTGTATGTGTGCATGTGTGTGTGTATGTATGTGTGTGTGTATGTATGTGTGTGTATATGTGTGTATGCATGTGTATGTGTGTGTATGCATCATTATGTGTATATGTGTATATGTGTCTATGTGTGTATGTGTGTGTGTGTATGTATGTGTATATGTGTGTGTGTATGTATGCATGTATGTATGCATGTATGTATGTATGTATGTATGCATATGCATATGCATTATGTATGTATATATATGCATGTATTTGTATGTGTGAGTATGTCTCTCTATGTGTGTGTATGCATATATGTGTGTATGTATGCATATATGTGTGTATGTGTGTGTGTATGTGTTTGTATGTGTGTATGCATGTGTATGTGTGTGTATGCATCATTATGTGTGTAAGTGTCTATGTGTGTTTGTGTGTGTGTATATGTGTGTGTGTGTCTATGTGTATGTGTGTATGTGTCTATGAGTGTGTATGTGTTCATGTGTATGTATGTATCTATGTGTGTGTATGTGTCTATGTGTGTATGTGTATGCATGTATGTATGCATATGTGTGTGTATGCATGTGTATGTGTGTGTATGCATCATTATGTGTGTGTGTGTCTAGATGTGTATGTGTGTATGTATATGTGTGTGTTGTCTATTTGTATGTGTTTGTGTCTATGAGTGTGTATGTGTTTATGTATATGTATGTATCTATGTGTGTGTATGTGTGTATGTGTATGCATGTATGTATGCATATGTGTGTGTATGCATATGTATGTGTGTGTATGCATCATTATGTGTGTCTATGTATGCATGTGTATCTGTGTATGCATCATTATGTGTGTATGTGTCTATGTTTATGTGTATGTATGTATCTATGTGTGTGTATGTGTATGCATGTATGTATGCATATGTGTGTGTATGCATATGTATGTGTGTGTATGCATCATTATGTGTGTATGTGTCTATGTGTGTGTGTATGCATTATGTATGTGTATGTAAGCATGTGCATTATGTATGCATATAAGTATGTATGTATGCATATGCATATGCATTATGTATGCATATGTGTGTATGTGTGTGTATGCATTATGTATGCATATGTGTGTGTATGCATTATGTATGTGTATGTAAGCATGTGCATTATGTATGCATGTAAGTATGTATGTATGCATATGCAATATGTATGCATGTATGTGTATGTGTGTGTATGTCTCTCTATGTGTGTGTATGCATATATGTGTGTGAATGTGTGTGTACATGTGTCTGTATGTGTGTATGCATGTGTATGTGTGTGTATGCATCATTATGTGTGTATGTGTGTGTATATGTGTGTGTATGTGTGTGTGTCTATGTGTATGTGTGTGTATCTATGAGTATGTATGTGTTTATGTGTGTGTATGTGTGTATGTGTGTATGTGTGTATGTGTCTGTGTGTGTGTATGTATCTATGCATGTGCATTATGTATGCATGTAAGTATGTATGTACATTGTATGCATATGCATATGCATTATGTATGCATGTATGTGTCTATGTGTGTATGTCTCTCTATGTGTGTGTGTATGCATATATGTGTGTGTATGTGTGTATGTGTGTGTATATGTGTCTCTATGTGTGTATGCATGTGTATGTGTGTGTATGCATGTGTATGTGTGTATGTGTCTATGTGTGCATGTGTGTGTGTATGTGTGTGTGTCTATGTGTATGTGTGTGTATCTATGAGTGTGTATGTGTTTATGTGTGTATGTGTCTATGTGTGTGTATGTGTTTATGTGTGTATGTGTATGCATGTATGTATGCATATGTATGTGTATGCATGTGTATGTGTGTGTATGCCTCATTATGTGTGTATGTGTCTATGTGTGTATGTGTCTATGTGTGTATGTGGCTATGTGTGTATGTGTATGTGTCTATGTGTGTGTATGTGTCTATGTGTGTGTATGTGTCTATGTGTGTATGTGTCTATGTGTGTATATGTCTATGTGTGTATGTGTATGCATGTATGTATGCATAGGTTTGTGTATGTGTGTGTATGCATTATGTATGCATATGTGTGTGTATGCATTATGTATGTGTATGTATGCATTATGTATGTGTATGTATGCATTATGTATGTGTATGTATGCATATGCATTATGTATGCATATGTATGCATGTATGTGTATGTCTCTCTATGTGTGTGTGTATGCATATATGTGTGTGTATGTGTGTGTGTGTATATGTGTGTCTATGTGTGTATGCATGCGTATGTGTGTGAATGCATCATTATGTGTGTATGTGTCTATGTGTGTATGTGTGTGTATGTATGTGCGTGTTTGTGTGTATGTGTGTGTGTCTATGAGTGTGTATGTTTGGATGTGTGTGTGTATGAATGTGTGTCTATGAGTGTGTATGTTTGGATGTGTAAGTGTATATGTGTGTCTATGTGTGTATGCATGTGTATGTGTGTGAATGCATCATTATGTCTGTCTATGAGTGTGTATGTTTGTGTATGTGTGTGTATTGTATGCATGTATGTGTGTGTGTGTATGTCTCTCTATGTGTGTGTGTATGCATATATGCGTGTGTATGTGTATGTGTGTGTGTATATGTGTGTCTATGTGTGTATGCATGTGTATGTGTGTGAATGCATCATTATGTGTGTATGTGTCTATGTGTTTGTGTCTATGTGTGTATGCATGTGTATGTGTGTGAATGCATCATTATGTGTGTATGTGTCTATGTGTGTGTGTCTATGTGTGTGTATGTGTGTGCACGTCTATGTGTATGTGTGTGTGTCTATGAGTGTGTATGTTTGGATGTGTGTGTGTATGAATGTGTGTCTATGAGTGTGTATGTTTGGATGTGTAAGTGTATATGTGTGTCTATGTGTGTATGCATGTGTATGTGTGTGAATGCATCATTATGTGTGTCTATGAGTGTGTATGTTTGGATGTGTGTGTATATGTGTGTCTATGTGTGTATGCATGTGTATGTGTGTGAATGCATCATTATGTGTGTATGTGTCTATGTGTGTATGTGTGTGTGTGTATGTGTGTGTATGTGTGCACGCGTCTATGTGTATGTGTGTGTGTCTATGAGTGTGTATGTTTGGATGTGTGTGTGTATGAATGTGTGTCTATGAGTGTGTATGTTTGGATGTGTGTGTGTATATGTGTGTATGCATGTGTATGTGCTTGAATGCATCATTATGTGTGTCTATGAGTGTGTATGTTTGGATGTGTGTATGTATATGTGTGTCTATGTGTGTATGCATGTGTATGTGTGTGAATGCATCATTATGTGTGTATGTGTCTATGTGTGTATGTGTTTGTATATGTGTGTGTATGTGTGTGCGCGTCTATGTGTATGTGTGTGTGTCTATGAGTGTGTATGTGTTTATGTGTGTGTATGTGTCTATGTGTGTGTATGTGTCTATGTGTGTATGTGTCTATGTGTGTATGTATGCATATGTGTGTGTATGCATTATGTATGCATATGTGTGTGTATGTATTATGTATGTGTATGTATGCATGTGCATTATGTATGCATATGCATTATGTATGTGTATGTATGCATGTGAATTATGCATGCATATGTGTGTGTATGCATGTAAGTATGTATGTATGTACGCATATGCATATGCATTATGTATGCATATGTGTGTGTATGCATGTAAGTATGTATGGATGTACGCATATGCATATGCATTATGTATGCATGTATGTGTATGTGTGTGCATGTCTCTCTATGTGTGTGTGTATGCATATATGTGTGTGTATGTGTGTGTGTGTATGTGTGTGTGTATGTGTGTGTGTGGATGTGTCTGTGTATGTGTGTGTATATGTATGTGTATATGTATGTGTATATGTGTGTGCATGTGTATGCATTATGTGTGCATGTGTGCATGCAACCTTATTTGTGTATGTGTGTATATGTGTGTGTATTTGTGTGTATATGTGTGTGTCTATGTGTATGTGTGTGTGTGTGTCTATGTGTGTGTGTACATATGTATGTGTGTGTAAGTGTGTGTGTGTGCGCATACCTGCTTGCTGTTGGTAGATGCGGCCCTCTCTCTCTCTCTCGCTCGCTCTCTCTCTCTCTCTCTCTCTCTCTGTCTCTTCTTGCTCGCGTCCAAGTCCCGACACAAATGTGCCGGGAGAAATCAATTTTTTTTTTACATTCTAGAGCGTCGCATATGCGGCGCTCTGTAGTTTGCCAACGTCGCTCACTTCGTCACTAAGCAGTGACAAGATTAGCGACGCTCTGAATTAGCGTCGCATAAGCGACGCTAGCATCGCTTATGCGACGAGGATCGGGAAAAAAATAAATCGGAATTTCTACCGTCGCTTATGCGACGACCGCGTCACATAAGCGACGATTCCCATTTTTTTTCCAATTCGGGGGCGTCGCTACGCCCCCCTTTTTCTTGTAGTGACTTATTTGCATGTGAGTAAGCCATGTATTTAGAGTATTACATTAGACCATAGCCAAACATACCTAGTGCCATCAATTGGTATGCATTGCAATTTGATCTGGCAAAAGGATTAAGGCTCCTTGAACATGCGTTGGCTACTGATGTCCTCCAATATTACATCGATCACCCTCTAGAAACGAGGTCTGTTAGGGGTAACAGACACTATAGAGGGGGAAGTGTTACAAGCATCAACAGACAAGGCAACCAAAGAAAGGAGTTAGAAGGAGCACAGAGATGGAAACAATATGCAAATCCAACAAAGAATAGGCCTAATCAAATTTTCATAACTTATTGTCAATCAAAAGTGATTTTCATCACTACACCCACATTGTAAATACTATTTTTGGTAGTTTAGACTCTATTTTGTTCAAGAAGAGGACTCCTCAAGCTTGAGGAGTACTAGAAGTAGCTACATACCAATTTTCATAATTTTTAGATTCTATTTGAGCCCTCAAATAATCCCTGGAACCTAAGATTTGACTAGGCTAGACACTAGGTCTGAACAGGGCCAAAGCTAGTCAAAAACTATAAAAAGAGCTAGAGAGCTCATTTTTGAGGTTAGCTTGTTGGAGATTGGAACTTTTGTAATAGAGATCTTGTGTAATTGAAAACACTCCATCATTCCTCTCTTTGTTCTTACCTTGTGTGCACGTGTGTGCATGCTAGTGTGCTTCTCACTCACACACTTGTGCCTTCACTTGGTCATGGTTGTCATACCAGTTCTCACGTCTCCACAGATTGACATTTATGAGGTGGATCTCCTCATGTTGGTACTCACCATTGTGCTAGAGTGACACCAACCTTCTTAGATTCATTGCCTTCTGAATCAAGAAGAGACATATAACCATTTTATTCGAGGATAAACCATAAATTATTAATAAATTATATAGTGCATTAGAATTCATGAATAGAATCACAAATAACCAACACGCCCTGCTTGGTGAAACAATGAGTTTCTTGTCAACTTTTGTGGAATACCATGAGGGGTGAAGCAATCTGAATGATGGAAGGAAATGTGTGCATTCAACTTCGACAAGACTCCTAAAGAGTGATTGATTGTAATAAGATTATAAACCTTCTTTGTGATTCTCTCTAGCCTTCTTATTGCTTCATCCTTGTTTTGCGAATTTAAAGAATGTCCTGAGAGAAAAATATGACAAAGTAGATCAAATCATCTAGGTGAGAAACATATGGATTGTATGTTGTATTCAAATAATGAGCTCCTTTTGGAGATTTGTTATAAGAAACGTAAATGTCTATAGGATTATACTTTCCTCTACCACGTTTTACATGTAAATTCTTATAATCCTATGTTTTATTTGATAAAAACTAATAATGATCTTGATCAAGTTACACACAAACCTTGGAGTGATCCATTTCTTTTCTAGCTTACCTTGGACCTGCATTCCCCTTGTGAGCAATCTATTTCCTTTTTAGCTTATCTTATCGAAGTAGGAGTAGCATAAAATACTAGAAGGGAGGCATTCTCATAATTCTTTTACTCTTGCCTCGAATTGATATTACTAATCATGGAATATTCTCACTCATGTTGACATTAATATCACAATCATCAAGTGATAATGAGATGTCATAGATGTTTCTTTTTTTTTTTTTGATGTAGTTCTAGAGAATCGAGTAGAGTTTCACATTTTGTTGATTGCTTTTTGATTGTCATAATCTTTCATGAACAAACTCGGGCTTCAAGTATTGCAACACATGCAAGAAGCATAAGGAAAGGCATTAGAACACATAACCAAAAAGAAATCATGGATAGGACAAAAGGATGGATGACCAAGAACGATAATGTCTAATGAACTCCATCTTGTTGCAACCTACACTAAATGTGTACTACATGATTTCTCACACCCATTCATAAAAGCCCAACTTGGCTTCCACCCATTGAATGCGTTCAAATTACTAATTAGAAACGGATCTTTATGTAATACAATTACATACTCACTAGTTTCCACGTGGATGTCTCTTGCTCAAGAGACTCAAGTGTCACTCATAGGTGCCCATGGCACAAATATCCAATGTGTGGGGAGAGTCACAAGAGACTCAAGTGTCACTCATAGGTGTCCATGACACAAATATCCAATGTGTGGGGAAAGTCAGTAACATTCTTGGTTTGAAACGACCATGAATTACCTCAAATTAACATTTTTGAACACCAATGGTTGGTAGAGCACACAACTTTACTAGACATGACTAAGCCTGCACTGAGTACTCATGCGACCAAAGAAACAATCACATGCACCCTCAAAAGAATAAATGATTACGTCATGGATGTTTAAACGGAGGTGAATGTTCTTGAGTCCACTCAAATCTCATGACATCACATAAGATCTAAATCATAGATAATTGGAGAATATACGAAATTGGACACTGATCTCTATGAACATCTTGCTCCACGTTAGTTAGTAAAAAGAAATGATCTCTATAGGAATGTCAAAGATTCAAGGATCAATGTAAATTTTGATTATGAAAATCACAAATACCACTTAAGGTGTGAGTCTGATCATGCATCATCCATTAGAAACTTAAGTGGTCAGCTTAAAGAGGAGAATTCCATCAGAAACATATTTCCAATAGTTACAAGACCAAGTGGGGGAGTTCAAAACTTAATTCCAAACTCTAGTAGAAAACAACAAAGATGCATGTCAGTGTTCATGACGCCATTCAAGAATCTAAGAAAATAGGCACAACCAAAATACATTACACATGTCACAGAAGCACAGAAAACCTCCACAACCCATATAGGTCCCCCAAGCACCACGAAAGTAAGCTCAATCAATCAGGCACATGTGGGATCCAGAAAAAACTCTCAAAGATCATAATGGTGAAGAAAAAAATTGGGATTTCAAGGACCCTATTGCTACATCTCTTCTTGACGGGCACTTGTTAGTCACCCATAGCCAACAAGCACAAACAACAAGGACACATCATCCACGATAGTCAAATCCTCACCATCAATGAATATGAATGAAATAACAAATTCAATGGGTCGTGAAGCCTAGGAAAACCATCGAAGGCTTAGTATTCTATTTCAACATTCATTACTTTGATGGTTCAAATACATATGGAGGCAAGAAGGATGCACTTCATTGGCATGAAATGAAAGCTTCCATATTCACTAAAATGCATTAAGAAAAATCTAAGACACATTAAGAAAATATAGTTCCCTAAGTCCTTAAGTTTCGTTGAAGAGGGAGACACATACTTTTGTATAAATAAATAATAGTAAATTAGATCAAGTTGGCCTTCGGTTTTCGAGGCCCACTCATGAAAAAGGCCACAACAATGCAAGCTAGCTCCATAGTAGAAGCAAAATTAGAAGTGGCAAGACAAGGCCCCACAACTCCTCAAATGATGATAAACTCAATCAAATATTGTGCCTTGATAAGTATGGGGTTGTTAAGCCACTTCATCCACTTTAAAGGTCACATTTAGAATGACTTGTCTATCTTCTCTATAGTAGTGAGAGTAGAGCACAACGATCCTCCTCATGCAGAATCCATATACTTAACCACACAATCTTGTTTCTTGCACACATCCTCAGATCTTTTGCATCTTAGTTATGCATCCTATTAGGACTACATTTCATGTCCTTGCATTATACAACTTTGTGATATCCAGTGCATGCAAGTGATAATTGTAATGTGATATCATCTATCACCCATATACTTTTCTTTGTGTTACTTATGTCCCTTGCAAGTGATCAATAATATTTGTAGTCAATATCACAAGCCTCATTAGAGCACCCACTGAAGGAACTATAGAAGGAGATCCAAGGATCCCAAGTTCCTTTAGAACAAGCATAATTTGAACTATTGTAGAACACCTCTTGGAGAGTGGACTCAAGTTATTATTGTTCATCTCTTAGATTTCCAATTTTCAAATCATAACATCATAAACACAATCCATGATTTACTGAAGAATATCAAGGTGCATAATGAACATGAACATGCAAAAGTTGGAGAAAAATAGTACCACCAAACTCTTCTAGGCTTAAAGGACCCTACATCAAAAGTATACACCACATCAAGAGGCACCATCATCAGGTCAAATTTGATGAAAACATACTCAAGTTAACTCATTCCACTTCTTATAATAGGATGCTTCATCAATAGCTAGCATTGGAGCACTATATGTGAGACCCCTTTTCATTGTGCAACATTTTGTGCTTTTTGCATTTCTAGGGTAGGCATGTATGGGGCCGCCTTACAAGGCTATGCACAAGCACCTTTTGCATCTTTTTTGTCGATGCACTACACTAGTAGTATATCCATACTATTTTCAAAAGAAACAAAAAACATAAAGAAATCACCCCGACTATCTTTCATACCTTTTTTTGTAGGAACTAGAAAACCCCAATACACCTCAAGGCCCATGCTTCCTTAAGATCAACCACATGTGGATTTTGTGTAAGAGATGACATAATCTAGAAGGGGGGAGTGTTGGAGATAGAGACTCACTAAAGTGAACTTTAAAGGAAAAGAGGGAGAGAATGTGGTTGTGAAGAATTGAAGCAACAAGTATGATGGATTCACTCAATCAATATAAACGGCTAATGGAAGACCTTAATTTTCAGAATTGATCCAAAAGAATGGTGATTTTCATGTAGAACCCCACCATTAGAAACATTTTTGGATGGTCTTTTCTTCGAGTTAATTCTATGTTTGCGAAATTTGGGAAGTCCTTGAGCTAGAATAGCAATTCCCTACCCTCAAAGAGTTTACAAATTTTTTCTACACTCAAATCAAACCTCAAATAAGGGTTTAGGGACTACTTTTAAGTAGGGCAGACACTAGAGTTTGGTGACTTTTTAAAACTCACCTATAAAATAACCTTCATTTGTATGTTTTTTCTTCTTCCTCTTTGTTTCATCCTCTCTTCTAATGAAGTATGATTTTCTTGGGAGCTCTTCTCTCTTGTGCATGAGTGACACTTGCTTGCATGTGTGTGCATGTACGCATGTATGCATGTCTGCATATGTGATACTCCTTGTGTGTTTGTGCATGAATATTAGTGTGTGAAGATTCGTAGATCACTAATTCATCATTGAAATTGATATGTTGTGTGCGTGGACCCATTTTGCAAAATTGATTCATATGTGTGTTGTGCGATCATGCCTCTTTTGAACTATGGTCAAATGCTCATGATCAAAGTCATCATGAATTGAGAGTTATAAGCTTTGCAATCTCTATGTGCATCTTGGATGTGTTTCAAAGAAGCATTTCTAAAACTTGTGGGAGTTCTACTTGCATTTGTTGCATACTAGAAGTCCTTAAACCTCAACCTTCTCTTTATTGGTTAGGAAGCTCCTAATTCCAAAGGTACCAAATGGAAAAATAGTAATAGAATCGAAGATGTACCAAGAATTAAGCTTCTATTGGATTTCTCTCAAGATCACAATAGCTAGCTACTTCTAAGGAAATGAACCTGTGGGCAATATAAGTCCTAGAAAACCTCTACTTTGTATCTCAATACAATCCACAAGAGATAAAGAAAAAATCAACGAAATCAATGACAAAAAACTTTGCAATCTCAAGTTTTGGGATTAGGGCACCTTATGTTTCCACATAAGGGATTTTCATATAAAGAACAATCTCCCAATGATAAGTCTTTGTTGCAATGTGATACACACACGTGTATGACTTACAACCAAAAATTTTGGCTCAGTAATAGTAAGAAAGACAAACAAGAACTCTAGATACAAAATGGAAATTAATGAAAGAGGTATTCCTTGAGACCCTAAGATAGAAAAACACTCTGAAATCTTCTGACCTTGCTATCTCTAAGCCTAATTGCTCTATTAACAATGACTAGAAGTGAATTGCTAAGATTCGATAGAATGAATCTATCTAGTTTCCCATAAACAAGTTGTGATGGTCAAGGATGTTGATATCCAAACACCCAAGAAAGTTTGGTCTTAAGGTTTAAGTTAGTGGGAACACATTTGGAACCGAGGGAGAAGCGAGTGGATTGGGTTTGAGTAGTTGCATCCCAACTAGAGGAATGACTACGTTGACTGGTGTCTACTAAGAGGAAGAGTGAATGCTTGGGATATGTTGAATGTTGTCCTCCTCATCAATTGGAGGCTCCTCATTCAAGAAGGATGAAGTGGGGCAATGATAACACAATTGAAGACATTCTAAGACTCAAGAAGAATCTTGAGCTGCACCACTCTCTCAACAAGAAGTGGTCACTAGTTGGCAATCAAATTGGGTTTCAAGTTCAAGGAGATTAGGCATCATTTAATGGAAAGCAAGAAAGTTGTCTTTTATGGAAAATTCTCTACTATGGGACATAGACAAATGCTCGGGCCAACAAAATATGCATGGCTCCATGCTATAAAAGATGCTCTGTTGTGAAAAAAGAAAGTATATAAAAACACGTAGAGACTAGTATAGTAGCTGCCCGCCATCGTCTTCAACTTTGGCTTTCTGAGGCGGGAAGCTTTCACGCAGTATCTGTGACGATGGCGCGCTTCTCCAGCAGCACAGTAAAGGAGGAGCTCATGACCAAACAAAAAAGATCTGATGAGGTACAATTCTTGATGTTGAAGCAGCTAATGATCTCCTTCAGGTAGCCCACCTGTAACCGCTCTAATTCTAACGTACGCACAGGGGTGCGCTACCTTCATGCCATGAAGCCAAATAAACAACGCAGGTAAAACGAGGATCCTATCCCTTTCCATTGCCATGAATCAGAACAAAACAGGTTTACCGGAGGAGATTTGGAAAGGAGATACAGTTGGATACGACATCAAAATGAGCGGCGCGCATCCTTCTTCCGTGCCAATTGTATCGTCGCAACGTAAGTTTGATGGTCAGACTCTCTTTTATTTTACAATTAACAAGTTTTGATTTGCACATTGATTGAGCAGGAACCCGCAAGGTGTTCATGATCACAAACATGAAGCCAATGACTTGCTGATGACGACATACCTTCGTGCCATGGAGGTCAAACGAGGATTCTATCGGTAAGAACGAATATCACTCGGCAAAATGCGATGTTAGGTCACGTGTGATGTGCTGTTTTGCAGTCCTTTGAATTCTATGAAAGGGGGCTCTGTGGAAGATCTTGAAAGAGAGAGATGCACAATCAACTTCGTGCTTTGTTCCGCGGAATAATCGCACATAACACTCGCAGGAAAGAAAGAGAATACAGAGTCATAAGAGTGTGCCCCCCCTCCCCCCGGGGCTCCCTTCTACCACTCTATGATATTCATAATTTACGAACGATTTATTATGGTTTATCCCAGGAGGAGAATGATTGTCTGTCTCTTTTCGATACGCAAGGCAATGACTCGAGGAAGATTGGATACAGATGAGATGAGATAGAAGACGATTGGGTAAACAATTTAAAGTCTAGGGGCTATTAGATTTATTTAGACTATCATGGTCTATCATTGGTATATCTGTATTGGTTGAGGACCTTAGATGGGTCAAGGACCAGAGCTCTGATGAGCCAAAGCTCCAATAAGCCAAAGCTCCAATAGGAGTCTATGAGGTTATTTCATCTTCTTAGAGCAACCATATGAGGGGCGTTTTGACCTTAAAGAATGCCAAATCCTCCTATTACTTATCAAAGTCAATGGGCTCCTCAACACTAGAACTATGATGGGACTCATCCATAGGTTGGTTCCCTTTAACTTGCACCTATGAGGCACTTTCGCATCATTGTTAGCTTGCTCTTGATTGGTGGGCGAACTTCTTTCGTTTAGGACCATCATGTGTGAGGAAACCCTAGTCTTCTACGCCGTAGTCTAAGAACTTCCTAGGGTTGTAGACTTGCACTTTAATATAATACAAAAAAAAAGATATTTAAAACAACGTGAGTCCTTATCAAGGGTGGTTGAGTCTTAGGGAAGAGAAACTGTAAAATGAGGCTAGCATGAGACTACTTGGATTCCCCTTTTCTAAGCTTAGGTACCACCCACCTAGCTTCTGCCATCCACCATTTGCACAAGTAGATTGCCCAATTTACTACTTACAGCTCTGATTCCAAAATGTATATAGAACATGCTTGTGACACTATGAAATACATAGTTTGTAGGTTGAGCATCTCCTCTATGAATATGAGGTCAAACTCCTCTAAGATTCTTTTGTCTCCAAATGTGGATGAATATTTATCCACTCGATCATAGCAAAGGAGAAAAGCCTTCACTGCCCCAACTAGTACACCATATAATGTGGAAGTGATTCTAGCAAGTGTGCTATTGCTACAAGTGGAATCATATCTGCTACCAAAGTGGTTGTGTGCTATGAGTAAGAGTTCTAGGGAGAGAGGAGTAAAGTCTCGATATGCTTGAGAATGAAATGAATTCATCATTTTAATCTCGAGGTTTATATATCCCTAAAAACTCCTCACTGATTTTGCATGTAGTCAATTTGTACATGCTTGAAATCATAGCTTGTTGCTCGATGATGATAATAGAATCATATCGGTATCCATCTATATGGCTATGTGATCCTCGATGTATGTTTGAGTACATGGCATCATCAATTGTTCCATGATTTTTAGAATTTCCTTCACTTTTGTTGTAAGAAAGAAACAAATGATGAATAATGACTAGTGGTGCAATGCCAATACCATATTGTAGAGGTTACCATAGCACATATATAGGATCACAATTAGAGATAAAGGGAGATATTGCTACTCATGGCCATAACGCAAATGACATGGTTACAATGGAAAGTGGACTCAAGATGAGTAGAAGATGAACTCAACTCAATTTAATTCGAAATTGAAACTCTTATAAAGGGAGTAAAACACTACACAAGAAATAGATGGTTCTGTGCACCCATGCAATCCCTATATGGAGCTTAGATGGTGATCTAGATAGATTCTAGGTGAAGACCTATAGGCCAACACAATGAGTACTAAGTTTCACACCCTAATGGTTCGAAACAACACAAACTATGTTACTAGATGTGGATGGGACCATACTTATAAGGTCATCAAAGCATAGATCGATGTACCCATGTTCTATGGTCGTGGTAGCTTGATCCAAGCCAAAACTACTCTCCAACATTAATTTATGGTGTAAATCCAATGACAGAAAATCAAGATCAACAACCATTTGTTTATATCCCTTGATCTTTCTTAGTATGCACTTTGGATCAAGTCTAGATCCAATGGCCCATATCAAATAGACCCTTCCCAAAGTTAAGAACACTATATTTGTTTCTAACCCTTGATTTTGGTTTATCCACACATAGGATCAATACCGAATCCAATAGCTTAGAAGTAACCTTCCTAACTACCTAGCTATGGTATGCTCTAGATCTCATCTGACCTCAAAGTCAAGAACCTACCAATGTGAATACATGGCTTCTCCTCATAATGGGGTCCTTACAAAACAGAGTGTCATGGAAAAATGGTGGTGCTACATAAAGGTGAGGCATCGAGCATATTTAACACTTCCCCTGCAATGTCCACCCAAAGGTGAACTACCTTCCTAGTATGATGCCAAGTCTTATATGAGGGTAGTGCATTGACCATGCCTAACACCCCCCTCAGTTTCCACCAAAAGGCGAATTACCTCCTTGGCCCAATGCCAAGTCTTTCAATATGTATCTCAAGTAGATCTTTTGTAAGCACGTTGGTGAAGGTACCTATCGCATTCTTATTGGTTGGATAGTAGACGATTTCTACCATCCTTCTCAATCAGACTTGCCTACCAACCCTTGAACGTCTATCATGAGGCCTACTTCCAAAAGTACTTGAAAGTCCAACTGCAAAAATGATATTTTGTATGGTACTTCATAAGTAGATAAGACTACCAAAGATCTTCATGAAGCTTCTATCTACTCATCCAATGATCTTATGTATTGTTTCATCCCATAGAATGCCTTCTTCAGTTTACATAATGTGAGGTGTCACGGATTCACACTTTATGCCTTTTCCCTTACAAAAGCCTTCCAACTCCATTGAGTTGAGATCACCACCAAGTCCTATCCCAAGGTTCTTCACACTTTTCCTTGGTTCATTTTTAGCAATTTCTATTTGTTCTTTAATCTTATGAAAATCTTGAGCCTTATCAAGAAGAAAGTACATCCACCTCTTCTTGCTATAGTCGTCAATGATCACAAGGTAGGAAGATCGTCCCAAGGCTTGTATACATATCTTACCACACAAGTTAGCATATACCGACACTAGAGGAGCCTTTGACCTACTCTTGTCTGCATGTGGGAATGTCTCTCTTTGTATCTTGACCATCATACAAGCTCTACAAGGTTCCTGAATTCCATTCATTATAGGTAAGTGATGAAGAACAATACCTTGCTTTTGCATCTCCTTCAATACTATCCCTATCATTGTGATGGGTTCTTGGTGAGGTTGTATAGAACTAGATTGACCTCTCTTATTGGCTATATGGCGAAATGCACGTTTCTAGTACCCATGAATCCATGACTGATTCTTCTTGTGTTGAGGAGCATATAAACTTTTCTTCAATTCCATCTACTCCTTCCTCCTTAGACTCTTCATCTATCCTCTTGACACAAAAATCTCCAATTGTATGTCTCTTATGTTTTGCAATGGAAGTAATGTCCTTGAAACTTCTTCTTACTAGTGCTTTTCTTTTCACTTTCACCTTTGTTTGTAGAACCACCTTTTAATGATGCATTGGTGAATAATGTAGCATCTCCATTGCTGACTCCTTGCTAACTTGGGCTTTAAGCTACAAATCCTCTTCCATTGATAGAGAATAGAACTCCTCAAAGATCAGAGCTTGAGGTCTCACCTAAGTGCTTATTGTAGGCACCCTTCCATTATAGTTTGCTAGAGAAATTGGGAGACATCTTTCAAGATATCCCCTTTGCCATTCTTTTGAATCCCCCCATAAGACATTACATCACATAGCTTCCCGATTTGAGTAATGGATTCCTTAGCCATTTTTTACTTATGCAAACTTCTCTACTTCCAATTGATTTTGTAAATTTTGAATATATGTTTGGTTCTCCACCTCATGCTGACTCCTCAATATACTTCATTCCTCACTGGCCTTGGATGTATGTTAAATGAGAGCTAGAACATATTCCACACAGTTGGTCACAATCGAATATAGTGTATTTGCATTCCTTATCTTCCAAGCTTGTAGAACTCTTGTGTCTAGGAGAGTCACCATACTCAGATCAAATGGGTCCAAGGTATATTGTGCATCTTGCTCACTTCCCATTAACATCCCTAAAAGATCATAAGAATCAAGGATAGTTGTAATCTTGAATTTCCAAAGAAAATAATTCGTACCATCTAACTTTCCTTCATTGAAGTTGGTGGATGGACCCATAGTGTTTGCATGGTGAACTCGATTGCACCAACTCCACTTCCATTTCCACTTCTAGATGTAAATACTCCATAATAATGAAGCCTTTTTGTCCCATGTACTTGAATCCTTGATGCATTTACTCCCACAAATTCTAGTGTTGAAGCCTTCAACTCCTACGAACTCTAGCATAAATACCTTTGCCTCCCACAAGCTATAGTGTTGATGCCTTTGCTTCCAAAGAACTCCGATGTTGAATCCTTTTCCTCTTATAAACTCTGGATTTGATACACTTGCCTCTCATAAGCTTGAATTTTGAAGCCTTCCTTACACAAACTCTAGAGTTGATTCCTTGGTCTCCATGATCTATGCAATCTTCTATACCCTCCTAAGCTCTGATGCCATGTACGTAAAAACAAAATGATGAATAATGACTAGTGGTACAACTCAAATACCATGTAGAGGTCAACACAACACATATATAGGATCAAGGTTAGAGAGAAAGAGAGATATTTCTAGTCATTGCAATAACATAGGAGATGTCATTTTAATGGAAAGTGGATTCAAGAGGAGTGAAGATGAACTCAACTCAATTCAACTCAAAATAAAAACTCTAATACAATGGAAATAAAAACCCACACAAGAAATTGATGGTTCTATCCACTCATGTTCTCCCTATATGATGATCTAGATAGATTATAGGTGAAGATCTATAGGGCAACACAATGGATACTACCATGGACACCCTAATAGTTTGAAACACCACACACTATGATCCTAGATGGGGAGAAGAACATACTTATAAGGCCCTCTAGGCTTAGGTCGGTCTACCAATGTTCTAGGGTCGTGGTAGCTTGATCCAAGCTGAAAATACTCTCCACCATTGATTTATGGGATAAATCTAATGGTAGAATAACAAGATCAATAATCATTTGTTTGGAGCCCTTGATCCTTCTTGATCCACACTTGAGATTAGGTCCAGATCCAATGGCCCACATCAAATAGACCCTTCCCCAAGCTAAGAATGATACTTTTGTTTCTAACCCTTGCATACTAGGCAACAAGTCTGCTAGATTCCATCATTATATTTCCAATTTTTCTATCGTCTTGTCTCTCTAATTTTGTTGTCTTAATTATTATAGTTATGATTGTCATGTTTACTACGTACTCCTACTTGGTATAGGAACAATGTTTGATTCTACTTCAATGACTAATTCCTTCTAGTTATGCCTACTTTGGTTCCATTCTATCCTTCGAATGTTATTAGTTTGGGTTACTTATATTTGGTTTAGTTGGTGCTTCTCTTTTGCTCTTGTTGGTTTTATGAAGTTCTTCTTGTTTAACTTGGTTCAGTTTCATTTTATCTTTTTTATTTTCCTTCCTTCTTTAGGCCTAGTATGGGTGGATCTTAGAGCCATTCACAAACATAGACAATAGTCCCCCTCTCAAAGTTTATTATTCGAATGTTGTGGGGCCCACCATAGCCCATATTTGGAAAGGACCTATCCATCCAATTTTGAACATGCTCACCTTTCTTTTCATCTTTGAATTGGAAAATAGGACTTCTTGGAAGAGATGAATCATGGGAGCATGTTGATAGCCTTAAAAGATAGTTTCCCAATTTTGGATTACCTTCCCAAGATTCTTCTTAAGGGAAATGATATGGGAAAACAATATAGAGATATGAACATCTACATTGCATACATGGGGTATAGTTGGAGAACTATTCCGTTAATTCTCTCATTCTATAAGGACCTTCCACTACAATTTTTCAGGACAAAAATGGACTTACGGGGGGGGGGAGGGAAATGTTATATGGAAGCATCCACTAAGAGGGTGTAGGAATCACCCCTTATTCTTGATTACATGGGCTCACACATGAGTGCCAAGTGGCACTCGTGTGTGAAACCACTTGGGAGCCCATATGAGTATGTGTGTGAGGGAACTAAAAGGAATTATGTACCTAGTTTGGAGGATATACAAAAATAACTCTTCATGCATCATGAGTCAATTTTATCTTCCGAGCCAATGACAACCTTCTTCATCAGATTTGAAGTTTTTGCTTGAGTTTCTCCTAAAATGAGGGGGAATCATTGGAGGTTTCTTTCACACAAATCATACATCAACAAACTATCATGATTACAATATGTAGGAAAGGTACCTTTGTTCCTTCCTCGTCATCTTACATAACCATCTTTCTATTGTAGATCCGATTATTTTGATTTCTTTATAAATTCTTCTTACCAATGTCCATAATTTCCATAATTATGACAAGTAGAATCATCATAATTATTTTTTATATATATATGACTGTTGTTGATGTTGTCATTGTTATTGTTTTTGGTGCCTCTTAAGCCTCCTCTTCCTCTTCTTCCTCATCCTCTATAGTCTAAAGATTAAGATGATGAACTTTGATCTTGCCTCCTTTTCCTTTGTTGAAGCCTCTTGTTCACATGTTTTCATAGGTCTACGGTTTGAACCTTTGTAAAATGCTAACCTTGGGAATCTTTATGATTTGATGAAGCATTGAGACTCATTTGCTTTAAAGTGAGTGAGGGTAAATGTGCCTTTTGTGGCACTATGGAGGATTCAGCCCACCTTTCTATTGACTACCCTAGTGCTCAACAGATTTGCAGCCCTATGAACAATTCATATGTTAAATTCAGATATCAAAACTTGATCATAAAGAGATCCTTCTTGCTGAGTAGTGCAACAGGTTGGAGTTGGCTCTTTGACATTTATGAGAGCTCACTCTCTTTGGGTCATTTGGACTTGTAGGAGTCAGACGGCGTTCCAAAACAAGTTCACCTTCTAGTTGATTCCACATTTGACTTTACTCAGGAATATCTGCCTCAAAAGTCTACTTTCAATCAAAGGTGCCCTACCCCCTGGTTTTGAGATGTCTGTGGCTCCGAAACACTTTAATCATTCATCGTGGAGAGACATTAACCTTTCTATGTACTTTGTGGAAAGATTCACCATGGACTTTTCTCTGGATGATAAGTCTTTGTAATCCTCTTGTTAGATTTATTGCTACCTCGGGATGTAATACTCATTTTCTTCTCGATGTATCATTCATTGGGGACTGTCCACTGTACCCCTCTAATATGTTGTACTTAGTTGAGAGGCTCTATCTTCCTTGTATGAGCTTGGGCTTGTTGCCTCGTCCTGTTTTGACCTGGATCCTTGCCTTGTACAGTTGTAACATTACCTCACTGTTTGAATATATTTTCTGTTGTCTAAAAAAGAATCTGAAGCAACTATGTCGCCAGATAAAGGATGATAATATAAAGAACAATGATAAGGTCGCGCTGCAACGTACTACACACACACACAAGCGATAGTAAGAGAGATGAACAAGAACTCGGGCTCCGAAACCCAAATTAGTGACAGATAGATTCTCCCGAGAAGTAGAGTCCTCGTCTAGCATGTGTTTCAAAAACTTTTCCACGCAGTATCTGTGACGATGACGGTCTTCTCGAGCAGGCCATTAATACGCAACACGCGGAGCTCATGAACAAAGTAGAATGATCGACAAAGATGATCCTGCTGAAAATTTTGACGATGACGCCCTTCTCGAGCACGCCATTAATAGCGCAACAGGAGTAGCTCATGAACAAACAAAAAGGATGGACAAAGATGATCCTGTGGAGGTAGAATTTTCAATGTAAAAGCAGCTAATGCTTTCCCACAGCTAACCCACTTGTAACCGCTCTTGTTCTAACACGCGCACAGGTTTTTGATGGTATTGATGAGGTAGAATTTTCAATGTAAAAGCAGCTAATGCTTTCCTACAGCTAACCCACTTGTAACCGCTTTAGTTCTAACACACGCACAGGTTTTTGATGGTATTGATGATGTATCTCCGTGCCGCGGAGCTTGTCTTGAGCTCCAATTCTGACGCACGTACGGTGCGCCTTCATGTGATGAAGAGAAATAAACAACGCAGGTAAAACGAGGATCCCATCGGTTATTCACAGTAAAATAGATCGTATATTCAGGCCATGAACCATGAAAACAGGTAAAGCGGAGTACATATCTGAGAGGAGATACGATTGGATCCCTGTGAGTGAGACGACATCAAAATGAGCGCACATCCTTCTTCCTACTGTTTTTGTTCGTTGCGACGTAAACTTACTGGACACATTCCATTTTCGTTTAGAATTTAATAAGTTTCCGTTTGCACAGTGATTGAGCAGGAGTGCGCAAGGTGTTCATGATCACAAATAGGAAACCAATGACTTCTTGATGATCTTGTGTTCTCATGCGGATCCATAGGACTTGATGAACTTCCGTCTGTTATAATCCTTGAATCACCAATTTTTGTAAGCCTAAGTTTGATCATTCAGATCTATTCTTTTCGTGTAACTTGAAAATTAATTGAAAGTACAATAAAAGGTAAGCATAGTATCATGGATAAGTAGTTGCCGATAGTGGAGACTTAAATGCGAGAGAAGCTAAATAGTTCTTTGAACATCACGGCACAAGCAACTAACCTTACATGTGTGATCTTGAAGCACCAATTCGTTCATGATAGATAATCAGAATTAAAAAACAACCAACGATTTGAAACTATCCTCCGTTCTCTAGCACTACGTCCATACATGGAAAGATCTCTGAGATCTCATTCTCGTTTTGATGATTGTGATACTTAATGTACATATGAGTGAGAATACTTCGTGATAGGTAATATGAATTAATATGTACATTAATGATGTGCTATGTAATTTGTAGATTGCAAAAAATCCAAAGATATCAAAACATTCAATACAAAGAAGGAAAATATCCCACTCACATGGATTTACCTACTCACATATGAGAAAATATTCTACGTTTACTCTAGAAATGGAGATTTTCTGAAGAATCTAGGTAATCAAATTAGTGAATTGAAGCCGTATATAGAGGAATACGCTTACCTATATACATGTACTATTCAATTGTTGATATAATCAGTGAAGAAATACTACAATAATATGATGGCCAAATTAATGTGAGTTTTTTTTAGTCATTTCACTACCATTATTTTAATCTTTTGTGTAGTAATTTTGTTGATCATGTCATCAACTAAAATGAAATAAACTTATTAGGTTAGTGATAGTTGAATAAATTTCCCATTTCTTGGAGTGTAATCCAAAATGATCGCTACTTTAATCTCGTAAAGGGATTAGGATTATTTAATATGAAAATTTGTAGTAAAGTGATTTGGGCAAGGAAACCAATTTGTTAAATTGTAATGTGTGGAATACTATTACAAGAGGCTATTTAAAAAGAAACAAGTTCATTGCATGTCTAAATCAACTTTCAAAGCTTCAAAAAAGGTACTAGGATATTACCTGAATTTGGATTCCCTATCGTTCGTTCTCCCATGAAAAATCCCACGAAAAGACCTGATATGAGATCATAGAAATATAAGATCTATAGTTTACAAAAGTAATCTTGGATCCAACCATGCATTTCTAGTTCTTTCTTCAAGTGAACCTTTAGTTATCAAACTCATTGGCATAATAAATGTTGTGAGCCATATTGATCTTTTCATTAAATTCTTATAAAATATCTAAACTCTTTCCTAGGCGATGCGCCTTGATACTTGCACATGTGCAAGCTTCCTAGGATCCAAATCACAAAATTCTCCCCCTCAAGTTTCAAGTGGAATTTCCTTCATTCCAATCATGCTTTTGAACATGGTAATTCTATTCCCATCAAGAAATTTAATGTGCATATTTGTAACTTGATCTTTCATATGTATAGTAGGATGTTTTACAACACCCTACACAATATTCAAGAGCCCTTTTTGATACCAATACATGATGCATCATATATGCCCACAATGGGCACTAAGTACCATCCAACCTATCCTCAACAGCCAACATACAAAATACATCATTGCTTTCAGCCATGGCCACTGACTAGATACCCTGATGAAAAAAAATGATGGTATTCTAGAAAGTTGAAGAGAAATACCCTATCAAGATCTCCTAAACCTACGACAAACATTGAAGTTCTCTTATCAGAGAACCAAAACTTTTATAAATGTTTGTCACAAAAGGACATCATTGCCTGCATAGTCGCCAAGATAATGTTTTCGAAGTCTGAAATGATCTCATATCAAAATTTTGATGCCACACAACAAAGTTTTTTGGACTCCTTATCACCGCAGGTATGCACACAAATTTTTGTGTGATTGTGGATTGTGACCGGAGGGGTGTCAACAATGTCCTAGATGGTGGAGACTTTATCTGATACCAATTGTTGAAGTTCAATGTATATCAAAGCACACAAACAACAGAAGGAAGAAGATGAAGCTTGGATCACAATAGGACATAGAATATATTACCAAATGAATGTACAAAAATAAGTAATGTTTTAGGATTATAGATGTATACACAAGGTGGGGAGAAAAACCTCCTAAAGAGGGAACAAATGTCACGAGGAAGGAGATAAGGAAGGGAGCTCACACACACTCTCACAATCAAAGAGGAGCACACACATAGATTGAGGCAAGGAAGAATGATCTTCTTCTTCTTCTTCTTCTATTACATAAAAGCAATGTACACGAATGACCTAAAACAACAATACAACAAGTGCAATATATAAAAAATAGTACATAAGGAAAATATTAATGTTTGGGAATGAGTGAGTTGGCAAGAAACAAATGTGCAACCACTCTTGGTAGATAAATTTAGTAAAGACCAATGAAGTATCCCTGACATATACCGACGTGACCACTATATATTTTAGAGAAATGAAACAATGATACGTGTCATCGTGGATCATGAGATGTTGAGCTTGATATCTTAACACTCCCCCTCAATCTCAACATCATGTCCTCTAATACAAGCATCTTCTGAAATGTCTTCAACTTCTCTGCTCCAAGTGCTTTAGTGAAAATATCAGGAACTTGCTCACCTGTTCTCACATAAACAAGATCAATATCACCTGTTAACTGCTCTCTGATGAAGTGATAATGTACCTCAATATGCTTTGTTCTAGCATGAAAAATAGTGGTTTGTGCTACTATATGCTGCTAAGATTATCACTATAGATGGTGATAGGCTTTTGCACTTCCACACCTAAATCTGCAAGTAATATCTCTAGCCATGATGCCTCACATGCTGCCATTGCAGCACCTCTATACTCAGCCTCTGTACTTGACAAAGCAACAATGAGTTGCTTCTTACTACTCCATGTAATAGCTGCACTCCCAAGTGAGAATAGAAAGCCACTAGTAGATCTTCTATCTAGAATGCGACGAGCCCAATCTGCATTATTGTATCCATGAACCTGCAAATCTACACCAACTTCATAAAACAATGCATAATCCAAAGTAGCACTCATATAACATAGAATGCGCCTTAGAGCATCTAAATGTGGCTTCCTGGGAACCTACATAAATTGAATTTCAGGTCCAATAATGTAGCTTAGATCAGGCCTTGTAATTGTGAGATATATCAAATTTCCCATAATTTTCATGTGCATAGTAGCATTTTCCAATGCTTCACCTGATGTAGTATCCAACTTCAAATTTTGATCTAATGGCATAGAAATTGGCTTAAAATCAGCCATACCAAACTTTTATAGCATACTCAAGGCATATTGCCTTTGTGACATCCATATACTTGTTTTTGTATGTATAAACTCAATGCCCAAGAAGTAGTGCAACACACCAAGATCTTTCATGTCAAATTCCTGCATAAGGAGTTGCTTTACCTCTTGAATGCTTACTTCATTGTCACATCCTACAATCAAGTCATCAATGTAAATAGACAAAATCATGATGGCATCGTCATCCTTCCTTGCATATAATGAATGATCTGCATGAAACATAGAAAATCCAATGGTGGTCAAATAATCAGCAATCTTTGCATGCCAAGCATAAGGGTCTTGTTTAAGTCCATACAAAGCCTTCTATAACCTGCAAACATATTCTGGGTGCTTTGAATCTTCATATCCTTGTGGTTGGTCCATGTATACTTCTTCCTATAACTCACCATGTAGGGAAGCATTCTTCACATCCACGTGATGGAAAGTCCATCATTTTGTTGTAGCTAATGCAACAAGTGTTTTGACAGTAGACATATTAGCTACATGGCTGAATGTTTCCTCATAATCAATGCCATATGTCTGTGCATATCCTTTTGCTGCCAATCATGCTTTATACCTGCTTATGCTACCATCATCATTGTTCTTTACCTTGTAAACCCACTTGCAGCCTATGGGTTTCTTTCCGTGCGGCAATGGAACGAGCTTTGATGTATCGTTTCCATAAAAGTCAGCCAGTTCATGATCCATAACTTTTTCCCAATTTTCATTTCCAATTGCATCTTCAAAACAAGAAGGTTCAACATCTTGTATTACCTTGGTCATGTAGGTACAATGACAAGCCATATAACGATCATACGTCAATCGTTGCACAAAATTTCACATCCTCCCAGATCTTCTTAGTCCTGGGTCACTTCTCCTTGTATCATCTAGATGTGCCTTTCTAAATCTTGGAGACTTCACAAAGGGAAATCCAAGTTCCTCATCAAGAATCTTTTCTAAACCACTTGAATCTCCATCAATGTCTTCAAAACCTGCAGATGTTTTACTACGAACAGAAAGCTATTCTTTACCGTTCTCTGATGTAGTTGATGAATTTGCTGGACTGAAATTTCCATGAAATCTTCCATTCCATGGATTTGAGTTGGAACTATTGCGTTGTGATGCATCTGGTCTACTCAAAACTTGAGATTTTATGCTTGATTTTTTAGCATTTTCTTTTTCATTTGGTTCAAGATCAAGTCCATCTTTCGTATCTACATAGAAGCTTGACAGTTCATCAAACACTACATCTCTGCTTACTTTCACCTATCATGTGAGTGGGTTATAAAATTTAAAACCCTTTGCTCAAGGGAGTACCCAATGAAGATACATTTTTCTGCTTTTGGATCAAGCTTCATCCTCAACTCATCTGGAACATGTACATATGCAATACAACCAAATACTTTCATATGTGATAAGTTTGGCTTTTTACCTCTAAACTTCTCTTCATGTGTAACTTGATGTATAGTAGCAGTTGGAGTTCTTTTCATGATGTATACAACAATATGCATAGCTTCTGCCCAATTACAATCAAGCATATCCTTCTCAGCCATTAAAGCTATTGCTATTTCTGCAATATGTCTATTTTTGCATTCAGCAATGCCATTCTGTTGTGGTGTACCTGCATGAAAATTGACGTCGAATTGCATGATTTTTAAGAAAGTTGCTGAACTCATTTGACATGTATTCACCTCCTCCATTAGACCATAATGTTTGAATACAATTTCTTATCTCCTTTTCCACCATGGCCTTAAAATTCTAGAAGTGAGTGAACACCTCACTCTTCTCTTTCATGAAATGTACCCATACTTTTCGTGTATGGTCATCAATGAAAGTAACATAAAACCTGCAAGTGCCCATAGATGTGATCTTTGTAGGACCCCAAACATTTGTATGTACTATTTCTAGTACATTTTCACTAACATGCTTCATGCAAAAATGATGCTCTCGAATGTTTATCGAATTGACATGCTGCACATACCGTTTGCATTTTTGCAACTTTGAAATTTGGTAGTCCATTGACAATTTGCTTTGACTGCATCAATTTCAGCCTCTACAAGTTTTCATGTCCAATTCATTTGTGCCAGATCTCTATATCAACAATAACTCCTCCACCTTTTGCAAACATAGCTACATTCATTTCACGAATTTTCACATTTAAGGTGAACATCCTACCCACTTTGTTTCCTTTGGGAATCAATAGTCCATCTTGTTTATACTCTTCTACATATAACCCATCACCATTGAATCTGACTTGTTATCCCTGTTCAACCATTTGTCAAATAGAAACCAGATTCTTTGTTATATTTGGAACATGAAGCACATCAGCAAGATGTTTTACCTTCTCGTCCTCCATAGACAGTGCTATGTTTCTTGTATGCTCGATAGGGTATGGTGTCTCATCACCTGTTTCAACATATCCAAGAATTGGCAATTTTTGCAAACTACTAAACCATTCTGCATGATTGTCATGTGATTTAAAAAATCAACATACCAAACATTACCAATCGATTTCGAAACATCAATAGACGTTGTATTCATCATATGATGTTGAACCATGAATAGCTTCTAAGAATCATCTGCACCTGTGGATGCATAGTTGTTTTTCATTTCTCTCACATGTGGATGCATATGAGAGAAATGAAAAAGTAATACGTGTCATCTTGAATCATCACATGTTGAACTTGATATCTCAACAACAAAGTGCCCTAGTATTCCTAAGTTTTTTTGCACACACCACTACCAAAATATATCAACACTTATACATATCTATGATATACTGCCTTTGAACGAATTGCAAACCTTCATGTGAGTATACTATTTCACAAATATAGATATGAATTAAATCATATTTCCAACTTAATTTTTATTTCTTTGATTCCTTCAACATCATCACTTTTAATGATTGAATAACCAACATAGATTTAGACATACTTACCATTGTCATTTTTTTTAAGAAAACAAGGACCTGAATCACTTAGCATGAAATCTCCTAGCATTACATCCTCTAGGAGCTTGGCACTAGGTTGATACCAAAATAAGACACTTAAGTGTCCTTTTTTGATAAATTTCCAAAAAATCACACACCTTCCACATAGAAAATCAGAGAAAATCCTTTAACATACATATTAAATATAATTCAAAGGCTAATGAGAAATTAGAACATACATTAAATCATATTTTATGTTCATGTTAAGAGCCTCCTAAGATACCTTGGTAGAGAATAAGATGGAAATTTCTAATCAAATTTGATTTTTAGCATAAGAAAAATTCTACTATATGAAAGAATTATTTTTACTATGTGCACTAAAAAATAGAAACTAAGTTCAATATGCTACCTCTTGAGGGGAGAGAAAGTATACGAATAAGAAGTAAGTCAGATTTTGAAGGTTGTAGACTCAGAATGTTGCCGACTTGGATGTTGTTGAATCCGTGTTTTGGTCAGCCAAATATTTTAACAAGAAATAGTTATAAGTTAGTTAATTAAAATGTCATGGGAGATGTTCAGGGTAAGTTTTATGCATGGATAAGTAAGGACGAAAGAAGCATCTTCAAGAAGATGAAACGATTGGGAGAAGATAGAAAGACTCTATTTTTGTATTGCGCAGGCTGACAGTAGTCGAACCTTGCAAAAATTGATGTAGAAGAAGCATACTAGAAAGACATACAATCCTATTTTTTGTAATACGAAGATCTTCATTGTGGTATTTCATTCTATTTTGTTGCACAAGCATATAGTGTCTTCTGTTTAGAGCATAAATGTTTTCGTACAAGCATTGTTGTTGATCAAATGTGGTGAATTCGAGAAATCATGTATCTACGCAAATACGTTGAGTGTATGAGAAAGCTTTGTCGTAAAATTCATTCTTGTGAGTGAATGAGTTAGTAGTTATGTGTTCTTGAACCCAAAAACATTTGGCGATCCTACTGCATTTGCTAAAGAAGCAAGAGATGCATGAAGGGAAGAAGAGGAAGATATAGTAAAGTTCACTACACAAGAGTACAATCACAAGCGGCTAACATGGAGTCATCTTATGATTTCTATGATTGGTATGAAGCACAAGAGAATTCTAATCTTGAAGCTAAAGAGGAGGAAGGAGTAATAGGTATAGCAGAGGTAAGGCTAGTGGGCAGAATACTAGGAGTGTTGTTCCTAACATAAGTAGTTGTAAGAGTGAAAAGATGACTCCAGTTCGACCCACTTGGAGGGGCAACTAGTCAAAGAACTAGGCATACACCTCAGTCAGTGCCCATGGCACAACCACCTCCAAATCCCACAGTGAAAGCAATGCATTTTAGAGGAGGTTCAAAGGAAGATGTAGACTTCCATGTTGCTCAATTTGAAATAAAGTGGACAACAAATGGATATGACACAATATACAATGATGCAGTAAAACTCCAACAATTTGCAGCTACAGTGGAAGGAAGAGCAATGAGTCAGTATGGTATCGCTCATTTTGCTACATTTGATGCATTAAAAACAACATTTTTACAAATATTTAGGAAAGAAAAACTCCCTTTGATTTTTTGAGGAAGTTGAGAGCAATTAGACAAAAGAACATGTTGGTAGAAGATTATGCGCAGAAATTTAGAACGTTAATGGAAAGGTTACAGGGCAACGAGAGACCTACCGATGAGATGTTGGTGGGTTATTTCCTGAAAGGATTAAGGAGCAGCATTAGGCATGTAGTAGCAAGTGTGGATATAGCTAAAGGTTTTGATGTGTTAGTGTTAGCAGCTGCAAGAGTTGAAAGAAGATTTGGCATATCGGATGTTGAATCCAATCCAAATGCAGAGCAAGTCGAGTTCAAATGCTGAATCCAATTCAGAATTGGAGTGAGACAATGGAATGACAGATTCAGAATCAAAGAGTGAAGATGAAGAAGTTGGGGTACGAAGGGATCATGAACATAAAGGTAAGCAGAGTAAAGAGGAACCTTTAATTATTAGATTAAAGAAACATGGATATTCCATAATTGCTCCAAAGGAGAAAAGGTTTTGCGAAATTTGTGATAAAGAAGAACATACAACAAGTCAGTGCTAGTATAACCCAAAGCATCGAGGAAAAAAAGTCAAGATAGGATAATAGGAATAATAATGAAGTTGCAGCAAATCAAGCCATTCTAGTTCAAGGAGGTGGTGTTTTTCAGGGCAAACAACAAGGAAGACCTCCATGGAGAGATCAGGTGAACTAGCAAGGAAATTATCACGGTAATCACAAGGGAATCAGTAGGGAAGACCACCTAGAGTGATGCCATGTGGATACTGCTTGGCACTAGATCATTGGATTAGGCCTAATTGTCCTTTATGGGTTAAGGATAGAGAGGAAAGGGGTATATCGATTGTTCATTATAATCAAAATAATCAGCAAATGTAGCAACAACAACAGGATCAACAAGCTACACATGCAAATGTTATAGTAATAGAATTATCAGATAAGGAATTTCGTAATGATCCACGTGCAAGTACATCAAGAACTGAATAAAGGTCCAATTGATTGGCAGGAGCAAAGAGAGATTCAGGACCAAGTCCAGAAACAGATCCAATAGGATCAACAGAAGCAAGTATAATTTCAGATTTCATCCCACGAAGAGGATAATGGAAGATCTATACATAGAATAAAAGAGGATGATAAAATGAAGACCAAACAGAAGCTGAACAATGACTGGTTTGAGGTAATTATTAATTCTCCTTTTTCCAATTATCCTTGGATCAGTTGTTATCATTAGTGCCCACTTTTAGAGAAACATTATTGAAAAAGCTGATTGGGCAATAGTCAGAGCCAGCAGCTAAACAAGTACCTTCAACATCAGCTAATAATATTGATCCGGTTGATGTAGACTTTGTAGTTCCAGTAATTTAGGCATAGTACAAACAAAGAAGATTTGATGAAGTTTTGTTGGATGGCAGATCAAGATTCAACATATTACCTGAACATATATTTAAGGAAATTGGGAATTGGTCTTTGGCTCCAACACCTTTTCAAGCAAAGATGGAAAGTCAAATGAGAGTCCAGCCCTTGGGCATTCTGAAGTAGCAATCGATAATAATTGCAAGAATGTCATTTATGGTTAATTTTTTTGTACTTTGAATGTCTAAATCTACTTATCTATATGAAATGTTGTTAGGAAGACCTTGGTTTAGGTTGACTAAAGAAACAAGATTGGGGATTAAATGTGGTTGTGATCACGAAGAAAAAGCAGGTCACAATACCAATGAAAAGGTAGAAGGAACATGTCACTCAGGGAGAAATCACTGATGGCTCAGACCATTAGTTTAGTAGACAAGATTGAAGATGATAAGGAGGAGGAATTTCTAAAGGCTAATCCAACAGTGGTAGTAGTATTGGAGGTAGACGTGGAAGGAGTATTGTCAAAGTAAGAGGATCAGTTGGAGCATAAAGGTGAACCAACTATAGGTGACATGTTGGAAAACACACAACTGAGACAGATGTTCGAGAAAAATCTAGAAATTCCAACTCAACAGAAGTTAGGGTAATAAGAAAAGGAGGTAATTAATCTGGCTGAGAAAATATATGAACAAAAAATATGCAAGATGAGGTAGAGTAAAGGAGGATGAACTTCAAGAAATTAATTTGGGAACTGAGGTTGAACCAAAGATGGTTAGAGTAAGCAAAGAATTGGAAGGCCAGTTCTTCGAAGACCTGATCCGTTTGTTGAAAGAGTACGTTGATGTATTTGCATGGCATTACTCATAGGTGAAAGGCATAGACCCAAATTTACATCAACATAGAATTAATTTAAAGAAGGATGCAATTCCAGTTGTGCAGCAAAGGTACAGAATGAATCCTAATTTTGCAAAATAGGTCAAGGAGGAAATTGACAAGTTATTAGTAGTTGGATTCATCAAACCAATTAATCAAGTAACATGGTTATCTCCTATCATTGTGGTTCCTAAAAAGAATGGGAAGTTAAGGATTTGTGTTAATTATAGAAAATTAAATGCAGCAACCATTACAAATCCTTTCCCAATGCCATTTTGTGATGGAGTTTTGGATGCAATACCTAGAGATGAAATGTATAGTTTTCTAGATGGATTTTTGGGGTATAATTAAATTCGTGGTGCTGAGGAGGATCAACACAAAATTACATCTATTACTGAATTTGGTGCATATGTGTTTACAGTCATGAGCTTTGGAGTGAAGAATCGACCACCTTCATTCAATTACGTGGCACATAAAGTTTTTGAACCTTACTTACATGATTTCATGCAAGTCTTTGTGGATGACTTTTCAGTATTTGGAGAAAAGATTTAGCACTTGCTACATCTAAAATCTTGTTTTGATTGATGCAAAAATTTCATCCATTCAAGAGTGTCATTGCTATCAAGAGTGGTATCTTATTGGGACATGTCATTTCACAAGAAGGAATGGCCATTGATGTCAAGAAAATTGAAGCTATTAGGACAACAAAAGCTCCAAAAAATGTAATGGAAGTAATGAGGTTTGTTGGACAAATCAAGTGGCATGCTAGGTATTTGAGGCACTTGGCTAATATCTCATTATCTTTGACCCATTTAACAAAGAAAGATGTTCTCTTTGTATGGGCTGAGGCTCAAGAGAAAGCTTTTCCATTATTGAAGAAGATGGTTTAGTAGCGCCAATTTTGCAACCTCCAAATTGGTCTTTACCATTTCACATGTTTGTTGATGCATCGGATGTAGCTATAGGAGCTCTGTTGATCCAACAGAAAGAAAGAGGATGGTATAGAACAGTCTATTATGCTAGTAGGGTGTTATGCTCGATTGAAAGGAATTATCCAGTAATTGAACATGAATAATTGGTGATGGTATATGCTCTTAATAAATTCAAAAATTATTTGTTGGGTAATAAAGTGGTTTTTCATGTAGACCACCAGACTTTGGTGTATCTGATCAAGAAGCCTCTATTAATAGGTAGATTGGCAAGATAGATGCTTCTATTATAGGAATTTGATTTTGTTATTGTTCATACACCAGACAAAGAGCACACAATGCAGATTATTTCAGTCAATTAGAGTCAGGGGAAGCACCAGTAGGAGTAAATGATAAGTTTCCAGATGTAGAGTTATTTAATGCTCAGATTACTGACTCTGATTCTTGGTATGAGCAATTGTTGGCATTTTTAACAGATGGAGTATTGCCTCAACAGTTTACACCTCATTAGAGAAAGAAGTTTTCTTTGAAAAGTAGGCCTTTTTGTAGGAAGCACATTCAAGAGTAGCAGGAGGACATCTATCAAGGGATACTACAGGTAAAAAGATTTTGCAAGCAGGATTATGGTGGCCTATAGTATTAAAAGATGCTCATGAATTTGCCAAAAGATGTGTTATTTGTTCAAAAAACAAGCCAACCAAATTATTCAGATCAGATGTTTGATCATCGAGTTTTTCCACTGGATCCATTTCAAAAATGGGGCACGGATTTTGTTGGGCTTGTCAAGCCTATAATTTAGCGAGGGAATATATATATTTTAGTGCCAATAGATTATTGCACAAAGTGGGTGGAAGTAGTAGCATTGAAGGACAACAAGGCAGCTAGTGTAGGGAAATTCCTCTTCCACAATATTATGACCAGATTTGGGTCTTTAGAAGAATTGGTGAGTGATAGAGGTGCTCATTTTCTCAATGAAGTCATTTCAGAGTTAGCAAGGACACATTTGATTATGCACAAAAAGTCTACATCTTATCATCCATAGGCAAATGGTTAAGCAGAAAGCACTAATAAGACTTTGCTACGCATTCTTAAAAAGTTAGTGCATAACAATCATAAAAATTGGGACTTGTTAATGTTAGATTCAACATTGTGGTCATTCAAAACAGATTTCAAAGTCACAATAGGAATGACACCATTCAGATTGGCATATGGCTTAGAAGCAGTGGTTCCAATGGAGTTTGCGGTCCCAAGTTTGAGATTCATAGCAAAAAAGATGTCTCCTGAAGTATCAGTCAAGCATCGGAGTAAGTACCTTCTTCAATTGGAGGAAGATCATTTACATAACAGAGGTAATTCAAAGAAGGAGACAAGCTTGGGTCAATATAAATGTAAAATTTAAGATATTTCAGGTTGGAGATTGGGTAATGGTGTATAACTCTAAATTAGGGCCACATCCAAGAAAGCTCACATTATGGTATAAGGGTCCATATCAGATAGTGCAGGATTTGGGACAAGGGGCTTTTATGGTGGCATATGTGTTTGGTACAAGAATGGAAAAACCTCTAAGCTCTATAAAACCTTCCCCTACTTTGTGGGATATGGGGGGCCCCGTGGGCACTAGTCCCATTCTCTTGTACTTTTCTTTATTTAATTCAAGTCCGGGAGAGTAGGCTAAGGCTGAACTTCCTTAAAAAAAAAAAAAAAAGGGAATGGAAAAACCGATAAATGGATTTCCTTTGAAGAAGTTTCAAGGGAAGCCACCACATATGGATTGGTTGTCATCTAATCTAGTGCAGGTGATGTGTAATTCTAAAAGTTAGATTAGCACCATTAGTGACCACAGAAGTAAGAAGGCTTATTTCTCTACATTTTTCTGAGTGGTTGTTTGTTTTCTAGGAAAGAGTTGGTTTAAGAGTACCTTAAGTACATTCTTAAGATTACATTGGTCTGAAAATGTGGATTGGAGGTTGAGGGTGGTACTATTTAGAGTTTACTCAATCAAATCTTACTTGGTCAGATTTTACTATATCCAATCTTGCTCAATCAGATTCTACTCAATCGGATTTTGGTATGTTGGAACCTATTCAGTCGGATTCTCCTCATTCGGAATTCCCTCAATCAGACATTGTCCACTCTGAAAAGGTCAAGTTGATGTTTGTTCATGTAATTGGTGCGCTATCCAAGTATTTGTCGTCGGACATCTGTTAATGGGAAAAGAGAAGCATAAAAATATTTTAAATTGTTGCATCGATTTTCGAGAAGAATTCAAATCATTTGGTGAAAGTTTCAATCGATGCTATGAAATATGCAAAGGTAGTGTAAGTAATGCGAATCGTAATATCATATTACATGATATTGGGTTTGTGTTGGTGCAGTTGAGTCCTATGTTTCAAGTGTGCTTGTATATGTGCAAAAAGAAGATGATTAGTCTCGCTTATGTGGTTCCAAGCACAGACAAAGTAAACATGAGGAGGAGATCAGGCAGGAGAGAAGTGGTGGCTCGCAAAGAAGATTCTTTCACAGAAGAGAGTGATAGTTTGGTCCAAGAGGAAGAAGATGATGCCCCTACTCCGACATCGGCAAGCAAATTGACATAGTCACTTATGGAGCCCTTCACATATTTTAAAGTGGAAATTGATGGGAGTGCACCATTGAATGCTATCTGGCTACAGTGTATTTCCTTGTTTGAGTTTGCATTGCTACCTTGGGCAAGTTGGAGACTGAATTACAATGCTAGGAGTCAAATGGACATAATCAGAAAGACAAAAGGACAATTATCTCCATAGGTGAAGTTTTCTCTTGGATTAATCACAGAAGTTTTTAAAGTAGCTTTGCTTAAGGAGCAGATTGGGCCCAAATGTCTTGAGGAGGCATTCAAGAAGGAATTTGGCCCTCAGGAAGGAGGTCACCATGTTGAATAGACTTTACCTACCAACCTAGTCTTCTATCTATGAATTTATTCATCACAATTTCCCTTTATTATATGAAACCATTTAAATCCAATTACCTTCTCATTCAATATCTAAGGCACTAGAATCGAGTTATGAATATCTTTGAAAGCATCCATTTCTTCTGCATGTATCTTTGTCAATGCTCTACCTTCTCATAAGACTTGCATTCCTCTTTTTGTTCTATTTTTACTATAAAAACATAGTGAATACTCATAAAAGTATCATAAGAAAATATATCTAGTTTTCTTCATTCTATTGTACTCCTTTGCACCTCATTTAGTTGTGATTGAATTCTTTTACTTATCCTTGAAGCTTAACCATTTCTTCTAGAATATTCCTCCACATCATAAATCCCTTTATACACTTCGCTATCATCATGAGTTTTGACAAAATTTTCTTTACCTTTAGTCAACATTTTGAGGACTTTCAAAAGTATACTCCATTCCAAGGAGATCCAAAATCCTCATCAACTTCACTTTATTCTCCGCTCTTTGTAGGATAAAGTTCATGTTCTTTTATCTGTTTATCTTCTTCATCTATCAATTGCAATCTATTTTTATCTTCATATCATGACATCCTTTATCAAACTTTACATCTCTGAAAAATTCATGTTCTTCTATCTCTTCATCTTCTTCATCTATCAATTGCAATCTATTTTTATCTTCATATCATGACAATCTTTATCAAATTTCACCTCTCTTAAAATAACTAGTTTATGAGTGTTCATTTTGGAAACTGTGCAAGGAAGAATCCATTTTGTTGGTACTCTAGTAATCATTAATATATTTCTTCTTACTACCTTTGCCCGATAAGATTTTGGTGGATGCATTTGATTTAGGCAAACAACGTCCTACCTCTACAATTATTCTATTCCTCCTATCTACCAAACCATTCTATTGGGGGGTATACCTACATGTAATCTCTCTTTTCATAGTTTCATCATACAAGTAATCACAAAAGCCTTTTGAGAAGTATTCTCACCCTCCATCTAGTCAAATTTTATTTGTATATCTCCCTAGCTATTTTTTAATAAGATCTTTAAACATCTTGAAGCAATCAAATACCTCAACGTTGCTTTGGAATATGAAATATATGAACATCATCCTTGGCTTATTAAAGGAAACATAATACCTCTTATCCAAGAATAAGTCTCCTTTCTTGAATCCGATAAATCCATGTGCACAAGGTCAAGGTGTCCAAGACTCACTTGTTTTGATTGCTTGACAGGCACGCTTAAAGAATTTCCCATCTAGTATGCTTCACATACACTAAAAAATCCTCGACTAAGAAATTTGATAATCTATACAAAGTATTATTTCTTGATAGGTATTTAAGTCTTTGTACATTAATATGATCTATTCTTTTATTTCAAATATCTATCCTACCTACCTTATAGTTTCCTTTAAAAAAAAATACAACTTGAGAAGGATTCACCTTGAAAGTAAAAAGTCTTTTATTCGGTTTAACCTTTTGTTATTAGTCTTCTTTCCCTTGGCCTCCTAAATCTAGAAAAATCCTATGTTGAGCCTAACTTTTAAAAAATTTCCATAATTTGAATTACAGAGTTAAGGATCTTTGAGATTGTAACAACATGCGAAAAATCCTTCAAGAAATAATTTTTTTTTATTATCCTATGATAAAACATCGCCAATTTGCTTAATTCCATGTGTGGTATTATCATCTATCTCAAATTTTCATATTCACATAATTTCTTCCATATTGTAAAACCATTCAAAATTATATGACATGTGATTTGCACAACCATTATCAATATACCATGCCTTATTTTTTTCCTTTAATATCATGAACTTTTAACATATGAAAACTATGATAACCATTAGAATACGTAGGGAAATTAACTTTGTGCCTTACTCCTCTTCTTACATAGCCACCTTTTCTATGCTATTGTTGATATTTTGTTTTTTATGAAAATTCTTGTACCAATCTCCATATGTACCACAATTATAACAAGTAGAATCATCACAAATACTATCATTATTCCTATGATTGTTGTTGTTGCCTCATAGGCCTCCTCTTACTCATCTTTCTCTTGTTCTATAGTATGAAGATGAAGATGATGAAACTTCATCTTCCATTTTATTTATCTTGCCTCCAAAATAATGTTGTCTGTCTTGTACATACACTGACGTAATGAAGGATTCTACTTCTTGGCATCCTTGATCCCGTTAATCATCTGGGAAACATGTTCCTTGTCATCAACATGGGCATTGATTGATCTTTAGTTCTGAAACTATATTTATATATAGACTTTTTAAATTCTCTTATGATAATGTTCAAATCATGGTTAAATAGACATTACATATCTTTAGTGCTTGCTTCATATAACCTCTCCAAATGATACCAAATATCCCTACTACTATCCAAGTCTTGAATGTGCCTAGTGATTGATTTTTTTGCCAACTTCAATTATATTAGCAAGGGAGATAATACAAGATAAAACAATTAGAAACAAAAAAGGTCAGAGACATCGTCGCCCAGATTAGGGAAGAATTGCTAGGAAAGAAAAGGAGCATTATGATGGATTGATCTCCTTTATGTGGGAGCCATTTTCTTTTAAGCTTGCTACTCTCTATTACAAAGATTCCATGATGTTTAAAGGGGGAGGGCTCTTATTGTTTTTTATCCTCCTAGCCAGAAAGTCCAAGGGGTCTCAATAGACCATCCTTGACATCAATTTTCAAAGTTACTAGAGTAGTGTTCTTTCCAAATCTTCTAGAGAATCTTGCTTCTAATTGCAGTCCACATGGAAGAGGAGCATCCAATGGCCTCCCCAAGGAGGTTTCCAATCAATAGGCGAAACAAGCTTAAGATTCTCTCTGACTCTCCTCAAGAAGATGTCACTTCTTGGACATGAAAAGAACAAGTATGTGAGTTCTTCATGCCCCCCTATGGCACCTTTTACACCACAACATGAGACCAAAAATTTTGGCAGCCTTCAAGTTGGTCCACATTATCTTTTGGATGATTTTCCATAAGAAATTCACTCTCTCGTGTTCCACAAAAAGGTGCCAAAGATCATGGAATTTGAGGTTTCATGAGATCCAAGTACAATTCAAGCACCACTTCCTATTGAGATCTTGAAAGAAATCTAATAGAAGCTTAATTCTTGGCACATCTTTGATTGTATTGCTATTTTTCCATTTAATACCTTTGGAGTTAGGACCTCCCTAATCAATAAGGAGAAGGTTGAGGATTAAGGACTTCTAATGTGTAACAAATGCAAGTAGACCTCCCACAAGTTTTACAAATTCTTCTTTGAAACTCTCCAAGAAACACATAGAGATTTGAGAGCTTATAACTCTCAATTCATGATGAATTTGATAATGAGCATTTGAACACCGTTCAAAAGAGACATGATCACACAACACACGTATGAATGAGTTTTACACAATGGATTCTTGCTCACAAAATATCAATTTGAATGATGAATCGGTGATCAGAGAATCCTCACCACACTAATATTAATGCACAAACACAGAAGGAGTATCACATATGTACACATGCATACATGCACACACATGGAAGCAAGTGTCACTCATGGACAAGACATAAGAGCTCCGAAGAAAATCATACTTGATGAGAAGAGGGAATGAACAAGAGGAAGAAGAAGAAACATACAAATGAAGGTTAGCTCAATTTTATAAATGAGTTTAAAAAGTGACCCTATTCACACTCTAGTGTCTGAACTAATTAAAAGAAGGGTTAGAAAAAACTTGTAAATTCTTTGAGGGTTAGGGAATCCCTACTCTAGCTCAAGGACTTCCCATCTTTCACAAACATGGAGTGAATTAAAAAAAAAGGCCTTCCAAAAATATTTCTAATGGTGGTATTCTACATGAAAATCACCATTTTTGTGGACAATTCTCAAAATTTAAGGTCTTCCATTAGCCATTAAACTTGATAGAGTGAATCCATCATACTTGTTGCTTCAATTCTTCACAAAAACAATCATCTTCTCTCCATGTTTTCCTTCAAAGTTCACTTTCATGGATCTCTGTCTCCAACAGTCCCCCCTTCTAGATTATGTCATCTCTGATAGACAATCCACATGTGGTTGATCTTGAGGAAGCATGTGCCTTGAGGTGTATTGGGGTTGTCTAGTTCCTACAAAAAAAATATGGCAGATATATCAAGTGATATTTCTTTATGTTTTTTTTTCTCTTTTGAAAATAGTTTGGGTGTACTGCTAGTGTAGTGCATGGACAAAAAAGATAAAAAAGGTACTTGTGCATAGACTTGTAGGGTGGCCCATACATGCCTACTCTAGAAATGCAAAAATAAAAAAATGATGCACAATGAAAATGGTTCTCACACGTGATGCTCCAATGCTAGCTATTGATGAAGCATCCTATTTTAAGAAGTGAAATGAGTTAACTTGAGTATGTTTTCATTAACTTTAACGTGATGATGTTGGCTCTTGATGTGGTGTAGACTTTGAATGTAGGGTCCTTGAATCCTAGAAGACTTTGGTGATAATGCTACCAACTTTTGCATGTCCATTATGCACCTTGATATTCTTTGATAATTATCATGGATTCTGTTGATGATCTTATGATCTGAAAATTGGAAATTTAAGACATGAACTTGAGTCCACTCTCCAAGAGGTGTTCTAGAATAGTTCAAATTATGCTTGTTCTTTTGGAACTTGGGATCTTGGGATCTCGTTCTACGTTTCCTTCAGTGGGTTCTCTAATGAGGCATGTGATATTAACTATAAAGATTATTGATCACTTGCAAGGGGATATTAGTAACACAAAGAAAAGTATATGGTTGATAGATGATGTCACATTACAGTTATTACTTGCATGCATTGGATATCACAAAATTGTATAATGAAGGTACATGGAATGTAGAACTAATAGGATGCATAAGTGAGGTGCAAAAGATTTGAGGATGTGTGCAAGGAACAAGATTGTGTGGTTGAGTATATGGATTCTAAATAAAGAGGCTCGTTGTGCTCTACTCTCACTATTGTAGAGAAGATCGACAAGCCATTATGAATGTAACATTTGAAGTTGATGAAGTGGCTTAACAACCCCATATCTTTCAAGGCACAAGATTTGATTGAGTTTATCTGCATTCGAGGAGTTGAGTGGCCTTGTGTTGCCACTTCTAATTTTGCTTCTAGTATGGAGCTACCTTGCATTTTTGTGGTCTTTTTCATGAGTGGATCTTGAAAACTAAAGGCCTACTTGATCCAACTCACTATTATCTATTTATCCAAAACTATGTGTCTCCCTCTTCAATGAAAATTTAAGTACTTAGGGAACTAGATTTTCTTAATGTGCCTTAGATATTTTTTATGCATATTAGTAATATGCAAGCTTTCATTTCATGCCAATGAAGTGCATTCTTCTTGGCCCTCCATATGTATTTGAACCCATCAAAGTAATGAATGGTGGAAATGAATACTAAGACTTGCATGGTTTGCCTAGGCTTCCCTACCCATTGAATTTTTTATTTCCTTCATATTCATTGATGGTGAGAATTTGACTATTGTGGATGATGTGGCATTGTTCTTTGTGTTTGCTCCATATGGATCACTAACAATTTCTCGTCAAGAAGAGATGTATGGGGTCCTTGGGAGCCCAAATCTTTTCTTTAACATTATGATCTTTGAGAATTTCAACATCAATATAGAGATCATTACTTTTAACTAACTAGTGTAGAACAAGATGTGCATAGAGATTAGTATCCAATTTCATATATTCTTCAAATAGCTATGATTTAGATGCTATGTGATGTCTTGAGATTGAAGTGGGCTCAAGAACATTCACCTCTACTTACACATTCATGATGTAGTCATTGATTCCTCCAAGGGACATGTGATTGTTTTTTTGGCTGCATGAATATTGAGTGCAATATTATCCATGTCTAGCAAATTTGTGTGCTCTACCAACCATTGCTGTTTAAAAATGATAATTTGAGGTATTCATGGCCGTTTCAAACCAAGAATGTAGTTTGTATGGGATATTTATCAATAACTATCCAAATATTGACTTTCCCCTCACATTGGATATCAAGCTAGGTATTTTACCAAGCTTGATTCTAGGTCATATATCTTTAGATTAGGATTAGGGTAGAGCATGTCCCCCTAAAACTGATTTTAAGACTTGTTATGGGCACTATGAGCTTCTTGGTGATGGCTTTTGGTCTCACAAATCCTCCTACCAGTTTCATGAAGCTCATAAATAGTGTAGTATGGCCATAACTAGGCCGGTTTGTAGTAGAGTTTTTGGATGATATTCTGATCTATAGTATATTTGAACATGAGCACTTGAGAAGAGCATTCCAAGTGTTGAGGGAAAATTCACTCTATTTCCAAGGAATAAAAGTGTGATTTTTACAAAACTCAGGATAGATACATTGGGCATATAGTCTCCTACAGTGGAATCGAGATGGATCCTCACAAACTATGGAATATTATGGAATGGCCATATCCCAAGAATGTGGAAGAGCTGCAAATCTTCCTAGGTTTATCACGATTCTATTTATGATTCATTAAGAATTATGTCAGAATTTTTATATTTGTGGCAAAACTACTTAAAGAGAAAGGTTAGACCTTTCATTGGGGAGATGAAAAGAAGCAAAGTATGGAAAGTTGAACGTAGAAATTGCTACAGATCCACTTTTATACATAACAAATCCTAATAAACCCTTCATGGTCAAGACTAATACAAGTGATTTTGCTACATGAGTACTTTTCGTCCAAGATGTTTGATCAGTGGATTTTGAGAGTAAAAAGGTAGAACACATTGATAAGAATTACTCGATCTATGAGAAGGAGTTATATGCCATTATCCATGCTTTGAAGAAGTGAGGGCATTATTTATATGGTGCTAAGGTCATGATAGCATTTGATCAAGAGAGCGTAATGGCTCTCTAATCAAACAGAACTAAAAGGTTGTAAGGATCGATGGGTAGAGACCCTACCAGGTTTCTACTATGAGCTTAGGTATGGGAAGGAAAAGTTTAATGTGGTGGGTGACTCGCTTAGCCACATGCCTATGCTCAATGGATTGAGTTTTACTCAGATCACTAGTGAGATACTTGAGTCCATTAGAGGGAAGTCTAGGCTTGATCCAACATATTCCGAGGTTTGGGAAGTCATATAAAAAGGTGATTGTGATACACATATTTCCAATGAGGATGGAGTATTGACAGGTACTCAAGAAGGATTCAAGAAAAAGAATGCAATATCCATGATGAGTATTTGGTGTATAAAGGTAAGGTGTGTGTCCCTAGAGTCTTTGAGATGAGATGGCACATATTGCATGAGTGTCATGACACACATAGTGTAGGACACCCAGGAGTTAACAAGAATTGTGATCGTGTGAAGAGGCAATTTTACTGGCGTAAACTTTATAAAGGACATCCTAGATTATGTGCTTAGGTGCACTAAATGTGAGGTTAATAAATCTGAGAGAAAGAGGATAGGAGGACTGCTCCATCCATTGAATATTCCCATTGGGAGGTGGGAGAGTATGTCCATGGATTTCATCGTAGGACTACCTAAGACATAGAGAGGACATGTGTTGGTCTAGGTAATTGTGGATAGGTTAACAAAATGGCTAGGTTTATTTCACAATGTACTACATTGAAGACATGTGAGTTGGCTATGCTATTTGTGGAGAACCTATACCGGTTATATGGTCTTCCCTTAGACATTGTTTCTGATCAAGATAGGAAGTCTACTAGCCACCTAAGTTTCAAGAGGTTGGATACTAAGCTTAGCATGACTACAACCAAGCATCCATAATTGTCATCGGATTAGCAAATAGAGAGGGTTAATGGAAAAATCATGGAAGATATGCTTTTAGTTTATGTGAATGAAAGGCAAACTAATTGGGAAGAATACTTACCTATAGTAGATTTTGCATATAATAGTGTCAAGCACTCTTCTACTGGGCATAATCCATTTATGCTTATGTATTGGCTTCAAGCAAGAGCTCCTTATGTAGTAGGATTGCAACATTAGAAATTCCAAGCCAAAGAGGAAAATATTAGGAAAGTTCAAGATACAACTGAAGCCTATGCCAACCCTTAAAGGAGAGATATCAATTTTGAGGTAGGAGAGAAAATCTATCTTAGAGTTCCTTGTAGGTCTGAAACCATGGGATATAGTTGGATTACTATTCCATTAATTCCCTCATTCTATAAGGACCATGGGATATAGTTGGATTACTATTCCATTAATTCCCTCATTCTATAAGGACTTAAGGGGGCAAAAATGTTATATGGAAGCATCCACTAAGACGGTGTACAAATCATCCCTTAGCCTTGATTACATGGGCTCACACATGAGTGCCAAGTGACACTCATGTGTGATGCCACTTGGGAGCCCATATGAGTATGTGTGTGATGAAATTAAAAGGAATTATGTACCTGGTTGGGAGGATATACAAAAATAACTCTCCGTGCATCATGAGTCAATTCCATCTTCCTAGCCAACAAAAACTTTCTTCATCACGTTTGAAGTTTTTGCCTTAGTTTCCCTAAAAACGAGGGGGAATAATTGGAGCTTTCTTTCACAAAAATCATACATCAACAAATTATCACCCTTACAATATGTAGGAAAATTACCTTTGTTCCTTCCTCCTCTTCTTACATAACCGCTTTCTATTGTAGACCCAATTATTTTGATTTCTTTAGAAATTCTTCTTACCAATGTCCATGTGTGCCATAATTATAGCAAGTAGAATCATCAAAACTATTTTTCTTATATATATGATTGTTGTTGTTGTTGTTAATGTTGTTGCCTCTTAAGCCCCCTCTTCTTGTTCTTCATCCTCTATAGTCTGAAGATTAAGATGATGAACTTCAATATTGCCTCCTCTTCCTCTGTTAAAGCCTCCTATTCATATGTTTTCATAGGTCTATAGTCTGAACCTTTGTAAAAATTTGAACCTTTGTAAAACCATCACCTTGGGAATGTTTATGATTTGATAAGGCAGTGGGATTCAGTTGCTTTAAAGTGAGTGAGGATAAATGTGCCTTCTATGGAATTGTGGAGGATATATCCCACCCTTTTATTAACTACCCTAGTGCTCAAAAGATTTGCAGCCCTATGAAGACCTTTAGAATTATGGAGCTCTTTTGGAACAATAGAATACTTTGATAGGAAATTTATTCCCAATGGAACTAGATGTAGAGTGGTCCAAATGAAATACTTAAACTTTCAAAGGTCATTACAATATTGTGTGCTAGCACCATTGCAATATGCACTAGTAATGTAGATATGTGTGGAATACTATTACAAGAGGATATTTTGAACAAACAAGTTCATTGCATGTCTAAATCAGCTTTCAAATCTTCCATGAAAAATCCCACAAAAAAGTTTGATATAATTCATGAGATCATAGAAATAGAAGATCTATAGTTTACAAAAGTGATCTTGGCTCTAGCCATGATCTTCAAGTTCTTTATTCAAGTGAACCTTTAGTTATCAAACTCATTGGCATAATAAACGTTGTGAGCCATATTGATATTTTCATTAAATTCTTCTAAAATATCTAAAACCTTCGTAGGTGATGTGCCTTGAAACATGCACATGGGCAAGCTTTCTAGGATCCAAATCACAAGTTCTCCCCCTCAAGTTTCAAGTGGAATTTCATTCATTCCAATCATGCTTTTGAAGATGGGAATTCTAGTTCCATCAAGAAGCTTAATGTGCATATCTATAACCTGATTGTTTTATACTTCTAAAACTGACAATGACTTCACAATTTGTAACTTTTTCCATTACATAGTGTCAGACCTCCACATGCTTGGTCCTTGCATGAAATACTAAATTTCAAGTCATCTGTATGGAATTTATATTGTCTCTGTATATGATTCGAGTCTCTCCTCAAATGTCAAAATCTAAAAATAATCATTTTAACCATATCATTTTAGTAGTAGCACTGCATAAACCTTTATAAGCAACTTCCATTAAGTAAAGTGCCACTCTTGGATGATTCTTTGGGAGTTGTGCTTCTTTTGTTAATGTTACTTACATATTATGAAAAGCTTCTTCCTAGAGTATAGCATCCACCAGAGAGTGAGTGAGTATCTATCCACCCATATTTATACCAAAGGTCAAAGGGGTGCATGTTTTCATACTCATCTATGTGTCCTTCCAAGTGGCCTTCATGTGGACAGTTTCCAAATTTAATCACATGGCTTCTATTTCAATTGAAGCCTTTCCTTCACATACGAATCAAGATGTCACTTGGGAGAAGCTTCTCCCAAGACTAAAGTTCCTTTACCTTAGAATAATTATTCCTAAGGTAAAAACCCTACAATTGAGACTTCAATTGAAATAGTATTAAAACTAAGAACATAGGTTCCTACTTGAAGGGTCTAACCCATTAAATGAAACCAATGGTTTCCAAAGGTAAATACCAATATATGAGGGTCTAACCTAAGGTTTATGCAACATTCTTCCCCCCTTTAACATTTTTATCCTCGAAAATGTGCAATAGTATCATATGTGGAGTATTCCCTTGCAAGCCATGATCTGTTCATTGATTGTGGACTCACTCTCAAAAAATGTTACCTCATTTCAAACTTGTAGTTGGAAAAGAGGGAAATCTTTTGTTTATGAAACTTCCTCGTTCCCAAGTGGCACTTTCTTTTGTTCCATCCTTCCATTTAATTAAGAACTCTTTATATAGATGATTTCTAGTCTATTATCTTTAGTGCGTAGTATTTTTTCTAGTTCATGAGGGATGGTATGAAGGGAATTTTGGTTGAACTATTGTATATGAAGATACAAGGTTATCATGTTCAACTAGTTTTTTTATCTACTTACACGAAATACTAGGTGAAGTAAGCAATCATCTGGAAGTTCTAACTCAGAATCCAAAGTCCCTATTCTTTTGAGAACTTTGAAAGGGCCACAAAACCTTGGAGAGAGTTTAGGTCCTGATTTCAATGTGTTAGATTTCTTTTAGATATATTAGTTCTCCAACCTGAAATGAAATATCTCATCTTTTAGGGTCACTAAATAACTTAGATCTATCCTAGGCTTTCCTCAGGTTTTTCTTAGCTATTCTTAATTTAAAGTTCATGTATTTTATAAAATCTTTAGCTGCTTGGACCTTCTCATTTTGTAGTCCAACTCCATATAGTGTTATTAGTTGGAATCCATGCATTAACATGAAAGAACTATTCTCAATTGCAAAGTGCTTAGCACTATTATAAGCAAACTCTACTAATGGTAGATAGTCTTCCCAATTAGTTTGGGTGGAAGATACGTAAGCTCATAACATACCTTCAAGTATTCGATTGACCCTTTTGGTTTGACCATCGTATGTGGATGTTCTGTAGTACTTATGTTTAGCTTGGTTTCCAGCCTATTGAGCACAACTCTCTAGAAATGACTAGTAAATTTTCTCTCTCTATCAAACACTATGTCTTGAGGCAGCCCATAGAGTCGATAGAGATGTTCTATGAACATTTTAGCTAATTCTGGAGTTTTTACTTTGGTACGAGTAGGTATGAAATGAGCCATTTTGGTCAATCGATCAATTATGACCCAAACAACTTCATGGCCTTTTTGGGTTCGTGGCAAACACCTAATGAAGTCTATGGAAATACTTTCCCATTTTCCATTTGGAATTTCCAAGGGATGTAACAAACCTCCTATCTTAAACTTTTTCGCTTTATTTACTTGGCACTCTTTACATCTAATTACATAATTATGTGTATCTTTATGTACACTTGTCCAGTTGAATTGTCTTTTGATTAATTCATAAGTTCTGTTGATTCTAGGATGTCCAACACTTGGGGCATCATGAAATTCAAACAAAACTATTATCCTAAGTTCTTGGTCACAAGGGACACATATTTTCCCCTTATATAACACATATTCATCTTGAATACTATAGTGTTTAAACTTATCTTCATTTGATAAGTTTATACATGCCTTTCATTAATGTTACTAAATCACTAGAAATGTGTGTTTTATAGTTACTTTATTAGTTTTATTTGTTAAAGATAAGATACTATGGATTGGTAATCGAGCATCGGGTCCTTTAGTTGAGGATGGGTTCCTTGGTCAAATGGACAAGGAACCCATTTGGTAGAGGTAAAGTTGGACAAAGTGTATTAAAAAAATATTCCATCTTCCCTTGAACTTCATGAATCGAAGTACGAAGGGTCCCCATATCTGTTTGGATTTCCATAACAATGAACATATCTGCTTGGATATCATTCATCTTTTCATCCAATCTATTTAACTCTTTATAAATATTCAATTCTTGTCTTTCGTGTTGTCCTATTTCAGGAAGATTCAGAGTGTATTCTACATTATCTACCCCCTTCCTATGGTGCATAATCTACTTCTTGTGTAGGTATGTCTAACAACATATTGCTAGCATAAGAATCCCCCATTGAATACTTTGGAAATCAAGTAGACTGAAAAAAATTTCATCCCTAATGCCAAAGGAAAAGTAGATGGAAATAAACCGAGTACTTCTCTGATTATTTATGGAAAGGACTTCTAGTTGTAGGTTGGCTTGGGCCCCCTTAGATGATTCGCTATTCCTCTTCCAGGGACAAAGTTGAAGTGTTATGGCTCTTCCTTTTTCCACCAAAGCTCCAAAATCTCCACCAATGCTCCAAGTCTTTTACTCTTTTTGTTTTTCACTTGTACTACATAAAATGATCTTCTTTTTGCTTAAAAAAATTGGAGCATTATATCTTCAAAATGACCTACAAGATAATTCTTTTTGACCCTCCGAATTTCCTTCAAAATGACCTTCTTGTTGCTCTCAGGTTGGCTTCAACGTGTATGCAGAGGATTTTCTTTGAAAATCTCACACGAACATGGCGACTACGATTTCTTTGTCCCATAAGTCGTAAAAGAAACTCTAGAGGTGGATTATAAGATAAGGAGCTTATGGAGGACTTGAGCAACTCCTAAAAGGGATTGATGAGAGAGAAAGAGTGATTGCGCTCTAGTTGTTTCACATTCCACTTGTTGATCTAGGCTTCTTGTCCGTGCACACCTGTTTGGGGAGAGTTGTATTGGGGGGAGGTTCTATAGAGCCTCCTCTAAGACCCTCTTGAACAAGCCTTCAGAAAGATCTTATTGATGCCTGCAGTAGTCAAAAACACCTTTTCGTAGAGTCTTCACATGGGCAGGTCTTTTTGAGATGAAGATTCTCAATTTCGAGGCAGCTAAATGGCACACAGATGGTAGAAGGACTTGAAAATATGAGAGATCTTCTCACTTTCCCAAGCTTCAAGATGGAATTCTGCACAAATATCAAAGAGTACCACAAGTACTTGTAATTGAATGAACCAAGCTCTAGTTACCACTGTTATGAGAAGCTTCTTCCTAGAGTATAACATCCACAAGAGTGAGTGAGTATGTATCCACCCATCCAACTCCACCTATATTTATACCAAAGGTCCAAGGGGTGCATGTCTTAATATTCATCCATGTGTCCTTCCAAATGTCTTTCATGTGGACACTTTCCAAAGCGAATCACATGGCTTCTATTTCAATTGAAGCCTTTCCTTCACTTATGAATCAAGGTGTCACTTGGGAGAAGCTTCTCCCAAGTCTAAGGCTCCTTTACCTTAGAATAATTATTCCTAAGGTAAAAACCCTTCAATTGAGACTTCAATTGAAATAAATTACTAGGGGTTAAAACCAAGAACATAGGTTCCTACTTCAAGGGCCTGACCCATTAAATTAAACCAAGGGTTTCCAAAGGTAAGTACCAATATCTGGGGGTCTAGCCCAAGGTTTATATAACAGTACCCAATACGCATCACTAAAATCATCTAAGGTTTAATCACCATCAAAGATATAGAAAATACCATCATTAATCGTTCCCTTCAAAAATTTAAGAGCCCTCTTGGCTATATGCATGTGAGGAAACTCTTGGTTCTGCATAAAGGGGGATATACCTACATTATATTTTACACATACCCTGGTGATAATATTATAATGTAATGGACAAAACAACCGTCTATAAGCATTTTGATTGCTCATTTCATCATCTTCCAATTCACTTAACTAAACATTTGGTTCCATATGTGTAGCAAGAATCCTGCAATATGCAATACCAAATCTCTTATTGTTGGAGCTCTAGGTGTGCAAAAGCACACAAATAGCACAACGAAGAAGAAGAAGTTTGAAGCAGAGTATCATAGCAACAAATCCAGTTCAAGTAATTAAGGCACATAAATTTTGGTTATGATCCCCCCTTGGGATAAAACAATCCAAGTATTCGGGTATAATTCAAGTAGCAAAGATGCACTTAACTATGTATCAATACTTAACAATAGGGCAATACGTAAACCTGCTCATCTAAGAGACATCAAACTAAATATGAGGCCACATTATGCATAAATAAATCAAGCACCCAACATCCCTTTGATAGATAACAACATCAAATGCATCATCAACATCATGACGACTCAATTGTTAAACCTATTTCTAGAGGAGTGGTAACAAGTTTGAAATCTTCAAGGCCGAAATGTTGGAATAATGTGTCGATATATTTTTTTTGACACAACGCTATTCCACCTTCAACTTGCATAAATTGAATGCCTCAATAATGATGCAAATGTCCAAATCTGATATCTCAAAAGAGGTATGAATATCAACCTTAAATTCAGCAGTATGCTTTTCATTAGGACCAGTGAGGAGCATGCCATTAAGATATACAACGATGATGAGAAGTACATCAACTACATTCTTAACACATAAGGTTCTCTCAGTTGGATTGTTTTCAAAACCATGTAAAATCAAGTAGGCATGTATCTTTTCATACCAAGCACGTGGTGCTTATGCCTTTTTTGATTTGCACACTTTGCTTTCATGAACTTTCTACACACACCCATTGGTCTGAAATACATACACTTCTTCATGTAAGTAACCATTCAAAAATGTAGTTTTAATATCCAAATTATGCATATTCCAACCATGATGAGCTCCATCTTCACAAATGCTACAAAGTATGGTCATTAGGCATGTGGGAGCAAAAGACTCATCAAAATCGATGTGCCTTTCTTGAGCACAACCTTAGACAACAAGCCTAGCTTTATACGTTTCAACTTGTATACCCATTAAGTATCAATGGCTTTTTTTCGTGGAGACAAATCACATAAAGAACATGTACCATTCTTCATAATAGCATCATCTTTTGATCGCATGGCGACCATCCAATCTTCTAAAGTTTGCACTTCATAAAGAAAAACAAGCTCATTCTCATCACAGAAAGTAGAGGAAGCCATTGCATAGCAATGTGATGCAAAGGAAGCACTATGCGAGCCTAAAAAAGTACAATATGACAAAGGTGCATCCAATTCGCTCTCTCTTAAAGTATGCACCAAACATTTAGACATAGTTTTGGCCAGTTCGATGTCAAACCTCTCATCAATAAGTGCATCGTGTAAATTTGCATCACAAATGAATGATATGCATCATCATGTGGAACCTCTAAAGGCCAAGAAATGTCCCCATTTTGACCAGCATTTGACTGTCCACCTATAAAAAGAGGTGACAAAGTATCATACATATCCTTGGAGCTAATTGATGTGTCCTTGGCACATGAAATTAATGATTGAATTATGTCTTTCACAAAAGCAACATCATGGCTAACCAAAATGCATTTAGTATGCGCATGGTATAGACAATAGACTTTGATTGCATAATTATACCCAACAAAAATACACTTTATTTAACATCTAGTTTTTTGCATTGTTGTTCAGACACTAAAGCATATGCCAAACAACCAAAGACATGTAGATGAGCAATAGATGGCTTGGACCATGCAAAAATTCATATGGAGTGATAGATTATAGTGCGTTGGTAGGACACTTGTTAAGTACATATGTTGCACTCATAAGAGCATCAAGCCAAAAGATATGTGGTAAAGCTTGACTTTTCACCATATACCTCACCATCTCCATGAGAGACATATTCGTTTTTTTCGAAAATCCATCTTTTTGAGGTGTATACAACATTGTACACTTATCTTTTATCCCATTCTAATCCATAAATGTATCAAAATTAGAAGACATGTATTCCCCCCTCGATTAGAATGGTGTGTGCCCATTTACATGATGATAATTTTTTAGCCATAAGTAAAAACTGTTTGAAGCACATAAACACTTTGGACTTTTCTTTCAATGGATACATCCATGCGTGCCTAGAGAAATCATCTATAAAATTCATGAATTAAAGGTAGTTCCCAAAAGAAGGTGTTTGCATCGAACCACATACATCAATATGAAGAAGCTTCCATTTATGACTAGCTCAAACTAAACCATCTTTTTGTAAGGAGGAATACTCCATTGTGCCCAAAATGTAGCCTTCACAAACGTGTTTACAAGGTTCCTCAAGTTGGGGTAGAGAGGACACCATATTAGATGTTTGTAAGCACAGCAAACTAGCAAAATTCAGATGACCAAAGCATGCATACCAAAGCTCTGCATCTGAGATATCATGAGAATCTTCAGCTGCACATGTTAAATCATTCACAAATTTTGCATAGTCTATGAGATTATACATCCCATGATATAAAATTCTAGAAGCAATAATAACATCACCATTTGGGAGATCATGAACTGTACATATTTCATTAATAAATTAGACAGTCTTGGCTAATGTTGAAACTCATAATAGTTTTTTCTTGATCCTTGGCACATACAAAGAATTTGAAAATGTGAAACAACTACTATCAAGAGTAGCCTAAATTATCTTAGCAACTCTCATTACAGGATAAGAGGAGTCGTTAATGCATGTGACAGTATTCCCTGAAAGGGTAGGCTGAAGTGAAGTAAAGAAACTATGCTAAAAGGTTATATGTTTGGTGGCCCACTACAAGGAATATGGGTGCATAGCAATGGTTAACGCGACACTATTTCATCACTATATAACTGCATCAAGCATCACAACAAGCGTTGAGCACTTGACATCGATTAAACAATGAACCTTTGCCATTTGTTTTGATGTGTAAAGCGAGGTGCATTGCGACGATAGCCTAAGTGTCGCTTAAGCGACAGAATAAAAAAGCATCACATGAGCAATGTTTTTTGCATCGCATAAACGACGTTAAAAAGCGTCCCTTATGCAATGCATTTTGAACGCACATATATGATGGCCTAGCATCGGTTATACGATGTTTATTTACCAAAAAAAAAGGTGGAGGGTCTTCAATCGGCATCTACATACATCTGATTGAAGATCTCTACAACATTCACAATTTTGCTACTCTTATGAGCTGAAACAATCGCTTACTGAATTGTTCTTTTGTCTAGTCTCTATCTTATTGTCTCTCTCTCTCTCTCTCTGTTTCTCTCCTTTCTACCTCTTTCTCTTTGAATTATCTCTCTTTCTCTTTCTCTTTTGATCTCTCTCTCACTCTCTGTATCTCTCTCTCTCTCCCCCTATTGTAGGTTATTCAAGAAATTAACCAAGCAAAAAATATGGTGAATTTTTGTACG
>CM035437.1:25413271-25725771 GCA_020310875.1 Ceratopteris richardii | reverse complement strand
TGCAAGCTTACTTATTCTCAATCTTCAAAATCATTTTGGAGTAATGTATCTTTTTTGGCGCTATTAATGTATAATTTTTAATGCATACACATACACAAATAAATAAATACATACATAGACATACACATATACATGAATGCATACACACATATAAACATACACACACATATACATACATACACACACAGATACATACATCCACATGTTATGAAAGTAAGGCCAAATTATACATACTTGTATCAAATGAAGATATTTTGTCGACCCAGCCTTTGGAATTTTCTACCCAACCTTTAGAATCTTCTTGACACATTTGCTTCTCCTATTCTAATCCACCTAATACCTGCACTGTTAACTCCTTTATGAACTTTGCATACAAATAGTAAGTATCAATTAGCCATGGAGGTATTAGGTAATTTGGAAAATAGGAGAAGCAAGTTTATCTGAAAGATTTTGAAGGATGGAAGAAAAATTTTAAAGGATGAGAGGAAACAAAGTGTCCATTCAATGTAGGTTCTTGCTCTTAACCTAGCTAAGGTAAGAACAAGAACTTGCATTGAATGGATGCTTTCTGTCTGCCCATCCTTTAAAACTATTCATCCATCTTTCAAAATCTTCTAAATAAATTTGCTTCTCCTATTTTCCAAATGACCTAATACCTCCATAGCTAACTGATACTTTATAAACGAATATGTAAGTCTTAGTTAGCAAGGCATGTAATTGATTGACTATAAAATGGGAGACAACCAAATGATTAAGTTTTCTAGATATCTATGTGAAAGTCTGCATACCACAACAAACAGAAACAAAATTAGAAACGAAATCAAATATACACACATACACGTACATACATACACATACAGACATACATACATACATACATACATACATACATACATACATACATACATACACATACATACATACATACATACATACATACACACACATACACATATGTACATATATGCATACACATATGCATACGTATACGTACATACATACATATACACACATACATAACATATACACATATACATAAACATACACATATGCATATGTATATGCATGCACATGCAAATACACATCGACATACACATACACATAAGCATACACATATACATACACATATGCATATATATACCTATATATATGTATATTTATTTATTTTTATTAATATGACATTTTTTCATGAACTTACAGGTTATCTTCTGAAAAGTTTCTACCAAGTCAGAGTATTCTTCCTACCTCATATGATGAAATGAAGAAGATAATCAACAATCTTGGTATACATTATGAGTGTATACATGCATGTTCTAATGATTGTATTTTATATAGAGATGAATATGCATACTCCTTGACATGTCCAAAATGTCAATCCCCTCGATATAAGGATGAAGAAGGTAAAATTCCAAAAAGGTATTGAGATATTTTCCATTGGCTCCATGGATTAGACATATGTTTCAAAGCCCCGAATTATCAAAGCTTTTGACATGGGGACATGATCATAAAAGTACTAATGTAATAATCAGAATTCCAACAGATAATGAAACTTTTTAGCGTATTGATTCTAAATGGCCTGATTTTGCACAAGAACCATAGAATCTAAAGTTAGGAGTTGCATTAGATGGGGTTAATCCATTTTCCATGAAATCTAGTAAATGGTCAACATGGCCAATGGTAGTCATAAACTACAATCTTCCACCATATCTTGGCATTAAAAATGAACGTTCAATGCTTTCACTTTTAATCACAAGAAAAAGACAAGTCAAAGATATGAATATATACCTTGCTCCTCTCATTGACGATCTCCAAGAGTTAAGGAGAGGCAATAATGACATTGATGTATCAAAAAGCATCAATGAAAGATATATTATGGTTTGTGGTATTGTGGCTTAGACTATTCACAATTTTCCAAGATATGGTGTTTGTTCAAGTATTGATGTAATTTTTTTATTTAATATGCATACAAATATATGTGAGTTAATCTAATTATATTTTTATCGTTTTTATGATGCAAGGATATCTACTAAGGGTTATAAAGCTTGTCCATATTGTGGTGATTGGTTGAGATCAATTTATAGTAAGAATCTCAACAAAATATTTATCTTCGACATCCATGATTCTTGCCTAATGATCATCCATTAAGTTATAAAAGAGAAGCGGTACATTTTAATGGAAAGCTTGAAACACGTGAGTGTCCAAAACCAATGATACCTATGGATTGGTATAAAAAATGGACAGATGGGCCTCTTATAGATCCAGAATGAGAAATCTTTAGTGATGATGAAGAAATGAGAATGTGAAGAGAGGTCAAGCAAAATTGGAACTCATAGAGAATATATTGATATGGTATTCTTTGGAGTATTGGAGAGAGTTAAAGGTCTATCATCTTCTTGATCCTATGCATATATTCATGAATATTGGTTATTCATTATGGCAGCATCTTCTTGGATCAAAAGACACCATAGTATCAAGGAATGATTTAAAGGACCAAAACCCAAAACCAAAGTTATGGCCAGTTTTTGATAGACATCGACAGGAAATGACTTATGCAACTGCTCCTTGGCTATCTAGAACATGTTTACTGTGGATGATAGGTGCTTATCTAGGTTAAAGACCCATGATTGACATAACTTTTTGAAGCACATTTTACCTTTCGTTATCGAAGGATGTACAATGAAAGTAGTATGAGATGTGATCTATCATCTTGGATCACTTATAAGGTAATTATGATACTTTTATATTTAATATATATGACTATTTGGTATCTTTTATTTTTGAATTAATTTCTTTATAGATTTTTTTATGATGTGTATAGGTGGATTACATCAAAACAGATTGACAAAGACTTGATCCCACAAAATAAAAATGTGAATGCAAGGAGCTACTATGTTTGATGCAAAAAGAGATTCCTTATTTTTTGATATTCAAATTTATTTATTAGTCCATCTTGTGGATGAAATAGTGATTGCAGGTGTTGTCAACACTCGATGGATGTTTTGGGTCATGCGATTTATGGGAATATTAAAAGTTTTTGTGCGGCAAAGAGCGAAACCAGAAGGATCCATGGCAAAGGGTTGGATGAAAATGAGGAGTGCATGTACTATGTTATTGAGTACCTTGAAAGAGTTCATGATGAAGCTCCACATGCATGGACCAACTAGTCTTCCTCAAAAATAATAGACGAGGTATTATCAAGTAAGGGAGTTTCATTTTTATTTATATCACAAGAAAAAAATGATGTTTCTATTTTTGTAGCATATAATAGCGAATGCATCAGGGCATTCATTAGCAAGTACAAATAGGAACTTCAAAAGCTCTCAAGTAAAAGACGGAGAAACAAAAGATATAGACAAAATCTCGATAATAATGAGATTACAAATATATCTTCTTTCATGAATTGGCTATATACTCATTTGCAATGAGCCAATGCAAATAATGAAGAAATCTCAGATGAGTAGAGAGAGTTAATGATAGGTTGTGAATGAAAAGTAATTTTATTTTAATAATATTCTATTTTTTACATATAAGTATATTAGTTTCTCTTTACTAATTTAATTTCTTTTGCAGGCTCGAATGTTCACTAATATGTGGGCTTTTGGATAGCATATTAGAATCAAAGCTATTGATTCTTTACGTAAAATAGAGGATTCTAGCATTGCTGTTTCTTTCAAGAAACTATCACGTGCGAGCTCAAAAGATAGGAACCTTATAGATGGCAAACTTGGTTACGTGGGAACTATTGTGGGTATCTACGAAATATTGTTTCGTACGTTCAAACAAGTAAAAAAATTTTATATTTTTTATGATAGGTTTATTATTTTTTTAGCACCTAATAATGGTTTTTTGTTTTTATAAATTTTGATAGGTCATTTTGAAGGTTGACTGCTTTCGAGCCAAGTATAAAGGTAGTAATTCCACTTTGAGAAAGGAATGATCTGGGTTTTGGGCAATTGTTTCTTCCAAGGTAATGTGATCTACTAGAGAACCATATATTCTTGTGTATGTGTGTGTATATGTATGTGTGTGTATGCATGTGTATCTATATGTGTATGCATGTGTATGTGTGTGTGTATGCATGTGTATGTGTATATATGTGTGTATATATGATTATGTGAGTCTATGGAGTGTACATATGATTATGTATGTGTATGTGTATGTGAGTATGCATATGTGTCTATGTGTGTGTATTCATGTTTATGTGTGTGTGTCCATGCATGTGTATGTGTGTGTGTGTAAATGTGCATGTATGTGTGTGTATGTGTGTACCTCCGGTCGCTCTGGTTTGTCTCTCTCTCATATACATTCATACATACATAAACACACATACACATATCCACATATATATACATACACACATACTCATGTATGCATGTGACTTGATGTGCATGTACATTTGTGTATATATGTGTGTGTATATAAATATGTTTATAAATATATATGTAAAATATATATATATATATATATATATATATGTGTGTGTGTGTGTGCATATATATATATATATATATATATATATATATATATATATATATATATATATATATATATATATATATATATATATATATATATGTGTGTGTGTGTGTGTGTGTGTGTGTGTGTGTGTGTGTGTGTGTGTATATATATATATATATATATATATATATATATATATATATATATATATATATATATATATATATATATATATATAGTTACACATATAAATATAACAAATGTTCTCACGAGTGCAAGCAATGGGGATTGAACCCAGGTGTCTACGGTTGGAGGCTCATCACCTAACCAAGGCGCCATTGCTTTCTGACGAATATTTATGCAGCGCGATAAATACAGATTGCTCATTTTAGTGAGGGATGGAGCATCCTCAGTTGGGTTGGGCAAGCAAGGAGAGTAGAGATGGAGCTTTGAGATGTGCTCTTCTCAGAGTAGAGATGTTTACACAAGAAGAACAAAGTATTGAAGCAAGATCCTTGAAGCAAGATAGAGTTCATGATATGAAGGGGACAGTATGATCATAAAGGAAGCAAGCAAAGGTAGAAGATGATTCTCTCCTCTATGGAAGATAAGGACCTTCACGGCATCCTACGTGATTCTAGCAAGGAGGAGAGCTTTCTAGGTTTGAGTGTTTTGAATTTTTGTAAAATCTTTATTTTTGAGAAGGATAATGAAGAGCTAAAGGGATAAGCTCTTGAAGGGAAATCATTTATATGGAGAGTATAGCATATATACTCTCATCTTGAGTTAAGGATTCCCTCAAGGTATAAGAAATCGTAAGCTTTATATGCTTTTAAAATAGCCCTGTTCATGACTTTCACATAAATTTTAGGGGCTATTTTGGATAAGTAGCCATTTTGGGAAAGGAAAATGAAGCGGGATTTTTCTTAGATTGATGGGAAAACTCATGCATACACGTAGTCTAGTGTATTTACTTCCCTATAAGACTAAGAAATTCAAAATATGCCTCAGTATGATGGGAGTTTGAAGCTCCACAAGATCCCCTTCCATCACAGTTTGAGAAAAATTTCAGCACCTGAATTCAAGAAATTCCCATTTTGGACGAGGGAAAAAGAGGTGCATTAGTTATGGATGGATAAGAAAAAGTATATATACTGAGAGTATGATGTATGGACTTCATAGGAAAATCATTAAATTCATCAAAATGATAAGTTAAGGAGGAATTTTAGTTCCTCAAAGACCCCCTTCCCGCACTTTTTGGAAAAAAATTTAGATGTTAAATTTTGCCAAACTCCACTTTCGGGAGTAAGAATAAAGATCATTTAAGAGGCTTCCCATGGATTATTGCATACATACATGAAGTATGGTCTATATATTACCATGAAGAACTAGAAAACCCAAGAAAAATCCACATTTAGAGTGGATTAGAAACTTGCTAAGAGCTCCCATTTAAGTTTTTGCATAAAAGAAAAAATATTGATTTAGGCCTCTTTTGGGGAGCAAATTAGCATGCACGAAGGGAGGATTTGGAAAGGTGAAAATAGGCCCAAGCATCTTCATATACCACTCTCTGAGGTTATGGAGAGAATTTTAGCATTTGCTTGATGGAAGAAATCTTTGGGGCACCCCAAAAATCACATTTTTACACTTTTTCCAGCCCCTCCAACAGTCCACTAGTTTGGCATGTCCCGCTTGGAATGGCCATATCTTGGGCTAGAAAACTCCAAATTGGACGTGTTGTGGCTCTTTCGAAGAGCACAAGGTATATTTTCAATTTATGAAAAGAAATTTTGGAAAATAAGTATATTTGCAGGTTTGTACAGCTCTACAAAGTCTGAACAATTTTTGGCAAGTACCTTTTGAGAGCCATATTTTATAAATCAGGAAGGCGATTTGAGTAATTTCACTTCGAGCTCTTTGCACATGCTATATATTTCAGTTTATGAACTTTTTCAGGTCCTAAAGTTGTTTTTGCAGGTCTAAAGAAGGATTATGAATGCATTTTTTAATTAAATCTGCATTATTTTGGTAATCACTTGACCATGCTTTATGTTTTGGGAAGTGATCCGATGTTTTCGGACACTTCAAAGCTTATATTAGGATTTGAGGAGGAAGGTGCAGAGGTATTGAAGCTCGTTGAGAAGGATTGGATGCATGCAATTCCAAAATCAAAACTATTCATGGACGTATGCTTTATGCTTCAGGCATTTTATTTTATGTTATGGCATGTTTTGTATGTACATGCATAGATTGGATTGCATACATCAAATGTTGATCATTATTTAAATTATAAAAGTATGGATCAATGGGAGAGAAGCACACTTTTTGATTGTTTGCAGGAAACAGGATTGCAGAAACTATATGGCTATGCAACATAGAGAATTGTTGATAGCAATTGCTTGTATGTTTTTGCAGGTTATAGAGTCTATATATGAGTTTATGGCATGCATGCCATGGGCCTGTCAAGCCCTATGTTATTGGGTGGCCTATGTGCCACTGAGCTATTGGTTATAATTTTTTTTGGGATTCCATTTCCTGGGGAAATGCTGTCGAAAATTTTCCCCTCTCATGGCGTTATATACGCACTTGCCTTTAGGTAAGAATGTTATGGCATGGTAACATGCCCTTTCTTCAAACTTCAATAAGGTGTAGGCATGTTTCTAAGCATGTATTTGATGGACTTAGTACCATCATAGTATTATACATAAGGCAACTTCAGTAGCAACAGGATCCCTATATATAATCCTTCTAGAATTAGACTATAGGATTGCTAAAGGAAGGAGCTACACCTTCACCATTAGTAATTCAAGCAATCCTATAGCTTATAGGAAGTTGCATAGAGGTACGGGAGATACAGTTTGATAATCTCCAAGTTAGTGAAGATTCATTTATCTTCACAAGAGTCTCACATGATGATTAGGAGACTATGGGGTATTCTCAGGAATACCCAAAGAGTGACTAGTTTTACTCATGTACATCACTTGAGCAAGTAGTGAAGCATTTTTGCTACACTAATAAGGAAACCAATAAGATGGGATCACAAAGATGGGTTTCATGAGACAACATCGATGGGTGTTTATGTGATTCGAGTGATGGTTAGGAAGGTCACAGACATGGCACTAGCTCTATGGTATAGAGCATAGATCCCTTAGTCAGGAATAGTTGGGGTACCCAATACATATATATGTATATCGGGATCTACAAACAGGTACTTAGACCTAAACTTGATACTTAGGAACAAGTTAGTTTGGAACAGAAAGGGATGTCCATTGTCACATATTGACTAGAACCAAACTAACTAGTTCGAGGACATGGGACTCATTTGAGTCCACCGACATGATTTTAGGATGTGGGATTCATTAGAATCCATTGGTATATTCCATTATATATATATGGAATATATATTCGGTTTGGTGTAGTATGGTACCGTGAGTTGGAAGAAATTTTCACTGGTATGGAACGATGGAAATGACTTCCCTTTGAGCACTCTTCCTCTATGGTTTCTATGGTGAAAAGGACTCATCATTCATGGTGTCATGTCTCACTAGATCAGAGGAGAGATCTTAGTAGACATCTCCTTAGGATTGGGAGTTATCCTTCATAGTTTAGGGAAGATTCATTCTTCCAATCGAGAATGTGATAGGTGATTTTATCACCATTGGTATCACATACTCATTTTTGAGTTTTTCAGGAAGGATAATCCATCAGTTTGATTGGATCGTATAGATCCATGTTTAGAGTATGGTTGGCATAGATAGCTCGACCATTTTATAGAGGGCTTTGACCCTTATTAGGAATTTATTTTCTCCACTCTTCACTACATACACCTTCATTAGTTAGGGGAGATCTGTTCTCCATCTTCATAGGAATGTATGTAATGAGGGATTATGCATTAGTATGGAAGAGAGGAGCAAATGAATTCATAAGTTTCTCTTTAAGGAAAGGAGAAAGTGAGAATCAGCTTAGAGATCTACGAGAGATCTCACCTTAGCTGAGTGGTCTCACTTTAGCTACTGCTCTTTGAGAGAGAAAGAAGGAAAGGAAAACATGATTTCTTCATAGGAGAAGAATAGAGTATGTTTTACTTTAGGTATAAGAGGTGTTTAGAAAACATCTCTTAATTTATATTTAGAAAGAATTCGCTTACTCTACTTTTCAGTGTAATTTTCCTTCACATGGGAGTATAATTCTCCATTGTTTTGGGAGGAAAGAGTATGGAGAGCTTATATATGTGTTCTCAATTATGGATGAGTAGAGTAGTGGGATTCAAAAGAGTCTCTTTCAAAGGGAAAGGGAAAGTGGAATAGATTCCACTACCAGAGCTCTTTTCCTTAGAGAAGATTACACAAAGAGACAGAGAGAGAGTTTTACTTTCTCATTTTGGTTGTCTAGATAGAAGTGGCACTCTTCTATCAAAGACAAGAGCTCCAGTTAATCATGATGGTTAGATTGAGTCTCACCTATAGACCCCAGAGAGAAGTGGTTATGATTATTTCCAGTGATGGTCCTTGACTAGATGAGATGATCTAATTATTGACATTAGTTAGATTGGGAATAGAGTTATGACTTCTCTCTTTAGGGTTTCTAGGAGATATGGAGATATCTAATGTATGGAGGTACCAAACTCTTAGTTGGTGTTACATCATGAGCATGATGTGTAAACATCAGTTAGGAGGATGGGTACTTAGGGATTATCTGAATCTCAAAGGGAATGCTTTTTGCATTTATATGGAAAACTATAGGGAAGAGAATATTTTAGAGTTTGCACTAGTGCCAATAGATGCTCTTCCAATAGAACTTAGTCCAAAGGTAATGGATGACAAACCACAAAGTTCTTGGTGGGTGAAATGTATAGATTATATTTTACTACCAAGAAATTCTTATATATAAACTAGATGATGGATTTGCATAGATCACAAGGTAATTTAGATTAAACTGTTACTTGTGAGTACACTCAAGGTTAGGGAGTCCTAGAGTGGTATGAGGGCAATCTATCATTTAGTCTTAGATGGGTTTGAAGTCACTTGCTATGGGATTTTGTTCTATATTTCAGAGGATTCTATGGTTATTATCTCCATTATGATATGGTCAAGCTTATAAGTTTGGCACTTTGCACTTGCTTTTCATATTATTACTCCATAGAGGATACATCACATGGACTTAGGTCATTTGGATGATGTCCCATGTCATGGGAGTGATAGTTTGGAGGTTAAGTTTACATGGGAGATAGTAGGCACCACTGAGACGGTTTCCCACCTTTGAGATGATCTCTCATGAGGCTTCTTAAGGGGAAGGATATAGGGAAACAACACACAGATATGACCATGTACATAGAGTACATGGGGTTCAGGGGAGTCCGAGCATTTACTTCTACCATTACGGACATTTCATCTACATTTTCGAGGACGAAAATGTTTACAAGGGGAAGGAAATGTCATATGATATTCATCACATGGGTATTTATACCACTTGGTAGAAGAGATAAGAGGAGGTCTCATAAAATAGGAGTCTTTTTGAGATTATAGATTACTTCTACTCTTCATAATATTGAGCAGCTCGGCGGTGGGGTGGAATTCAATCTAAGCATCTGTGTGCGTGCGCGAACTTGGAGTGAAGGCAGCAAAGACAAAAGGTATCTCAGATAACGTGTTAGGGTTAAAGACATATATACAAGCTAGGGGAGAAAACCCTCCTAAAAAGGGAAAAAAATGACCCGACAATCCTAAGTGTGTTCGTGCACATCACTACCGAAATATATCAACACTTATACATATCTATGATATACTTCCTTTGAGCCAATTTTAAAACTTAATGTGAGTATATTATTCTCGCAAATACAAATATGAAATTTTAAATTATTTTCTCAAATAATTTTTTATTTCTTTGATTCCTTCAACATCATCACTTTTGATGATCAAATAATCAACATAGATTTAGATATTAACATACTTACCATTGTCATTCTTTATAAGAAAACTAGATATGAATCGCTTATCATGAAATCTAGCATTACATCCTCTAGGAGGTTGTCACTAGGTTGATACCAAAAAAAGACACTTAAGTGTCCTTTTTTGACAAGTTTCCAAAAAATCACATAACTTGTACATAGAAAATTGGAGAAAATCCTCATACATATCAACTATAATTCCAAGGCTAATGAAAAATTAAAACATACATCAAATCATATTTTATGTTCATGTCAATAGCTTCCTAAGATACCTTGGTAGCAAACAAGATGGAAATTTCTATTCAAATTTGATTTTTAGCAGAAGAAAAGATCTCTTGTATGAAAGAAAAGATTATCAACATTCACTGCAACATAGAGAACATAGTATGAAACTCAAATTCACTTAGGAAAATTATTTTCAACTTAAAAACACAATTAAAAAAATTTATGGACATTATCTAAGGTGTAGACATTAAACTTACCAATAAAAAATATATGTTGGATTAAAAAATGTTTACACATAGAAGAATAAATGATTTACAAAAATCTACCAAAATTTTCACATTTTTGAACACCACCAAAAATCTTCAATTGTGTGGTCATAAACCAAATTCTACATATACAATCATGAACAATTTATTGACACAAGGAAAATCTTGTACACTCATGGAAAAGATTCAATTTCTTTGGCTGAAGCAAGATGACAGAGACCAACCATGGTATGCACATAAGGAACCACCAATATGTGAAAAGCGATCAAGTGTTTCACATCTAGATGCACCAAACAAAGTCTATATATTGGTGGAAACCAACTAATATATAGACATACAAATATTAACATCAAATTGAAATAATGAAAAATTCTACACTATTAGCTTGATGTTGAATGAAACAAAGTCGTTCCTACCAACAAGCAAGAGTCACTAACACATAAATCACAATAAAATGTAGTTTCTATAATATATTTAGCAAAAACAAAATTGGTAGTTGTTACATGCATAAACAAACCTAGTCCATGCACACATCCACACATGCTCAAAATAATAATTATAGACTCTTGCACATCATAAAAATGGTATGAATAACTTGAAAATTTTCACCATTTCCATCATGAATTCCATCTACTTTTTTCAAATGACATATATATGCCAATTTTCATTCTCCTCACAATCACCATTGCGTGACACATCCTCTTTGGTGAGATTAGGAATTACCACATGTCATGAAAGCATGTTTTTCCAATTTTAATACATAGAAGATCATTCATATAATTATTATTTTGCATGATACTTTTCTACTCTTCCTCTACAACTATGTTTTTTCATGAACAGGGAAATATATATTTTGCCAATTCAACACAAAAAACAACACCAAGCACAATGGCTACTAGCTCAAAGTGGAGGCCTTATAACTTTGAATAAAAATGTGCATTCAATTAGAATTGAGCTTTTCCATTAATAACTTGCTAATTATCTTCAATCTCACTTGCATAAAAGTTAGAGTGAGCCAGTATTCAAATTTGGCAATAAATGGAAATGATCTAGAGAATATAAGTTTTGAGTCCATGTTTTTTGACTTTTCCAAATGTTCAACCTTCTCAAGAGGTTTCAAAAAACTAACACTACACTCCCAAAGTCCATTACTATCTTTCCATTTGCTAAAACATAGCCCATTTATCAAAATGCTTGAATGAAGTGAGTTTTGTTTTACTTATGCCAAAAGCTGAGTTTTAAAATCCTCATTGTTTTCTTCATTTAATAAGGCATATAAATTTGAAAAAAGTTAAAGCTTACATACTTCTCAAAAAGTACATGGTGTGGGGTATCAAGGCCAAGCGAGTATGCCATCAAAGCCTCAAGTATGTCAACAATAAAAAGCAAGGTTAAGTATCATATTACAAAACTAGTGTTAAGAACATATAATGAATTTTAAAGTTTGCATACATGATCAAGGAAATTTACATTCTTAAAGTCTTGTGCTTGCATCATAAATACTTCTCCATCAAGATTGCCATTCAAGAAATTTTTTTTAGTATGTAGTTTGTAACCATTCCACTTTGTACTTGAGGCAACATGTAGAAGTGTTCTCCTAGTGGCTATTTTCATTATCAAGCTGAAAGGTTTTTCATAGTATATGCCATATGTTTGTGAATAGATCCTAGCAACCTATTCTTCTATCTAGTAATTTATTCATCACAAAATTTCACTTTATTATATGAACCCATTTAGATCCAATTACCTTCTCATTCAATATCTAGGGCAATAGAATCCAATTATGAATCTCTTTGAAAGCATCCACTTCTTCTTACATGTCTCTTTTTCAATGCTATGCCTTCTCATAGGACTTGAACATAAAGGAGATTAAATGGGCTTTTACCTAAGATTACCTTTGATTTGTAACAAATTACATTATCCAATTGTTTCTCCCAATTAGTTATTTTATTGTATTGTATATGTACTCATCATAGTGCATAATACCTTCTATGAACTCTCCAAGTGTCCTCTTTTACGATTAAAAATATGTCTATTAAAGGTTCTATCACTTTCATGGTGAAATGGGGTCCTTTGTCACTCACAATCTCCATAAGTAATCTGGACCTATTAAACCCTTGTGTGCTAGCAAATACCACGACTTGACTCACAATAATTGTGTTCACCAATGGATGGTACAAACAATATCCCTTACTTTCAGCGCTATAACCAACAAATATACATTTCTTTGCCTTTTCATCAAGTGTTCTATTTTAACGCTTTGCAACACCATTTTTTAGAGGTATATATGGCACCATACATTGCTATGAAATTCCTCTTTCATGAAGAAAAGCATTAAACTCATGTGACATGTATTCACTGCAATGATCTCTTTATAGATTCAAAAGCTTATTTCTAGAAAACTTTTCAGCCATAACTAAAAATTCTTTGAAGCAAGAAAATACCTCATTCTTTGCTTTCATAGGATACACTTGTGTATGACGAGTAGAATCATCAATGAAGGTAAGAAAATATACATACTTCCCAAAAGACGGAGTCTTGAGGCGACCACATACATGACTATGAAAAAGCTACAATTTTCTTGTAGTGTGTCTATGACTATCTTTTGGAAAAGAAGCATGATGCAATTTTTCCAAGAATGCAAGCTTAACATGCATGCTTTGCATAGGACTCAAGTGTTGGAAAACTAATAACCATGTCCTTCTTTTGCAAGTAAAGCAAGCTATTTAAGTTCAAGTGACCAAAATGAGCATCCCAAAACTCCACTTCAGTCATGGAGGAAGTATGAGGAACTAAGGCATTTGAGGTAGCCCTCATGTATGTATCTAAACAATACAAGCCATTGCATAATGTACCAGACATCTCGATAATATCGTCATTTTTGAAATCATGAACTATGCACTTATCACCAACAGTGTACATGAAGTCCAACTTTGGCAATCAAAGGAATTGAAATTAAGTTTTTTTTAATCAGGTGCATACAATGCATTTTTCAAGAGAATCACACCTCCATTTGTAGCTGTAAGATAAACTTCTCCTACTCCAATGATAGGATATGAGGCATTTTGCAGAGGCCAAATGTCCTCCTTTGGGTGCATCTTTCAAAGATGCAAAAACCTTTTGCATGAAGTTATGTGCTTTAAAACACCACTATCAAAGAACCAATCCGAATCAGCCTTAGTCACCCATACATTTAGAATGCAATGATGCATCATAATGATATGTAATAACATATGCCCAAAAATCTTGAGCTATATTTGCTTCATCATTGTTTTCATTTGAAGAATTGTTAGCAATAGCCATGTTGGATTCCTTCTTCTTTTCATTGCACTTAGCAAGCTTTCTACACTCATCAATAGTATGACCAACCTTCCTTTAATATTTGCATATCTTCTTCTTCTGCAAATGAGTGTCATTAGAGGAATGAGTGGAAGAGTAAGGTTGCGGCTTTGGTTTTGATAAACCCAAAGTTGAACCATACATGCTTTTCCCTTTTTGTGAGATAGAAAGTGCTTGTGTTTCCTCAATCAAACCACTCTATTCAATCTAGATTGGTCTTCTTGCAAAAGAAGAGATAGAATCTCATCAAACCCATATATATTTGGATTCCCTTTTGCAACTAGATGAAGTGTAGTGGCAAAGATTTGAGAAGAGTTTGGTAATCCTTTTAACAATGTAGAGATGAATAATGCATCCAGAATATTATCATTTATGTTTGCTGATTTCTCTTTCAAGTTCTTGATGCATGAATTGCTCTATCAAGTCCTTGATTCATGCCACATACACATCCATATACTCATTTTCAGCCATACATACATCATCAAGTTGCTTCTTCAAGCATGCAACAAGTGCTTCATTATGGACGTCATACAAAGAAGCAATAGTTTGCCATTGCATGTCTTGATGTAGAACATGATTGAATGTGTGGAATTATATGACGCTTCATAGAAAGTGCAATCAATGCACGAGCTTGAGTATTTTTTCCATCCCATCTAATTTGCCTAATTATAGGTGGAGAAGGAGTAACCAGTGTACTTGAAGAAGAAGCTCCATCTCTAACAGTAGATTGTGAAGTAGATGAACTTGTAGGTCCTTGATCTACATTTGCCACCATGTTCCATAGTTGTTTTGCAATAAGAACATGTTTCATCATTTAAGACCACATTGGATAGTTGTTCCCAACAAGCTTATCTTCAGTAGCATGTCAAACAAGTCATTGCGACTTTCCATTTCACTAAAGAACAAGAATGTGACATGAAATTCAATGAAAGCTTAAATGAATGCTGAAATTTAAGCTCACAATCTATCACTCTGATGGAGATTTCAAGTACATGAGTGGCTTCAAAATGGGGTTAGAACCCTAGTGCCACGAGTGGGGATTGCTTCTTGGATGTTGAAAATATTTGTTCTATGCTTCTACGTTGATTTGCACTCTTAAAAGTATATGCATGTTGCGATGCGAAAAACTAAAAATTGAGAAGGATCTAAACCTTCTCTAATACCATTGTTGGGTGTGTAGAAGTGTGAGAGACACACAAGAAGCACACACAAGGAGCACAAATATAGCCAGAAACACAAAGAAGATGGATTGTTGAAATAGCTCTCTATTGATGATTAATAGAACTGAATTAAGAGCTAAATAATATTCCTAAGTACAAAGTATCATGACATATGAGCGAATCATGTATGTGGTAAAAAATGCACCCATGTATAGGGAAAAGGGTCACATCAAAGCTACTTGAGGAACACATAAATGTAACATTATCTACCCTTATTGTGAGTTTTTACTTGAATCTCATGAAATACACTTCTTATATGGAAATGAATACTTAATTCGATTAAGCTTTTCTTATAATTTCTTTTTTTGTGATTTAGCTTGATAACCCATATGTGTTTCATATTTCCTTCCCTACTACACCCTAAGAGGGAGGATTAGGAAGTAATCCTCAACCATGGCTTTTAGGGCAAGTGGTTAGCCCATCACATTCCTAAGTAAGAGGTTGTGAGTTCAATTCCTTACATTGGTATTAGGGCCTAGGAAGTAGGCTTAGAAAAGGTGGATTGACCCAATGGCCTCCAAAAAAGGTGCTTGGGCACTCTATCATGTGAAAGGTTAGGAATTGAGAAGGCGGCGCTTTCAAAACTCTATCGAAAAGAGATTGGGATGTATCTCTCAATCTTTAAGTCGGATTGAGGCATGTAAGATACCATTGGAAAGCTCTCGGAATGAGATTCCAAAATCTAATGAGCTAGCTTGGATGTGTGAAGTCCTTGGGAAACCTTGGGTGGCACTTGATTGAGTGTTCAAGATACCAAACATGGGTGAGAATAAGGGTCAAGATACTAAGCTTGAGAACATGGTTCAAGATGCCAAGGTTGCAAAGAAGGTTCAAGAAACTATGTGAGGTTTAGGACATCAATTCAAAGGTACCAAGGGATTTCAAGAACTTAATAGTTCCAAGCTAGCTCATTATATTTGGAAAGCTCGTTCTGAGAGCTTTCCAATGGTATCTTACAGACCTCAATCTGACCTATGGATTGAGAGATACAACCCAATCTCTTTTGGATAGAGCTGTGAAAGCACCGCCTTCTCGATTCCTATGCCTTCACATGATAGAGTGACCAAGCGCCTTGTTTAGAGGCCATTGGGTCAAGCCACCTTTCCCAAGCCTACTTCCTAGGCTCTGATACCAATGTAAGGAATTTAACTCACAACCTCTTGGTTAGGAATGTGATGGGCTAACCACTTGCCCCAAAAGCCATGGTTGAGGATTACTTCCTAATCCTCTCTCTTGGAGTGTAGTTCAACCATCTCCTATCTGTCAAGGGTGTGGTTCAACTATCTCCTACCTATCACTTTACCACATTCTCTGTCTTGGAATTACCCTTATGCAATCCAATTCCTTTTAAGACTCATGTCACTTCAAAATCAATTGAACCCCAAACCCATGCATTTTACAATGAATGACTTTTGTATTAAATCAACAAAAGGAAAAATAAAGAGAAAGCATACCTTTAATAGGATGTCCTTATCGCCTTTGTGAACGTATGGGTGATTATTTTTAAAACATGAATGAAATCCTAAAATGATAGAATCTAAAGGAAATGAATATATGTGCATCTCATTGGAATCTCCAAAGGGTTTCATTCTTTTGTTGATGTGATATTTTCTCCCATTCTTCCAACTATTCGCTTTTGACTCCTAGCTTTGAAAAAATGCATAATCTCTTGCAAGTTTTCATCCAAATATGAGAACCTTTTTGTATTGCATTTATATGAGTTTAAGAGAGCAACAAAGCATGAAAAAATTCAACTCAAAGAATTCCATGAGCATAGCGTGTGTGTCACATGGGGTTCTTACAATAGCAAGATGACAATATCCTTAGAGTTATCCAGTTCACATGCAAGAAAATTGGAATTTACTTCTATTATCTATGGATGTAATTAGCTATGGACATCAAGATAAGAGTACAAACTATGGAATACATCTACAAATCATGGCTTCCACCCTTTTGTGTGCCTTATTGTGATATCTTGCCCTCCTTAAATAGGCCCATCCATGGTGACTTTTCTACACCCTCATTTAAGGTAGCATGTGGCCATCTTTCAACAAAATCTCTCTCAATCCTCTAATACTAAGTAACTTCAAGGATGTAATTAGCCATGGACATCAAGGTAAGAGTACAAATTTGGCACACATCTTCAAATCATGGTCTCCATCATTCCACATGCCTCATTGTGACATTTTTCCCTCCGTATATGTTGATATATTTAGGTAGTGATGTGTGTGAACACACTAGGATCACTGGGGCACTTTTTTCCCTCTTTAGGAGGTTCCCCACCCCCCCTTGTATATATACCTATATCCCTAATGGGTTAATTATCTTTGTACATTCTAGGGGTAACACATTCATTATTGTGTGTTGTGCTTCAAGCTTCTTCTTATTCCTTGTGTTGTTGGCATGCTTCCATAGACCTCAAACTCCAACAATTGGTATCACAACAAGGCACTGCTTCATCTAGGGCATTATCGACACTCCTCCAGTCACAGTCTCAGAAACACATGAAAATTGGTGATCATAGTCAGGGTGATTAGGAGATTGTTGAACAATTGGTGAGCTCATTTTGGCCTCCGAATGCACTATCATAGTGCTTGTGTATGCAATTTTGTCTTTTTGTGCCAAAGTTATATACAGGTTTTGGTTCGCCAATATAAGCATCTCAAAGTCTACTATAGGTTTAGCAGAACTCATCAGGGTAGTTCTGTTCAACTTTTTTAGATAAACTCATTTTTCTACATCAAGGTATTTTAGTCAGTGGCCATGGCTGAAAGCAGTGATGTATTTTGTATGTTGCCTATTGAGGATAAGCTCAACGATACAAATTACCCATTGTGGGATTGTATGATGCATCATATATTGGTTGCAAAAGGACTATGGAATATTGCGTTGGGTGTTGAAAAATGTTTTATTTCACTTGCAAACATAGTTGCTGAAGGTGATGCAGATGGCATTGAAGATGTTGATATTCTTCATGTTCCTATTCATTTTGTGGTTCCTCCTGCACCTACTGCAAAGAAAATTCATTGGGATGGCAGAGATGCTCAAGCACATGCATTGATAGCCTTGATTGTCAAACGTGCCAGTATTTCTCACATTCGCTCTTTGCAGAACACCTAAGGATGCTTGGGATACACTTACCACTTTATACCAAGAAAGGAATGAGGCTCTTGTTGCTTACCTCCAAAAATAGTTGGAGAGTGAGCGCATGAATGGAGATTCCATGGACAGTTTTTTGACAAAGATCAAAGATGTGAAGTAATAGTTGATTTCTATTAATGAATTCTTGCCTGACAGTTCACTTGTGCAGACTATTCTGAATGGTCTTCGGAATTCATATCAGAGTTTTGCTTCCAATCTTTATTTAATAATGAAAGGCAATCCAAATGCCTAAACATTTGAGGAGTTACTTTCTATTCTATTGCAGGAATATCACTCTAGGTAGAACAAGTCCATTATGCATGTTGCAGATCAAGCTTTCTTGACTAGTCAGAAGGGCAAAGGAAAATGGGGCTCTTCTACTAGTAAACAAAAATCTGCTAGTTCTGCACAATCAAAGAAGGAGACAGAGAAGAGAAGAAAACAAAAAAGCAGACATTGTTTTGCAAATACTATAAAGGAAATGATCATATCATAAAGAGCTATCCAAAACTAGCTACTAAAGAGGCAAGGAAGAAAGAGGCTAGAATGGTTATTGCAAAGGCCTCTACATCCAAAAGAGATTCTGCTAATCTTGTGCAGAATGAAGAATGGGCATTTACCACTGTTTGCAATTTTGATCCATCTTCTCATGAATAGTGTATGTTTGTAGTAGACTCAGATGTTTGGTATTTTGATAATGGGGTAACCAAACATATTACCTTGCACTGTAGTTTCTTCACCTCACTCAAACCTACCCCTACAAGGAATACTATCACATGCACCAACAACTCCTCTTATCCTATTAGGGGAGTTAAGATCATTTTGACTACTGTTGATGGTAGTTCTTTTACATTCTGAGTTTCTTTATTTGTGCCATGAATAAAGAAAAATATGTTATCAATTCAACATTAGCCAAGATTGACTGGGTTGTGAAATTTGTTGATGATAGATATACAGTTCATGATCTGTCAAATGGAAATGTCATTATTGCTTTTGGCATTTTATGTTGTTGGCTGTATAAGCTCATAGACGATGAAAAATCTGTGAACGCAGTTTTTGATTCTCAGGATTTGTGAGATGCAAAACTTTGGCATGCATGCTTTGGTCATCTGAATTTTGCTAGTTTATTATGCCTACAGAAATTTGAAATGGTGTCCTCTCTGTCCAAACTTGAGGCACCTAGTAAACATGTATGTGAAGGCTATATTTTGGGCAAAGTGCAACATTCCTCCTTCCCAAAAGATGGTTCAGTTTGAGCTACTCAAAAATTATAGCTTGTTTACAGTGATATCTATGGTCCTATGCAAACCTTCTCTAAATTTGGAAACTATATTTACTTTGTGATTTTTGTTGATGATTTCTCTAGGCATGCATGGATATATCCATTGAAAGCAAAGTCCAAAGCATTTATGTGCTTCAAATAGTTTTTAGTTTTGACTGAAAATTTGTCAGCATGTAAAATGGGCACCCTCTGTTCTGATCAAGGGGGGGGGGATATATGTCTTCTGACTTTAATGCATTTCTAGATGAACGTGGTATAAAACATGAGTGTATAGTGCCATATACACCTCAATAGAATGGAGTTGCTGAAAGGAAGAATAGGTCACTCATGGAGATGGAGAGGTGTATGGTCAAGAGTCACACTCTACCACATAGTTTCTGGCTTGAGGTTGTTATGTGTGCAGCATATGTACTTAACATGTGTCCCACTGAAGCATTGCAGTCCATCACTCCATATGAGGCATGGCATGATCGTAAGCCATCTGTTGCTTGCTTGTGTGTTTTTGGTTGTTTGGCATATGCATTAGTGCCTCAACAACAATGCAAGAAATTTGATGAAAAAGGAGTGAAATGTATTTTTGTTGGGTACAATTCCAAAAGCAAAGGCTATCGTCTATATCATCCATAGACCAAATGCATTTTGGTTAGCCATGATGTTGTTTTTGTGGAGGATGCTATTCAGCCATTACTTTCATGTACAGAGACATCGGTTAGCTCCAAAGACATGTATGGCATTTAGTGGCTCTTTTTATAGGTGGACACTCTAGTGTTGGTCTTCATGAGGAAACTTCTCAACCTTTACAGGTTTCATGTGATGATGCAGATCATTCCATTTCTCACGCAAATTTACATGATGCACGTGTTGATGAGAGAACTGATATTAAGGAGGTGAAAACTATGACAACATGGCATGTGGAGAGTTTGCGTGATAGCAAATTAGATGTACCTCTATCATTTCGCAATTGTTCAGGCTCTCGAGTGCCTCTTTTGCATCACTGCCTCTAGTCTCTGTGATGAGAATGAGCCTGTTTCGTTTGATGAAGCATAAAATTTTAAAAATTGGATGGCTGCTATGCAATCAGAATATGATGCTATCATAAAAAATGGTACCTCATCTTTATGTGAGTTGCCTCTTGGCAAGAAGGCCATTGGCACTAAGTGGGTATACAAGCTGAAGCATAAGCCTGATGGAACATTTGATAGGTATAAGGCTAGGCTTGTTGCAAAGGGTTATGCACATGAAAGAGGCATTCATTTTGATGAGAACTTTGCACCTACATGCCAAATGACTACTGTTCGTAGCATCTGTGCACTTGTAGCTCATCATGGTGGGAATGTACATTAGTTGGACATTAAAACTACATTTATGAATGGTGACTTGCATGAATAAGTGTATGTTTTTTAGGCTCATGGCTTTGTGCAAAAAGGGCATAAAAACCAAGTGTGCAAGTTGAAAAAGGCATTATATGGTTTGAAACAAGCATCATGTGCTTGATATGAAAAGATACATGCCTATGTGATTGCACATGGTTTTGGGAATAGTCCAACTCAGAGCACCTTATATGTTAAGCATGCAAATGATGTGCTTATGATCATTGTTGTGTATGTTGATGAAATGCTCTCATTGGTCCTCATGAAAAGCATATTGCTGATTTTAAGGCTGATTTGCAAGCCTCATTTGAGATGTCAGATTTAGGGAATTCGCACCATTATTTGGGCATTCAGTTTATGCAAGTTGATGGTGGAATAACTTTGTGTAAAACCAAATATATTGACATATTACCTATTGCAACTCCTATGGAGACATGTTTATGATTGGGTCTTCATGATGTTGGAGATACATTTGATGTTGTTCTCTATCAGCAGGCTATTGGATGTTTGATTTACTTATGCATTACTCGGCCAGATATTTGGTTTGTTGTCTTATAGATGAGCAGATTTATGCATTGCCCAGGTGTCAAGCATTGGTAGGCAGTTAAGTGCATCTTTTGCTACTTGAGTGGTACCCAGCTATTTGGATTGTTTTATCCCAAGGGGGGATCACTACCACCATATTTACATGCTTTTTCTAACTCTAACTGGGCTGGTTGCAATGACACTCATGTGTTCACTAGTGTCTTTTGCTTCATGCTTGGTAGCTCATGTATATATTGGTTGAGCAAGAAGCAACCTACTGTGGCCACTTATAGTTGTGAGGCTGAGTATAGGGAAACTTTCACAGTGATTGTTGAGTGTGTGTGGCTTAGACACCTTATGGCTGATTTGGGTGTTGGTCAGTCTTCTATCACCACCATCTTCATTGACAGTCACAATGCATTGGCAGTTGTGAGGAACCTTGTTTTCCATGCTCGCACTAAGCAAATTGAGGTGCACTATCATTATGTAAGGGAGAGGTTCTCTGCTGGAGAGATTAGCTTGGCATATGTGCCCACATAGGATAACATTGTATGCCTTTTAACGAAGGCTCTACCTAGGGAGAAGTTTGAAGCTTTCCACAAAGCTTTGGGCTTACTTCCTTTTGTGGATTGATTCCACATAGCTTGACACTTCCTTATACATGAGTGCCAACTCCTTGTTCACTGCATCACTCCCAGGGGGGTTTTGTTGATATATTTAGGTCGTGATGTGTGTAAACACACTAGGATTGCCATGTCACTTTTTTCCCTCTTTAGGAGGTTTTTCTCCAGCTTGTATATATGCATATAGCCCTAACAGGTTATTTATTTTTGTACATTCTAGGGGTAATACATTCATTATTGTGTGTTGAGCTCCAAGCTTCTTCTTCTTCCTTCTGTTGTTCACGTGCTTCCATATACCTAAAACTCCAACATTATATATAGGCTCCTCCATAGTGATTTTTCTACACCCTCATTTGAGGTAGCATGTGACCAAGTTTCAACAAAATATCTCTCAATCCTCTAATTCTAAGTACCGTCAAATATAAGTAATTCATATGATCCTCGTTCAAACCCCCTTTTAGGAGTCAAATGTTATCCTCTCCCCTTTATTCAAACAAAGTAGGCATATATTTTCTCATAAAAATAATTTATAGGGAACACTAGTTGTTTCTTAACCATCTCTTTAAAAATATTCCTTTGGTTTTAAGATATCCATATTTTAGGAAAGACCTTTTAAGTAATTTCTACCTTGTCAGTTCTTTCTTTTCTTTTTTTCTCATTTTTATATTTTTTTCTCTCCAAAAGTTGACTTATTCGGAGGGCCCATAATATTTACATTACGTAAGTAAACTTGAAATCGCACCCACGTCCAAACATAGAAATGATAAATAGAGAAACCAAAAAACATGGGTTCTCCAAAGAGGGGAAACTACAAGGGAAAGATCTTGCAGGTGCTTGAAAGGTAATTTTGGCCATGAATCCTACTTGATCCATGCCTTGATCATCCACTTGGTCATTTTTTTACTCTCCATCAAATCCTCCCTTTTTGTTGGGACGTATCATACCTTCCATTTCATCTTGGGGATCCCTTTTTTATTACGATCTTAATTAAAAAAAAATTATATTCATGGTCTCATTTTTATCTAGATCTTTATCAGTGGACTCCAACATGAGAAGGATTAAACAAAAATGGGAATAAACAATACGTTGACAATCATGGAATTACCCTCTTCATTGACTTCCAAACCTTGTCATGATTGTAATTTAGAATCATCTTTATTTGTAACCCAATATTAGCATTGAAGCATGGTGATCGTGAATCCCATAGGAAGATGTAGTAAGGAGAGTTTCCCTGAAATAATCTCTTTGCATGTGTGGTTGAAAATGAAATAGAAATGTGGAAGGTAGATGATTGATGATGGAAATTTTAGAATGGTTGATCTTAGATCTCGATAGTTAGAACACAATTTCAAGAATACCATATATGAAATAATATTTTTCCATATGTTGTTCATAAAGAAAAAGAAATGTGGAAGGTAGATGGTTTTATGGAAATATCAGCACGGTTGATCTTAGAGCTCAATAGTTAGTAGAACATTTCATGGAAATCTCAAAAGTATTCACATAACTTTCATCTTTGAGGAGCAAACACATGGTTTCATCAGTAAGAATCCTAAACACTAATTGTTCATGCCCATTGAGAATCATTATACTCCCAATATAACCGCTCTATACATGGTGTCCAACCAAACAACATAGACCATCTAGATCTATTGTGAAGAGGAGAGGTGCTATGGGACATCCTTGTCTGATAGGGCACTTAAAATGAAAAGAGGCAAACCTTTTTCCATTTATGTTGATCTTGGACGAAGAATTTCCACAAAGACTAGATGCCATACTAACGATTTACCTTTCCATACAAAACTCCTTTGAGGATTATAGAATGAAATCCCTTCCAAGTCTATCCTAAGATTGATCTAACTCAATCTTGAGGAAAATGAGATCTTGGGTTGACTCTTTTGAGAACTCCATACATTTTGAGATGTCGATCACTAGTTCCAAGATCAATTCCCCTTAATAAATACTTTTTTGTCTCTACATAGCCAAATCTTAAGGAAGTTGATTTTTTTTCTGAAGCACAATATTTATTGTCTAATTTTGTATCTCATTCATTCTCTTTTTCTTATGGATTAGCTTAATGATTCCCACATTAGCGAACATAGGAAGGGTACCGATCTTTTTAGATTCTTACCAAATCTTGATAAGGCACCCAACCATCATGAGTAGGAAGGAATTGAAGAATTTCATGATGGGACCATCAAGGCTAGGACTCTTACCTCTCATAAGGGAGCCAATTGCATCGTAGATTCAAAAGCAATGAGAGGTTTATTGATAAAATACTTTTTCTCATGAAGGACTATGGGATCCTTTATTTAAAGATGGCATATATGTTTTCCTTCTATGGTCATACATAAGGGGTGAAACCAGCACAAGGTCTAAAGTGGTTAACAAAGTAGTCACTGTTCTTAATCTTCAAAGAACATCTATTTCAATCCATCTTGTTCATAGTTGGGATGAATTCATTATATATTTCTCTTGATGGCCTACCAGGTTTTACCCACCCATAATTCCTTCATGTATAAACTCGAACTCTAATGGGTCACTCATCTTTTGTACATTCACTTGGTAATACGTTGTGTATTGTATTGTGCTCCAAGTTTCTTATTCCTCCTTATGTTCTTCATGTGCTCTTGTAGTACTCGAACTCCAACATTTGGTATTAGAGCAGGTCTCCACTTCTCCTACGAAATTATTGACACCCCTTTTGTCATAGATTGAGATTTACATGCAAATTGGTGAGCATAATCAGGGCAATTAGGAGTTCAAAACAACTTTGCCATGTGGCATTGAACTTTTAATATGAGCTCGTTTCAGTCTTTGAATGCAATATCATAGTCAGTTTGAAATAATTTTTGTCTTTTTGTGTCAAAATTTTATATAGGTTTGGGTTTCCAAAATAAGCACCTCGAAGTTAGCTACAAGTTTAGTAGAGGTCGATAGGGTTTTCTTCTCAAAGTTTTGAGATACAATTGATTTATTGCATTAGGGTATTTATTCACTAGCCATGGCTGAGGGCAATGATGTATTTTGTATGTTGGTTGTTGAGGATATGTTGGATGTTACTAATTACCCTTTGTGGGCATATATGATGGATCATGTACTGATAGAAAAAAGGATTGTGGAATATTGTGTAGGCTATTGATAAACACCCTACTACACCTATAAATACAATTCTTGAAGGTGATGCAAATGGCATTGAAGATGATGATCTTCAATGTGTTATTCGTGTTGCACTTCTTGTTCTAGCTATTGTAGAGGGACTTCTTGGGATGGAAGAGATGCTCAGGAACATGCATTGACAACTTTGCCTATCAAATGTGCCATTACCCCTCACATTCACTCTTGCAAGACAACAAAGGATGCTTGATGCTTGGGATACACATATAACTTTATACCAGGCAAGAAATGTGGCTTATGTTTCTTAAACTTTAAAAAATTATGAGAATGAGAATTTGAATGAAGGAGATTCTTTGGAAACTTTTTTGACAATGATCAAAATTATGAAGAAGCAATTGATTTGTGTTGATGAAGTCTTGCTAGATAGTTTGCTTGTGCAAACTGCCCTTAACAATCTTCTAAATTTAAATGAAAGTTTTTCTTCTCCTCTTTGATTGATGATGAAAGGAAATCCAAATTCCTTAACATTTGAGGATTTATTCTCTACTTTGTTGCAAGAAGATTAGGACAAGAAGAAAAGGTCAGTTATGTGTGTTGTAGATCATGTTTTCTTAGCTATTCAAAAGGAAAAAGGAACATGGAATTGATCAACTAGTAATAGATCCACAATCAAAGAAGCAAGAAAAATATGAAAAGAAAACAAAAAGGCTAAAATAGTTTTACAACTACTCCAAGGAAAATGATCATGTCACAAAGAGTTTTCCTAAACTCGCTAGAGAAGAGACAAAGAAGAAAGAGGTTGGAATGGTTGTTGCAAATGAATCTACACTTGAAATAGAGTATGTTTGGGTTCGGACTCAAACAATTGACTCACATGAATAAATCTTAGTGCAAAACCTTCTGACTCACAACTCAATTACGTCGGTACAAAATTTCAGATTTACCACACTCAGCTAGCTTTAATGCAAATGTAGACCAATTATGTTTGAAATAGAAGATAGTACACACTTTTGCAACTGAATCAAAATGCAATACTTCACGAATAACCTTTGTTATAGAAAAAATACGACTAAAAAAAATATCAATTAGGATTCTACTTCATCAAGCTCGTCAGGTCTGATCACTTTCAGCCTATGCAATTACAAGAACATAGTCTTTTTCTCTTCTCTCAGGCTTCATCTCTCTCTAAGATGCTTCCTCTTCCCCTTACATACTCGTGTGCACAAAATTATAATGATCATATCCCATGACATTCCCCTTAACTAACTTATATTTGTTTCTTTTTTAAATATCCAATCAACCAAAATACGGATTCAGCAAACTCTGAGTTAGCAATATCAGAGTTAGCAAAATTCCGACTAACCACTTTAACTTCCAGTTTCTCACCCCTCAACACCTAGCACTGCATGATGGGGGACTTTTTCCAAAAATCAAGGATGAATTCACAATACCTTGATCACAAACTATAAGAATAATTTCTTTATTGAAATCTTCTTGTTGAACTTCCTCTGCAACCTTAACACTTTCTTGAACTTGATCTGCTTCAACCTGCATACCTTCTTGTTCCACCATCTTTTCTGATACTAGCTTTTCTTGCTGTTGAACTAGGGCATCCATTTCTTTATCCAAAGTGTGTTGAATGAGTTGTCATTCCTAACGTTACTTTAAAAGCTATTTTGAATGACCACAATGCTGAGTCTAACAACAAATTGTCATGCACTAATTGTTTAAGAATACAAAGCAAAGTCTTATTAGTGCTTTCTTCTTGACCATTTGCCTGTGGATGATATGTTGTAGACTTTTTGTGCATAATCAAATGTTTTCTTGTTAGCTCTCAAATGACTTCATTTAGAAAATGGGCTCCTCTATCACTTTACTGGTCAACCAAACTTGGTCACGATATTGTGGTAGAGAAACTTTGCAACACTCGCTGCCTTGTTGTCTTTAAGTGCTACTGCTTCCACCCACTTTGTGCAATAATCCGTTGCCACTAAAATATATCTATTCCCATGCTGAGTAATAGGCTTGATAGGCCTAATAAAATCCATGCACCATTTTTGAAATGGATCCAATGGCAAAACTGGATGACATTCGATCTGAATTACTTGGTTGGCCTGTTTTTTGACAAATAACACATCTTTTGGTAAATTCATGAGCATGTTTTAATATTGTAGGCCACCACAACCCTGGTTGTAAAATCTTTTTACCTCTAATATCCCCTGATAGATGTCATCTTGCTACTCTTGAATGTGCTTCCTACAAAACATCTGGTTGCTCAAAATTTAGTACACCTCTTCTAATGAACTCTGTTGGTTAGACGTCTGCGGAAGCACGTGAACAGCACAAGGAAGAAGAAGAAGCTTGGAGCACAACACACAATACTGAATGTATTACTAAAGAATAAACAAAGATAAGTAGCCCATTAGGGCAATAGTCATATATACAAGCCGGGGGAAAAAAACCTCCTAAAGAGGGAAAAAAGTGCCCCGGTAGTCCTAGTGTGTTCACACACATCACTACCTAAATTATCAACAAATCCCCCCTGGGAGTGATGCGGTGAACAAGGAGCTGGCACTCATGTATAAGGAAGTGCCAAGCTATGTGGAAATCACTCCACAAAAGGAAGTAAGCCCAAAGCTTTGCGGAAAGCTTCAAACTTCTCCCTAGGCAGAGCCTTCATGAAAAGGTCTGCAATGTTCTCCTGCGTGGGCACATATGCCAAGCTGATCTCCCCAGCAGAGAACCTCTCCCTAACATAGTGATAATGCACCTCAATGTGCTTAGTGCGAGCATGGAACACAGGGTTCCTCGCAACTGCCAATGTGCTCTGATTGCCAGTGAAGATGGTGGTGGCAGAAGACTAGCCAACACCCAAAGCAGCCATAAGGCGTCTGAGCCACACACACTCAATAGTCGCTGTGAAAGCTGCCCTATACTCAGCCTCACAACTGGAAGTGGCCACAGTAGGCTGCTTCTTGCTCAACCAAGATATACATGAGCTACCAAGCATGAAGCAAAAACCACTGGTGGACACACGAGTGTCATAGCAACCAGCCCAATTTGAGTCAGAAAAAGCATGCAAATCTGGCGGTAGTGATCCCCCCTTGGGATAAAACAACCCAAGTAGACGAGTACCACTCAAGTAGCCAAAGATGCGCTTAACCTCCTTCCAATGCATGACTCCTGGGCAATGCATAAACCTGCTCATCTATGAGACAGCAAACTGAATATTTGGCCGAGTAATGCATAAGTAAATCAAGCATCCAACAGCCTGCTGATAGATAACAACATCAAATGCATCTCCAGCATCATGAAGACTCAATCGTAAACCTGTCTCCATAGGAATGGCAATAGGCTTACAGTCTTCAAGGCCAAAACATTGCAATAATGTGTCAATATATTTTGTTTGACACAATGCCATTCTACCATCAACTTGTATAAACTGAATGCCCAAATAGTGATGCAAATGCCCCAAATCAGAAATCTCAAATGAGGCATGCAAATCAGCCTTAAAATCAGCAATATGCTTCTCAATAGGACCAGTGAGCAGCATGTCGTCAACATAGACAATAATGATCAGAAGCACATCATTAGCACGCTTAACATATAAGGTGCTTTCAGTTGGACTGTTCTCAAAACCATGTGCAATCAGATAGGCATGTATCTTCTCATACCAAGCACGTGGTGCTTGCTTTAAACCATATAATGCTTTCTTTAACTTGCACACCTGGTTTTCATGCCCTTTCTGCACAAAGCCACGGGGCTGAAAAACATAAAAAGTGACCATTCAGAAATGCTATTTTAATGTCCAACTGATGTACATTCCAACCATGATGGGCTACAAGTGCACAAATGCTCCGAACAATAGTCATACGGCATGTAGTTGCAAAGGTCTCATCAAAATCAATGCCTCTTTCCTAGACCGAAACGAGCTCAAATCGTGATTTCGCCACCACACAGAGAAGCTATTTTGATCTCGGAAACACCCTGAGTATGCTCACCAAAATTCGTATGATTTTGAGACTGCAAACGGAGGAGTGTCGACGGCTCCCTAGATGAAGCGACGACCTGCTCTGATACCAATTGTTGGAGTTAGACGTCTGCGGAAGCACGCGAATAGCACAAGGAAGAAGAAGAAGCTTGGAGCACAACACACAATACTGAATGTATTACTAGAGAATGTACAAAGATAAGTAGCCCATTAGGGCAATAGGCGTATATACAAGCCAGGGGAAAAAAACCTCCTAAAGAGGGAAAAAAGTGCCCCGGCGGTCTTAGTGTGTTCACACACATCACTACCTAAATATATCAACAAACTCATCCACCCCTTTTTTGTACAACATGCCTACTATAACCAAATAATGACTACTTGTCAAAGCAAACTTTTTTCTCTAATTAGGTGTAAACTATTGAGGCAATACTCCATCTGTAAAAAATGCTAACAATTGATCATACCAAGAGTCAGAGTCAACAATCTGAGCATTAAATAACTCCGCATCTGGAAACTCGTCTTACTCCTACTGGTGCTTCCCTTAACTCTAATATACTGAAATAATCTGCCATTGCATGCTCTTTACCTGGAGTATGAATAATATCAAAATCTATTTCTTATAATAGAAGCATCCATCTTGCCAATCTTCCTATTAATAGAGGCTTCTTGATTAGATATACCAAATCCTGGTGGTCTACATGAAAAACCATTTCATTAACAAACAAATAATGTCTGAATTTATTAAGAGCATATACCATTGCCAATGTTTCACGTTCAGTCATCGAATAATTCCTTTCTGTTGAAGACAACACTCTACTTGCATAATAAATTGGTCTATACCATCCTCTCTCTTTTTGCTGCATCAACACCACTCCTACTACTACATCCGATGCATCTACAAATATATGAAATGGTAAAGACCAATCTAGAGGCTACCAAATTGGTGCGATGGAAATCATCTTCTTCAATAACTCAAAAGCCTTCTCTTGAGCATCAACCCATACAAAGGGAACATCTTTCCTTGTTAAATGTGTCAAAGGTAATGAGATATTAGCCAAGTACCTCAAATACCTAGCATGGCACTTGATTTGTCCAACAAACCTCATTACTTCCTTTACATTTGTCAAAGCTTTTTCCATCCTAACAGCTTCAATTTTCTTGACATCAATAGCCATTCCTTCTTGTGAAATGACATGGCCCAATAAGATACCATTCTTCACAGCAATGACACTCTTGAACGGATTCAACACCATTCTAAATTTTCTACATCTGTCAAAACAAGAGCAGGTGTTGTATCTTTATTCTAAATACTAAAAAGTCATCCAAAAAAACTTTCATAAAACCTATGGGTAAGCTTCAAAAACTTTATGTGCCACGTAATTGAATGAAGGTGGTCCATTCTGTTAGTATATGATCAATGTCTACCCCTCATGATTGTATGCACATTTTGTAAGGCCCCCTTTATGAGGAGAAGCCAAGCGTGCATTACCCAATTGATGGGAATCCCAACTTGAATGTTGGATGAAGGTCATATTGGACCATGTAAGATATTATAAGGAAAGGGAGTTACCAGGGTCCCCAATTGTGGGGTCCGGGGTAGCGGTGAGCAGCCCCAGCTGGGGGGTCCAAGGGGGCCAACGGGCCCCCTGGCTGGGGGGTCCCAGGGGGCCAGCGGGCCCCCTGGTGGGGGTCCGGGGGCAGCGCCCCCGGCGCGACGGTAAAGGGAATATTCCATGGAATATTCCCTGTCGGAGTCAGAAATCATTTATATTTGTTAGGTCGGTTCAACCAGTCTAAGCCGTGTATGGCAATTACGCGGGCGGTGGCCGCCCACGCTCTACCGCCCATGTATAGCCGTCCATGGCAGGCCACCCATGATCCTATATATACATGACTTTTGCACTTCCTAAGATACGGAGTTGAGCCAGCATACCTCTACCTTGTATCTCCCTATCTAGAGTTGTCTAGATCACCATTTAAGCTCTACCTTGAGAGCGCACGGGTGGACAACGCCATCATCTTTGTACTTGCTGCTAGTAGAAAATTGTTGAGATTCTCCTATATCTATTATCTTCTCTGCTATTGCTCCTGTGTTATATTGCGTAACTATTGTCTTTCATGGTATCAGAGCTGTAAGGTTCGAATAGCTTGAGAAGTATCATTATTTTAGCCTACTAGCAGACTAGAATATCAGTAGATTATTCGAGTGATTACATGATGGCTTCATCGTCGAATAGTAGTCTTGGTGCTTCAGCTAATGTTAATGCTGCACCTATTCGAATTCGTCCACCTGCATTCACTGAAGGGAAGCTGGATGGAACCAATTATACACTCTGGAAGTTCAAAATTTCTGCAATTTTGGACTCCTATGAATTACTTGACACTGTCATGGGACCGATGGGATTGGATCCAGAGCCTATACCAGTTGAAGATCCAGCAAATTCAAGATTGATGATTCAGCCAGATCCAGATCTTCTACGAGCTTGGAAGAGGCGGAATGCTGATGCATTATGTGCGATTGTCACTAGTGTAAGTGATTCTGTGCTTACTTTAGTTCAACATACTACTAAAGCACATGAGGCTTGGGGCATATTGGCTCGACAATATGAGACCAAGAACCACACTAGGATACAGAATTTAGAAAATCAGTTGGCAAATGAAAAGCATTCTGATTCTGAAAAGGCTGAAGATTTTATCAAACGGATAAAGCATCTTCAAGATCAATTGGCTGCAGTTGGTGTTGTTATAACACCAGAAGAGCTGGCTCGAAGATCTGTACGTGTTCTTCCAGCAAAGTATGATGGATTAGTAACAGCCCTTAACACTCAGGTAAGGCCAACTCCTCTTACATTTGAAGAGTTTTGTGCCATGCTTTTAGAAGAAGAGATGCGGCTGAAGAATCGGCAAAGTACAACTGATGTTGCATTCTCAGCAAATGCAAAAGGTAAAGGCTCTTCAGAGGGATCAAAGAAGAAGCCAAAGAAGAAAAAGTTCACAGGAAGTTGCTTCTATTGTGAAAAGAAAGGCCATGCCATCAAGGATTGCAGAAAGAAGCAAGCTGATGAACGGAATGGGACTATAAAATCATCATGGAAGAACAAAGAGTCTGCAAACAACACAGAGCTGGAACTTTGGGTAGCTATTGAAGAGGTATGTTCATCTGCTCAAGCTCGTGTTGATGAGCCATGGATTTTAGATAGTGGAGCTTCTCGCCATATGACTAGTAAAAAGGATTGGTATAGTTCCCTAGTGCCTCTGCGGGAATCCATCAATGTAGTGGTGGGAAATGACTCCAAGTGTCCAGCTGAAGGAACTGGAACCATCTCTTTTATCACTTCTCCAGGTGTTGAGAAAAAGTTATCCGATGTTCTCTATGTACCTACACTCAAAAGAAATTTGTTGTCAGTTTCTGCAATAACAGATCGTGGACTCGAAGTTCACTTCAATAAGAGTGGTGCGGAAATCATGGATTCATCAGGTAATGTTGTAGGTAAAGGCATACGACGGGATAACTTGTATGAGTTAAGTGCTTTAACTGCTACAGAAGATAAAGATGTAAGCAGGTTATGGCACCGACAATTTGGGCATCTCGGATTTGCAGTTTTGAAGGAGATGCAACGAACAGGGATGGTTGCTCATATGCCTGCATTTTCAGAGTTGCAGGAACCTTGTGAAGCTTGTATGATGGGCAAGCAACAACGAAAGGCATTTCCAAGAGAGACTAGCAATCGATCTCAAGCTCCTCTAGAGTTGGTACATGCTGATCTCTGCGGTAAAATGTCTACACCTGCTTTAGGAGGATCTTTCTACTTCTTGCTGTTAGTCGACGATTATAGTAGAAAGATGTGGGTTTATTTCATTCGAGAGAAGGCTGATGCTTTTGAAAAATTTAAAACGTGGCATAAGTATGTAGAAAATGAATCAGGAAGGAAACTGAAGAAATTTAGAACAGATAGAGGAGGTGAATTCTTGTCAACAGAATTCAACAATTACTGTAAGGAGCATGGTGTGAAAAGGCAACTTACCACAGCTCATACACCCCAACAAAATGGCGTTGTTGAGCGCAGGAACAGGACAGTAGTTGAAATGGCTCGTTGTATGTTGAAGGCTCAAGACATGCCTGATTCATTCTGGGCAGAAGCAGTCAATACAGCAGTCTACATCCTCAATCGAAGCTACACAAAAGCTTTAAAGGGGATGACTCCTCAAGAAGCATATTCTGGTAAAAAGCCTTCAGTTTTGCATTTCAGAATTTTTGGTTGTTTCTGTTATGCACATATTCCTGATTCAACAAGATCAAAGTTGGATTCAAAAAGCAAAAAGTGTGTCTTCCTAGGATATAGTGAAGAGTCTAAAGCATACAGGTTATGGGATCCTGAGGCAAGGAAGATTTTTGTCAGCCGAGATGTGGTGTTTGATGAACGACCACACTTAGTAGAAGATAAAGGTAAATCTACTATCTCATCAAGCGGAGAAATATCTCACCTTGTGCCTATCAAAAGACAGGTTAAAGTTGAGGAGGAGGAAACATCTAATGGAGAAATTTCCTCAATAAAAAGCCAACCAGTTGTAGCTGCACAGCGTAAGCCACTACCGAAGTGGGCACAACAGCTCTTTGATGATCACAATCCACATGTAGATGTACCAGAATCATCATCGGATGGATTACGAAGATCAAAGAGAATAGAGGAGCAAAGGAGAGCCTCAGAACACATTGTTAACATGGCTCTAATGGCAGATATCATGGGTTCGATAAAGGAACCTACCACCATTGAAGAAGCCCTTGATGATCCAGATTGGAGAGCGGCAATGCAGTCTGAGTATGATAGTATACTCAAAAATGATACATGGGATCTAGTCGACTTGCCGCCAAAGAAGAAGGTAATAGGTACTAAATGGATTTGGAAAGCTAAGTATAAAGCTGATGGAACATTAGAAAAGTATAAGGCACGATTAGTTGCACAGGGTTTTTCACAGATTGAAGGATTTGATGTTCAAGAAACTTTTGCACCAACAGCACGCATGACAACTATTCGGACGGTACTTGCAGTAGCTGCACAAAAGTCTTGGCCTATTTTCCAGATGGATGTCAAATCTGCATTTTTGAATGGTCACCTCAAGGAGGAGGTATATGTATCTCAACCACCAGGTTTTGAGGTGCCCAATTCAGAAAATAAAGTTTGCAGGTTGAAGAAAGCTTTGTATGGACTTAAGCAAGCTCCACGGGCTTGGTACCAACGAATAGATCATTTTTTCAAAAATATGGGTTTTGAAAGAAGTACTTCTGATGCTAACCTGTATGTAACAAAAAGGGATAGCAAGCTAGTTGTTGTCATTGTATATGTAGATGATTTGATCATTACAGGAGATCATCAGGAACTCATCAATCAAACTCGGATCAGCTTGGGAACTGAGTTTGAAATGACAGACTTAGGTCTACTCCATTTTTGTCTGGGAATTGAAGTATGGCAAAGGAAGGATGGCATTTTCATCTCACAACAAAAATATTCCAAAGAAATTCTCAAGGCATTTGGAATGATGGACTGCAAACCAACTAGCACACCTATGGAGGTAAATCATAAGCTATCTATGGATGATAACATGCCTGATGTAGATGCTAAGAAGTATAGGAAGCTCGTTGGAAGTCTTATTTTTCTGTGCAACACTAGACCAGACATTTGCTATGTTGTTGGAGTGTTAAGCAGGTTTTCCAACAAACCTAAGGAGAGTCACTGGAATGCTGGAATGCGAATTCTAAGGTACATTGCAGGAACCTTGGATTTTGGTATTTTGTATACCATAGGTGATACACTCCAAGGATATTGTGATTCAGATTGGGCTGGAGATTGTGATTCTAGAAAATCAGTTTCTGGATATTGTTTCTCACTTGGTTCAGGAATATTTTCTTGGGTAAGTAGGAAGCAACCAACTCTCACACTCTCCTCCACTGAAGCAGAGTACAAAGCAGCTTGTTTTGCTTCTTGTGAGGCAGTCTGGTTAAGGAGAATTCTTGCAGATATAGGCTTTCCATCAAATATGCCAATTGTACTCAAGTGTGATAATCAAAGTTGTATGGCTATTACAAAGAACCCAGTATTTCATGCTCGCACCAAGCACATAGAAGTACAGTACCATTACATTCGTGAGCTAATTGAAGATGAAATTGTGGAGCTAGAATATTGCCCAACAGAGGCAAATTGTGCTGACATATTCACTAAAGCACTTGGAAGAGAGCAGCTCAACAAGCATCTTCAACAGATGGGCATAGGACCGAGACCTACTTGATTTATCATCGGTAAACATTGAGGGGGGGTGTTAGTATATGATCAATGTCTACCCCTCATGATTGTATGCACATTTTGTAAGGCCCCCTTTATGAGGAGAAGCCAAGCGTGCATTACCCAATTGATGGGAATCCCAACTTGAATGTTGGATGAAGGTCATATTGGACCATGTAAGATATTATAAGGAAAGGGAGTTACCAGGGTCCCCAATTGTGGGGTCCGGGGTAGCGGTGAGCAGCCCCAGCTGGGGGGTCCAAGGGGGCCAACGGGCCCCCTGGCTGGGGGGTCCCAGGGGGCCAGCGGGCCCCCTGGTGGGGGTCCGGGGGCAGCGCCCCCGGCGCGACGGTAAAGGGAATATTCCATGGAATATTCCCTGTCGGAGTCAGAAATCATTTATATTTGTTAGGTCGGTTCAACCAGTCTAAGCCGTGTATGGCAATTACGCGGGCGGTGGCCGCCCACGCTCTACCGCCCATGTATAGCCGTCCATGGCAGGCCACCCATGATCCTATATATACATGACTTCTGCACTTCCTAAGATACGGAGTTGAGCCAGCATACCTCTACCTTGTATCTCCCTATCTAGAGTTGTCTAGATCACCATTTAAGCTCTACCTTGAGAGCGCACGGGTGGACAACGCCATCATCTTTGTACTTGCTGCTAGTAGAAAATTGTTGAGATTCTCCTATATCTGTTATCTTCTCTGCTATTGCTCCTGTGTTATATTGCGTAACTATTGTCTTTCACATTCTTCAATCCAAAGATCATACCAGTAAACACATATGCACCAAATTATGTAATAAATGTAGTCTTGTGCTGATCCTCCTCAGCTAGGTGAATCTGATTATAGCTAGAAAATCCATCTAGAAAACTATACATTTCATGTCCAACTGCTACATCCAAAATTGCATCACAAAATGGCATAGGGAAAGGATCTATAATTGTTGCTGCATTTAATTTTCTATAGTCAACACAAATCCTCAACTTCCCATTCTTTTCTAGAACCACAATAATAGGAGATAACCATGTGACTTGATTAATTGGTTTGATGAATCCAACTGCCAATAACTTATCAATTTCCTCCTTAATCTGTTTTGCAAAATTAGGATTCATTATGTACCTTTGTTGCATAACTAGAGTTGCATCTTTCTTTAAATTAATTCGATGTGGATGGAGATTTGGATCTATGCCTTTCACTTGTGAGTAATCCCATGCAAATACATCAACATACTCCGTTAACAAAAAAATTAGATCTTTTGAGAGTTGGGCATCTAATTCTTTGCTTACTCTCACCATCTTTGGTTCAACCTCAATTCCCAAATTAACTTCTTGAAGTTCATATTCCTTTACTCTACCTGAGCTTGCATATTTTCGTTCATATATTTTTTCAACCAGATTGATTACCTCCTTCTCTTGCTGCTCCAACTTCTATTGAGTCAAAATTTCCAGATTTTTCTCAAACATTTGTCTCAGTTGTGTGCCTTCCAATGTGTCATCTATAGCTGGTTCACTTTTATTCTCCAACAGATCTTCGTCTTTTGATAATACTCCTTCCACATATATCTCCAATATTGGTACCACTTTTGGATTTGCCTTCAAAAATTCCTCCTCCTCATCATCTTCTATCTCGTGTCCTAAACTAATGGCCTGAGCCATCAGTGGTTTCTCTCTTACTAACATATTCCTTCTTCCTATCATTGGTATTGTGAGATGATTTTTACCTTTTGTGATCACAACCACATTTAACCCCTAGTCTTGCTTTACTTTAGCCAACCTAGACCAAGGTCTCCCTAACAACATTTCATAAAGATAGGTAGATTCAGACATTCTAATTACCACAAAATTGACCATGACTAAAATCCATGCAAATATTAATTGCTACTGTTTCAGAATGCCCAAAGGTTGGACTCTCGTTTGATCTACCATCTTCACTTGAAAAGATGCTCGAGCCAAAGTTCCATTCCCCATTTCATGAAAAATATGCTTAGGTAATATGTTCACTCATGAGCCACCATCCAACAACACATCATCAAATTGCCTTTCTTTATACTGTGCCTGAATTATTGGAACTACAAAGTCCATATCAGTTGGACCAATACTATTAACGGATGTTGAATTTACCTGCATATTTGCTGGCTCTGACTATTGTCCAACCAACTTCTTTAACAATTTTTCTCTAAATGCTAGTAGTAATGACAATAACTAATCCAAAGGTAGCTCCAAAGGAGAATTAATTATTACCTCAAACTAGTCATTGTGCAGCTCTTGCTTGGCCTTCATTATATCATTATTCTTTGTTCTATGTATAGATGTTCCATCATCATCATCCTCGGATAAAATCTGAAATTGTACTTGCTTTTGTTGATCCTACTAGATCCGTTTCTGCACTTGGTCCGAAATCTATCTTTGCTCCTGTGAATCAATAGGACCTTTCTTCTTTGACCTTGTAACTGCGAAAACATCCACATCCTTGACCAAAGCACATTTCTTGCAATCACAATTCCATTGAAATTCATGATCTTGATTTCGACTTTCTAACGTACTTGCACCTGGATCATTATGAAATTCATGAATTGATCAATCTATTAATACAACATTTGCCTGAGAAGCTTGTTGAGCCTATTGTTGTTGCTGCCCTTGCTGGTTATTTTGATTATAAGGAACAACCGGTATATCCCTTTCCTCTTTATGCTTGACCCATAAAAGACAATTAGGCACAATCCAATGATCTAGTGTAGAGCAATATCCACATGGCATTACTCTAGGTAGTTTGTCCTACTGATTCCCTTGTTGATTACCTTGATAATTTCCTTGCTGGTTTGCCTAATCTCTCCATGGAGGTCTTGATGGAGAATGTTAATCTCCAAAAGAACAACTTATTCTTGTGATTAGAGCACCTCTATACCAAGAATAAGTCAAAACCTTTCACACATTTAGAGGATCAACTTCTAATTATCAAAAGATGAACAAATCTGTGAAGAAGGTGATACACAGAAAAGTCTGCTGCACTATTTTCTTATATTGACTTATCAAACGTGTAAAGTTTTTGATGAAACTTTGTACGAATCATCTCCTAGAGATTGCGCAACTATTCCAAGTTGAATTACTCCAAAAGATTAAGTGTAGCTTGAGAAATCAACTTCTCAAGTTACCTATGTCAGAAACTGTACTTCTGAGAAGTCGATTCAGACACCCCTAACTTCTTAACTTTGATTCTCACAATATCTAACCCGTTTTGCCAAATGCTTTTAGCCACGAGTAGATCACCTTCCAACTTAAAGATTAAGTGCTTGCTTGCACAAAACTTTAAACTATGGAGTGAGCACTGACCAAAAGATTAAACACGAAATTTGCGCCTGTTTCAGAGAACTGTAGACATTCAACACATATGAATGTTCCTATTCACAATTCTCCTAGCCTGTTTACAATTGGACTCTGAAATTCAGGTCACAGGCTCATTAACTAACAACTTAGATATCCTCAAAAGGATTTAGCTAATGATCAAACACAGAAGGAGCAGACACGAAAAGATCGGGCGCAATATTTCTTCATTAACTCAGAAAATTACAACTGAGTGATGAGAGCAAACACAAATTCACTTTTCACTATCTCATAGCTTCTATCTCCCTAATTCTTGACTTGTAACTATTGTCACATATGCCCTCATACATGCCCCGACTTTTCTCAAGGTATTTATAGATAATTTGTACATAATTCTTACTGAACAAAAGTTCTAAGTCATCTATGACTATGCTAATGTACATATGTGTACAAGACAACATTCTGACTTCTTCTTCATTTTGCAAATGTCTTCCTTTGCTTCATTCTGACCATAAGCATTCTCCAAGATCTGTATAATCACCAATTTGTGATTGGTTTGCTCCAACAGCTCCCCCTCAATCACTAATTGTGATTATTCCATTCTTCTTCACTCCTGCCATCTCCTTGAATCTCTGTAGCTTAGGTCCATCCAAGCTTTTTGTCATCATATCTGCCACTTGTTCTTTTGTTGGAGTGTACATCACTTCAATCTCTTTATCAAGTACCTTTTCCCTCAAGAAATGATACTGTATCTCTATATGCTTAGTCCTGGCATGAAAAACAGGGTTAGCTGCCAAATACAAAGAACTCATGTTGTCTCCAAAAATTATTGGAGTACTATGATTAGTCTCAAAACTCTTCATCAATGTCTTCAACCATATGACTTCTTTTGCAGCTTCTACCATTCCCTTATACTCAGCCTCTGTGGATGATAAAGCAACTGTGTGTTGCTTCTTTGAACACCAAGACACTAACTTGTCTCCAACATAACATAGATATCCATGAGTAGACCTTCTATCATCTGAGTCACCTGCCCAATCTGCATCACTAAACACTTTGATTCTTGTGTCAGAAGTGAAACCATAGTACAAACCTTCACTTAGGGTTCCTTTGATATATCTAAGTACCCTTTGGGCTGCAATCCAATGAGTCTTCTTTGGACAATGCATGAATTGTGACAACACACCTACTGCATATGATAAATCTGGCCTTGTCAAGGTAGCATAGATTAGACTACCTACCAAACTCTGATATTTCTTCATGTCATTGAACTCTTCACCTCCATACCTGCTTAATTTATGATTTACCTCCAATGGAGTGGTTGAGGTCTTGCAATCTTCCATGTTAAACTTGATCAAAAGATTCTTCAAGTATCTCTCTTGTGAAACATATACTCCATGTTGAGTATACACAATCTGCATTCCTAGAAAATAAGATAAGTTTCCCAAGTCACTTATCTTAAACTCTTTCTCTATTTGCTTCTTGAGTTCATTGATTCCTTGAGCATCTGTTCCTGTAACAATAATATCATCAACATAAATGCACATGTAAATATATCCATTTTCACTTGCCTTCACTAGCAAGCTACTATCTGCCTTTGATGCTTGAAATCCACATTCATTCAAGAACTTGACCAATCTGTAATTCCAAGCTCTTGGGGCTTGCTTCAACCCATATAAAGCTCTCTTGAGCTTACACACATAATCTGATCCAATTGACTCCATGAAGCCTTCTGGTTGCTCCATATATACTTCATCTGCAATGTAACCATTAAGAAATGCATTCTTCACATCCAATTGTGATAATTTCCATCCTTTGCAAGCAGCAATAGCAATCAATGTCCTAATTGTAGACATCTTAGCAACAGGACTAAAGGTTTCATCATAATCTACCCCATAAGTTTGGGCATAACCTTTAACCACAAGTCTAGCCTTATATCTAGACACCTTACCATCTGCAAACCTTTTTGTTTTGTATACCCACTTGCATCCAATGACTTTCTGATTCTTTGGTCTTGGTACTAATTCCCAAGTTTCATTTTCAAGTAGAGCATCATACTCTTCTTGCATTGCCTTCTCCCAATTCTGTTTACCTTTGGCTTCTTCATAAGTGGTTGGATCTTCTTCTGTTTTCACAATGTAAGCATAATCTCTTGTTGTTAGGAAAGATGTATCATAGCTATACCTTATAGGCTCTTTCCTTTCCCTTGTAGATCTTCTGATTTCTGCACTTCTTGATGTTTCAGCCTCATTTGATTCTGGATCAAATCTTGGCCCTTCTTCTACATGATCCTGCACTCTACATCTAGAGTCAACTTCATCAACAATTTCTTCACATACCTTTACCTTTGCCTTTCCTTTCCTTTGAATTTCTTCAACACCTGCATACTCATTTGGTGATCCTGTATACCACATGTTTTGCTCATCAAATGTTACATCTTTAGTAACAAGAAATTGCTTTGTGGATGGATTCCACAACCTGTAACCCATCTGTCTATCATCATATCCAATAAACACATATTTCTCTGCTTTTGGTTCTAGCTTATGTCTTAATTGTGAAGGAACATAAGCATATGCAATACATCCAAATACTTTACAATGATCAAGACTAGGTTTCTTACCCCACCATGCTTCATAAGGGGTTCCTCCATCCAAAGCTTTGCAAGGCAACCTATTCACAAGATATGTTGCAGTGTTAATGGCCTCTGCCCATAAATAATTTGGACAATTCTTTTCCTTCATCATGGCTCTTGCAAACTCTACAAGAGTCCTATTCCTCCTTTCTGCTACTCCATTTTGTTGAGGGGAGTACCTGCAAGTCACTTCTCTCTTGATACCTGCATTCCATAAATAATCATCAAACTCTTTTGAGAAATACTCTCCCCCTCCATCTGATCTTAACCTCTTTAGCTTTTGTCCTGTGATCCTTTCTGCATAAGCATGGAAATGTTTGAATGTCTTGAAGACTTCTGATTTGTCCTTGATTACATACAAAGTAATCCACCTGGTTGCATCATCAACAAACAACACATAATATCTGGATCCATTTATGCTATAGTCCCTTGAAGGACCCCATACATCTGTATGAACCAATTCAAGCATATTTGAATACTTGTACCCTGATTTGTTATAAGAACTTTTGTGTGCTTTACCTAATTGACAAGCTTCACACTTGTACACCATATGTTGCCCTTCAATGTTTGGCAATCCAAGCACTATCTGATTCTTTGTCATCTCCTTTATAGCTCTCTCATTGAAATGACCTAGCCTTTTATGCCATAGGTCTAATTCAGATACCTTTTGACCTCCATAGGTAAACAATGCATGTCCTACATTGCCTTGGACTTTGAGAGTGAACAATCTTCCTTCCTTTTTTCCTGCAATTATGGTTCTATATCCCTGATTTGGATCTTGTACATAGACACCATCATTTGTAAATCTTACCTCATATCCTTTCTCCACAATTTGCCCTACACTTATCAAATTTTTAGGAATAGTAGGGACATAAAGTACCTTGCTCAGAAGTGTACTTCCACTCTTTGTCTTCACTGATCCAATGCTCTCCACTTTATGTTTGGTATTATCACCTGTTTGAACTGTATGTCCATTCACCCTTGCTTCCATATCAGTCATCAAGGATAGGTTCCCACTCAGATGGTTACTGCACCCTGAGTCAATATAAAACACTCTTTGATCTTCTCCCATTGATTCATGAGTTGCATTCAGGATAAGAGTCATGTCATCCTTCTGATCTGATGCATAATTGTAATAATTATTGTTGTAGGACTGAGATTGGAAGTTTCTTCCACCTCCTCTACCATATGATGTCCTACCACCTCTTCCTCTGAAATTGCCTCTTTGGTTTCTGCCTCCTCTACCTCTTTGACTATAATTCTGATTGTTGTATCCTCCACTTTGATTGTTATACCAACAATCATTTGCCAAATGATTTGTTCTGCCACAAATCCAACAAGCTTTAGCATTATCTTTGTTCTTACCTCCTCTTCCTTTACCTCTGAAATTTGTCTTCCCTTTTGTGAAGTTGGCTTGATTTGAGTTCCCTTCATCCTCATTTGATTGCTTTCCCTTGCCATTCTTTTTCTTATCTTTGGAGTACATAGCTTGACTTGTACTTCTATCATTGTCTCCTTTAAGATCCTGCTCAAAGGTTAGCATGTGTCCTAGCAATTGATTAAGGTCAGGAGTAAAGTGATCAAGTGACAATTCTATGGACAATATAAAAGGCTTCCACTTCTCATCACCTCTTAGACCTGTAAGTATTTGTCTTACCAACTTTTCTTCTTCAATATCTTCATCCACTGCTCCCAAGCTATCTGCAATATCTTTCATCCTTGCCACATAATCTGAAATTGATTGTGAGCTCTTCTTCTTGAAAGTTGTGAACTCAGCCCATAGTGAGGACTTCCTTGACTTAGTTGTATTTTGGAAATGCTCTTCCAAGGCATTCCAAACATCTGTAGCACTTTCTAAACCTCTGATGTGAGGTAGAAGGTAATCATTTACAGCCATGTAGATGATACTCCTTGCTTGAGCATCCTTTCTCATCCAAGTCTTCAACATTGCAAGTTCCTCCCTAGTAGGAATACTTGGATCTGCAAATTCTGGTTTTTCTTCATCTCCTGTAATGAATGATATAAGATCTTTGCTCATGAGGTGTGCTTCCATCCTCATGGACCATGCTGGATAGTTCTCCCTATCTAGCTTATCAATCTGCAAGCTTTCTCCCATCTTGTATCCACCTGTGTATTGAAATCTTCAAGCTTTACAAACAATGTATGTACCTTTACTTCAAATTGAACTCCTTTTGCCTTTCTTGATGTCAATTTGTCTTCTCCTCGAGCTTTGACTCCAAGCTTTCACTTCTTGATCCTTCAAATGTTGAATCTCTTGAATCTGCAGCAGTCGAGATCCTCCTTTTCTTCAAATTGATGTCTCCTGCTCTGATACCACTGATGGAGAATGTTAATCTCCAAAAGAACAACTTATTCTTGTGATTAGAGCACCTCTATACCAAGAATAAGTCAAAACCTTTCACACATTTAGAGGATCAACTTCTAATTATCAAAAGATGAACAAATCTGTGAAGAAGGTGATACACAGAAAAGTCTGCTGCACTATTTTCTTATATTGACTTATCAAACGTGTAAAGTTTTTGATGAAACTTTGTACGAATCATCTCCTAGAGATTGCGCAACTATTCCAAGTTGAATTACTCCAAAAGATTAAGTGTAGCTTGAGAAATCAACTTCTCAAGTTACCTATGTCAGAAACTGTACTTCTGAGAAGTCGATTCAGACACCCCTAACTTCTTAACTTTGATTCTCACAATATCTAACCCGTTTTGCCAAATGCTTTTAGCCACGAGTAGATCACCTTCCAACTTAAAGATTAAGTGCTTGCTTGCACAAAACTTTAAACTATGGAGTGAGCACTGACCAAAAGATTAAACACGAAATTTGCGCCTGTTTCAGAGAACTGTAGACATTCAACACATATGAATGTTCCTATTCACAATTCTCCTAGCCTGTTTACAATTGGACTCTGAAATTCAGGTCACAGGCTCATTAACTAACAACTTAGATATCCTCAAAAGGATTTAGCTAATGATCAAACACAGAAGGAGCAGACACGAAAAGATCGGGCGCAATATTTCTTCATTAACTCAGAAAATTACAACTGAGTGATGAGAGCAAACACAAATTCACTTTTCACTATCTCATAGCTTCTATCTCCCTAATTCTTGACTTGTAACTATTGTCACATATGCCCTCATACATGCCCCGACTTTTCTCAAGGTATTTATAGATAATTTGTACATAATTCTTACTGAACAAAAGTTCTAAGTCATCTATGACTATGCTAATGTACATATGTGTACAAGACAACATTCTGACTTCTTCTTCATTTTGCAAATGTCTTCCTTTGCTTCATTCTGACCATAAGCATTCTCCAAGATCTGTATAATCACCAATTTGTGATTGGTTTGCTCCAACAGGTCTTCCTTGCTGCTGCCTCTAAAACCACCACATTCTTGAGCTAGAATTGCCTGATTTGCTGCAACTTCATTATTATTCCTATTGTCTTGTCTTCAATTTTGTCCTCCATGCTTTGGGTTATACTAGGAATGACTTGTGGTATGTCCTTCTTTATCAAAAATTTTGTAAAACCTTTTTCTCCTTGTGATCTATTATTGAATATCCATGTTTCTTTAGTCTGCTAATTAAAGCTTCCTCTTTACTTTGCTTCCCTTTGTGTTTGTGATGCTTTCTTACCACGACCTCTTCATCTTCACTCGTTGATTCTAAATCAATCATCCCTTTGTTTCTCTAATTTTGAATTGGATTTAGCATCTAATTAGAGTCACTTTGCTTCTTCTTAGATCTGCCAAATCTTCTTTCTAGTCTTGCAGCTGCTAACACTAACACATCAAAACCATTAGCTATATCCACACTTGCCATAGCATGCCTAATGTTGCTCCTTAATCCTTTTAGGAAGTAACCCACCAACATCTCATCGATAGGTCTCTCATTGCCTTGTAATCTTTCCATTAAAATTCTTAATTTTTGCACATAATCCTCCATTAGCATGTTCTTTTGTCTAATTGCTCTCAAATTCCTCATAACATCCGAAGGGGTTTTTTTCTTTCCTAAATTTGTAAAAATGCTAATCTTAATGCATCTTAGCAAAATGAACCATACCATATTGAATGAACTAGCTCATTGCTCTTCCTTCCAATGTAGCTACGAATTGCTGAAGTTTTATTGCATCATGATATATTGATGGATATCCATTTGGTGTCCACTTTATTTCAAATTGAGCAATGTGATAGTCTGCATCCTCCTTTGAACCTCCTCTGAAATGCACTACTTTAACTTTGGGGTTTGGAGGTGGTTGCACCATGGGCATTGGTTGAGGTGTACACCTAGTTCTTTGCCTGTTCATCCCTCCAAGTGGGTCGAATGGGAGTCGCCTTCTAACTCTTGTAGCTACTTCTATTAGGAACAATGCTCCTAGTATTCCGCCCACTAGCCTTACTTCTTCTACACCTGTTCCTTCTTCCTTCTCTTTAGATTCCAAATTAGAATCCTCTTGTGCTTCATACCAATCGTAAGGTTCGAAAGATGAATCCACATTACCCACTTCTGCTTGTGCTCTTGTATAATAAACTTTACGAAATCTTCCTCTTTTGCCTGTCATGCATCTCTTGCTTCTTTAGCAAACACAATAGGATCACCAACTGTGTTTGGGTTCAGAACACATAGCAATTGACTCAAAAAATTGACTCACATGAATAAATCTTAGTGCAAAACCCTCTCACTCACAACTCAATTACGCAGGTACATAATTTCATATTTATCACACTCGGCTAGCTATAATGCCAATGTAGACCGATTATGTTTGAAACAAAAGACATTACACACTTGCACCATTGAATCAAAATGTAATACTTCATGAATAATCTTTATAATACAAAAAATAGGACATACATAATATCAATTAGGCTTATACTTCATCAAACTGATCAGGTCTGATCATTGTCAGCCTCCACAATTACAAGAATAGAGTTTTTTTCTCTTCTCTCAGGCTCTATCTCTCTGTAAGATGCTTCTTCTTCCCCTTACATACCCGCACACACAAAATTACAATGATCATATCCCAAGGCATTCCCCTTAACTAATTGTTTCTTTTTTAAATATCTAATTGACCAAAATACAGATTCAGCAAACTCCGAGTCAGCAACATCACAGTTAGCAAAATTTCGACTAACCACTTTAACTTCCAATTTCTCACCCCTCAACAGAGTCTACAAAGCTTATACAAAATGAGGAATGGGCATTTACTATTGTTTTTAGCTATGACACATCTTCTCATCAGTACTGTATATTTGTACTATATATTTGGTACTACCAAACATACTACCTCGAAGTGCAGCCTCTTCAATTCACTTGAACCTGCCCCTACAGGGATTACTATCACATGTGTTGAGAACTCCTCTTATCTTGCAATGGGAGTTGGTAAGATCATTATGAGTATTGTTGAGGGTAGTTCTTTCAAATTGTAGGATGCTTTATTTGTTTCAAGGATCAAGAAAATTCTCTTATCAGTTTTAACATTATGCAACATTGTCTCAAGGATCAAGAAAATTCTCTTATCAGTTTTAACATTATTTGTTTCATGGGCTCTATGCGCTCATAGACTATGCAAAGTCTGTGAATGATTCAACATGTTTAGTGCAAGATTCCCACGCTATCTCAAATGCAAAGCTTTCACATGCATGCTTAGGTCAATTAAATTTTGCTAGTTTGCTTCATTTCTAGAAATATGAAATGGTGCCCTCTCTACCTAAAATTGAGGCACCTTGTAGAAATATATGTGAAGGTTTCACTTTGAGAAAAATGTGACATTCCTCCTTCCCAAAAGATGATTTGTTTGAGCTAGTCATAAATTGCAACTTGTTTATAGTGATGTCTATGGTTCTATGTAGACACCTTCTTTTGGCAACTACCTTTCTAAGTTTTGTTGAAGAATTCTCCATGTATGAAAGGGTGTATACATTCAAAAAAGAAAAATTGAAAGTTTTTATGAAACAATTCCTCATTATGGTTGAAAATTTGTCAGCATCTAAATTTGTCACCCCCATTCTTATCGAGGGGAGGAATACATGTCTTTTGATTTATATGCATTTCTAGTAGATTTCTATGAAACAATAGTTTACAATGTTTTTATACACCTCAAAAAAATTGATATGCTAAAAGAAAGAACATGTTCCGCATCGAAATGGAGAGGTGTCTGGTCAAAAGTTAAGCTTTACCACATAGCTTTTGCTTGAGGCTATTAAATGTGCAACACATGTACTTAATAGGTAGCACACAAAATTAGTGCAATCAATCACTCCATATGAGGTTTGACATCTTTGCAAGCCATTTCTGGAAGATGAAATTCAGCCATTACTTTCTCATACAAAGGAAACTTTAGTTGTCTCTAAAGATGTGCATTACACCTCTTTTTGTACGAGGACACTCATGCTGGTCTAAATGAGGCAATTTATCATACTTTATAGGTTTCAAATAATGATGCAAATCATTTGATTTTTTATGCACATTTACATGATGTACTTATTGATGAGAGGTTTGACATAGAGGAGGAAAAAACTATGCATAAATGGTTAATGTAGACCTTGAGAGATAGCACATTAGATGCACGATTGACATATTGTACTCCATCAGGCTCTCATAGTGTTTTCTTTGCATCACATTGCTATGTAATGGTGGTAACTAGACTTTGTGATGAAAATGAGCCTATTTATTTTGTCAAAGCCCAAAATTTTAAAAATTTTGATGGATCCTATGCAATTAAAATATGATGTTATTATGATGAATGGTACTTGTTCTTTATGTGATTTGCCTCTTAGAAAAAAGGCCATTGGCACAAAATGGATATTGAATTGGACATTAAAATTTCATTTCTGAATGGTGACTTACATGAAAAAGTGTATGTATTTCAACCTAGTGGTTTTCTGCAAAATGAGCATGAAAACAAAGTGTGCAAGTTGAAAAATGCATTATATGGTTTGAAGCAAGCACCATGTGCTTGGTATGAAAAGATACATGCTTACTTGATTGCACATGATTTTAAGAATAAGTACAACTAAGATCACATTATATGTTAAGTGTGTAGATTATTTATTTCTAATCATTGCTGTACATATGGATTTGGAGATGTTGGTGAAGAAACTTTTTAATATCTCTATTTTTAGAAATTCACATAAAGATCCAAAATCTGTACTCAAGGCTCTCCACTTTGCGTCTAATGCAAAGAGAAAAGCGTCTTTGAATTTAAGGGAATCCATGCCCTCTTAAAGAATATCTGGTTTTTGTACTTTTCCAAAAGCATCCTTGAGAACTGTCTCCAAGTGCTCCCATATGTCGTTCTCTCTAGTTGTAAGCACATAATTGAACCAATCCAAAACTTCACTAGATAATGCCAAATGGGCAATATATATCTTGAATTTTTCATCATCATATCTACCACAATTGAAAGATCCAGGTTCCACATTGAAGATTAAATCTTGAAACTTTTCATGTTGTAGCCCACTAAAATTGCATCTTCATCTATTCTCTCCTAAAAATTTTGGTACCCTTCTCTTTCATTTTCTTTATTAGGTCTTGAGTTGCTAGAAAATGTGTAATCAACTAACTATCCCAAATTAAAAGTCCAAAAACCCTACACATTTTCTCTATGGGGGAACTAAAATATGTGTGTTAAGGATTTCCTCACAAAATATTTCCTTTATCTACATCCATAAGTAGCTTAGTGGAAGTTGAATAAATAGTGTCCCAACTTTGGTTTCTGCTCTTGTTTCTAGGTCTAGTTCTAGTTTTGGTTCATGTTCTTCTTTTGGTTCTCGTTCTTGTTTTTTCTAGCATTTCTATTTTATTTTTATATTTGTTTTTATTTTCTATTTAGTTCTTAAAGCATAACCTATATTTCATGCCTACAATCTACTCCTATGCTTAGATCTGCATTTACTCTTGCTTCTCCAAGGTGCCAAATAAGGGATAGAATTTGGGCATAACTTTGGCAGCCATGGCTTCTTGGCTCCTTGGTGTTTTGTGACATTGGCTACACACAAACACTTTTTAATTAATGATTGACAATAATGATTCCCTTCTTTAGCAAGGAAGATATTTGAACTTACAACCTCTCACTCACAACTCAAGTGATTTACCACTACACTATCTACATGTGTTATCACTCTATTTCTTTTTATCTTTATTAGCAATATTTTCACTTCTCTCTTACTTTTTACATTTCGAACAACATCCTTCCATTTTCCATTTTAATTCAAAAGTTCTAAGATTTTTTTTTTCACATTTTCAACAAAGGGATTTCTTTTTTTACATAGAAATGTGGAAGTTAGATGGTTTAATGGAAATTTTAGCATGGTTGATCTTAGATCTCAATAGATAGTAGAACATTCCATGGCAATCTCAAAGGTGTTCACATAACTTTCTTCTTTGAGGAGAAAACACTTCGATGCATTAGTAAGAATACTAAACACTAATTTTTCATGCCCATTGAGGAGCATGATACTCCAAGTATAGCCCCTCTATACATGGTAAGCAACCATGCAACATAGGCCATATAGATCTATGGTGAAGAGAAGAGGGTATATGAGACATCCTTGTCTAATATGGCACTTAAAATCAGAAGAGGAAAAATTGTTTCCATTTATGTTGATCTTGGATGAAGAATTTCCACAAAAAATAGATACCATATTAATGAATTACCTTCCCATACAAAACCCCTTCAAGAATTATAGAATAAAATCCCACTCAAGTCTATCCTAAGCTTGATCTAGATCAATATTGAGGAAAACAAAATCTTGGGCTCACCCTTTTGAGAATTCCATACCTTTTTAGATGTTCATCATTAGGTCCAAGATCATTTACCCTTGCTAAATACGTTTTTGTGTCCACATAACCACATGTTAAGAAAGTTTATTATTCTTTCAACCACAATAATTTCCATCTAATTTTGTACATAATTCATTCTCTTTTTCTTGTGGATTAACTTAATGATTCCCACATTAAGGAACCTAGGAAGAGTACCAATCTTTATAGATTCTTGCCAAATCTTGATAAGGAATTGGACCAAGATGCATAGGAAGGAAGTGAAGAAATTCATGATGGTACCATCAAAGGTACGACACATACCTCTCATTACCGAAACAATTACATCATATATTCAAATGTAATGAGAGGTATCTTGATAAAATACTTTGTGTGATGAAGGATTATAGAGCCCCTTATCATAAAAATATCAATTATGTGTTTTGTTCAATGGCTATACATAAGGGGGGAAACCAACAAAAGCTCTGAAGTGGTTAACAATGTAGTCATGATTCTTAATCTACAAAGAGCATCTATTACAATACATCGTGTTCACAATTGGGATGAATTCTTTGATATGTTTCTTTTTCAAGAGCTTAAACATTTCTCTTGATGGCCTACCAGGTTTACCCACCCATAATTCCTTGAGAAAGGCTTTTTAGTTTATCTTATTCTAGACTAAGATTATTGTTAATGTTCATGAGATCAAGTTGAAGCTCAACTTTATCTTTGTGAATATCATGCTCAAGTCTCCTCAACCTAGTGAATGGCTTCTCTTGTTGGGGAAAAATGGACCCTACATGGGCTTTTTAGATTAAGGTGTGATTAGTGATGGACTAATTAGAAGGGGATGGAGGGCATAATCTTTAGCCTATAAATTACTAGGCCAAAGTTTGAAGATGGGATAGGATTCAACAATGTTTAGATTTTTCCTATAGAGAGACAAAGGAATCTTGTAACCATCCTAGGCTCATAAATTAAAAAATTTCAAAAAGTTTTAAAATTCATCATAAAACCATTCAAATGGCCCCCCAATCAGTTTTTAGGATAGAGATTTCTATTGCTAACCCAAATCCAGAATTTATGCATGAGCTGACTTAAAAAAGATGAATTTTTCAAAAATAATTCAAAGTACAACTCTTTCCCTCCTAAGCCTCACATTTTCATATTGAGATCCCAAGAAGTCATGTCTTTCCACTAGTTTCTCTCCCTAGCACACCATTGAAGCTGCTATGTATACATTTCTTTCTCTCTACATCTTCCGCTTTGAATTCCTAATGACACTTCCATAGCTTGAACTCAAATGGAGATAGCTAATGCTTATAGGCATCCAAAAGATGACATTATCACATTGAAATTGCACAATATCAAGGATATAGAAGGACATTGGCTAGGAAATGAGTTCTACAAAGGCGCATGGTGTGAGGAGATGGATAGATAGGTTCCAAAGATGAGGTGGTGCTACACAAAATCTACTCTACACCTACCAAGATAACTCTAGGGATGCTTAGTACACTCTTTTAGCTTCAAAATAAGGCATTTGGAACCACAATGTAGTTTGGAACACCATTCCCAAATTTTTGCATCAAAATAGATAACTTGCATATGCAAGAAAGGTGAAGAAACCTTCTATTTTGGGAATAGATGTGCTCAATATTATGCACAAAGCTCACAACCTAGTATGAATTGACCAGTGAGATTTTGCACACATCTAATTAGAGAGTATAGCTAACTAAATCAAGGTATCTCATCAATTTATCTATACCATACACTGAGAAATGATTATAACAAGTTAGGGGGGTCATCCCGACTTTTCATGAACTAGAAGGTATGCAGACATGGTCACTTTCTATGTTTCATATCTCCAACACCTACGAACCAAACTTCATGAAAAAGGATATTCAAGTATAAGACATGTCAATCTAACTAAACCGAGTTAAATTATAGAAAATGAGTGATTACACATGGAGAAATCATTTCCACAAGATCACTATACTGATGAAGATGCGGTAGAGAACAGTAGACAATAATGTACTTGAAGAAATGTATCAAAATGTGTATGTTAATGAACATATGATACAAGGGAACTGTAATGAACTAATCATAAATGAGATCAACTCAATGTATGCTCACTGATGTAGCTCAATGTGTCTCAAAATTGCTCTCTTAGCTCGTGACTTAAAGCATGTCTTCTTATACTCATAGTTTGAGTTTGAATTTGAATTTTCCCTCACCTAAAAGTGATCCTAAACTTTAGGAACATAATTGATTTGATACCTACTTGACTCTCCTAAATCCATGAGATTACTTTTTCTCTTGACTTTTATATTTATCCAAAGTAACTATGCCCAGCATTACTAGCATAGGTTCACATCTAGTTCTCTCTTGTGAAGAGATAAATGAATGTGTAGTCCTAAAGCCTTAGCAATGCATTTAGCCTTGCTAATTGCACCACCAGATCCCCCTCAAGCCTAAGATGATTGAGTCTTCAATCCTTCATGATGTTCTATAATGCAATTATTGATTTGAACCTATTTAATTTGCTTCCATCCAATGTCTTTGTAATCATATTTTCACATTGTTGATGAGATGGCACATATGAGATTTGTGTCTCTTTACTCATAATTTTTTCTCTAACATAATAGTACTGAACTTCTATATGTTTAGTCCTAGCATGATAGATAGGGTTAGCAGCAAGATGTAAAGAACTAATATTGCCTCGAAATATATGTGGTGTTGAAGTGCTCAACCCTAAATCTGAATATAGGGTCCTAATCCACATAGCTTCTTGTGTTGCATTTGCAAGTCCTCCGTATTCAGCCTCTGTTAATGAAAGAGCAACTGTGGGTTGCTTCTTGAAAGACCATGAGATAAATTTAGTACCTGCAAAAGTAAGATAACCAGATGTGCTTCTCCTATCATCTTTACAACTTGACCAAACTGCATCAGAAAAGATTCTAACATCTATATCACATGTATATGGATACTACAACCCTTCATTGATTGTTCCATTCAGATACTTCAAAATTCTCTTGGCTGCTGTCATGTGAGGCTTCCTTGAAGTATGCACGAATTGACTTAGCACACTTACCCCATAACAGATATCTACTCTAGTTAGAGTAGCATAGTTTAAGCTTCCAACTAGACTTTGATAGCTACTTACATCCTCAATGAGTTCTCCTTCATGAGCACTTAGCTTCATATTTACCTCCATGGGTGTACCTGCAACTTTTGTATTTTTTATCTTGAACTTGGTGAGCATATCTCCAATGTACTCTCTTTGAGTGAGAAAAATACATTTCTCTATATATACCACTTCCAAACCTAGAAAGTATGTGAGTAAGCCAAGATCACTGATCTTGAATTCTTCCTTCATTTGAGCTTTGATCCTTCTGATTCCATCTGCATCACTTCTTGTAATGATTATATCATCAACATATACACAAAGGTATATGAACTCTGACTGATTCTTCTTAATGAGGAGGGAAGGATCTACCTTGCTTACAATAAAACCTTTATCCTACAAGTGACAAGTCTATGATTCCAAGCACTAGGGGTTTGCTTCAAGCCATAGAAGCCTTTCCTCAGCCTTCATACATATTCTAGATATGATTGGTCTTCAAAGACAAGAGGTTGATCCATGTATACCTTGTCTGGAATCCAACCATTTAGAAAGGCATTTTTAACATCCATTTGATATATCTTCTGATCCTTGGAAGATGCTACTTAGCCTATAATCTTTCTCGTTAATTTCATACACAATAAAGATGCATTTCTCTACCTTTGGATCTAATTTGCCTCTGATTTAGGAAGGTATGTGTGCATATACTATGCACCCAAAAATCTTGCAATGATCAAGGTAGGTCTTTTTCCATTCCATGCTTCATATGGTGTCATCCCATCTAACGCTTTTGATGGGACTCTATTGATCTGTTAGGTGACTGTGAGTACAATCTCTACCCATAAGTAGCTAAGCAACTTCTTCTCATATAGCATTGACCTTGCAACCTCCACTATGGTTCTATTTTTTCTCTCTACCACTCCATTTTGCTATGGACTATAGCTGGTTGTAATCTTTCTTTCGATTCCTCTCTTTTAGAGATAAGAATCAAAGTCTTGGGAGAAATATTCTCCCCCTTCATCTAACCTTAGCCTATTCAAATTCTTAGCTATTTGATTCTCTACAAGTGCTAGATGTTTCTTAAAACATGAGAACACCATCTCTGTGCTTCATAAAATATAGTATTGTCCATTTGCTACAATCATTAATGAATGAAACATAATACCTAGATCTAGATATTGAAGGCTCCTTGCTTGGTCCCCATACATCTGTATAGACTAGCTCTACTAGGTCTCCATGAGTGTATCCCTTCTTTGTCAATGGTTGTCTGTGAGACTTTCCAAATTGACAAGGAGTACATCTGTATCTCATGTGTTGTTTGGATATATTTGGTAGACCAAGCACACTCTAGTCCCTATTAATTTGCTTCAAATCCCTTTCACCTATATGAGCTAACTTTTTGTGCCAAATTTGCAAATGTGATAGAGTTTGGCTACCATAATTGAACAATGCAATGGTTCTAGTATCTTGAAGCTCAAATGTAAATAGTCTAATTGAATTTTCTCCTCTTTCTATCCTCTCGAATCCTTGATGTGGATCCTCAACAAATGCTCCATTCTTAGTGAATCTGACCTGTAATCCTTTTTCAACTATATGACCTACACTTATGAGGCTTTTGGTGATGGTTGGAACATACAATAACTTGCTCAATAGGTTCATATTACCATCTGAAGTCTTCACATTGCCTACCTTTTCCGCTAGATGCCTTGTGTCATCTCTTGTTTGGACTTCATGTCTATTCCTTGGATCTTCCAAGTTTGAGATTAGAGCTACATTCCTTACTACATGATTTGAGCAACGTGAGTCTATATAGAATACATGCTCATGTGATTTACCTTGATTCATGGTCATGTTCATTAGAAGTAATGAATCCTCTTGAGTTTGATCATCTGCATAGTTTTTGTAGTCTCTCCTTCCTCTATATCCACCGTAGTAGTTGTTGTTATTATATGAGTTGTTGTTGTAACCATTGTTGTTATTGAATCTACCTCTTGAGCTTCCATAGCCTCCTTTGTTGTAACCTCTTCCTCTTTGGCTTCTAGGATTCCTGAAACAATTCTTAGTAATGTGATTAGTTAAGACACATATGGCACATGGAGAGGATCTTTGGGTTCTCCCCGTGCCTTGTCCTCCTGCTCTACCTCTTCCTCTTGAACCTCTACCTCTTCCTACAAAGTTTGCTTGAGAGGTGTTCCCCTCATCATCAGACTTTTTACCTTTGCCTTTGCTATCTTTATTCTTTTTCTTATCTGGATTTAGATTAGAGGATTGATTTGCTATGTCCTTTATTTTGGTGACAAAATCCATCACACTTTTCTTGGAGATCTTTCTGAGTGTGGTGAACTCCATCCATAGTTGATTCTTTCTTGCCTTGGTACTTGATAAGAAGAATGCTTCCAGAGCATTCCAAATCTCTTGCGAAGTCTTGAAACTCTTGATGTGTTGAAGTAAAACATAAAAAATTGAGTTAAGAATATACGACCTTGCTACAACATCCTTTGAGCACCATGTGGTTAACCTCTCTTGTTCTTCTTGAGTTGGTTGTCCTTTGCTTCTGAGGTTTGGCATGATCTCATCTCCAAATATCTAACCATAGAGGTTTCTCCCTTTCTAAAGTGACCAAGGTGAGTAGTTACCTTGATCCAATTTGTCTATGAATAAAGGAAATCCATCTCCCATATTGATTTTTTGTTGTCGTGATACCACTATGAGGAGATGGATAGATAGGTTCCAGAGACGAGCTAGTGCTCCACAAAACTTGCTCTATGCCTACCAAACTAATTCTAGGGATGCTTAATATACTCCTTTACATTCACAATATTGCATTTGGAACCACCAAGTCCTTTAGAACCTCATTCCTAAATGTTTGCAGCAAAAGAGATGATTGCATATGCAAGAAATGTGAAGAAACTTTTGATTTTGAGAATAGAGGTGCTCAGTATTATACACAAAGCTCACAACTTGGTTTGACTAGTGAGCTTTTGCACACATCTAATTAGAGTGTGCAGCTAACTAAAGAAAGTTATTTCATCAATTTAGTTGTACCATACACTGAGAAATGAGTCTACCAAGTCAAGGGGGTCATCCGAACTTTTTCATGATCTAGAAGGCATGCAGACATAGTCAACTTTTGTGCATCATATCTCAAAATCATATGAAGCAAACTTAATGCAATTGAAGTGCAAGTAGCAAAAACTTCAATCTAACTAACCCAAATTAAAGCATAGAAAATGAGCGAGCACATGCAAAGAAATCATTTCCACAGAATCATTGTAATTATGATGATGGAGCACAGAATAATAGACAATAGTGTACTTGAAGAAATGTATCAAAATGTATACGTTAATGGAAATATGATACAAGTGAAGTGTAGTGAACTAGTCATATATGTGATGAGCTCAATGTATGCTCATTGATGTTCTCAATGTATCTCAAAATGGCTCTCTTAGCCCATAACTAAAAGCATGTCTATTTATACTCATAGTTTGAGTTTGAGTTTGAATCTTCCCTCACATAAACGTGATCCTAAACTTTAGGAAAATAATAGATTTTATTCATTAACCAAACAATTCATGTCTTTATTCTCCTAAATCCATGAAATTCCTTATTCTCTTGACTTTTACATTTATCCAAAGTAACTATGCCCAAAATGACTATCATAGGTTCACATGTACTTCTCTCGTATGAAGAGATAAATGGATGTGTAGTCCTAAAGCCTTAGCAATGCATTTAGAATTGCTAATTGCACTAACACATGGGTGTAAATGCAAACCTCTAGTGGTCACCCTCATCGTGCTAGAGATTGTGGAAACTTGGATCTTTATTGGAAAAGAAAGTTATTGGGCTTCAAAAATCTCAAAATAAGTTGGACTGTTACCATTGTACAACATGCTTTTACAATGTCATGCATGAAATTTGAAAAGGCATACAAAATGATATATCCTATCAATTATAAGTATTACTCTATAGTATTGATTGGTTCATGTTCTAATTTCTTTATTTACCCTATTAAAATATGCTTTTTTTTGTTGCAGATATATTTCATTGTGCCTTGGTGGAGAAGAAACTACTTCATAGTCTTATAGGTACTTTCCAAACATTGTATCTAGATGTTGGGTTACTATTCTTTCCACGTCCCTCTTGGTAAGCTTTCGCATGAGATTTTTCTTTTACACATGTACATATATTGTACACTGAATCAAATGATTTTGGCAAGTTAGAGATGATTAGTGTAGACTCTATTTTCAAGATTGAGTTGCCACAACCAAATATATGGCCCTTGATATCTTTGAAGCATAAATGGTGATGGATATACATAATTATTTGAAAATTACAAGAGTTTCTACATTTGTAGGATTACATTGGTGTGTTCGTGTTCATTGTTTTGTACATCTATTTCAAACATTCACAGTTCTAGAGATTTCCACAATGTTTGTGTGTGAATATAATACATATGAGCAAGTGTAGGGTTCACTAGGTGAAAATTGGGGACTTGAGGGGATAGATACCTTTATAAAATTGGTGCAATAGGCATAGGATTTTGATATTAGATTCTATTATGATCGCTAGATATATAAACTTGGTGAATGGATACCATTACCAAGATCAAGGTTTTTTTAATTTCATTTGAAATTAATATAAATTTGCCCAACAAGAAATGGAATTCATTTCATTGAATCATCATTGGACTCTTCCCAATGTGAGAGAACATCTGTTAATAATGGAATTTGAGGATTTTCATCAATCCAAGTTTAGAATACAAGGGCATAAGGTAAGAAATTTATGGTACCTTTCTTTTGTTTATACATATTATTATATTTAAATAAGATATTTAAAGTTTTTTTACTTTTCTACATATCTAAAAGAGTTTGGAGGATAAAATTAAAGTCCTTCTTGACTAGAGTGTAGATGGAACTTAACTTTCATTGTCATAGCTCATGTACTACATGAGTACTCGAGTGTGCACATAACCCATTTTTCATTCTCATAATCCTTCCTCCACCTCAAGATTTCATGCACCTACAAGAAATTAAAAGTGTAAAACTTTTGATCTCAATATGATGCACAAAATGTCCAATCATATATTTTTCCATGGCAGTATTATGATTTTAGAATTTCAATATTTTTACATTTTCTATTGTGTAGATGTGGTTCACCTTATCATGTTGAATTATTATCCGGTTAGTCATTTTTATGAGCCAATTTTGTTTCTAGGAGCTTAGTGCATGATTTTTATATTTTCCATTGATATTTTTCCATTTGAATGGGTCCCAATAGGTTGAAAAAAAATGGAAACTAATATCAAAGCAAGTTAGAAGAGGATGGGTACTAAGTACCTTTCTTAGATTGCCACAACACTCCTCATTATCAATGAGGAGCCCAAGCATGCACCCATGTATCTCCCCAACCTTGTCATAGGGGGATTTGTTCATGAAAGAAATGATCCTCAAGAAAAAGCCCTTAACTTATCCAAAGAGAGTTGCATAGTGCTAGGGATTCCTTAGTGGTGTGGAGGATAAATTGTGGGAGAAATCAAGAATGGAAGATCTGCCACCATCAAATCTCAACCCGTTTGAGTCCACAATACCAAAGGTGGAAATTGAATCCCTCTCCATCATCCTTGTGGATGGAGATTAATTTATTTTTCTTCATGATATTGAGAAGATATTTGGACTTTGTCTTGATGAATGTCTAAGTCTTTTCTCTCTACAATTCCATATGTTCCACTTGATAATACATCTGATCTTCTTAAAAAGAAATCTATCCCACTAGGTGATTCTATGGTAGACACCATCGTGATGGTGCGTAAATATATTTTGAAAGATGATAACAATTACACCATGAAAGAAGAGTTCAGTGCAACACAAGAGAGAATAATGAAGAATAAAGTACCTACATCCCCAATGGTGGAGCAAAGTCAGATGGCCCACTCTAGCATAGATCTTGATGCCCCTAGAAGGGGGAAGAAGATGGAAGTCTTCATGATGTAAGTGGTATCAAGGTATTGAGTAATTTTTTTGAATAATATTGGAACACAAAATTATCATTTTTTTCTCTTACAAGATGCCATTGAAGTGGACAACTTTGCTGCAAGATCCGGTTGGGATCATGCATCTCGTGGCGGTGGCTTGTCCTTGGAAAACTATATTGGAAGGTTTCCAAAGTATGATTTTGTCATCATTCAGAAAGATTACACTCCTCAAGGGAACTTTATGCCCTAGTGATGCAAGGCCTTGAGCAAAGTTTTGTGTTTTTCTACAATCAACTAAGGCACTAATTGTGTCATTTTGGTTAGGAAACCTCTACTTGTAACTACTCTGGAAGTTAACTCTAGAGAAAAAGTACGAGGAAAACCACGTTTTTCCTTGGGTATCAGACTACAAGACCGTAATGTAATTATTAAATGTGTATTAACCTATCAGTTTCCACAATATCTACAAAGAAGAAAGAAAATTGTAGAGAAATTTAAGGCAACTGAAAATTGAAGTAAGCGTTTGAATCAATAAATATGTCTTTTTCATATGTTGTGTAATCAATTGTGAGTTGGTTCACGTTTAAACAATACAAAATATGTTTCTTGTGACTCTGAGTACTTTGCAAAACTCTTTGGGCCTATTACTAACATATGTGCAGACCCTCTTCACTTATGCAAGACAACACACTATCTATAAATGAATAATTACTTAAATCCATTTCTAAGTACCTCCAAGGCTTAAAGGTGCAAAAAGCCCGAGCCACATATATGTGAAATTCAATCTTGAAAATATTTTGTAGGGCTAATTCCCACATTCTGTGATTGGTTTTTCTTTTAGCATTTTAAAGCCTAGGAAAGGGTTGCATGTTCATAAATTGTCCATATTAAAAAAGAATGACACCAAGAAGTATTGATATAAAACCTAAGCACTCTATACGTAAGCCATGAGCTTATGTAAGCCTACAGTTGTCCAAATCATGCTAGAGTCATTTATAACTACACATCTTGCCTTTCAATGGTATAGAAAATCTAAAAAATCTCTAGCCATAGAAACATGGGTTTAGGCCTCGCAAAGATTTTGGAGGGAATTTTCTTGTGTTTTTGCGGCTGGGGGTTTTTAACTTTATTAACTCATGGAGAGGCTTAGTTGAACCTACTTTATCAAGTTTCAAAGAGGACAATTTATTGTACATACTCTTTTCAAAACTAAGCTACAATTTAACAAGGAGAGAGAGAGGGGGGGAGAGAGAAGAAAATAGACAATATACAGTAAGACAAAACATTTCATTCATCATTGAAGTAAATTGCAAAATGTGTTTCTAAAAAGATATTAATTACAAAGGTCGTCCATTAAAATTCTTTTTCTTCCGATGTACATGCTTTGAAGGTCCAACTTCATATTCTACCTTTTGTTCTCGAGTTGTGCTAGATTTTCTCTCTTTCCTCCTCTATTGGTAAATGGCCTTGTCTGTGGGGGAGTGTCTTGCCTGCATGTGTTACCCTATGGCTTGTTGGAATGTGCATCTCATTCATGGTGGTTGAGTGTAGCTTTCTTCATTAGATGATGGTTCATGATCCAAATCACAATACGATATAATCCTTGTTCTCACCACTTGGGTGGCCATTGCCTTGATTGGGTGTCCTCTATGGTTGTTCATCATCAAAATCTACATTTGAATGTTCTTGAGACCGATTCTTTTGTTCATTTGTCACTTCATGTTCTCACAATGGATGCTCCAAGAGGGTGTTCCATCATCTAGGAGATGCCTAGAAATGGTGTGGGAAGCATTTTGAGGTCTCTTATGGGGTTGCATCCACAATGGGCACTAAGTTCCTTGCACATGGATAAGATATACCACATGGTCTGTCCTTGCAATCTTCTTGGTGCAAGCCATTCTCTCAAGTTTTCAAGTGTAAAATGGAGTCATTTCTCTCTATTTTTAATGATTGATTTAAAACTTTCTATTCACACTGTAATGGAAAAAAACTAGTTTAGAAACATACATAAAATAATGATACAAAGAATCACACATTGAAACCAAGATTATATTCAACCCGATGATTTACGACTTAATGGAATATAATGAATTCAATTTACTTCCAAGTTGAACACTCTCATAGTCTTCTAGCACAACATTGAGCGTGATGTAAAGGTCCTAATGATGATGTCCATTTCTCACTAGCAACGTTGTCTTGTATCCTTATTGCACCTTTTCCCAAATGTGACTCCCTAGATCATTCCATAGAAACTTTTTTGAGAATGTAGCGAACTAAAAATAATTAACATCTCTTCCATATAGTTTGATTGCATTGGACACCACCATGTAGCATTTTTTTGATGTACACACCTCTAGCCTTGTAGTGTGACTTCTCCATTCATTGTGTACTGAAAATCTCCAATGACCCATATCTATGCATGAAAAATGCTCCATGTGCAAATAAAATATACTAAAAGGTTTAGGTACATTTGAAAAAATTAAGTGCAACAAACAATTGTACATTGTAAAAAAAGTAAGTGTGAAAAACAATTTGAAAGATCAAGTATACTTATAATGAAATGTGTAATATTTTTCTCTTCCCATGATAGGATGAAACACTTAACGAACTCCACTAGTGTAGCTTGAAACAGTTGACTTTGAATATCATTGTAGCTAGTAAGACCCATGAAACCTACCAACTTATCTAAGCATGAACAAACCTTCTTTCACTTATTATAGAGATCAAATTGAGAATCATTCTTTGTTGTGATCATGCATATGTCTTTGCATAGGTCTTTGCATATAGCTCATAATGTTCATTATTTTGAGTGCTAGTTGCTCTTCTACCTTTCACCTTATTCCCGGTCATTGACACTTGTTCTACATTATCTTGATATTCTCTAAATTGCTTAACAACTAGGTTTATGTTTCCACCATGAGAACCAATTGACTTAAGAAGCTCCTCCAATTCTTTTATCCCTTGTACACATTTACCATTTGACCTCATGGAGAATGCATGTTCTATATGGATCTTCAATATTCTATAAAAAATTCTCATGAAGCCATGCAAGGTGCAAAAGAGAAGATTAACTAAAGGAAATTGAATAATGGGATTTAAATACTTATTTGATACGTCAAAATTAGGTGTACCTAACATGGGACACCTCATTAAAGTTATATCCCGTTGACTAGATAGAGATGCATCTGAGTCATCCAAATCATTTATGTTGTTTTGCTTTCTCTTTGTTTGTGTATAAATTCATGTGCAATATGAACAAGGATAGAGAGTGGATTCACCTTGCTTGTAGCCTAACATGCATTTGATAGTCTTTAAGTCTCCACCCAAGTGCCACTCTACCTGAAAATCACCTAGGCCTTCTACATTAGCTTTTTCACCATGAATTGGAGAAGCAATCACCTTTGTGATCCATGAGGTCCTACTAAAAATCCCTGAAAAAAAATCATTGGATTTTTTAGGTACTTCAATAGCACTTAACCACCATATATCTTTCTTCGATTGAACACTCTATGTAAAGTGATGGGTAGAGTATTCACTTTCATGAATAATGGCATGTGCCATAGGTTCCTTCATGAGTGTCACACTAAGTCTCTCCATATGTCATCCCTTTATGATGTGAGATTTGTTTAGCTTCAATATAAACTTGAGTTTTGAATCACAATCTACATCAAATAACAAAAGTTATATTAATAAAAATACAACGAATGTGATTATCATTGTAATGGATAAAGCTTGAATTGTATATTTGTAAAATTGAAACATTGCCCTTTGAAGCCTCTCCAAAGTGACAAATATGTGTTGTATTTTTTTAGGTGAATCCTTTTCTAGATGAATTTTTCAACTCTTTCTTAGATGTTAGAGAATGATAAATGGATGCAAGCATAATATCTTCTATATGCAAGTAATGGCCAAGAGTATTAGCAACATCCTAATTGGTCATCTTATTCATTAGATATACCTTGTAAGCGCATGCAAAAATACTTTGCAAAATACCTTCATTTTGTAATGCCCACTTTAAAAGATTATGAAATGCACTGTAGCTAATGCAACAAGTGTTCTGACTGTAGATGTTTTAGCTACAAGGTTGAACGTTTCCTGATAATCAATGCCATAAGCCTATGCATATCCTTTTTCTACTAATCATACTTTGTACTTGCTTAAGCTACAATCAACATTGTGCTATATCTTGTAAACCCACCTATGGGTTTCTTTCCTTACGACAATGGAACTAGCTTCCATGTATTGTTTCCATAAAGTGTAGCCATCTCCTCATCCATAGCTTTTTTTTAATCTGCATTTCCCATTGCATCCAGGTAGAGTAGCTTTTTTATACCTCTAAAATAGGATTTATAATTCCATACCAATGGATATTTCTAAGGATACAACTACCCACATAGTGACACTTTTTTTTCAAATTCTTTTTGTAATTCTTAAATAATTTTAGATATCGACCAATATTGTGATAGAAACAAAAAGTAATTTTGGACCCATATAGTGATGGATATTGTGACATGTCAACTTACATAAAACAAATCCTACAGCACCATGCATAGCATTTTAAGGAGCTTATATTTAAGTCTGTTGGTAGTGCTACATATAAGTAAGCTTGTAGATCCTCATTTCTTGTGGTTTCCTCACTCTTTCACCCACATTCTTACTCTCTCACACATAGTTTATACAAAAAAACTAGTAGATATTGTGGAATCAATCACAAAGAGCTTTATATTTATGCAAACTCTACAAGTCCATTATTCTTTTCCTTTAATTTATTTTTTCATTCTGTATTAAAATTTTTACTTACCCACATGTCCACACACATACACACATATGTACATACACAAACACATACATACATACATACACACACTTATACATACATATACACACAGACAGATAGATGTGCACATACACATACACACATACACACATAAACACACGTACACACACACACAAACACACACCCATACATACATATAGTTGCACACATACATACGTACATACATTCACACACATGTACGTGCATACACATACATACACACACATACATGCATAAACACACGCATGCTCACTCACACATATATACATTCACACACATAAACATATACACATTCACACACATTCTCAAACATTTTAAGATTAACAGAATTTTCTAAACATGATTCAAATGCCTCATCTTGATTAAAATATTTCTCATTTAGCAAATAATGTTTTTGTTTGCTCTCAATTGTTTAGTTTTTCTCGTCTTCATTCAAGCTTGCCTTCCTTTGTCGTTTAGTGTTGCTCTCAATTCACTCACACATATACACATTCACACACATAAACAAACTCAAACACATTAAGATTAACAAAATTTTCTAGCATTAACATGATTCAAATGCCTCATCTTGATTAAAATATTTCTCATTTAGCAAAATATGTTTTTGTTTGCTCTCAATTGTTTAGATTTTCTCGTCTTCATTCAAGCTTGTCCTCCTTTCTAGTTTAGTGTTGTCATCTAATCTCTTTTCTAGTTCAAAATGGGTATTCATTCAAGAAAATTTTTAATAAGTAAGGACTTTCTTACTTTGTAACAAGTTCATTCATGGTTCTTCTTCTTTTCATGTGCTGAAATTGGTCATTTATAAATTGAATATAAACGTGGAACTTTCTAATGGTTAATGATAGCATATTTTTGGGATTCTTTCACTCTTTATTTACAACTTTACTATAGTCATTTTCTCCTTCGTTATTTATTACTATTATTGTTCTTTGATTGTTTATAATATATATATATATATATATATGTATATATATATATATATATATATATATATATATATATATATATATATATATATATATATATATATATATATATATATATATATATATATATATATATATATATTATGTTTGGGATGTTTTTGGAATTTTTTATTTTTAATTTTTTTTGGGTTTTTTAATATTTTAAATCTTTAAAAATTTTAAAACTTTAAAATTTTCAAATTTTTTGTAAATTTCTTATGTTTTATAATTATATATATATTTTTTATTTTCTTATTATTTTGATTTGATTTATTTTTTCTATTTTTTTTCAATTTTGAAATGTTTATATTTCGTAGATTTCTTGCTTCATCTTTATATTACTATCTATTTATTTGATTGTTACTTTTTGTACTTTCTATAATTTGATTATTCTTGTTATTTATTGGTTTATGCTTTGTGCAAGACTTTATCGTTGCTTAGGTTTCCTTCACTTCCAAAATTGATAAAAACTCTTGACTTTGTTAGGGCTTTTTATTTAGAAAGACTCTTTATTAAAGTCTATACCTATTCTAGAGCACGCATGAAGTGAGTAAGGATGTCATAGCTATTTGTTCACGCTATGCATGATGATGATACTTGTTTTGGACAGACATTGATATTGAAGATGCACTTTTTGTTTTATTTTTCTTTTTCTTTATTTTTTTGTATATGCTTGTGTTATTTTTTATTTTTTACATAATTTTAATTTTTAAAATTATTTTTTTTTATTTTTTTTCTTGCTCATTGTATATTGGCTTCCTTATTTGTTTGGATTCTTTGTGACATATATTGATGTCATCTTTTATGTACTCTCTTGTTTTCGCTATTGTTGTTGTGTTGCTTTTTTCATAATGTGTTTGTGTCTCTATGTTGGATTGATAAGTTTGGATAAGAAGCGTCTAGAGTCGCCAATCCGAAGATGAGGAAAATTTCTTTTTTTGCTTTTTATATTTTTATTTTACGACTTTTGAATAGTTCCTTAAACTAAGACTCTAAAGAAGCTAAAGAAGCTCAAAAAAAAAAAAAAAAAAAAAAGTGAAATTGAAGCCATTGGGAAAATGAAAATGAAAGGCAGAATGAAAAGAAAACGGAAAACTACAGGGCCGAGCCGATGTGCGTGCGCAAGCTTGCTGTAACAACAAATATAAGAGTTGTAAAACCGCTTTGCCTCTTTGTAATTCATTGAGGTTCGAGGAGCACAAACAGCTGGGGATAAGAAAATTTGCTCGCGTCAGTTTACAGAAAAGGTGATCGCAATGAACATAACGTCTCATCCTTAACGGACATTATTTTTTTTAAATGGAGGTTCCACAAGCCCCTTCTTTCTCTAGCTTTAACTTTGAAAATGCAACTACAACCGAGCTTTAACTTTGAAAATACAACTACAACCGAATAGATGTAGTACTTGAGACCCTCTTATCCTACAAAGTAAGTAAGGGTTAAACAACATTACAACTGATTGCAACTTGTTAGCGTTGTTAATGTCCAGCCCGAAGATTAATTGATTCAAGAATAACTCTAAATGCCATTAAGCTCTCCATTGTTCAAACATTACAAGATAAGATTGAACCCATTGAAATGTACACTACAACAAAATTATTGGTTTTCGACTAATGCAAAATGAATAAAAAATGATGGGTATAGGTATTTTAATCGACCAAAAGAAAATACAACAAAAATCGTAGGCTTGGCCAAAAGATTCATAATTGCATCGATATCTTGATCAGGTAGAGTGAAATTTTTTATAGCTCTAAAAACGGATTTTTTTTTATAATTCCATACCAATGGATATTTCTAAGGATACAACTACCACATAGTGACAGCTTTTTTTTCAAATTCTTTTTGCAATTCTTAAATAATTTTAGATACCAACCAATATTGTGATACAAACAAAAATAATTTTGGACCCATAAAGTGATCGATATTGCGACATGTCAACTTACATAAAACAAATCCTATAGCACCATGCATAGCATTTTGAGGAGTTAAAATTTAAGTCCATTGGTAGTGCTACATGTAAGTAAGCTTGTGGATCCTCATTTTTTGTGATCTCCTCACTCTTTCACTCACATTCTTACTCTTTCACACATAGTTTATACAAAAAACTAGTAGATATTATGGAATCAATCACAAAAAACTTTATATTTATGCAAACTCTACAAGTGAGTTATTTTTTTCCTTTAATATATTTTTTTTTTCTATATTAAATTTGTTAATTATGCACATGTCCACACACACTTACACGCACTTACATACACACATATGTACATACATAAACACATGCATACATACATACACACACTTATACCCACACAGACAGATAGATGTGCACATACACACATACACACATAAACACACATACATACACACAAACACACGCCCATACATACATACACTTGCACACATACATACGTACATACATTCACACACATGTACGTACATACACATAGATACACACACATGCACACTCACACATGTCATTTAATCTAATCTCTTTTCTTGTTCAAAATGGGTATTTATTCAAGAGAATTTTTAAGAAGTTAAGACTTTCTTACTTAGTAACAAGTTCATTTATGGTTTTTCTTCTTTTCATGTGGTAAGATCGATCATTAGCAAATTGAATATAAAAGTGGAACTTTCTAATGGTTAATGATAAGATATTTTGGGGATTTTTTCAGTCTTTCTTTGAAACTTTACTCTAGTCACTTTTTCCTTCGTTAGTTTTGACTATTATTGTTCTTTTATTGTTTATATTTATATTTTTATATTTTTTATATGTTTGGGATGTTTTTAGAATTTTTAATTTTTTAATTTCGTGAGCTTTTTAATATTTGAAATTTTTTTAAATTCTAAAAATTTTGAAATAAAATTTTTGAAAATTTTTTATGTTTTATAATTATATATATTTTTTTTATTATTTTCTAATTTATTTAATTTGACTTATTTTTTCTTTTTTTTCAATTTTTAAATGTTTATATTTCTTAGATTTCTTGTTTGATCTTTATATTACTATTTATTTATTTTATTGTTACTTTTTGCACTTTTTTATAATTTGATTATTCTTGTTATTTATTGGTTTGTACTTTGTGCAAGACTTTATCATTGCTTAGTTTTCCTTCACTTTCAAAAATGATAAAAACTATTGAAGTTGTTAGAGGTCTTTATTAAAGTCTACGCCTACTCTAGAGCACTCATGAGGTGAGGAAGAATGTCATAGATATTTGTTCAAGCTATGCATGATAAAAGTTAATGATGATACTTGTTTTGGATAGACATCAAAGTTGAAGATGCACTTTTTGTTTTGTTTTTGTTTTTCTTTATTTTTTGTATATGTTTGTGTTATTTTTTATTTTTTATATATGTTTAGTCTCTGAATTTAAATTTTTGTTTTTTATTTTTTATTTTTGCACATTTTATATTGACGTTCTTATTTGTTTGTATTTTTTGTGACATATACCGATGTTATCTTTTATGTTATAACAACGATTCGCTGTGTATGTGCAAGCTTACTGTAATAACAAACATAAGAGTTGAAAAAATGCTTTGCCTCTTCGTAATTGATTGAGCTTCAAGGAGCACGAACAGTTGCGGATAAGAAAATTCGCTCGCATCAGTATACAGAAAAGGTGATCGCAATGAACATAATATGCACAAGCTTGTTGTAACAACAAATATAAGAGGTTGTAAAAACACTTTGCCTCTTCGTAATTCATTGAGCTTCAAGGAGCAGGAATAGCTGCAGATAAGAAAAATTCGCTCGCATGAGTGTACAGAAAAGGTGATCGCAATGAACATACTGTCTCATCCTCGACGGATGTTATTTTTTTAAAATGGAGGTTCCACAAGCGCCTCCTTTCTCTAGCTTTAACTTTGAAAATACAACTATAACTGAAAACAAAGATGATTGAAATGAACATAATGTCTCACCCTCAACGTACGTTATTTTTAAAAGATGGAGGCTCCACAAGCGCCTACTTTCTCTAGCTTTAACTTTGAAGATACAACTATAATTTAAGACACATAGTACTCTGGATCCTCTTATCCCATAAAGTTAGGAGTTAAAAACATTGTAATTAATTTTTGCCAGAACTATTATGTCCAGCCCAGAGATTGAACTCTCGACCTCCTGTCTTTATCTTTATGAGAGGCATATGTATTGAAAGTAGAGATGACATAACGTTGACATCTTTCCTTTTATGTCATTTTTAACATCTTTTTATGTCATTTGGAATATTGAATAGGACTTAATTCACGCATTCTACTCTGTGTGACTTGAACTCAGGCACACAAGTTCCTCAACCGCGAAGTACACACGTGTATGCTTATTTATTGTCTTTCAAATAAATAAAGCTGCATGCAAGACCCTGTGATTGAATCCTTTGGTTTGTTCAAGCCATGTACAGAGAACTTGATATTAAAGCAACGCTCACTTACAATGTAAGGGACATATGAATCTTGAAAAGCTGTTGTATGTGGCTGTTGGTCACTGTTTGTCCATCCCCACAGTAGTTATGACCGTCGTTTAACGTAGTCTTGTAAACCCCTGTTCTTGTGGGATAAGGGGGGTCCCATGGGTACTATGCCCTTCCTTGTACAGTTGCAATTTGAAAGTTAAAGTCCAGGGGAGTAAACCTCGGCCGAACCTCCATTTAAAAAAAAAAAAAAAAAAAAAATCATGCAGCTGTTTCTAGATTACACAACAGAATGTCACTGATTTTTTCAATTATAGAATAGCCACATGTTAGAATAACGACATTGCAAGGTTGAGAAGATGTAGAATATCCTACTAGAAACCTTTTTCTTCCCTGTGATTGTATTGAGCTTCAAAGAAATTGAACATGAGACTCATAAGAGTGACTGAATGACTGGGTAGAAGAAAGAGGTATAGAAATATTTTGCATTCGTTCAAAGCTTTTCCGTGCTCATGAGATGATGGAATGTCTTTAAATTCTTCTCCTAAACACTTGAATCACAAGCGAAAATTTATGTAGAAAATAAATTTTCCAACCATTCCACTCATGTTGTCTAATGCAAATGATCCACTTCCAATCATTACTGATGGTGTGGAAGGGCTTCATCTTGTTTGGTCCATTCCACAAAGAGCACAAAATATCCAAATCGTTAGGATTAACTGGGAGCCATAAGAATAAGAGAGTGATGAAGTCAATGTCTTTACACCTAGGGATGTCAATGATAGAAAGGAATTCACTGTTTCTAAAAATAAGCTTCACCCTAAAAACTTCATCATTACTCCAAGATCTAGCCATCCATTTGGCTGCCATTTCTTCGCCAAGGTTGCCACATCTAAGATATCCAATCCATCTGCATCCTTTACGTTAGAGTTGATCTCCCATTTAACCTTTAATACACATCTTATGTTGAGATCCCCATCCAAAGGAAATTTCCATAAGTCCTCTCAAGCTTTAGCATCTCCATGTTGCAAAACCTCTATCAAGACAAGGAATAGATGACAAAGGAGATAAAGAACATGTTTACCACCATCACATGCCCAACCACATTAAGTTGGATACCCTTCTTGTAAGAGAGATTCTTTTCAAGCCCTTAGGTGCCCATGAGTCAAAAGACTTGGACAAAAGGAAGCTCATGGCATCCTTGAGCCAAAACAAATTATGGATCTATACCCAAAAGGAATCTGAAAGTAGTTTTCAAATGATTGATTCTAGATCCAGAGGCCTCATAAAAAATGTCAAGGAAATGCTAGACGCAAGAGAGAGGCTTACTGGTGCTTTCAAGAAACCCATTGGTGTCATCACGAAACAGTCTTGAACCTATCAAATTTTGGCATCGAGAGAGAGAGAGAGAGACCTTGAACATGCCCCAATTACACTTGATGGTTAACCAAACATGTGAACCCACTAATCGCAAAAGCAAAAAGTAATGGGGCCTGGGAGAAACCTTACATGATTGAGCACTTATGACATATGATTGGGGATAATTATTCCTTGATCATAATCCAAGGAGAATATTTCCTTGAGAGCATGTAAACCACTTTTTTTAGATTAGGTCCACAATTGAGGTCACCCCTTTCGGATAGAGCATCTTAGGCAAAATAGCTAAAGAGAGTTGGTTATTGATGTTGATAAGCACAAAAGCATTGCTAAGCAGCAGTGAGACCATTTTTATAGATCTTGCACCTTCCCCAAGGTCCTTGAGGAATTGAACAATGAAATCCCATTCAATTTTGTTCAAAATCGATCCTGAGAAAGAGGATATTTTGAGAAGCTCCTGCACATACTGTAAACCCTCTCAACTATCAATGTGAGCATCAAGGATGGATCTAGCTTTGATGAAACCATTACAATCCTCCTCATGCGCAAAACCAAGCATTTATGGGGCAATTTATTGCAATAAAGCAAGCATTTATGAATGTCTCATCAGCATAGCACATGATGGTGGTGCTTTATTTGCGTGCATCAACAAAGTAGCGGTTACTTTTTCTCAAGCATCTCCCCTTTCTTTGAATCTGCATAGCCACTTGCAGGATCTGGAAATCTATGTTTTTGCTTGAGCAGAAAAAAAAGTATCCCCCTTATTGTTGTTGCTGCATAAAGGGACGGTTCCTCTCTAATTTATTAGAACTATGGGCAGTGCCCGCCTTCTCTCTTTCTTTCCATCTTTATCTTTATGAAAGCATGACACGTTTTGTCGTTATCTTTATCTTTCTTTCCATCTTTATCTTTGTCCCGTTTTGTTCCTCATATACACAGCATGACACGCCGTTGGATTACATTTCATGTTATGTATTCAAATAAAAGTGAAGTGATTCTCTAAATATAGAGTCAGAAAAGGAGGTTGTTGTGTGCATGTTCTCGTTCTCTATCTGCGCGTGACCATATGTGTGTCTCTGAACGTCATCATCCCCACCATAGTTGCACACACTCTCTTTTTTATATATATAAAGGAAGTTCGGCATTAGCCTACTCTCCCGGACTTGAATTAAATAAAGAAAAGTACAAGAGAAGGGGACTAGTGCCCACGGGACCCCCCAAATCCCACAAAGCAGGGGAAGCTTTTACAAAGCTTAGATGGCATTAGATGGCATTACAAAGAAGGTTAATCACCCTCTCATCACCCTCATGAGGGGCCCAGTTGGGTTTAAGCTTGTTATTGATCAAAAGGAGAACTTGATGATGCCTGAAGGGGGGGATTCCTTACAGTTAACAATCCTTTTGCCAAGGAGGAACAACGATTTCTCAATTGACCACTCCTTGGGGAGTCACCGAAGTTGAAAGCACATCTTTCCCGCCAGATTTTCCATAGGACCTCCCCTCTGATGGCGTTCCAGAGAGTCGCGGAGCAGCCGATCGCTTCTCCCAGCAGGTCTTGCTACCAACTGAGATGTTTCTGAAGTCTAATTTTCTTTCCAACCGTCTGCCAAAGTCTGTTGGAGTTTGGGCAGGTAAAGAAGATGTGTGGAACATCTTTGATACACCGGTAGCAGCATTTGCATCAGGAAGGAATCCCACAAAGTTTGCTAGCCTTAAAGTTGGTCCAGATTCCATGATGAAGAATTTGCCATAAGAGGACATACTTTTTTATTTCTATGAGGGGGTGCCAGATAGCCATGAACTTCATGTCCCACCAAAGCAGCGTCCATGACAGGCACCACTTCTTGTTGAGGTTAACCTGATAGTCAATCGTTTCTTTGATGCACACACTCTCTTTAGTGTGGTATCAGAGCCGAGATTAAATGCTCAGGGATAAACTAGATGCATAGCACACGCCATATCTAATGTTCTCAACGATAAGCTTGGCGTTTCATGCTTCAATCAAAATTCACAAAATCAAGAGAATCAATAGCCATGGCAATGCGTATCAACCACATAAACAAGAGTTCCCCCTTGGAAGGGATAGACACTAATTGAAGGGATAGGCAATGCGTATCAACTTTTAGTCTCAGAGAGCGAATGCTATGCGAAATCGGCTGATACCAATTGAAGTCCGAGGAGACACCGGAAACAGATACATCGATAGAGTATCCTAAAGCAACAATCATACAGACAAAATGAAGTTCCCAAGCAACTCTGAATCCGAAGAAGAAACATAGGCACATCCATAAAATTTCTTGGGATGTAACTACTCGCTTTTTTCATCCTCATCCGGATGTATGTTTGGCTGCATTACCCTGTAGATCACTTAATCTACATATACTTGTAGGTCTGGAAGTGGAAATTACTCATACAATGAGAGTCGGTGTAAATGATAGAGGTGCTTGTTTACACATCTCACATCATGTAATAAATTACATTAACCTACTAAAACTGTATGTATAAAAAGAACTAAGTTTCATGGTAAAGTGTTTAACTGGATCACACTCTCTAGCATATGCTTCCTGAAGTATAGGCGGAAGTAGAAAGTGAAGATAGTACAAAGACCTTGACATACATGCACGGATGAATATAGGATTTGGAATGATGAATATTCAACTTTTTAGACATCCATTAAAAGAGAAAAATCTTATTACATGATATTTTCTATGGTTCATAGTGTTTGGGATTATGTTATCATATGGTAATGATATAAGATGTTCAGAACTTCATGTTTTCATTGGTTGATAAATTAAAGAAATCTAATTGGGGAGAGTCTATCAATTTCTTTCTCTAAACGTATGAGGACTTGACTTTTTATTCGGACATAATTTTCAATCAGTAAAAGAAAGGCCAAAACGCTAATGAGATCTCTAACAAATTACCATGTTCATATTGAAATTTCGAGAAAATATAACCTAGACACTATCGGAATGATTTAAGAATCGGCAAATAAAACACGTATACAGTAAAGGATGTATAGCAAAAAGTAGATAATATTGCTCAGATTATTGGCGATAAATGAAATAAGGATAATGATCATATTTGATCATACAAAATGGAAACATTGTTGATAGATAAATATTTCGACAAACGAATGAGTTGACTAGAGAGGACTATATTGAGCACATCTATTCCCAAAATAGAAGGTTTCTCCACATTTCTTGCATATGCAAGTTATCTATTTTGATGCAAACATTTGGGAACATCACATCCACTTGATAGATATGTTTCAAGTTTAGATTTTGTTATGCTAACAAATGCCGGTGAGCCTTCTTGCTACAAAGAGGCTATGCAGATAGAGGATCATGTCAAGCGGGAGCATGCCATGAAGAGTGAGTTGGATTCTATTCACAATAATGGTACTTGGGATTTAGTGTCTTTGCCAAATGGTAGGAAATCTTTACCATGTAAATGGGTATATAAGCTGAAATTCACATCAGATAGTGCTTCTCCAAAGTATAAAGCATGACTTGTTGCAAAGGGTTTTAAGCAGCAACATGTTGTTGATTTTGAGGAAATCTTCTCTCCAGTGGTCAAGATGACTACCCTATGCATGTTGCTTGGATTCGTTGCAATGGAGGACTTAGAGTTAGTCCAAATGGATGTGAAGACTACTTTCTTGCATGGAGATCTTACATATGAGATCTATATGGAACAACCACAGGGTTATGTTGTTCTTGGCAAGGAAAGCCTAGTTTGTAAGCTCAAGAAGAGCTTGTATGGACTTAAACAGTCCCCTAGACAAGACAATGGTACCAAAAGTTTGATGCTTTTATGAAGTCTTAAGGCTATTCTCGAAGCAATGAGGATCATTGTCTCTACACAAAGAGATGCTCAGATGGCACCTTGATATGGTATGTTTGTTATAGTGGATAAATTTCATCTTCCACAACAATGTATATGCATTTCTAGTTGAGATTCTATGAAACAATAGTTGCATGTGAAAGCTTTGCATTTGAGATAGCTTGGGATATGTTATGTTTGTAATGGATGAATTTCATCTTCCACAACAATGTATATGCATTTCTAGTTGAGATTCTATGAAACAATAGTTGCATGTGAAAGCTTTGCATTTGAGATAGCTTGGGAATCTTGCACTAAACATATTGAATCATTCACAGATTTTGCATAGTCTATGAGCGTATATAGCCATGACTTAAAATGCTAGAAGCAATAATAATATCACCATTTGATAGATCATTTACTATACAATCAATCATCAAAAAATTTCACAACCAAGGCAATGTTGCATAATGTTGAAACTGATAACAAATTTTTCTTCATCCTTGAAACAAATAAAGCATCCCACAATTTGAAAGCACTACCATCAACAATACTCAGAATGATCTTACCAACTCCCATTGCAAGATAAGAGGAGTTGTCAGTGAGAGTAATCCCTGTAGGGGCAGGCTCAAGTGAACTGAAGAGACTACACTTCAAGGTAGTATGTTTGGTAGTACCAAACATATAGTACAAATATCCACTACTGATGAGAAGATGTGTCATAGCTAAAAACAATATTAAATGCCCATTCTTCATTTTGTATAAGCTTTGTAGACTTTGTTGAGGGATGAGAAACTGGAAGTTAAGGTGGTTAGTCAGAATTTCACTAACTCTCATGTTGCATACTCGGAGTTTGCTGAATCTGTATTTTGGTCGATCAGATATTTAAAAAAGAAACAGTTAGTTAAGGGGAATGTTGTGGGATATGATCATTGTAATTTTGTGTGCGCGAGTATGGAAGGGGAAGAGGAAGCATCTTACAGAGGGATGGAGCCTGAGAGAAGAGAAAAAAACTCTATCCTTGTAATCGTGCAGGCTGATAGTGATCACACCTGATGAGTTTGATGAGATTATTCGTGAAGTATTACATTTTGATTCAGTTGCACAAGTGTGTATTGTCTTCTGTTTCAAACATAATCGGTCTACATTTGCATTATAGCTAGCCGAGTGTGGTAAATCTGAAATTCTATACCTGCATAATTGGGTTGTGAGTGAGAAGGTTTTGCACTAAGATCTAGTCATGTGAGTCAATTTTTTGAGTCAATAGCTATGTGTTATGAACCTAGACACATTTGGTGATCCTACTGCGTTTGCTAAAGAAGCAAGAGATGCATGATGGGCAAAAGAGGAAGATTTAGTAAAGTTTATTATACAAGAGCACAAGCACAAGCGGGTAACGTGGATTCATCTTTTGAACCTTATGATTGGTATGAAGCACAAGAGGATTCTAATTTGGAATCTGAGGACGAGGAAGGAGGAACAGGTGTAGAAGAAGTAAGGTTGGTGGGCAGAATACTAGGAGCATTGTTCCTAACAGAAGAAGCTACAAGAGTTAGAAGGCGACTCTAGTTCGAACCACTTGGAGGGTGACCAGGCAAAGAACTAGGCATACACCTCAGCCAGTGCCCATGGTGAAACCACCTCCAAACCACAAAGTGAAAGTAGTGCATTATAGAGGAGGTTCAAAGGAGGATGCAGACTGTCATATTGCTCAATTTCAAATAAAGTGGACAGCAAATGGATATCCATCAATATGGTGATGCAGTAAAACTTTAGCAATTCATAGCTACATTGGAAGTAAGAGCAATGAGCTAGTTTAGTCAATATGGTATCCCTCATTTTGCTACTTATGATGCATTAAGATTAGCATTTTTACAAAGATTTAGGAAAGAAAAAAACCCTTCAGATGTCTTGAGGAAGTTGAGAGCAATTAGACAAAAGAACATGCTAGTGGAGGATTATGCACAAAGATTTAGAATTTTAATGGAAAGATTACAAGGCAATGAGAGACCTACCAATGAGATGTTGGTGGGATACTTCCAAAAAGGATTAAAGAGTAGCATTAGGCATGCTATGGAAAGTGTGGATATAGCTAACGGTTTTGATGTGTTAGTGTTAGCAGCTCCAAGAGTAGAAAGAAGATTTGGCAGATCTAAGAAGAAGCAAAGTGACTCTAGTTCAGATGCTGAATCTAATTCAAAATTGGATTCAAATAAAGGGATGACTGATTCAGAATCAGCGAGTGAAGATGAAGAGGTTGTTGTAAGAAAGCATCGCAAACACAAAGGTAAGCAAAGTAAAGAGGAAGCTTTAATTAGTAGACTAAAGAAACATGGATATTCAATAATAGCTCCCAAGGAGAAAACGTTTTGCAAAATTTGTGATAAAGAAGGACATACCACAAGTCAATCCTGGTATAACCCAAAGCATCGAGGACAAAATTCAAGACAAGAAAATAGGAATAATAATGAAGTTGTATCAAATCAGGCCATTGTAGTTCAAGGATGTGGTGGTTTTTAAAGGCAACAATAAGGAAGAGCTCCATGGAGAAATCAGGAGAACCAACAAGGAATTTATCAGGGTAATCAACAAGGGAATCAGCAAGGCAGACCACGTAGGATGATGCCATGTGGATATTGCTCTACACCAGATCATTGGATTGGGCCTAATTGTCCTTTATGTGTCAAGCATAGAGAGGAAAGGGATATAACGGTTCTTTGTTATAATCAGCATAACTAGCAAGGGTAGCAACAATAATAGGCTCAGCAGGCTCCTTAGGCAAATGTTTCACTAGTATTGGCTAAAGGTTTTTCCCTATGTTACCACATACATGATTCGCTCATATGTCCTGGTACTTTGTACTTAGGAATACTATTTATCTCTTACTTCAATTCTATTAATCATCAATAGAGAGTTATTTCAACAATCCATCTTCTTTTTGTTTCTTGCTATATTTGTGCTCCTTGTGCGTGCTTCTTGTGTGTCTCACACTTCTACACACACCCAACAATGGTATTAGAGAAGGTTCAGAGAATCACATATACATACATTCATATATACACATGCATATACACACATACACATATTAATATAAAGTAAGAATTGATGGTGATTTAGACAATCAAATATACTTTAAATAATCATAAAGACACACATACATACACATACACATATTATTACACATACAAATACACATACTACTATGAAGTAAGAATCAACACTATGATTCACATCATCAGAAAGGGTTTTAAATAATATGTACACACACATACACATACTATTGTGAAGAAAGAATCAATGTAATGGGTGAGACAATCACAATAGTTGTCAAATCTCAATCTTAGACACATACATACAAACATACACATATAAATACTATTAGTATTAAACACACATATGCATATGGTATTGTTAACTTGTAAGAATCAATGCTATGAGTCACGCAATCACAATAGCTTTTAAATCAGAATCATTTACACACATACACACACATATGCATAGTATTCTGAAGTGAAAACCAACTTTGAGTAAAAAAAAGCACAATAGTTTTCAAATCACAATGAGACACACATATACATACACACATACACATGCTCTTGAAAAGTATAAATCAATGCTCAGTGAGAATATGAAAATAGTTTATAAATTAGAATCATAACGGCATGTGTACATGTGCAAGTATACATACTAAAAAATTACACATACTATTGTGAAGTAAAGGAAACAATCCTTTGAGTCAGATAGCGAGAACAGTCTATAAAGATAACAACCCTATAACAATTTAATTTCTTGTCATCCTAAATTTTAAACATGAGTTTTAAATAATGTTATATTTTACTAAAGTTTAATTATTAGCTCTAAGTAGACCTAAAAACTTCTAAATTTTATGATTAAACTCTAATAATTCTAAACTTTATACTTCAAGAAAATCTTATTTATTAGAAAGATTGTACACCCTGCTTCTGTATGATACTCTCAGTTTGTAGAAAACAAGGCTACATTAGTGATTGCACATTGCAAGTAACACTGAGTCACAACAAAGGAGAACAAAGACATGTTCTCTATTCCTTTTTACCTAAAGACCATGATATCAAGCAATAAAGTGGGCATTTTACAATATCTAGAAAGCATCACTTGTTCTTGCTTGTAAATATTGTCACTAGAAGCTTGATCTCATATCCCAAGTAGTCAAAGATAGATATAATAAAATACTTGTTGCCATGAAAACTAGTTGTTCAGCATGATCAAGAATCCCACATCATGATCTTTGACAAGATATTAGAGTTGAAGGTACAAGTAAGAGTTCGGGAAGCTCCTTCATTACATCTATAACCTCAACAAGCACAGATTATAGCTGATTAAAAGCTACTCAAAAATCAGAGTACATGTGTTGCAAAAGTCGGAACATTTTAACAAGGCAATTAAGATCATCCCCTTTGTATAGTTAAGATCCTCATTGAATGCTGGGCCATATTCACAGAATATGAAATACATTTCACAAAAGCATTCCCAAGAGAAGATTATAATCAACAAAATTATACTAAGAAACATTCACACATGATCAGAGAAATGCTCAAGATAAATCAAGCTGAACACAAAGTGGAAGCAGAACTCGACATTATATTTCTATTAAAATGATGTTTTACATTTCATGTGTTTTAATACAAGAGTAATATGAATCTACAATAGAAGTTGATCATAGCTTTCCTCAGGCTCAAGCATAATGGGATCCTCTGGAACATTAGAACACATATCCTGCCTCTCTTGCTCCAAGATTGGCTCTTCAAGGTCAGCCATGTCCACCGGTTCATCTGCAAGTGGGGGAACAGGCTCCCTTGAAGCCGGTTGGAATCTCTCCATGTTTGCAATGTGCTTCCTTCCAACCTCTTGGTCTTCATCTGGGCATTCATTCAACCCATTGATTCTCATTCTAATGAAGCTCACTTGAGCATCATCCTTCTCCACAGCTATGCAGTGCTTGAACATCTTTAAGGAGCAAGCCAGAGTCGTTCCTGAAACAATAGAAAACCACTTAGAGGCCTCAATCAACATGATGACTAGTGAAAATTGTTAAAATTGAAATTACATGTACCCGAAAAAAGGTCTAGGACCCAGTCATCATCATTGGAGAATAGTTGAAGCAATCTCATTATGAGCTTTTGTGGCTTCTGATAGGGGTTAACCAATGTCATGTCCCCAGCTACATGACGAAGTTTCTTGGTAACGGCTGGGAACATGAGCACATTTGAGATCCCATTCTCATTGCAATGCTCCCTGACTCTCCTTTTGCTTACTTCATCATAATAGCCAACTGTAATGCATTCAGAGAGCTCACAAACCTATGCAAAGGAGTGTGATTGACGTTTGTCTTCACCCTGCCAACAAGAACTATGAGTCACAGAGAGCATCATTAAAGCCATGGAGATAGAAGGAAGATTACTTACCACGTGAGGCACTCCACAGCATGACATCTTGCCTTCAGAGCAGTTGAAACAGAGAAAGACTGGTCTCTGCTATGGAAAATTACTATCCTCCAAAGAGGAGACATAGTCAACTCTGCAAAATCAGTGACCATCTTTTGAATCTGAGGGTGTTTGAAGGGTTCATCATCATTAACGGATCCCAACATCCTAAATCCATAGGGTATGTCTGCTATGAGAAGGGAGAAATGCTTTCTAGGCACAACAGAACAAATGTTATTTACATCACTATAGAATACATTGTAATATACAAGCCTAAGGGGGTCTAGGGGATTGGAGAAACATTTCAGATCAGGTTCATCATCAAAATCCATCTCCTTGGCTTTCAGTCTAGATTTCTCATGCCTTGCTCTTTGAATGCGAGCCAGGAATGCAGGGGGGAAATCATCTAGTAGCTCTGCAGACTTACTTTTCTTTGGTTTCTGCGGAAAAAAGTGGAAGACAATTAAATGAGCTCTTCAATACAGCAAACAAAACATAAGGAATCGATGCATGGCATCGATTTTGTGTGTGGGTAGATGCCAGGCATCGACTTTCTACTGAAAATCGATGCCTGGCATCGACTTTGGGACATAAGTCGATGCGTGACATCGACTTATGCCACGAGGTCGATGCCAGGCATCGACTTATGCCCCCAAGTCGATGCCAGGCATCGACTTATGCTAGGAGATCGATGCCAGGCATCGACTTTTGGTAGCAGGTCGATGCTAGGCATCGAATTTAGCAGTAAGTCGATGCTAGGCATCGAATTCCTACTAAAAGCCTGGCATCAAATTGGTTAGGTGAATCAAGGCATCTAACCTAATGGCAAACCAGGCATAACCTCAGAAAGAGAACCTACCCAATCACGAAACAGGATAAAATATTCTGATAAAGCTTTGTAGGATGATGTGGTTGGATAGTCTGCTTGGACCTCTGTCCAAGAATAGCAACCCAGCCTCTTCATCATCACCTCCTGAATCTTCATGTATACTTTATGACTACAGTCACAAAAATCAAAAAGAGACTAGGTTAGACCAGAAACATGGGAGGAGGGAAAAAGGATCTGAGAATAACATACATACTTATTGAGCTCAGTCACCATCTCCTCCAGGCTTAACTCCTTGGAGATTACCCTTGACAAAGTTGATATAATCAATGTATCATCCTTGATTCCTTGAAGGGCCCTCCATGGTGTCAGCTTCATGTCCTCAGGAGCCTCTTCAATTGAGAGGTCAACTTTCCTTCCCTTTCCCTTCAGATCAACCTCTGGGTCTGGCCTCGACTTCCGTTGCTTCTGGCCCTTGACCTCCTTGTTCTCCCACATTGTGAAAATTTTATCTTGTAGATCCCAGATCTCACCTGATCTGAATGCCAGTTGAAACCATGGATCATATTTCCTCAAAGCATCAGACTTTCTATTCTCATCGAGTGCAATTCCAACCTCAATAAGGCGTTGCTTTCGTATATTGGGATGTATTCTTCCAGCTTCCTTCATGAGACAATCTTCATATTCATGGTGGAAGAACCGAATTCTCTCTATGGAGCATTTTTTGCCTGTAGTCATTGTCATTGTTGTGATCCCAAGCAAGAAGCTTGGCTTCCTCAGTTGTAAGACCAGCATATATCTTGCACTCTGCATACCTAAAGAAGAATGTGGTAGGGTGCTCCTTCACTAGCTGTCTATGGGTCTCTGCAGAGTGTGAACCTCCAATCACATAATAAGTATAATCCTCAAACAAACCCTCATTGAACTCCTCCACAGAGCTGCACTCATTCGGATCCACCATGACAAGGAATGGCACAACAGTAGCATGAGGATTTATTTTCATTTTCTTCTTAAGATTTTGCACGTGCAAATTGTGTGGCTCCCTGATCTCAAGGGGCCTCCTCCCTGTGACTGGATCTATTGGTGGCCTATGGATGATATTGATTGGCAGGTGGAACAACTGCCCCTTCTTCACAACTTTTCTTCTAGCTATGTCCTCCCTCATCTTGTTCTGCTCAGTACCAAGAACACCCGAGGCAAGCTCTCCACCAGGTGCAACTATTATATCCTCAGTGCTAGAGCTTGAGTCAGAAGACTCCTCTTCTGCAATTCTCTTCTTTTTCTTCTGGAACTTTTTCTGCACGCTCTGCTTACCCCTTGCCTTTACAGGGGTTGTCATCTTCTGTTGTGTTGGCATGATGTTGCCCTGGATCCATGGCATCAATTCCTTGATAAGATTCACTGAATCCCTGCATATCTCAGCAAGCCCATCTGGAACACAGCACTCTGGGCACAAGAAATCCATCTTGCATATTACATTTCTTAAACCTTTTGATGTCTCTACCAAGAAAAGGAGGTTGTCACAATCCTCATCTTCATAATCCAGTTTGTACACGAGGCCATACTGAAAACCCTGTGTTGTCGTGATCTTTCCTCTCCCATATGCCCCTGCGAACACAAGAAGGACTGCATTCTTTTCTTCAACATACTGAAGGCACCACTCCAGATTTGTCATGTCTCGCAATGGACGATCTGTCCTTAAGACCTCTACGTCCCTCGACCTATCCTTCATAGTTGTATCATCCTCCGGAATTTTGATGCTACTCTGTCCACCAAAGGATATTCCAACCGGGTTGCTGGCCTTCTCAGAGGATAAGGATGCAATAATTTTCTTTGGTTTTGCTTGGTGACCAATGCCTTTGTCACGTTGCTGATCACCAGAGCTCATGGTCACTCTCAGCTTCTTGAAGGGCCTCTCACTCTTGGACTCCGCATCCCTGAAGGCGCTTGGAAATATCAGCTCATACGTTATTGTGTTTTTCAAAGGTCCAAGTCGATGCCTGGCATCGACTTGCACCTAAAAGTCGGTGCCTGGCATCGACTTGAACCTAAAAGTCGATGCCTGGCATCGACTTTGCACCCTAAAGTCGATGCCTGGCATCGACTTTTAGGCCAAATTCGATGCCAGGCAAGTCGATGCCAGGCGTCGACTTTTAGGTGCAAGTCGATGCCAGGAATCGACTTTTAGGTGCAAGTCGATGCCAGGCATCGACTTGACGGTGAAAGTCGATGCCAGGCATCGACTTTTAGGTGCAAGTCGATGCCAGGCATCGACTTGACGTACAACTCGATGCCAGGCATCGACTTACACCCTCAAGTCGATGCCTGGCATCAACTTGCACTGAAAAGTCGATGCCTGGCATCGACTTGCACCCTCAAGTCGATGCGTGGCATCAACTTGCACCTAAAAGTCGATGCCTGGCATCGACTTGCACCTAAAAGTCGATTCCTGGCATCGACTTGAGGGTGCAAGTCGATGCCAGGCATCGAGCTGTACCCTCATTGGATCTATATTTTAGGAGCTAAGAAAAATAAAAACCTAGAAAGCAGACTATTTACACAAACATACAAAAGGAATCTTTTAGGAATCTTTTTTTTTGGGATGATTTTGTCTACCTCTTGGTACTCTTGCCAACATTCTTCTTCTCCATCAAAGTTGCCTTGCTGGTATGCTGAGCTTTGTGCTCCATGGTTGTTTGTGCTCTGTTGCTCTCTCTTTCTCGTGGATTTTGAAAATGAGAATGATCTCCTCCTCTGCTATTTATAGGCAATTGGGTAACTTGAACCAGAGACTAACTGGATCTAACTAAATGAGTCCAGTTGCTAACTATATTTGTCAACTTATCTAACCAGGAAATACCACTCACACAAATAGGTTGTTTCACCTCCACTTTAATGAAATATTCATAGAACCTTGCAACTATTTATATACATTTGCATGGAAATTACACTTCAATGGCAAGAGTATGGTATGTACATGAGGATGTTTAATCTCATGTATAAATTGTTTCTTAGAATCTCTTGCTTGGGAGAAAATCAAGTCTAAGTTGTGTTGAATATGGGAGATTAATGACATCTTTATAGTGTTATCCTTCTCACTTCAGTTCATATTCACATTTATCTTGTAACACATTGTTGAAATGGAAAATCAATGTATGAATAAACGTTCAAGTAAAGAGCTCTGGGGTAATTTCGACAAAATATGTTGGTAATTTCAACAAAATAGCTTGGTAATTTCAAACGTCACTCATTGTCTTTGCATCCAACGTTCAGAAAAATTGTAGATTCAAAATTCATTTGAAAATCTTTTGTAACAAGCATATACTTAATTCTTACATATACTTTTCCATATACTTCTTACATATACATTTTCGTGTACCTCTTTTACACATAATTCTTTTTTAATATACTTTCATCTACCTCTTTGAGATCTAGCCAAGACCACAATAAAATCTAATCCTTGAAATCTTAACCAAAGGTAAAATTTCTTCTTATATAGTCTTCAATGGCACTACTCCAAACAATTTTAATATCTAATCCAGTTGGAACTCAACTTGGATATATTTTGATTCACTCACAATGCTAAGACTCAATGACTCATATCTAGTTAGAAATCAACTGTGTATCTCATCTTTCAAAAGTGAATCAAATCTTTGGTTCCCTTATTAGTGTATATTTAAGTAATTAAGTGATTTGATGTAATTTGATGTTTAATGTTATTTAATGTACTTTAATGAACTTTTGATTTCATATCTTCTTGATGTGACATTTGATGTGACATCTTCACTTGATCTCGGATTTCTACTTATTTAAAAAGGTCATTCATCTTCAGTCTTCTGTGAACTCAGTGAAGATGAGCTCAATCTTTTCAATGGATGCTTGGGCATCAGCTTCCTCTGCTCATATTGATACAGTTTCGGATTCATTGTTCTCAGTTGACCCTTTCCACAGAAGTGATGATCCCTATGGTTTAGAACGTGCTGATGATTCTATGTTTTCTGTTGAGTCATTTAAGTTATCCAATTCACAGTGCAATGCTGCTCAACCAAATGCACCTCTTGATCTCCCATCTGATCCAACCATTGATCTCCCTTCTGACTCAAGTGCATGTGGAGCAAAGGAAAAGCAAAGCAAGCTCAATCTACGATTTAAAAGAAGGCCTCGTGAAGTAAGTCAAAAAAGATTTAAATTTCTTACTTCAGATAGACAGATTGCATTGGATATTGTGAAGCATTGTTGTGGTTTGAAATGTTTGTACAATTTAGGAATGAAGAAACTAAAGCACCTAAGAGAAAAATTCCTCCATTTAGATAGTGAAAGGCAGGATATATACCTTGTTTCTCGCATGCAGATGATTGAGGATAACATGTCAGTAACACGTGTTGCTTTTGAATATTTCTTTAGTCAAGGGATGCGATGTTGTAGGGCTGCATTTAAAATTGCAATGGGTGTGGGAAATTTTAGAATACATAGGGTTCAACAAGGGCTTTTGAATGGGGATCTCATTTTGGATACGTTCCATGTTGGGACCAAAGGATCTGTTGGACGTCATGCAATGAATTGGATGATGAACTATTTTAGCTTGCATTGTGAGGTTATGCCTACAATTGGAAGGTTGCACTTGTTAGATAACTTTACTCGTCGAGAGGTATTTCAAATATATAGAGAAGACATGGAAAATAGAAATGAGAAGTATGTGTTGTATCGTCACTTTACTCGATTATGGAAGGAAGAGTTTAACAATGTGTCTATTCCTCGTAAAGTTAGAATGGGTGAATGTTCAGTTTGCGCCACTTTGAAAAACATGGCAAAAGGGGCTACAACACCACAGGAAAAGAATAATTTTAAAATCTTCTTAACAACCATCGTGAGAGTCAAGCTTTAGAGAGAAAGAAAGCAGTTCATCATCGAATTAAAGCACTCAGAAATCCGGAGCGTTATATGTGTTTGTTGATCGATGGTATGGATCAAAAAAAAACTTGTTTGCCACATTTTTATCGCATCCCTAAGGACATTGGAGATGAAGTCCTTGTGCAAATGCATTTGGTTGGTGCTTTGGTATACAATGGAACTGTAATGTCCAAGGTTTCCTTCACATATCCGAATGTGCATAATGATCCAAACCTTACAGTTACTGTCATTCATCGTGTTTTGCAATCATGGAAGAGTCTTTTGCCACCAACTCTATATTTGCAACTTGATAATACTGCAAGAGAGAATAAAAATTCTACAGTCTTTGGATATTTAAGCATGCTTGTTGAAAAACAGGTATTTCAGAATTGTTAAGGTAAATTTCCTTCTGGTTGGCCACACTCATGATCACATTGATCAAATGTTCAGTACTTTCTCTAAGAAGTTGGCACGTAACAATGCTTTTACTCTTCCGATTTTATCTGAGCTGATTTCAGAAGCATATACTCCAAAACCAGAAGTTCAACACCTCACACAGATTTATGACTTTAAGCACTTTTGCTCAATGGGCCTTGATAACAGTGCTAAGGTTTTGGCTCCATTGCACAATATTAGTTTCAACCATGTATTCTTGATGAGGAGGGTTGATGAAATAACCCTTTTATTTGCAAAGCATTATTCATCTTCTCTTGGGTGGGAGCCTAAAGAGGGATGCAGATTCTTATTGCAGGTGCCTAATTTGTCTACAGTGTATGGTGCAGAACAATCACCATATGAAGATAAAAACAATACAGAAAGATGTGGAAGTGTGGTTGATCAAAGTAAAAGCTGGATGCATGCACTCATTGAAAAGAAGAGACATATTGAGCGTGCAAAAAAATATGCTGGAGATCAAGATGTATCTTGGTGGGAGGACTTTTTCAATCATCAAGAAGAGATTATACAGTATACAATTGCAGGTCACTGGTCAATTGATGTTCCATTCACATGGGATTTTTGTACACAAAGATCCGTGAATGTGGCCCAAGCATGTAATGCAGATGCACTTCAAAGTTTTATACATCCACCAGAAAGAAATATTTATGTAGGCCCAAGGATGACAAAACAAGCAGAAGCAAGATGGCAAGGAAATTTAATAGAGATAAATGTTGGAACACTTATTGCAGTACTTGCTGATGGTGATGAGGCTACCATACCATTTTGGATTGCAAAGGTTTTAGAGATAACTAAAGATATTGATCAGAGAAGAATAGAGGCTTTGATGGTGCATTGGTATTACACTAAAAGTAGTAATGCATTCACACGTAAATATAACTTAGAAATGGTGTGTGATACTAAACGAACAGGTTCAAAAAAGAAAAAGAATATTCGAAGCACATCCACTCTTAAAATGGATGATGTAGATATTCTTGTTTATGATTTTTCCTTGACAAAAATAGGTCACTTGAGGAAAGCAACCATCAACATGATAAAACAAAAGCTTCCAGATGTATGTGGTACAGGAAATCATAGGCAAACAAGAAGAGTTGTGCATGATCCTGCAGAATTTGGTATGTACGTGGATGAAGATAGAGCTCTTGTGGATATAGAAGAAGAAGAAGAGAGCTCTCAACAGTATGAGACTGAATCAAGTGCATCAGATGATGAGGGTGTAGACATAGATCGACATAGTTGTGAGTTGCATTGAAGCTCTCTAACATTTTTAGTGCTTATGTAAATGCCTCGAAGTAGTTTGGTTAATGAAACCATGTTTTGTAGCAATTTTGAATAACAATCAGATATCCACCCATTAAAAATATGTCTAAAATGTTATTTTTGTATAAGAATTATTCAGTTCTACATTCTTTATATAGATTTTAGACATGTCAATGTCTTATCATATAGATTTTGGACATGTCAATGTCTTATCATATAGATTTTGGACATGTCAATGCCTTATATAGTGAAATTTTGACTACATTTTGAGGTCCTTTTTTATGAGAAAATGACAAAAAATGTCAAAAAATCACATGTTTTCACCTCATTTTTGTATTATATGTATACTGGTATAAAGGAATCTCAAACATAAGCTGCCATTTGCTTGATTTTTGACGAGAGTGTTCTCTTTTTACGACATAGTTCTCGTTTGTTACGACTCGTTGTTAGGTCAATAGTTTTATAAAAATGTTGTTTCAATTGAAAAGCTTTGCGATCAAAAATTTACCAACCAAAGATGATCAATCAAATTTTCTTTTGATCAAAAGATTAGTCGATGGAAAAAAGCACCAAATTCTTGTGCAAAAAATATTAAGAGGCTATTTGAATAAACTAATGTGGAACTGAATTGTCTGGTCAGAAATAGGGTGTCATCATAAAATTTCATAATTATTCATGAATAATTGAATTATCAAATAGCTAATAATGTACCTAGGCCAAGGAAGAAAAAAAATCTAAAGGGTATAGTTAATGTTCTTGATGAAAAATATGAACCAATATATTCCTTGAATTTAATTTCAATTCTTGAGTATTTTATGATATTTTGAGGAATTTTCTATTTTTTGGTGAAAAACAACAAAACACATGAGATGTATAAGACTCGATTTAGAAATTATAGGTGCTGATCAAAGTACTATCAATTATACTCATGAATAAAATATGGTTTTGATCATCACTATTTCAAAGAACGTTATTACCTTAAAGAATCCTCTCTTATATAGGTTAATAACTAAACAACATTTATACAAATTTAAAATCATTCTAGTAGGCTATGTAGAAAGAAAGATGTTTCTAAATATGTATTAATTTTTCAATACATGTTTCCCTTGTATATAGCATGATCTGAAATTTTCCCTTCAATTAAAACTTGATTTTCAACACCCCCCTCAAGTATCAAATCATGTCCTTCATACCTAAGCTTGCCATTAAGCTTCCAAGATTTACTCCATCCAAAGCTTTGCTAAAAATATCGCTATATTTTTCCTTTGTACCAACATGATCCATGCTTATATCTTTTTACAAAAATTATCTCTAATAAAGTGGTATTGTACCTCTATATGCTTAGGCCTTTCATGTAACATAGGGTTTGATCCAAGCATATTAAGAGCAAGAAAATAATTCCCTAGGCCACATAAGCACTCCAGTTGCATTGGGGTTATTATATCATCTCATAAAATAGGTAGAACTTGTAAGCACAAATAAAATTGATTCCAAAGATATGAGTAAATTCCTTTTCGAACGAGTGTTTAATGAATCTAGATTGCCTATGGAGATTTTGTATGACAAATGACTCCACTTCATCACTGAAGTGATAGAACCTTTACTATATATAGTTCTATTAGTAAAAGAGAAATGGACACCACATATCATCTAGAACTCAATGGTCAAGTAGAGAGTTCAAACAAGGTGATATGCACTATGATGAGTAAGTTGTTAATACAATACAAGTACTTTTTGGGAAAAATAGCTTGATCATGTAATTTTTTAGTATAGATTTCATTACAAGAAGACCTTACAGACAACTATAAGAGACTAGGATTAGGGCAATCGTAGGGATTTATATTGGGAAATAATGTTAGAAAATCTATTATGAAAGACATATAAAAGAAATCAAGTCTCAAGAAGTTGACGTTGTGTTACTACACACATTAAAGTAGCCTGCCAATATATTGCAAGAGCAAGGCCATGGCCCACAAATAATCAATTCAATATCTAGAAGAGAAAAAAACAAGTAATCATGAGAATTAATGGTATAATGGTTGTTACATGTGAGGTTCTTCATGATCAAGAATAAATCATCAATATAGGCCAATACTTACATGTTGAGTTAAATTGGAAGAAATTTCAATTTTTTCCATATATTAATTGATACAAGAATAGTTATGAATGCCATTAATCTCTCTATTGTTCAAACATTAAAAGATAAGATTGAACCATTTGAAATGTACACTACAAAAAAATTGATGGTTTTTGACCAATGCAAAATGAACAAAAAAGATGGGTGTAGGTATTTAATTGAACAAAAAAAAAAATTACAACAAAAATCAGAGGCTTTTCCAACAGATTCCTAATTCCATCGATATCTTGCTCGATCTATGAGTTGGGGAGGGTCGGTTTTTTATAACTCTAAAAAATGGATTTTGTTTTTAACTCCATACAAACGGATATTTCTAAGAATACGACTACCCACATAGGGACACATTCTTTGCAAATTATTTTTTCAATTTTTAAATCATTTAAGATGCCGACTAATATTGTGATAGAAACAAAGATAATTATGGACCCATATAGTGATAGATATTGTGACATGTCAACTTACATAAAACAAATCCTAAAACACCGTGCATAGCATTTTTAGGAGCTTGAATTTGAGTTCATGGGTAGTCCTACATGTAAGTAAGCTTGTAGCTCCTCATTTTTTGCCATTTCCTCACTCTTTCACTCACATTCATACTCTTTAATACATAGTTTATACAAAAAACTAGTAGATATTGTGAAATCAAACACAAAGAACTTTATATTTATGGAAATTCTACAAGTCACTTATTTTTTCCTTTAAACTATTTTTTCTTTCCATATTAAATCTATTAATTATGTACATGTCCACACACATATACACAGACATACACACATATGTACATACACAAACACATATATACAAACATACACACTTATACACACACATACACACATAGAAAGATAGATGTGCACATTCACACATACACACATAAACATGCATACACACACACATACAGACATAAACACACATACACACACACTCATACATACATACACTTGCACACATGCATACATACATACATTCACACACATGTACATACATACACACACATACATGCATAAACACACACATATACACATTCACACACATAAACATACTTAAACACATTAACATTAACAAAATTTTCTAGCATTAACATGATTCAAATGCCTCACATTAATTCAAATATTTCTCATTTAGCAAAGTATGTTGTTGTTTGCTCTCAATTGTTTAGATTTTCTTATCTTCACTCAAGCTTGTCTTCATTTGTAGTTTAGTGTTGTCATCTAATCTCCTTTCTTGTTCAAAAAGGGCATTCATTCAATAAAGTTGTTAAGAATTAAGGACTTTCTTACTTGGTGACAAGTTCACTTATGGTTCTTCTTCTTTTCATGTGTTGAAATTCATCATTAGTAAATTGAATATAAAAGTGGAACTCTCTAATGGTTAATGATAAGATATTTTTGGGATTCTTTTAGTCCTTATTTACAACTTTATTCTAGTCATTTTTTAGTTTTGGGATGTTTTTAATATTTCTAATCTTTGAATTTGTTGAGTTTTCTAATTTGTTTTCAGAATTTTGTATTATATATATATATATTATTTAAATAGTTTTCAATGTGCTATTTGTTTTATTTTTTAATGTTTTTAATTTTATTTGTCTTAGATTTTTTGTTTGATTTTTATTATCACTATCTATTTATTTTCTTGTTATTTTTTGTATTGTTTATAAATTGATTATTATTGTTATTTACTGATTCACTCTTTGTGCAAGACTTTATCATTAGCTTTTTTTTTTTTCACTTTCAATAGTGATAACAACTCAGTTAATTGATCTTGCTAGGGGTGTTTATTTAGAAAGACTCTTTATTAAAGTCTAGACCTACTCTAGAGCACTCATGAAGTGAATAAAAATGTCACAGCTATTTGTCCAAGCTATGCATGATAAAGGTCAATGATGATACTTGTTTTGGAAAGATATAAAAGTTGAAGATGCACTTTTTGCTTTGTGTTTGTTTTTCTTTATTTCTTTATATATGTCTGTGCCATTTTGTATTTTTTATATAATTCAATTTTTAAAATTTAAATTTTATTTATTATTTTTTATTATTGCTCATTTTGTTTTGGCCTTCTTACTTGTTTGTATTTTTCGTGACATATAGGGTTGTTATTAGAGTCTTATTTTTGTTATTGTTATTTTTTTTCATAATGTGTTTGTGTTCTCTACGTGGATTGATAAGTTTGGATAAGAAACCTCCACCGCCGCCAATCCTAAGATGAGGAAAGGAAACTCTTTTGTTTTTTATTTTTATTTTCCTTGAACCAAGACACTAAAGAAGCTAACGTTGCAGGTGACAAACGAGCAGTACAAGAGTTCCGGTTCGTTGGCCTGGTGGTTGGGCCTCTCGTCTCTTGAGGCGAGGGCGAGGGTTCAACCCCTGGCAGCAACATGTAGAGACATATAATCCCAGGAACTGTTGTATGTGGCTGTTGGCCACCGTTTGACCATTCCCGTGGTAGTTGTGACCGTCATTTAACCCAGTTGTAAATCCCTGTTCTTGTGGGATAAGGGGGGTCCCATGGGTACTATGCCCTTCCTTGTACAGTTGCAATTTCAAAGTTAAAGTCCGAGGGAGTAGACCTCGGCCGAACCTCCATTTAAAAAAAAAAAACGAGCAGTACAAGACTCTGCAAAAAAGAAAAAAAGCAAAATCAAAGCCATTGGGAGAATGAAAATGAAAGGCGATGCCAGCGATACCTTCGGCAAAAGATCAAAGTCGGAATGAAAAGAAAACAGAAAACTAAAGGGCAGACACTGACGTCATTCATATAATCACTGAGGAGGCCCCGCGGCTGCAATGCTCAAACCATCCAAATCCGATGCCATCGTGAAACTTTGACGATTCAATCTCAATTCCTCACTCAGCCAAGCCGACACTGTCGGCATTCGGAGAACCCCACATCTGAAATGCACAAACCCTCCAGCTCTGATACTATCGTGAAACTTTCGCGACACAATCGCAACCCTCCAGTAGTCCAATACGGTCATGAGACTATGGCGACACAATTGCCATCATCCACTATCTAGTCATTGCACTGTGCGCGTCCAAGCTTGCTGCAACAACAAAGATAAGAGTTGTAACAACGATTTGCTGTGCGTGTGCAAGCTTATTGTAACAACTAATATAAGACTTGTATGAAACGCTTTGCCTCTTCATAATTCAATTCATTGAGCTTCGAGGAGCACGAACAACTATAGAGATGTGCGATCGAAAACCCACGGTAAATCATGATTAGAACGAGGAAGATGCTCGAGACTGTTCGGCAGGCACATAGAGAAGCTCTATATCGTAGACTCTCGAGACTTGAGGAGGAAGTGAACAAAGAAAAAGCTCAATCTCAGAATAGTCTACGAAAAATCAAAGCGCTGCTGAGATATGAGGAAGAAATACAAAAAAAAATTTACAAATTTTCTTTAAGGAGTGGTGGGCTGACAAAGCCGACAAACCCACCAAAGAGATGTCCCGCATCCTTAAAACGAAACAAAATAGAGAATTGATCCCCCTATTGCTAGACCCAAATGGAAATGTATGCAATACGGAAGAATACAATATTGGGATCATTGAAGGATACTTTACGAGACTCCTCGGGATCTCAACCCCCCTCTCCCTCCATAGACAGGGCTGCATGGAAGCCATATCTAGGGTTGTCTTGCATAGAATCCCACTCAACCTTTGTTCCCTGCTAGATGCCCCTGTCTCGGAAGCAAAATTCATTGCCATAATTGAAGCCCTCCCCTGTGGTAAAAGCCCGGGTCGGACAGGCTCACTAATGAGTTCTTTAAGTCCTTCAAGTTGGTATTATCAAGCTAATACACAAAAAAGGGAAAAAGAACAAAAATGAGAATTGGCATCCGATTACGATGCTCCAAATGGGATATAAGATCATTGCCAAAGTCATAGCCAACAGAATATCCAGCCATCTGAGAGTGCGGTTAAGAGAGGACCAAAAAGTTTTTGTCAAAGGTAGGTCAATTTTGGAAACCACTATAGATATCTGGGAAGGTCTTGGCTTCACAAATGAGTCAAGACAAGATGTGGTCTTCCTCAAGATCAACTTTGATAAAGCCTGCGACAGGCTGGAATGGGACTATATTCTGCAGTCTCTTAAAGATATCGGATGTAGTCAGAAATTCACCAAGATGATCTTCACCCTGCTGCAAAACGCCTCGACTTAAATTAATGTTAATGGCAAACTTTCAAAGGTGATCAAACTTAGAAGATCCATTAGACAAGGGTGCCTGTTGGATCCCCTTCTCTTTGCCATTGCCATGAAAGGGCTTAGCCAGCTGGTGGAACAATAGGTGGAAGTAGGTAATATCAAAGGCCTCCGATGGCCTCATCACCAAGGCCACATCACCATGAGACTTTTTACCAATGACATGAATGTGTTTGTCCACAATGATAGTACCAGCCTAGAGATGTTCTGGAAGTGCTTGGATACTTTCTACGAAGCCTCTAGATCCAAAATCAACCACTCTAAGACCGCTTTCGGGATTATTGCTGGGATCAAGCATGACCTTCTCATTGATCATGGCTATCAAATCATTCCACAGGGCCAAATTTTTTGGGTTCTTGGGATTCCCTTGGGGTTTGGTATCGATGGAGCAGTGGTGGAACTCGACATTGGCCAGACTCAAAAACAAGCTAAACTACTGGAAAGGTATGCAAATCAATCTCACTCGTCGCACAATGGTTATCAACACATTCCTCATATAATTGATTGTTTACGTCCTTTCTTGTTGGAGACCAAAAGACCAAGATGATGTGCAAAGTAGATTCTCTTGCTCTTTATCTCTCTAGAAGAAGAGAGAGAAGATCCTAGTAAAGCCTTAAAAAAAACTACTCCAAACTATTGAAAAATTCCCTATTAAATGAACTTTGTCCCATTAAATGTAGTTTAAGTTTTGAGAGAGAAGGATTACGACCACCACCTAGATTAGAGATGACTTCCTTCCCAACCAAATGCCTCTATATATAGCTACCTCCAAGAATTTTCCAACTCATGCAAGTGAATACTACATTGCCAAGTGTTGCTCATGTTACTACATGTGCTCCACGTGTCCTACTTTACTAGAGTTAGAGTCTTCTAGAAGGTTGGACTTGGATTTGAGTAAAATAGTCTATTCTCCTTGCTTCTTGTAGGACTTGAACCCAATACCTCACGAGGGACTCTAGCAAAGAACCTCTCCATGACATAATGATAGTGCACATCAATATGCTTAGTGTGAGCATGGAACATAGGGTTCCTCGCAATCGCCAATGCGCTCTAACTATCAATGAAGATGGAGGTGGGAGAAGAATCACCAACATCCAAATCAGCCAAAAGGCATCTGAGCCACACACACTCAAAAGTCATTGTGAAAGCTTCCCTACACTCAGCCTCACAACTAGAAGTGGCCAAAGTAGGCTGCTTCTTGCTCAACCAAGATATGCATGAATGACCAAGCATGAAGCAAAAACCACTGGTGGACACATGAATGTCATAGAAACGAACCCAATCATAGTCATAAAAAGCATGTAAATCTGGTGATATTGATCCCCCCTTGGGATAAAACAATCCAAGTAGCCGGATACCACTCAAGTAGCAAAAGATGCGCTTAACCGCCTACCAATGCTTGACGCATGGGCAATGCATAAACCTGCTCATTTGAGAGATAGCAAACTGAATATCAGGTCGATTAATGCATAAGTAGATCAAGAATCCAATAGCCTGTTGATAGAGAACAACATCAAATGCATCTCCAGCATCATGAAGACTCAAGTGTAAACTTGTTTCCATAGGAGTGGCAATAGGTTTGCGGTCTTCAAGGCCAAATATGCTGAAATAATGTGTCAGTATATTTTGTTTGACACAAAGATATTCTGCCATCAACCTACATAAACTTAATGCCCCAATAATGATGCAAATGACCCGAATCTGACATCTCAAAAGAGACATGCAAATCAGCCTTAAAATCAGCTATGTGCTTCTTATTAGGGCCAATGAGGAGCATGTCATCAACATAGACAACAATGATCAGAAGCACATCATTTGCGCACTTAACATATAAGGTGCTCTCAGTTAGATTGTTCTCAAAATCGTGTGCAATCAAGTATGCATGAGTCTTTTCATATCAAGCATGTGGTGCTTGCTTCAAATCATATAATGCCTTTTTCAACATGCACACTTTGTTTTCATGTCCTTTCTGCACAAAATAATGGGTTTGAAATACATACATTTTTTCATGTAAATCACCATTGAGAAGTGTAGTTCTAATACAAACTGATGTACATTATAAGCTACAAATGTACAAAGGCTATGAAGGGTAGTCATTCGGCATGTGGGTGCAAAGGTCTCATCAAAATCAATGCCTCTCTCTTGAGCATAACCTTTTGCAACAAGCCTATCCTTATACATGTCAACTATTCCATCAGGCTTATGCTTCAGCTTGTATACCCATTTAGTGCCAATGGCCTTTTTGCTTGGAGGAAAATCACATAAAGGCCAAGTAACAATCTTTATAATAGCATCATAGTTTGATTGCATAGTAGCCATCCAATTTTCTGAATTTTTTGCTTCATCAAAAGAAATAGGCTCATTCTCATCAAAAAGACTAGAGACAGCCATTGCATAGCAATCTGATGCAAAGAAGCACTATGAGAGCCTGAATGAGTATGATATGATAGAGCTGCATCTAATTTGCTATCTCACAAAGTATGCACTATCCATTTAGGCATAGTTTTTGCCTCCTCTATATCAGCCCTCTCATCAACAACTACATCATATGAATATGTATCAGAAATGGAATGACCTGCATCATCATATGGAACCAGTAAAGGCTGAGAAATTGCCTCGTTTTGACCAGCACTTGACTATCCACATGTAAAAAGAGGTAGCAAAGTCTCATACACATCTTTGGAGCTAATTGATGTCTTCCACAAAAATGACATCACGGCTAACCAAAATGCATTTAGTCTATGGATGATACAGATGATAGCCTTTTCTTTCAAAACTGTATCCAACAAAAATACATTTCATTGCTTTATCACAATTTTTTGCATTGTTGTTCAGGCACTAATTCATATGTCAGACAACCAAAGGCACATAGATGAGCAACAGATGGCTTGCAACCATGCCACTTCTCATATGGAGTGATGGACTGCAATTCTTTGGTGGGACACCTATTAAGTACATATGTTGCACACATAACAATCTCAAGCAAGAAGCTATGTGGTAAAGCCTGACTTTTGACCATACACCTTGCCATCTCCATGAGTGACTTTTTCTTCCTTTCAAAAGCTCCATTCTAATGAGGTGTATATGGCACTATACACTGATTTCTTATCTCATGTTTAGCCAAAAATGCATTAAAATTAGAAGACATGTATTCCATCCCTCGATCAAAATGAAGAGTGCCCATTTGACATGCTGACAAATTTCCATCCAAAACAAGCAACCGTTTGAAGCACATAAACACTTTGGACTTTGCTTTCAGTGGATGCACCCATGGATGCTTGGAAAAATTATCAATAAAAGTCACGAAGTAAAGGTAGTTCCCAAAAGAGGGTTTCCACGTAGTATCATAGATACATCACTCTAAACAAGTTGCAATTGAGTACTCAAATTGAACCATCTTTTGGGATAGAAGAATGCTGCATTTTTCCCAAAATACAGCCTTCACAAATTTTTTTTAAAAGGTGCCTCAAGTTTGGGCAAAGAGGACACCATTTCATATTTCTACATGCATAGCAAACTAGCAAAATTTAGATTACCAAAGCGTGCATGCCAAAGCTTTGCATCTGACATAGCTTGAGAATCTTAAACTACACATGCTGAATCATTCACATATTTTACATAATCTATGGGCTTATATAGCTCACAACATAAAATGCCAAAACCAATAATGACATCGCCATTTGACATATCATGAATTGTACATCTGTCATCAACAAAGTTGCACAACCAAGCCATTCTTGCCTAATGTTGAAACTGATAAAAGAATTTTCCTTATCCCTGGCACAAACAAAGCATTTGACAATGTGAAAGAACTACCATGAGTAGTAGTGAGAATGATCTTACCAACTCCCATCACAAGATAAGAGGAGTTGTTAGTGCATGTGATAGTATTCCCTGTAGGGGTAGGATCAAATGAACTAAAGAAACAGCATTGCGAGGTAATATGTTTGGTTGCCCCATTGTCAAAGTAAACATCTGAGTCTAATGTAGACATACATTATTCATGAGAAGATGTGTCATAACTACAAACAATAGTAAATGCCCATTCTTCATTCTACACAAGATTAGCAGATTATGTTTTGGGTGTAAAGGCCTCTGTAACAACCATTCCGGCCTCTTTTTTCTTTTCCTCTTTTGTAGCCAGTTTTTAACAACTTTTTCTGACATGATCATTTCCTTTATAGTATTTGCAAAATAATTTCTAATTTTTTGTTTTCTTCTCATCTTTGTCTTCCTTTTTCCGTCGTGTTGAATTATCAGATTTCTGCTTGCTAGTAGATGAGCTCCATTTTCCCTTTCCCTTTTGACTAGCTAAGAAAGCTTGATCTACAACATGCATGATTGACCTATTCTACCTAGACTGTTCTTCCTACAACAAAATTGAGATTGACTCCTTGAATGTTACGGCATTTGGATTGCCTTTTATCATCAACTAAAGTGTAGAAGCAAAGCTCTTATATGAATCGAAAAGACCATGAAGAATGTTAGAGTTTGAGGTCTGGGAAAGCATGCGAACAGCACAAGGAAGAAGAAAAAGATTGGAGCACAACACACAATACTGAATGTATTGCCAAGGGAATGTACAAAGATAAGTGACCCGTTAGGGTCAGAGACATATATACAAGCGGGGAAAAAAACCTCCTAAAGAGGGAAACAAGTGCCCCGATGATCCTCGTGTGTTCACATACATCACTAGCTAAATATATGAACAAATCCCCCCTAGGAGTGATGCGGTGAACAAGGAGCTGACACTCATGTATAAGGAAGTACCAAGCTATGTGGAATCAATCCACAAAAGGAAGTAAACCCAAAGCTTTGTGGAATGCTACAAACTTCTCCCTAGGCAAGGCAGAGCCTTTGTGAAAGTTCTCCTAAGTGGGCACATATGCCAAACTGATCTCTCCAGCAGAGAACCTCTCCCTAACATAATGATAGTGCACCTCAATGTGCTTAGTGTGAGCATGGAAATAAGGCTTCCTCGCAACTGCCAATGCACTCTGACTGTCGATAAAGATGGTGGTGGCAGAAGACTGACCAACACCCAAATCATCCATAAGGTGTTTGAGCCACACACACTCAAAAGTCACTGGAGTGGCAATAGGCTTGCAGTCTTCAAGGACAAAACGTTGCAATAATGTATCAATATATTTTTTTTGAATGTGTCAATATATTTTTTTTGACACAAAGATATTCCACCATCAACTTGCATTAATTCAATGCCCAAATAATGATGCAAATGCCCCAAATCTGCATCTCAAATGAGGCATGAAAATCGGCCTTCAAATCCCTTCTCAATAGCCAAGAAATCTTGATCTGCAACACGCATAATGGACCTATTTTGCCTAGATTGATCTTCCTGCAATAGAACAAAGATTAACTCCTCAAATGTTAAGGCATTTGGGTTGCCTTTCATCATCAATCAAAGATTAGAAGAAAAACTCTGATATGAATATGGAAGACCATTCAGAGCAGTCTGCACAAGTGAACTATCAAGCAAGACTTCATCAGGAAAAATCATTTGCTCCTTCAAATCTTTGATCTTTGTCAAAAAAATGTCCATGGAATCTCCTTCATTCATCTACTCACTCTCCAACTATTTTTGGATATAAGCAACACGAGCCTCATTCATTGCATGGTATAAAGTGGTAAGTGTATCCCAAGCATCCTTTGCTATTTTATAAGAGCAAATGTGAGGAATAATGGCACGTTTGACAAACAAGGCTATCAATGCATGTGCCTGAGAATCTCAACCATCCCAACAAAGTTGCTCTACAGTAGGTGCAACAAGAACCACAACACGAACAAGAACTTGAACAATATGACCATCTTCAATGCCATCTACATCACCTTCAAAAACTATATTTGCATGTGTAATAAGATGTTTTTGAACACCCTACACAATATTACATAGTCCCTTTGCAACCAATACATGATTGTTGATTCGTGAAAAAAGCTTGTTCATTAACAAGACTACGGAAAATTGTCACTTGTTGAGCTCTAACGAACTATCATCAATTGTTGAGCTCTTGTACTACTTGTTAACGCAGCGAGTGAGCTTAACTAGCTAAAGCTCAACTGCAGAATTCACCACGTTACAAGAACTAAACTAAAGCAATATTAAAACACCTCTATAATCATCAGTAGCTTAGTAAACTTTCTGAAGCTGAAAACTTTATAACTGTATTTGAAACTCATCAAAATTTCACCGGAACTTCACCGGAATTCCACCGAACTGTTACCGGACTGTCACCGTAATCTTACCGGAATCAACTGCAATTTTGTTTGTAATTACTTCAAATGATTGTAGATGAAGCAAGGAAGTAATACCTAAGCTTCCTTCAGTAAATGAACTCTTTCTGAAGTTTAAGGAAAAACTTCACCAGTTCAGAATACCTTTTTACGGTCAAACTTTGTACTATGTACTTGTCCCGTTTCACAAAACTCTTTTGATCAACTTATAGTTGAGACTCCTAGCTTCAAGATGAGCTATCACTCATCAAAAACTTTACACTGTGTTACGAGATCTAACTCCCAGAAGTACCGGAAAAAGTTTACTGAGAAAATTGTAATTGTTAACTAACTTTCACAGTAACATGAAATCACTCAGATTTCTTCACATACGAAGAATGCGCTTAATCTTCCACATGAACATGTGTTTTCTATTAGAGAAGATGTGTACAAAATAGCTTGGCCTCATTTTGCTCATAGCTATGGAAAACTCTCCTACTCTGAGTAGTTATTCCTTACCATCTCTCTCACAGATGAATACCCGACTGTTCAGGTTTTATTATTCATCTCTACATACGCAATCTCTGGCGTCTTCTATATCATTATCCTCAGTTTCTATATGCACTATTCTATTCCGGTTCTATGAGCTCTCTCCTCTATATTTCTTCTATCTCTCAGCTCTCTTATATACAATTTTGATCCGGGTTTCAACAAACTCGTAATTCTGGAAACTTCTACACTATATATTATAGACGTGAATTTGTCCCTTCACTAAGGCTTGATTTTCTGACTGACTTAATTTCTACTTCTCTTTGTCTTTCTTCGTCTTTATATAAGTCTGTATGCCAAATTTGTGAGTGATTCTTCAACAGCTCCCCCTCAATCACTAATTTGCATTCTCTGATCTTTCATATATTCTTCTTTCTTTTATTCCTGCCATTTCTTTGAATCTGCTTGTCTTTACTCCATCTAAGCTCTTTGTCAAAATATCTTCTATCTGATCCTTTGTCGGAGTGTATACTATTTCAATATCTTTCTCCATTACCTTTTCCCTCAGGAAATGATATTGAATCTCTATGTGCTTTGTTCTTGCATGAAATACTGGATTTGCTGCAAGATACAACGAACTCATATTATCTCCATGTATGATAGGTATACCTTGATCAATAGCCATGCTTTTGAACAAGGTCTGCATCCATATCACTTCTTTCGCTGCTTCCACAAGTCCTTTATATTCTACTTCTGTTGATGATAAAGCCACTGTGTGTTGCTTCTTTGAACACCAGCTTACAAGCTTATCTCCTAGGTATATCATATAACCATGTGTTGACCTTCTGTCATCTTGACTTCCTGCCCAATCTGAGTCACTGTATGCTCTCAGCTTTATATCTGACGTAAAAGGATAATATAATCCTTCCTTTATAGTTCTTTTGATATATCTAAGAACTCTTTGTCCTGCAACCCAATGTTGATCCTTCGGACAATGCATGAACTGTGAAAGAACTCCCACTGCATAACTGAGATCCGGTCTTGTTAGTGTAGCATAAATTAAGCTTCCTACTAACGACTGATACTTCCTTATATCTTTAAACTCTACACCACCATATTTTCTGAGTTTATGATTTACTTCAAGCGGTGTTGAAGCTTCTCTGCAATTCTCCATGTTAAACTTCTTTAGTAAGTTTAGGAGATACCTTTCTTGCGAAACATATACACCATGATCTGTATATGTAACTTACATTCCAAGAAAGTACGATAACTTTCCTAGATCATTGATCTTGAACTCCTTTTCAAGCAATCTCTTTACCTCTTTGATTCCTTCATCTAAGGTTCCTGTAATTATAATGTCATCTACATAAATAAAAATGTAGATCATACCTTCATCTGTTCTCTTAACAAGTAGACTTGCATCTGCCTTTGAACTTCGGTATCCAAGTTCATTGAGATGCTTCACAAGTCTGTAATTACAAGCTCTTGGAGCTTGCTTCAATCCATAGAGAGCTCTTCTTAATCTGCAAACATGATCTGGGTAACTGGAACTTTCAAACCCTTCAGGTTGTTCCATATAGACTTCATCTGATATATATCCATTCAAAAATGCATTTATATCCAGCTGACTTAGCTTCCATCCTTTTGATGCTGCTATAGCAATCAATGTCCTTATGGTTGACATCTTTGCCACCGGACTAAATGTCTCATCATAATCTATGCCATGCGTCTGAGCATAGCCTTTGACCACCAATCTAGCTTTGTATCTAGCTAAACTTCCATCTGCAAGTTTCTTAACTTGGTAAACCCATTTATTTCCAATCACTTTCTTATCATTTGGTTTTGGAACAAGATCCTAAGTCTTGTTTTCTTCAAGAGCATTGAACTCCTCCTTCATTGCTTCTTCCCATTTTTTCTTACCTTTTGCTTCACCGTAATTCTGAGGTTCTTCATCATCCTTTAATAAGTAAGCATAGTTTTTCTGAGTCAAATAAGAAGTGTCATAGGAATACCTAGTTGGTTGTTTCCTTACTCTATTTGACCTTCTTAGCTCATATTCTTCATGTGTATCTGAATACACATCTTCATCAAATCTTGGTCCATCTTCGTTTCTCATACCTGATCCAATCCTGGACGTACTTGCCTGCATATGATCTTCATCTCCATTTACCTGCATATGATTTACCTTTTTCAATTCTTCTCATCTCTTCTTCAAGTGTTTCGACACTATGCTCTTTATTTGTATACTAGCTCTTTCCTTCATCAAATGTCACATCTCTGGAAACAGTAAACTGTTTGGTTAGAGGACTCCATAACCTGTAACCCATCTGTTTTTCATCATATCCGATGAACACGTATTTTTCAGCTTTTGGTTCAAGCTTATGTATCAGTTGTGATGGTACATAAGCATAGGCAACTGATCCAAACACTTTACAATGATCAAGTGTTGGTTTCTTGCCCCACCAAGCTTCATAAGGGGTCATCCCATTTAAAGCTGTTGTAATCTATTTACCAGATATGTTGCTGTATTTACAGCCTCAGCCCAAAGATAATTTGGACAATTCTTCTCCTTTAGCATTGCTCTTGCAAACTCAACTAGAGTTCGGTTTCTTCTTTCTGCTACTCCATTTTGTTGCGGTGTATACCTTAGACTTTTGAGTTTCTGTCCTGTAAGTCTTTCAGCATATGCATGAAAATGCCTGAAAGCTTCAAATACTTCTGACTTCTCTTTCAAAACATAAAGAGTTATCCATCTTGTTGCATCATCAATAAAAAAAATGTAATACCTTGAGCCATTGATAGATCCTTCTTTTGTCAGTCCCCATACATCTGTATGTATGAGCTCTAGTATACCATCGTGTTTGTAACCTTTCTTCTGAAATGGTAACCTGTGGGCTTTTCCCATCTGACATGCTTCACACTTGTGAATCATATGTTGATTTTTCATATTTGGTAATCCTCTCACGGATTGTTTCTCCACCATAGTTTTGATTCTTGTTTCATTAAAATGTCCTAACCTCTTATGCCAGAGGTCTAACTCTGAATACCTCATCACCATGTGTGATCAAGGCTTGACCAACATTTCCTTGTACTTTAAGAGTAAAAAGTCTACCTTCCTTTTTACCATGGACAATTTGATTGTATCCATTCTCTGGATCTTCAACAAATACTCCTTCATTTGTAAACCTGACTTGAAAACCTTTTTCTATTATCTGACCCACGCTGATAAGATTCTTCGGGATTGTTGGAACATACAAAACATTTGTTAGTAGGTGAGCTCCATTCTTACATTTTACCTTTACAATTGACCTTACATCATGTTTTGTGTTATCACCTGTCTGTACTGTATGATTTGAAATACCTCCTTCAAGTTCTGATAACAATTCAATATTTCCTGACAAATAATTTGAACAACCAGAGTCAATATAGAATACCTTGAGGTCTTCGTTTTCTGTCATACTTATCGAGTTCATCATCAATGTTGTATGACTGTCATTCTGCGTATCATTCGCATAGTTGTAGTAGGTAGTGTTGTGAGACTGATTTTGTCCCCAACTTCTTGCTCCACCTCTACCATATCCACCTCTTTGGCTTTGTCTTCCCCTTTGATATCTTCCGCTTCTGCCTCTACTGTTATTGTTCTGATTCTGACTTGATCCTTGAGAATTATACCAGCAATCATGAGCCAAATGATTGCTTAATCCACAGATCCAACAAGTCTTCTTGTTGTTAGTCTGATTACCTCTTCCTTTACCTCTTTTTCTGATGTTACCTCTTCGTCTTGCAAAATTTACTTGAGTAGGCATCTCTTCTTCATCTTTTTCTTTACCTTTATCACCTTTCTTCTTATTCTTTACGTACATAGCCGAACTATGTCCTTTATCTCTGTCTATCTTCAAATCTTGCTCAAACATTAGCATTAGTCAAAGCAACTGATTTAAATCTGGTACAAAATGATTTAAAGAAAGTTCAGTTGAGAGTACGAAAGGTTTCCACCTTTCATCTCCTCTCAATCCGGCAAGCACTTGTGCTATCAACCTGTGATCTTCGATATCTTCATCAATAGATCCAAGATTGTCCGCCAAGTCTTTCATCTTAGTGACATAATCACTAATGTTTTGACTTTGCTTTTTCTTGAACGTTGTAAACTCTGACCATAAGCTAGCCTTCCTAGCTTTCGTCGTATTTTGGAAATGATCTTCCAATGCACTTCATATGTCTTCCACTTTCTCCAGACCTCTAATGTGCGGTGGTAGATGATCTGTAATTGTATTGTAGATATAAGCTCTTGCCGTTGCATCTTTCTTCTGCCACAGCTTCAAGGCTTCTAACTCTTCTTTCTTCGGTTGACTGTTGTCTTCAAAATTCGGCTTCTTTTCTTCTCCTGTCACATATATCATTAAGTCTTTACTCATAAGTAAAGCTTCCATGCGCATGTTGATTCGTGACAAAAGCTTGTTCATTAACAAGACTGCGGAAAATTGTCACTTGTTGAGCTCTAACGAACTATCATCAACTGTTGAGCTCTTGTACTACTTGTTAACGCAGCGAGTGAGCTTAACTAGCTAAAGCTCAACTACAGAATTCACCACGTTACAAGAACTAAACTAAAGCAATATTAAAACACCTCTATAATCATCAGTAGCTTAGTAAACTTTCTGAAGCTGAAAACTTTATAGCTGTATTTGAAACTCATCAAAATTTCACCGGAACTTCACCGGAACTTCACCGGAATTCCACCGGACTGTTATCGGACTGTCACCGTAATCTTATCGGAATCTTACCGAAATCAACTGCAATTCTGTTTGTAATTACTTCAAATGATTGTAGATGAAGTAAGGAAGTAATACCTGAGCTTCCTTTCTGTAAATGAACTCTTTCTGAAGTTTAAGGAAAAACTTCACCAGTTCCGAATACCTTTTTACGGTCAAACTTTGTACTGTGTACTTGTCCCGTTTCACAAAACCCTTTTGATCAACTTATAGTTGAGACTCCTAGCTTCAAGATGAGCTATCACTCATGAAAAACTTTACACTGTGTTACGAGATCTAACTCTCAGAAGTACCAGAAAAAGTTTACTGAGAAAACTGTAACTGTTAACTAACTTTCACAGTAACATGAAATCACTCAGATTTCTTCACATACGAAGAATGCGCTTAATCTTCCACATGAACATGTGTTTTCTATTAGAGAAGATGTGTACAAAATAGCTTGGCCTCATTTTGCTCATAGCTATGGAAAACTCTCCTACTCTGAGTAGGTATTCCTTACCATCTCTCTCACAGATGAATACCCGACTGTTTAGGTTTTATTATTCATCTCTACATACACAATCTCTGGCGTCTTCTATATCATTATCCTCATTTTCTATATGCGCTATTCTATTCTGGTTCTATGCGCTCTCTCCTCTATATTTCTTCTATCTCTCAGCTCTCTTATATACAATTTTGATCCGGGTTTCAACAAACTCGTAATTCTGGAAACTTCTACACTATATATTACAGACGTGAATTTGTCCCTTCACTAAGGCTTGATTTTCTGACTGACTTAGTTTCTGCTTCTCTTTGTCAGACGTAGCTTCCATCAAGATGACACACAATGGGTTTGTTGATTTAATGTGGCTACAAGTCTGTGTTGTAAATTTAACATAATGAATATAAAGGTAATGGGACTAGGGGTGATCGAGCTCCATTGTGTAGTAGTTAACACCTCTGATGTAAGCACAAGGTCTAATGACAGAAGACAAATAACATATCTTCACTCAAGATAATAGCCTTAAACGACATGGAAAAAGATGGACATCAGACAGCACTATGGCAGCATCTACTAGTCTTTTCTATCTGTGTGCTTTTATTCTCCTGTTTGAGAGGGCTTTTCATGGAACAGGGTAATATGCATGCTCATGCACCGTCAAGGCAAGCAAATCGCCCCGGTGCATGTGTAAATGCCTTTTTGTAAAAACAACTACTCTAACAGAGATAACAGTCTAACAGAAGGAAATAAGCAACAAAATATCTTCAATAATAAAAAAAACACTCATATTTATGCTAAGTACACTGATATTATTGTTTAAAAGATGCTATCATGTCCATAAAAGTTCAGTTCTCTATTTTAGAATAGCGTATAAGTGGAGAAATTGGAGTGATTATGGGGGGTGCTTCGTTCTGGAAAGCATTCACAACTTTGTAACATGTTTCCAGACGTATCTGAAAGGCCTTTTGACTGCATTTTAGCAACAGAAAAAGAAATTCAGCAGTGCGAGTGGAGGATCTAGAAAGCTTCACAAAACATCTGCAGACTTGCCTGTGAAGCCTTTGACACCATTTCCAGAAAAGATTCAGTTCAATGATTCGAGAATTCTGCACATTAAAACAAAAATTGACAGCAATCAAGAGGAGAGAGAAGAAACGAAAACACAGCCAGAGATGATGAGAAAGCAACAGACCATCAAGAATAACTTTTCTCTTTATGTGTCCATCACATAAGTACATCAAGAACAAGACCACTGAGCTTTTTTGAGCCTGTTCCATTAAAACTAGCCAAATTTTACGTAGTTCTGAAGTGATCAAATCTTCAGTCTGGCACACTCGCTAAATTTCATGTGGTTCCAATATTTACATTTTTTTACTAGGTTCCTGGACCCAGTTTTTTATTAGGTTCCAAGGTATTCATTAAACTAGCCAGATTTTACGTAGTTCTGAAGTGATCCAATCTTCAGTCTGGCACACTCGCTAAATTTCATGTGGTTCCAATATTTACATTTTTTTATTAGGTTCCTGGACCCAGTTTCGGTTATCCAAAAAGAAGGCTTTTCTTTTTGGCAAGGACCCAATTTCTGTTATCCAAAAAATTGGCTTTTCTTTTTTTTTTTTTCAAATGGAGGTTCGGCCGAAGCCTACTCCCCCGGACTTTAACTTTGAAATTGAAACTGTACAAGGAAGGGCATAGTACCCATGGGACCCCCCTTATCCCACAAGAATAGGGGTTTACAAGATTGGGTTAAACGGCGGTCAACACTACGGCAGGGATAGACAAAGCCACAATGCAAGATCTTTCCAGATTACATGTCCCTTACATGTTGCTGCCAGGGATTGAACCCTCGCCCCCGCCTCAAGAGGCGAGAGGCCCAACCACTAAGCCAGCGAACTGGGATTAACTCTTCAATGCAATACATTGGAGATGCTTAAACTAAATTCATTGCTGTAGCCCCATCAGGTGTCAGGTCATATAGGAACCATGAAACAATGCAATACATCTCCATACCTGTATTGCTATCAGCATGATTAACTCAACAGAAACTTCAAGAAGAGGAAGTTGCCAATGAGTGGAATTTTTCCATGATCACTGCAAGTTATCTCCCCTTCTACTATGCATATGGTACATGATGCACAATCTGTCATTCAGTAGTCAAAAAAAAAATGCAGATTCACTGCAGAAACATGTGATATTGTAAACAAATCACAGGAGCCATCACTAAACATTGGATCAAAGCATTCATTAGGGGTTAATGCTTTTAACAATAAATCATCGAGGCAGCTTTCAGGAATGATCATGTCATCTTTGCAGAACTATTGCTAAAGCCAATTTTTTAAAGGACAAATTTTAGGGAAGCCTGTTCCTCTACAAATTCTAGGGAGACCTAAATACTGCATGGCATACATCGCTCCATAGAGCCTGTTCTACAAATTTTAGGGAAGCCTGTTCCTCTACAAATTCTGGGGACACCTAAATACTGCATGGCATACATCCCTCCATAGAGCTAAGTATCCTTCATGTTCTTTCAAGTCTCTACATTGACTTCATTTCCTCAGGATTTCTCATTTCCATACGGATGTTGCTCTGCAAATTTTAGGGTCTAGGGAGACCTAAATACTGCATGACATAAATCCCTCCATAGAACTAATGTTTCAAGTATCCTTCACGTTCTTTCAAGTCTCTTTGTTGACTTCATTTCCTCAGGACTTCTTATTTCCATCCAGATGTAACAAATTGATTCCAATAGCATCTATGAAGGTGATACTACAAACAAGAGCAATCATCAGTAGTAGAACGTCACTGCTTTACCTATGGTGTTGGAACAAACGTGCAAGGCAAAGTATCAAATCATGTGCGAATTCAACTGACATGAAACTGACACCATTATTCCACATCACAATGCTGGAACTTCAAAGAGGGGATGCATCAACCTTAAGAACAACTTTGCAGTTGTTGTATAGAAAAAGAGCTTCAGATCAAACAACCCAATTTTATTGACATTCAAATAAAGGGAAAAATTGGCTGAGATGGAAGAAAAAAATTGAAACAAAGATGGGCTGTCTCCTTTGTCCCTGGGCTAAAGTTACACAGCACTTTCACTAGCATATACAAATCCAAGGAATTCTCTGTATAAATTGGAAAACAGAAACCTATCGGAGAAGTGTAATGAAGGAATGTTAGGGTAAGATGAGTAATAAACAGGGCACAACATAGGTAGTACATGAGGTATTGCCTGCCATCCTTGCATTATGAATGAAAAGAGATCAAATGGATCGAAACTTCCTGATATACTTCTAATCCAGTCCCAATATCGTGTTTCTGAAATTTCAATCACCTTTGCCATCCTTTCGAAGATCCTCCACCATTTTCACTACCTGTGCCATTGCAGGTCTTTGGTCAGGTGATGGAGCCACACAGGCCATGGCAATCTGTAGCATCTGCACCATCTCTTCTTCTATGTTTTGATACCTCATAAGCTCTGAATCAAATACTTCGGCTGTCCATTCCTCACGTACTACTGATTGCACCCAGCGTGGTAAATCTATCCCCTCATCACTAATTGATGCATGTGAAGGAGCTTTTCCAGTTAACAGCTCAAGAAGCAGTACGCCAAAACTGTACACGTCAGCCTTCTGTGTAACCTTTCGAATGTCTGTCACCTCTGGAGCTCGATAACCCACAATCCTGTTTGCTGCAGGGGTTGCACTGACCAGCTGCGCCAATCCATAGTCGGAAACAGAGCTGTTATAGTTGTTTGTGAGAAGGATGTTCGAAGACTTGATATTTCCATGCGTGAATCCGTTACTATGAAGATAGTCAATTCCAAGAGCAGCACCCAGGACAATCTTTATACGTGTGTCCCAGTCTAGGGGAGTGCGATTAACTCCCTTGTTTCCTGCAAGAACGAGCAGAAACCAGCGCAAACAATCCTGTGAGAGCAGTGAAATCAAATGAAGACTATAATGTTGCATACCTGGACAAAACACTGTAGGATCACAATTCAGATTCAGAAAAAGGAGTATCCCCCTTACCATGCAGAAGAGCAGACAAGCTTCCATTCGTCATGTACTCATAGACCAAAAGTTTCTCTTCCCTTGAATAGTAGTAAGCAACAAGAGGGACCAAATTCTCGTGCTTCAGCTTGCCCACTCCAGAGATTTGCTGCTCAAATTCCTTCCTCTCAATTGTGACGTCCTTGAGGCGCTTCACTGCAACAATTGATCCGTTCTCTAGTACTGCTTTGTATGCTGTCCCGACACTTCCTTTACCTAGGACCTCTGCTGATGCTCTAAGGAGGTCCTCGAGATCAAATGCATACTTGGTTCCTTCGAAGAAAATGAGTTTATTGCGCTCAGCCTCTGAAGCTGCAGCCGCAGCAGAGGCACCTCCAGCATTTTCGGACTTGGGTATGGCACCGCCACTCACAGCGACATTAGCATCAATGGAGCGCGTTGCGTAGGCATTATCATTCTTTACTTCCCTAGACCGTCCTTTCACGCATAACAAGAAACAGATTACTAAAAGTAACAGCAAAAGAAAGAAACTCCCGATAGCGATCCCCGCGATGACTCCTGCTGAGAGTCGCCTGTGGTGTTTTCCAAGTACGGGAGCTGGGAGGGGAGACGGTGGCCCAGTCTCACCCGGACATTCTTGCAAGGGAAAGCCGCACAGGTTATTCCCGCTAAAAGCGCCCGTACCAAACTTGTTGAAGGTCTTGGTGTTAGGAATGGGACCGGATAGGCTGTTGTTCGCGACGCTGAACGCAGTGAGCGTGGCAATGTCTATAGCAGGTAGTCTCCCCGACAAGGAATTTCCCTGTAAAAACAGGGACATAAGCTGCGTAAGCCCAGCTAAGGAGACGGGCACGCTACCGCTGAAGTTGTTCCCGGAAAGGTCGACATGAACGAGGTTCGGCCACTGCGTAAAGTTCGTCGGAAGCGGACCTGATAATACATTGTTCTCCAGATAGATGCTCCTGAGGAAGCTGCAATTAGCTAAATCCGAAGGAAGACTGCCAGAGAGCCTGTTGGATCTCAAGCTCATTACCCTCAGCTCTGTAAGAAGTCCTAATGATCCAGGAGGAATAGGCCCATACAGACCTTTCCCAGGTAGTCGAATCTCAGTAACTCTCAGTGTCGTCCGATTAGAACAGTAGACCCCCGGCCATCGACAGACATCGTTGCCGCTCCAATTCAGGTTGTTTCCTGGATCCAGTGCGCTCTTGAACGCCCTGAGCCCATTTCCGTCATCCACTAAACTACCTTCAGCTCCTATGATTGCAGCAAAAACACAAATTACGGAGAGGACATCAAGTATAGACCACCAGTAACGTCGTCGTCGCCGCCCCAGATCGGAAGCCATGTTTAGTTTTTCACTGCGAGCGGTCAGCTCTCGTCTGCATGTCGCTCCAGAAGCTATGAGTAAATCTTTAGCAGAAGCAGCAAACACATCGCGTCTTATAGTTTCCTTAGAGCTGAAGCATACCCAAGTCAATGTAGGTACATGGAAGTGGAAGAGGGGATCCGAGGAAATGTCACCTGGTGGAATGCACCATATTACATTGTCATTGCAGCTTCATGAAAGCTGCAGCAAACTCGGCCAAGTAGGAGAAGCACCATCTTTCTGCAAAGAGCTGGGCATTGGTGATAGAGGAAGCTTCAGCTGGAAGCACTGGCACCTTGCACACAGGGGTGCCCAGAAAGGTGCCAAAGCAAAGCTTGGGGAATCGAGTAACAGCTGGATCGATGAGAAAACACGATGAGAGAGAGAGAGGGAGGGGAAAGAAGGCAGCCGTGAAATTTTACCTGACAAAAGAGCTTAGGAAAGCAGAACAACAGGCAAAAAAGGCAGGTCAGATGTGAGACTAATCAGGTGAAATCTACAACAGGAACCGCACAAACCAGAAGATAGTTCTGAGGCAGTGATAGGACGGTAGATCAATGACTCACTCCGTCAATCCGCTGAACCTTAAGCTGGAATGGAGTAGGCGTAACATTATCAATTTGCCAGGGATGTCGCCAAGTGCCGCTTTAGGGAGAGTGTGGGGTAGAAGGTGGTACCTGTGTTGTTACAGGGTGAGGCAAAAGAATGTCCTTCTTGCCCCCACCAACCACGCCCAGGGCCCAGATTTTCGATAGAAATGAACGAACCTCTCTCTCTTACCTTCGATGCATATCATAATGCAGACTGGTAAACGTTGAAAGGTGAGGACGTACACAGAGAGAGAAAGAAGGAGATTGGGACTGGGAGTCTGGGAGAGATAGAGAGAAAGAGAGTGCACGGCCCCTGAGTCCTGCTAGCTGGCTTGTATGAGTCTGACATGATGCGCTTATACTAACCAATTCCATTTAAATGTTTCCTCCATCGATGGCGTGCCGAGCTCCATGCTCACTCGTTTCTTCCATTTTTGGGGACTTGAGAGACTGTCGTTTCCGGCGAAGGAGACTCATGAATGCCTTGAGGTGGGTGAGCCACTTAGCTCTCTTGCACGCAGTAAATTGCGAAAGAGATGCGCTTTTAATCCTCATTTTTTTCGAACCAGGAAGAGGTAGACAGCGGACAAGGAAAATCTGAAACCCATTGAAAATGGCTTTTGTTGAGAAAGCAAAGAAAAAAGCTTTTACTCATGTGAGCCACAAAACACACAAACTTGGAGCTCCATTATTTGCCTCCCCGAAGAAGACGACTTTGTCTCGGGTTAAGTTTCTCCGTGAACTGTCCTCTTGAGTAGGTGAGACCATTAATCTGTGATGCAAGTGCTTTTAAGGAGATGAGTGAATAGTCCAACAAAGCCAAAAGCCAAAGAGACTTTCCTGCATAAGGATGCCGACGTGAAACAGCATTTCTAATTTTATTACCATAAAAAGAATGTGTTGTTAAGTTTACTCTTTTTATAAAGAAGAATCCAATCTTATCTTCTTATTCTTATGGGACTGAAGTTCCTTTAACCTGAAACACAAGGAAAAATTGATATGAAAGGAAAGATAAAAAGTTACACTAACGTGGTTGGGAGCTCTTGCGTCCTGTGAGCTCGCCTCGCCCCCTTTGTCCAGAAGTGGAGTGTTAGATTTCTCCCTCCATGGGACTCACTCGTATTCTAAATGCATCAAGGTTTCAGGGTTCTATCTGACTCCTTTATCGTGAACGTTTAGCTGATTTCCTCCTCGGCCTCCCCTTCTAGGGAGGGCCGTGGCTCTTCACAATGCCTTAGGGAATGGGTATGTCAAACAAGGTACATATACCTTTGGACAAGAAGGAAGCACCTTTGCAATTGGTCTTGAGGAGAATCAGATTGTTTCAGAGAGGATGACCTACGCAGATGCCACAAGCAACAATGTTAACCGTAATGGAATGCTTTTTCAAGGGACTTATATTCCAGGTAATCCTATTAATGACCCTACTTCTAATTGTTCCAAAGGAAAACAAAAGGTTGATGAGAACCTAAGCAATATCAACTTAGGGTTTGCATATCGTAATGCCAATAATAGTTGGGAGGGTCGAGTTTCTCACCTTGAAGGCTCGGAGAGTAGTACCTTAGTTATAGATAAGGAAGTTTTGAATAAATGGTATCACCATCTTCTTGATAAAGTGGTGATAGGTTTGTGTCATGCACCCATACCTCCTCACGAGAATTTGAAATTGTGGATGAAGGTTAACTGGGAATCCCATGGTCTCTTTGCCAAACAAGTTCAATACCTGCTTAATGGCTACGTTTTGTTCTTTTTTTATAATGCTAACAGTGCCATGTAGGTGATTATTGAAGGGCAATGGCTTATAAGAAATATCCATGTGTCCTTTTTTAAATGGTACCCTGGATCTGACCCTAGGGGCTCCAAACCTATTAAGGTCCCTGCCTGGGTGGAATTTCCAGGGCTCCTAGTTGACTATTATCTATGGGTGGAACAACTTTGTAAAGTGATTGGTAAGGTCCTTTGATAGAGACCTAGGAACACTATTAATCCCAAGTGGGATCGCTAGGTCATGATTGAAGTCGACCTTGCTAAAGAAATTAGAACCAAAGTCTCAATAAGAGATTCTCACGGCTTTAAGCTTCACGACCAAAAATATATATATAGGAATATGACATGTGCATGCTTTAACTGCTATAAGCAGGGTCATGTTATTGAAGATTCTCCCCTTCTCAAACAAGAAACGAAGAGAAGTTTTGAGGAAGATCCTAAAACTAGAAAAAGAGAAAGTGGAACCCTAAGTAAAGAAGGGAGGGTGAATACCGCACCTCTCTACAATATGTGTCCATCAATCGGCAAGGGATTCCTATTTACCTTGATGGTTTAAATAGGTCCATTGCAAGAATGGTAAACTCTGCCGAATCAACAATAGTGTCCAAGCCCGCAGTTAAGTACGAGCGAGGAGTGTACATGGATAAATTAGGTCACATCTACATAGTGACAGAAAACCCAGACTGGATCGACGAGAGAGGAGAATTGGAGGGACAAGGAAACTCGGGGAGACCTGACCCTGAAGAGCTAGTGACCACATCAAGAGGTAAGTCTATGGTGACTTGAGTCTTGAGAGGGGATTTGATACCTCAAGATGACTACCTGTTGGACGTATACCTGATCCATGAGTCAGACCTACTATTACAAATCGATTCGCCCACACAAGGATAAGAACTAAGCCCAATGACTTTCTATGAGTTGAAAGATGAGTTTAGAGTCATATACCTAGACCAAAACCAAAGAAGTTATTGGCATGTAGATGCAGTTGATAGGTCTCAATTGAAGTATATGGGATTGCCTATATTCCCTCCTCGAGAGCAGGCAACCACATGTTGCAGAGCAAAGAGGCACGAAAGGGGAGCCCCAAAATTTTCAAATTAATGGGCATATTTTTCTTCTTCAAAGTCTTAAGAAACTCCCTCAAGCCATGTAAATGCACTAGAGGAGTCCTCTAGATGCATAATCCCAAATCATTGTAATATATTTCTTGTAAAATAGTAGGAAAATAGAGATTAACCAATAAAGTGCCGGTCTTGTGTGAAAGGGCCATTTTTATGGCACATGTATATAAGTCACTTGGTGACTCTTTGTAAGGACTTTTTGCCATTGTGAAGAAGGAGAGCTCCTGAATTTCGAAATTACTTCTTTCCTACATATTTTCATCTTCTCTTTGATCTTCTATGTGTGTGTAATGCTTGGAATGTGTGTGTAAGACTGTTGTCTACCCCTCCCCACTGTTTTTGAGCTATTGTAGTGTGTGTGTGTGTGTGTGAGCTAGTACGAGTTGTGGAGTGAGTGTGTGTGTTTCCCGCCATTCACTATTTTGGTCATAACTTCAAGAGAGGTTGTCAGAATCAAGTGAAACTACTGCCAATAGATGCGTCTCGTCAAGAGCTTTGAAATGAACTCACTACTGCCATATTCGGAGTTCGGAATTGGGAGATATCCGCAATTTAGTGAAAACTACTGTAAGTGGTATCACGATAGACATTTTCAGTAGTTAAGTGAGTTTGAAAGATAGATTAGTCTTTTCTCATGCATAAGAGCTGAATCACTTCACTTTCCATCACGTGCACACACGTCCTCATACGTTTGGTTAGGTCGGTTCGTCGGATTCACAAATAAGCGTGTGTCAATTCCCCACTATACGCACTTGTGTGGCAAATGAGATTTAGTCTCTTTGGCACAAGTCCCTAAGACTTCTTGACTTAGGTACACATATTTTTGGTGCCGTTGCCGGGGATCACACTCAACCAAAGTGCCTTCATGATGGTTATAGCTCGAGAGTGACGAAATCATACTTATAGACGTGAATTTGTTCAGTGCCAAGTAGTCAAACACTTCAGCACTTGTTACTTCACATCCCGGAGGTGTGTGTGGTGTAGCTCAAGCGTAAGCACCACCTCCTTTACTTGTCAATCCGTGGAGACGTGAGGACCGGTATGAAGACCACGAGCAAGTGAAGGCACAAGTGCGTGAGTGAAAGCACACGAACATGCACACACATACACACACACGCGCACAAAGTAAGATCAAAGAGAGGAACAATGGAAAACTTCTATTGCAAAAGAGATCTCTTACAAAAGCTCTATTCTCTAAACAAGCTCACCCCAAAAATGAGCTCTCTAGCTCTTTTTATAGTTTTTTGACTAGTTTTGGCCCTGTCCAGACTTAGTGTCCGGCCTAGTTAAAAATTAGGTTCCAGGGCTTATTTGAGGGCTCAAACGAAGTCTAAAAATTATGAAAATTGGTACGATGGTACTTCTAATACTCCTCAAGCTCGAGGACTCCTCGGCTTGAACAAAATGGAGTTATAAAAATAGATAATGGTATTTACAATGGTTTTTAGTGATGAAAATCACTATTTTTGTAGGGGATTCTTCTGAAAATTTGACATACACTTCTTGGAGCTCCCTACTTGCTCCCTTTCCTTGTGTGTCCACCTTTTGATGTGCTTCCATGCTTTGTCCTTGACTTTGAGCTTCAACACTCCCCCCCCTCTCGAGTCTGTCGTCCCTGACAGACCCTTGTTGTAAAGGTTGTTCCATGTAGTGCTTTGAGAGGTGGTGTCCATCTGTTGTATGAGCTTTCAAAACTGCAAGTTGCTCAAAAGAGGTTGTCAAGATTGATTTGGAGCAACTACTGGCCTCAATTTGCTTCCGAGATATGGATGTTGTTCCCATGACGTCCGCTAGCTCTTCCAAAGATGATGTTGAGAGCAGTCATGCCAACTACTCATAACCCATAATGAATGATGGGTAAGTGTGTTCGTGCCTTGGTTAAAAAAATATGTGCCTTGTGCACGGCCTTGTAATGTAGCCCTACGCATGCTTACTTGGAAAATGCATTGGAAGAAGTATGGTGCAAAAATTGAGGGTCTTGAGCTAAGTGCTCAAGGGTATGCCGACGAAGAGGTTTCCTAAGCAATCATGGTTATGATGTTTCCAAAGTAAAGATACTTACCATGGAGAAGGTCGATGGATGTTCATCTCTTCGTGTTGTACACTCGGTGTTTGGGATGGACCATTGTTGATGGATGTCCGTGTTGATGGTCCACAGATGAGATCTTTTGAATGGCAGATCCCCTCTCCTTCAGAACTATCCCTTGCAGATATCTCCTTGGATGCTCTTGTACATACAGTAGTTAAGCATCACTCAAGTTGTGGACCTTCAAGATCTTCACTCCCGCCATGGTAAGGGGAAACCATAGGTGTGGATGCCATGTTCATGCGAAGTTCTTGACATCTACCAGATAAGACAGCAATAATATCATCTGCTAGCCGAGACACACTTCTATCCCAACTGATAAATGCCCAGTAATCAATAGTTCCAGCTTCAACTAAGCATGTCTCATTCATGTTCCATGAGCGAAACCTGGGAATAAGTTTTGACTCTCTCTTTTTTTTTTTTTTTTTTTTTTTAAGGAACAATTGTCACCAAACAAGAAGATAGATGTTAGTATCAGGAAAAAATAGTTGACATATGTCAATGTGCTTTTGTGCATGGGACTTTCCAATGTGTCTATGCACGGCCGTGTAATGTGGCCCTATATTAATGCATACTTTGGAAATGCATGACCTGAATGGTGCAAAAGACAGGGTTGTGCAAGGAGCACATGGTTGTCGCTCGTCGAGGCTTGATGTTACTTGCAGATGTTGATGTCATCTTTGTTGGATGTATCCATTGGAGCTTGAGATGACCACTGATCCTTCCTCTTGATAGGGACCCATTTTAGAACAGCATTTGGCACTCTAGAGATCACTTCAGGCATCTTCCTCATTGGATGCTTTCTGAACTGTGGTATCCAGTGTGGTTGGTGCTTTGGTTCGATGGAGGCTACTTGTACTTTTGGCTTCCAAACCCATATCCTTTTTGCACGTCTTCCTACTATTGTTGAAGATCTGATTTGATCTCCTTTCGGTCTCTGTAAATGGTTCTTACCCTCTTCTCCTTTTGGCTTCTTTGTTGAGACCTTTCGCATGTGGGAGAACATAGGTTGTTGTAGATGTAAGAGCTTCTTAGGTACCCACATCTGTAATTGCCCTTGTTGAGCTGCAGCTAACTGCTTAGGCACCCAAACTTGTTGGATACCTTGTGATTGAGCTTGTCCGAGCTGCTTCCTTCGTCTTCTGGCCTGGTTGGCTTGCCTAGATGGGATTGGTGGGGGCAAGACTGGTGGTTTCTCTCCTTTGCGTACCCAGATCTGCTTCATGTTCGGAACTGCCTTCTTATCGAATGGTGTCTTTCTATTTGATGTAGCAGTTGTCGTGATTGGTTGTGTTTGCTTGTGTGGTGGACTCACTTCTATGGCTACTTGATTCTTTGGAGAAGAAGAAAGATCCACCCGCCTTCGAACCTGTTCTTCCACGATTGACTCCTTCTGCATCATAGAGCTTTTGACACATACAACATCTTCTTCCATATGATTAGTCTTAGAAGAACTACAAGATGTGACATCTGGATTTGTGAGCAGGCCATTTTCTAATTCTAATGTAAAGCATTGTCCCTGGACCCAAACTTGAAGAAGTTGACTTCTTAGGTTTAAGTTGACTGCATTGTCATAAATCCAATCTTGTCCTAAGACAAGTGGTTCTGTAAGGTTCTCATCTTGACACACTAACACTTTGACTTTCATTGGAACATCTTGCAGGTAGATGGGAAGTTCCACTTCGCCCAAACAAGGGGTTTCCACACCCTCCCAATCCTATGAGATAAGCTTCTATGGGATTGATGTTCAACTGCAAGTTTTGGCAGTAGGATAGTCTAACTGCACTACTTGCAGCACCTGAGTCAATCAATGCTTTCACAGTCCTTGCATCCTTTCCTTGTCCTATCTCTATGGTCACAAATGGTCTTCGGTCAATGACTTGAGAAGTCGCTATGCCTGACTTTTGGCACATATCCATGTGATATTTTGGGGCTTTTGAGTGGACATCTAGGCCTAGTCGCCTTAACTTATTTCGCCTTATGCGCTCTCTAGCCTCGGCTTGGGCTTCTTCTCTCACCCTTAACTCCTCTTCTTTTCGCTTCTTAGCAGTGTTGAGTCTCGTAAGCATATCCTCTGTAAGAGGTTCTTGGTATAACTTGACTCTACAACCACTGATATAGTTTGGCAAGATGTCTCCTTCTAGAGTGGCCAACTGAACTGCACCGCTAGTGGAAATTCTATTAATGATCATGGGTCCATATACTCTTTTTTCCAACTTACGGGCATGTTGTTTTAGTGTATAAACCAACACTAGATCTCCCTCTTTCAGTCCCTTATCCTTAATGTGTGCATCAAAGTATGCCTTTTGTCTTTTCTTTGCAGCATAGATGCCTGCAGCCGCTCGTAGCCTTGTCTCACCTAAGCGTTCTAGATCAAAGATCCTAGATGACAATTCATGTCCATTCCACTCATGCTCTTGTGCTACTTTTAAGGCAGGGATTAAGAAATCTAATGGTAGCACAGCGTTTTGTCCGAAGACCATCTGAAATGGGGTGGCGTTGAGTACCGTTTTGTAGGCAACTCGATAAGCCCAAACAGCATGATGAAGTTGTTTGTCCCAATCAGAGCGTTTATTATTTACCAGTTTTGTCAATACGTTATAGAGGATCTTATTGGTACTCTCGGCTTGTCCGTTAGCTTGTGGGTGATAAGGGGCAGATTTCTTATGTATCACCAAGAATTCTTGGAGAAGATTTTCAATGACTTCATTCAAGAAGTGTGTGCCTCTATCGCTCACCAACTCTATTGGTAGTCCATATCTCGTGAACACATTCTCGAATAAGAACTTAGCCGTAGTCTGAGCATCATTCTTTGTTGTGGCTTTCACCTCTACCCACTTTGTAAGGTAATCTGTGGCTACAATAATATACTCTGCATGGGAGTTTCTAGCAGGGGGATTAATAGGACCGATGAAGTCTATGCCCCACTTGGAAAATGCACGCCCTCCCATCATTGGCCTCAAGGGCATCTCGTCTTTCCTAACTGGATATTGTGCACGTTGGCATGTGTCACATTTCTTCACATAGGTATGTGCATCCATATGAAGGGTGGGCCACCAAAGTCCTGAGAATAGAATGGTCTTGATCACTCGGTCAGGACCAAAATGTCCACCTGCAACACCACTGTGTGCAGTTTCTAGGACCTTTAAATAGTCTGATTCATGAACGCACAGTCTTAAGTAACCATCTTTGCCTCTTCGGTATAGGTTCTCTCCTACTAAGGCATAGCCTTGAGCCTCTTGCTCCATGCTTCGTCTTCTTGCTAGACTAGCCTCTTTGGGTAATCTTCCCGATCTCATAAACTCTACCAATGGAGCACTCCAATCTGGAATTAATGACACTTGATAAAGGGTCGCATGTTCCACTGGGGGTCTCTCTCTGCACCTTGGACAATTCTTAATCCACTCATGTATTTCTTTGTCCATGCTAGGCCAATACACTCCTAAACGCTTCAGATTCTGCAATGTTCGTTGTTTAGAATAGTGATTTCCTAGCATTCCTTCATGGGCTTGCTGCAACCAACTACTATGTTCATCATCCTCCACACAACAAGCTAATACACCCTCAGTATCTTGTTTGTACATGCTTCCAGCTAATATATGATATTTTTGTGATTTTACAATTTCTTCTTGTGATGTTTTCACATTCTTATTTGCAGGGCCAAAGGTTAGGACTGGTACCAACTTATTTGCCCATTTAGGAACAACTTCTAAATTGAACAGATAAGCATCGGGTAATTCGTCAGACACTCCTTGCGGTGACTCTCCTGAAGTGATGCGAGAAAGGTGATCTGCCCGAAGGTGGGTTCTACCTTTCCTGACAACAACTTCAAAGTCATATTCCATTAGTAAGAGGAACCATCTTACTAAGCGTCCAGTATTGCAAGGTTTATTGACCAAATATAACAAAGCTTGATGATCAGTGAAAAACTTGAACTTGTTGGCCAACAAATAGTGTCTAAACTTCTTCACAGCATATACCATGCCTAAGCCCTCTCGCTCAGTTGTGGTATAGTTTCGTTCAGCTGCGGTAAGTTGTCTACTAGCATATGCTATGGGCAAGTCTAAGTTTCCTTCACCTGTGGGTTGTGCTAGCACACATCCTATGGCATGATTGGATGCATCCACATGTACATGGAATGGTTTATTCCAATCAGGAGTGGTCAGTATTGGTGCTGTGCACAAACGTTTCTTCAGTTCATTGAAAGAATTCTCGCATTCGTCGTTCCACTCAAAATTAGACAACAAGGCATAAAGGGGTCTAGCTATGATAGCGTACATGTGGATAAACCTACGGTAATATCCACAATGGCCCATAAAGGCTTGTACCTCTTTAACATTCCTTGGCCGTGGCAGCTCTGCTATGGCTCGTACCTTATCTTCATCCGTTGAGATTCCATTCTTAGAAACAATATGACCGAGGATTTTACCTTGATGCACCATGAACACACACTTTTCTGGGTTCAGACACACTCGATATTCTCTACACTTGTTGAATATTTGTCTGAGCTCAGGGATGTGAAATCTTCTTTCTTGGGAATGAGCACATAAATCATCCACATATACTTCTAAGCTCTTTCGCAAGAACTCTTTGAAAACATGACACATGAGCCTTTGGAATGTTGCAGGTGCATTGGTGAGCCCAAATGGCATCACGCGAAATGCAAAGATTCCCCATTCGGTGGCAAAAGCTGTCTTGTGTTGATCTTCTGGGGCAATGGCTACTTGGTTGTAACTTGAAAATCCATCAAGAAAGCTATAAACTTCCTTGCCTGCAACACGCTCCAATAAATGTTCGGTGATTGGAAGCGGATAGCTATCTTTGATTGTAGCGGCATTAACTTTTTTCAGGTTAATGCACACTCGCAACTTTCCGTTCTTCTTGGGCACTACTACAATGGGAGACACCCATTCAGTATGCTCAATCTCATAGATAAATCCAGCTTCAATCAGCCTATCAATTTCTTCTTTTATTTTGGCTGCATATGTATCATTATATGTGTAAGGCTTCTGTTTGGTGGGCTTAGCATCAGCAGTCATGGGGATAGTATGAGAGCAAATTCTTGGATCTACCCCTTTCAAGTCTCTATAGTGCCACGCAAACACATCCCTATATTCCCTTGTTCTAGGTCTCCTATCTCATTCTCATGAATGATATTTCCAAACTCATCGGTCCTATCTGGTTGGTTGGTAACCACATACATGGTTCCTTCCTTATCAATGTATGAACCCTCTTCGAACTTGACCACCGGGTGTTCAAGTCCAAAGGATTGATCTGGATTTTTGAGTTGGACCATTGATCGCCTCAGACCATCCTCATAGATGCGAGCACCTAATTGGTTGGTCCGAATATATTCCAACTGTGTCTTATAGGGACCTTCTGGTGTTTGTAGATGGGCAGTCCCTGAGCCACCTGCAGGTTTTCCCATGCTAAAAGACATTTATGAATCACTTGTGTCTGTACTTAGTAAAAGATGACCACTTAGTTGTTGTGTCCAAGACTTGGATGTATGGTTGACACTAGCCTCAGAAGATCTAATGCTTTGTTTATCCTTGCCTAAGTGTCTACCAGATCTCAGGTTCATAAACTTTAGTCAAGAGTCCAGATTTTCCCTTTGGAATGGTTCAAAATTCTTTGGAACCCCCTTGGTTCCCTAGTCCCACCTGAGGGTCAACTTCAAATTATCCTATCTCAAAATCAACGCGTTATTCTTGAAAAAAACAGTTGAGATCGTGTAGGATTTGAAACGAGCTTTCCAACGAGCTATAGAGCTCAAAAAATGGACTTTGGATGAGAAAGTTATGTCAAATCAGGCTCCTGGGGGTCAAAACAGGCAAACAGGACCTTTGGAGAAAATCGCGATTTTGTGAACTTTCTGAAAATCGCGATGTTGTGAAGTCAAAAAAATCGCGATGTTGAGCACAAAATCGTGTTTTTGAAAATCGCGATGTTGATCACAAAATCGTGTTTTTGAAAATCGTGATGTTGATCACAAAATCGTGTTTCTGAAAATCGCGATGTTGATCACAAAATCGTGTTTCTGAAAATCGCGATGTTGATCACAAAATCGTGTTTCTGAAAATCGCGATTTTGATCACAAAATCGTGTTTCTGAAAATCGCGATGTTGATCACAAAATCGTGTTTCTGAAAATCGCGATTTTGATCATAAAATCGTGTTTCTGAAAATCGCGATGTTGATCACAAAATCGTGTTTTTGAAAATCGCGATGTTGATCACAAAATCGTGTTTCTGAAAATCGCGATGTTGATCACAAAATCGTGTTTCTGAAAATCGCGATTTTGAGCAAAAATTCGTGTTTTCACAGAATCGCCTTTTTCACAAAATCGTGTTTTTGGCTGAAAATCGTGTTTTCTCAGAATCGTGTTTTTTGGCATGAAAATCGCGATGTTGAGTACAAAATCGTGTTTTTGAAAATCGCGATTTTGAGCAAAAATTCGTGTTTTCACAGAATCGCCTTTTTCACAAAATCGTGTTTTTGGCTGAAAATCGTGATTTGTGAGAATCGCGATTTTGAGCCCTCTGAAAATCGTATTTTCTCAGAATCGTGTTTTTGGCATGAAAATCGCGATTTTGAGCACAGAATCGTGTTTTTTGAGAATCGCGATTTTGAGCACAATCACAGAATCGTGTTTTTCTCAAAATCGTATTTTTGGGTGAAAATCGTGATTTGTGAGAATCGCGATTTTGAGCAGAAAGTCGTGTTTTTCACAAAATCGTGTTTTTGCTGAAAATCGTGTTTTCTCAGAATCGTGTTTTTGACATGAAAATCGCGATTTTGTACCTTGGATGAAAATCGTTTTTCTTTTTTTTTTTTTTTTTTTTTTTTTTTTTAGAGAATCGTGTTTTTTGAAAATCGCGATTTTGAGCAAAAAATCGTGATTTGAAAATCGCGATGTTGAGCACAAAATCGTGTTTTCACAGAATCGTGTTTTTCTCAAAATCGTGTTTTTGCTGAAAATCGTGATTTGTGAAAATCGCGATTTTGAGCAGAGAATCGTGTTTTTTTGAGAATCGTGTTTTTTTGAGAAAAACACAGAATCGCGATTCTTTTCAGCCAACTTTTAGGCGGGAAAACTGAAAATCGTGATTTTTCAAAAAATTTTGAATTTTCACAGAATCGCGATTTTCATCACAGAATCGCGTTTTTTGGCGGGAAATTCAAATTTCTGAGCGCCGGCTATGGCGAGCTCCGTATGAGCAGAAAATCATGAAAAAAACACAGCGCTTGCTCTCCCTTGCACCTCCTAACTCCTTCCCACACAAAAATGCATGAAAAATGGTATGAAAATGGTGAAAATGCACTAAAAAACAAGAAATTTCTATGAAGAAGAAGATGGAAGAAGGTGGAGATGATGATGATGATGAAGATGAAGAGGAAAAAAACAGAAAATGAACTGAAATGACAGTTTTTTTACCTTCCAACGTCGCAAATCTACGACTTTACCATCACAACGCTCGTCCTCGAAGCTCTCTCCCCGGCAACGGCGCCAAAATTTGGTGTAGCTCAAGCGTAAGCACCACCTCCTTTACTTGTCAATCCGTGGAGACGTGAGGACCGGTATGAAGACCACGAGCAAGTGAAGGCACAAGTGCGTGAGTGAAAGCACACGAACATGCACACACATACACACACACGCGCACAAAGTAAGATCAAAGAGAGGAACAATGGAAAGCTTCTATTGCAAAAGAGATCTCTTACAAAAGCTCTATTCTCTAAACAAGCTCACCCCAAAAATGAGCTCTCTAGCTCTTTTTATAGTTTTTTGACTAGTTTTGGCCCTGTCCAGACTTAGTGTCCGGCCTAGTTAAAAATTAGGTTCCAGGGCTTATTTGAGGGCTCAAACGAAGTCTAAAAATTATGAAAATTGGTACGATGGTACTTCTAATACTCCTCAAGCTCGAGGACTCCTCGGCTTGAACAAAATGGAGTTATAAAAATAGATAATGGTATTTACAATGGTTTTTAGTGATGAAAATCACTATTTTTGTAGGGGATTCTTCTGAAAATTTGACATACACTTCTTGGAGCTCCCTACTTGCTCCCTTTCCTTGTGTGTCAGAATTACAGTGAAGCAAAAGGTAAGGAAAAATGGGAAGAAGCAATGAAGGAGGAGTTCAATGGGCTTGAAGAGAACAAGACTTGGGAACTTGTTCCAAAACCAAATGGTAAGAAAGTGATTGGAAATAAATGGGTTTACAAAATTAAGAAACTTGCAGATGGAAGAATAGCTAGATACAAAGCTAGACTGGTGGTCAAAGGATATGCTTAGATGCATGGCATAGATTATGATGAGACATTCAATCTAGTGGCAAAGATGTCAACTATAAGGACAGTGATTTCTATAGTAGCATCAAAAGGATGGAAGCTAAGTCAATTGGATATAAAGAATGCATTTCTAAATGGATATATATCAGATGAAGTCTACATGGAACAACCTGAAGGGTTTGTAAGTTCCAGCTACCCAAATCATGTTTGCAGATTAAGAAGGGCACTTTATGGATTGAAGCAAGCTCCAAGAGCTTGGAATTACAGACTTGTGAAGTATCTCAATGATCTTGGATACCAAAGTTCAAAGGTAGATGCAAGTCTACTAATTAAGAGAACAGATGAAGGTATGATCTACATTTGTATTTATGTAGATGACATTGTAATCACAGGTACTTCAGATGAAGGAATCAAGGAAGTAAAGAGATTGCTTGAAAAAGAGTTCAAGATCAGTGATCTAGGAAAGTTATCATACTTTCTTGGAAGGGAAGTTACATATATAGATCATGGTGTATATGTTTCACAAGAAAGGTATCTTCTCAACTTACTGAAGAAGTTTAACATGGAGAATTGAAGAGAAGCCTCAACACCACTTGAGGTAAATCATAAACTCAGCAAATATGATGGTGCGGAGTTTAAAGATATGAGGAAGTATCAATCTTTGGTGGGAAGCTTTATTTATGCGACACTAACAAGACCAGATCTTAGTTATGCAGTAGGAGTTCTCTCACAGTTTATGCATTGTCCGAAGGATCAAAATTGGGTTGCAAGACAAAGAGTTCTTAGATATATCAAAAGAACTATAAAGGAAGGATTATATTATCCTTTTACATCAGATATAAAGCTGAGAGCATAGAGTGACTCAGACTGGGCAGGAAGTCAAGATGACAGAAGGTCGACACATGGGTATATGATATACCTAGGAGATAAGCTAGTCAGTTGGTGTTCAAAGAAGCAGCATACAGTGGCTTTATCGTCAATTGAAGCTGAGTATAAAGGACTTGTGGAAGGAGCTAAAGAAGTAATATGGATTGAGACCTTGTTCAAAAGATTGGGTATTGATTAAGGTACACCTATCATACACGGAGATAATGAGTTCGTTGTATCTTACAGCAAATCCAGTATTCCATGCAAGAACAAAGCACATAGAGATTCAATATCATTTCCTGAGGGAAAAGGTAATGGAGAAGGAGATTGAAATAGTATTCACTCCTACAAAAGATCAGATTGCAGATATGTTGAAAAAGAGCTTGGATGGAGTAAAGACAAGCAGATTCAAAGAAATGGCAGGAATAAAAGAAAAGAAGAATATATGAAAGATCAGAGGATGTTAATTAGTGATTGAGGGGGAGCTATTAGAGATTCACTCACTAATTAGACATAAAAGAATGAAGTCATATGAATGATAAATAAAGACGAAGAGAAGCAGAAACAAAGCATTCAGAAAATCAAGCCTTAGTGAAGGGACAAATTCACGACTGTAAGATAGTTCATTGAAACTTCCAGAATTACGAGTTTTGAATCTCGGAGCATATATATATATATATATATATATATATATATATATATATATATATATATATATATATATATATATATATATATATATATATATATATATATATATATATATATTAGAAGATCATAATTATGAGCTGAGAAGCCAGTATGAGATAGCCAAATAGAGTGGCTGCTAAGAGTAGAGAGAGAGCGCATAGAGTAGAAGGAAATATGCATATGTAGAGATGAATAATAGAACCTGAATTGTCAGGTATTCATCTGTAAGAGAGATGGTAAGGAAAAACTACTCAACATAGGAGAGTTTCCCATGGCTATGAGCGAAGTGCGGCCAAGCCATTTTGTACACATCTTCTCTAATAGAAAACACATGTTTGTGTGGAAAGATTGAGAGCATTCTTCTCTGTGAAGAAATCTAAGTGATTTCATGTTACTGTGAAAGTTAGTTAACAGTTACAGTTTTCTCAGTGCACATTTTACGGTATTTCTACAAGTTAGATCTCATCGTATAGTGTAAAGTTTTTCACGAGAGATAGCTCATTTTGAAGCTACTAGTCTCAACTATAAATTGATCAAAAGAGTTTTGTGAAACGGGACATGTATGCATAGTACTAAGTCTGACAGTAAAGGCATCCAAAACTGATGAAGTTTTTTCTCAAACTTTAGATAGAGTTCATTCACTAAAAGAAGCTCAGGTATTGCTTCCTTACTTCATTTACACATATTTGAAGTAACTACAAACAGAATTGCAGTTGACTGAAAGATTATCTAATAGTTCAGAATTGAAGCTTGAAGAAAAGGCAAAGTTTCTGTAAAGTGAATTTTCAGATTTTTCACTAAACACAGTAACAAAGTTTTCAGTTTCAGAAGGTTGCTAAGCTACTGATGATTATAGAGGTGTTCTAATATCTCTTTAGCTTAGTTCTTGTGGTGTGGTGAATTCCGCAGCTAAGTTCAGCTTTCGTCTCACCACCAACAGTATCGCCAAAGGTGGAATCGCCCAGAACATTTGGAGCATTTTCATGGATAAATTTGAGGCATTTGAGGAACCACTTAGGGAGAGTTTTAGAGGTCTAGAGAGCCCCAGGAGGGTGATGAACTTGAGATCAGGAAGGGTTCTAAGTAGCCGGAGAAGTTTCATATCATATATTGGAAGTGCTGCTCAGGTCAGTCACTAATCTATCTATTCAGATACCTCTAGTGACTCAGAGGGGGAGATACCCATGGCCTCAGAAGACATGCAGGGTCCTGCTCCTGGGAGAAACTTCATGACCGCTGTAGAAGGAGAATACCGCACCTCCTTGTAGTATGTTTCCACTAATGCCCAAGAGACCCCCATCTACCTGGATGGTTTAAACAGATCTGTGGCTAGGATGGTGACTTCCCTAGATGCAACAATTGTGCCCAGACCTGCTGTCAAGTATGAAGGTTAGCATACATGGACAAGATGGGTCACATCTACATAGTGACTTAATATCCTGATTTGATCAATAAGAGGGGAGAGTTAGTGGGACAAGAAAACTCAGGGAGACCGAACCCTGAAGAGTTAGTGACTACCCCTAGAGGCAAGTCAATAGTAACGCGAGTCTTGAGAGGGGACTTGATACCTCAAGACGACTACTTACTGGAAGTCTATTTGATCCATGGATCAGACTTGTTACTTCAAACTGACTCACTGACTCAAGGAAGAGAAGAAAGTACGATGACATTTTATGAGCTAAAGGATCCAAAAGATGAGTCTATAGTGACATACCTAGACAAGAACCAGAGAAGGTATTGGTTGGTAGATGCCATAGACAAGGCTCGACTGAAATACATGGGATTGCTTGTATTCCCTCAGAGAGAGCAGGCAACCACCTCTCAAAACCCCTTTGGAACACAACAAGAGGCAGAGCACACAATGTCGGGACAAACAAGCCAACGGAGCATTTCGAACCGTGCTCATGTACAATTTGTGACTCACAGAGTGCAAACACACAATCAGACCCACCCTGGAATAGGAAATCAATACCGACCACCAGTAAGGCCACGACCACCAATAGGAGTGCAGCCTGGAATGCCCCTAGTTAGACCAGCAATCCCCACCTTCCCTGTAATGCCTAGACAGCCAGAACCAGTGAGAAGATTGAGACCGATCCAAGTGGCCAAATGTGTGAGGAATCACTATGATGGATTGGGAGAACCTTACGACCCCATTGCTGAATTTAAACAAGTTTTAAGAGCTAAACAAGTAGACAACTTCTTTGTGCAGTATGAGTCTTTTGGACTCACCCTCACAAGAACGGCTCTGACTTGGTTCCAACCATTGGATCTCAACAAATTTGGAAATATGGAGCAATTCTTTCAAGAATTCATAGGGGAATTCACTAAGAGAGGGATTAAACACAATTCTGCATCTTTAATCCATAGTTTTAAACAAAACCCTAATGAAACCGTGAAAACAACTGCCCAAAGATTCAATCAGTATGTTGATAGATGTCCAGCATCAGAGAGACCCACTCAGCAAAAAAATGATTTCATTATTCTTGGATGGATTAACAAATGGAACTCTGAGAACATTAGTCTACGTGAAGAGACTACAGATGTTGAATGAATGTCTGCAAGAATGTATCGACTTAGAGGACAACCTAGTGGATGATCTCAAAAGTACAACCGGCCCTACTAAATCAGAAGACACTCGAAGCACAGTAACATCCAACTCTAGTAATGTAGAAGAATTAGCAGAGCTGATAGCGAAGAAGTTGGAAGTCCAAGGACAAAGAAATTATCAACACCCAGCCCTAAGAGTACCCATGTTGAGGAGATGTAGCTCATGTGGAGGAGATCACCCCACTCACATGTGTGTTCGAGGAGGAACAGGTGCACCGCAAACATATCCTTACAATAGACAACCCATCAAGGAACCATCCTTGTATTGTCACATAGAACAAAAATACACCAATCACACCACAGAAAATTGCCCGTTCAATAGGCAAACACGGCCTCTATAACCACCTCAGTATCGGCCATATGGATATCCACCTAGAGAGCCAGGTAGAGATATGCCCAGGTACAACCCCTACCCAACACCACCAGGAGCACCAAGGCCATACGAACAAGCACAATATCCACAACCCCAACCAGTGTTAGGACCACAACTATCACAACCCCAACATGTGGTACCGGTTAAGTACACTCAACCAGAGGAAAACCTAGAAAGAGCCATTATGCCAGCATCACCTATGACTAGAGTAGAGTCGACAAACCCAGGTTATGAGCCATCTCACTGAGAGTACTATCCCTATGACACTAACATGTCAGAGTATGAACAAACTTATGATCCACACTACTACGGGTACAAAGGATACGAATATGCCTATGGGCTAGAAGTGGCAACATTAATGTACACCGCACCTAAAGCGCAACCACCCGTAAGACCGCCCCTCAGACCACCTATGCCAAAAGGACCTTGTTATAGATGCGGAGGAGACCATTTTATCAGAGAATGCACTCAGCCTTACAATCCACCGCCTCCTAGGACTTGGGAAGGATATTGCAGTGATTGTGCAAAGGAACATCTCTTCCGTGATTGCCCAAAAAACCCCAACAAGGCTCAAGACACCGCACCTATTAATGTAATCGAAGTGATAGAAGCACCGAGAAGTGATAAGGAAATTACACGAGCACAAACAAAGGAACAAGAAGGAAAACAATCGGATTTGGATCAAACAAACCATAGAACCTTAAACCCCAAAATTCAAATAGTGGAAGATTCAGAGGACCCACGTGAGAATACCCAAAACATGAAAGCTCAAAAATGGAAGGAAAGAAGAGAGAAACTCAAAGAAAAATGGATGTAAAACAAAAGTCAAGAAAATAAGAAACACACAAAAAGCACTAAGAAGCTTAAAGAACCAGAGATCCGGGAAGAAGTTCCCATTCCATCGCCCATCCAAGAATCAGAGAAACTAGGATCAATTCTAGCTGACCCAAAACTGGATGATCTGGACATGTGGTTGAAAGTGTACCAAGCTAGAATTAAGACTGGACCGAATGTGGAGCAACATGAAAAGCTTTACCCTCAAGGAGAGTTAGAAAAAGAGAGGCTTGCCATATGCAGAAAACTCATAGAGGTAGCACAAGCGACCCTAGAAAAGACCATCCCAGCCCTCCCCAAGACAAGGATAGTAGAGGATCAATACAATGATTGTGTTAAAGCCAAGGACAATGAACCTAAGGAAAGAATGATAAAGGTGAGCTAGTGAAAACCCAGGACAAATCTATGTCAACAATACCTGATTTAGAGGCTAACTGGCCAAAAGAATTATGGAATAGAATCTGAGAAGAACACCGGAAGAGGAATGGAGTGACTAAACCTCCTTTTGAGGAATTAGATGTGGAAGTTTATCAGCCAAGTCCCAACATGGAAGAAGTGTATGAGGAAGTATCGAGACTAGACCGAAATAGAGAAGAAGCTCATAGCATTTTGACCCTACCCAATTACATGGGAGAGTACGAAAAGGAATCCATGATTCCGAGCACCCACAGTACGAGTGTTGAAGCTGAAGGTCAAGGACAAAGCACAGGAGCACATCAAAGAGGTGGACACACAAGAAGAAGGAGCAAGTAGGGAGCTCCAAGAAGTGTATGTCAAATTTTCAGAAGAAATCCCTATAAAAATAGTGATTTTCATCATTAAAAACCATTGTAAATACCATTTTCTATTTTTTTAACTCCATTTTGTTCAAATCGAGGAGTCCTCGAGCTTGAGGAGTATTAGAAGTATCATCCTACCAATTTTCATAATTTTTAGACTTCATTTGAGCCCTCAAATAAGCCTTGGAACCTAATTTTTAAATAGGCCGGACACTAGGTCTGGACAGGGCCAAAACTAGTCAAAAAACTATAAAAAGAGCTAGAGAGCTCATTTTTGAGGTTAGCTTGTTAGAGAATAGAGCTTTTGTAAGAGAACTCTTTTGCAATCGAAGCTTTCCATTGTTCCTCTCTTTGATCTTACTTTATGTGCGTGTGTGTATGTGTGTGCATGTTTGGGTGCTTTCATTCACGCACTTGTGCCTTCACTTGCTCGTGGTCTTCATACCGGTCCTCACGTCTCCACGGATTGACAAGTAAAGGAGGTGGTGCTTACGCTTGAGCTACACTAAATTTTGGCACCGTTGCCAGGGAGAGAGCTTCGAAGATGAGCGTTGTGATGGTAAGATTGTAGATTTGCGATGTTGGAAGGTAAAAAAACTATCATTTTTGTTCATTCTCTGATTGTTCTTCTTCATCTCCATCTTCTTCCATCTTCTTCTTCATAGAAATTTCTTGTTTTTTAGTGCATTTTCACCATTTTCATACCATTTTTCATGCATTATTGTGTGAGAAGGAGTTAGGAGGTGCAAGGGGGAGCAAGTGCTGTGTTTTTTCATGATTTTCTGCACATACAGAGCTCGCCATTGCTCGGCGCTCAGAAATTTGAATTTCCTGCCAAAAAACACGATTGTGTGATGAAAATCGCGATTCTGTGAAAAATTCAATTTTTTTTGAAAATCATGATTTTCTATTTCCCGCCTAAAAGCCCTCTGAAGGAAACACGATTCTCTGTTGGCAATCACGATTCTCTAAAAACACGATTCTCTGTTGGCAATCGCAATTCTCTAAAAACACGATTCTCCGTTGGCAATCGCGATTCTCTAAAAACACGATTCTCTGTTGGCAATCGCGATTTTCAAAACGCGATTCTCTTGAGATTCACAGCATCGCGATTCTCTTGAGATTCACAGGATCGCGATTCTCTTGAGATTCATAGCATCACGATTCTCTTGAAATTCACAGCATCACGATTCTCTTGAGATTCACAGCATCACGATTCTCTGATTTCATAGCATCGCGATTCTGTGATTTCATAGCATCGCGATTCTCTTGAGATTCACAGCATCACGATTCTCTGATTTCATAGCATCGCGATTCTCAAAAACATGATTCTCTGCTGATGATCACGATTCTCAAAAACGTGATTCTCTTGAGATTCACAGTATCGCGATTCTCTTGGTTTCACAGGATCGCGACTCTCTGATTTCACATCATCGCGATTCTTTGATTTCATAGCATCGCGATTCTCTTGATTTCACAAAATCGTGATTTTTTTCCAAAAGGTCCTGTTTGCCTGTTTTGACCCCCAGGAGCCTGATTTGACATAACTTTTTCATCCAAAGTCCATTTTTTGAGCTCTATAGCTTGTTGGAAAGCTCATTTTGAATCCTATGATTTTCAGATAGACTAATTTGAAGTTCACCCTCAAGTGGGACTAGGGAACCAAGGGGAATCCAAAGGATTTTGAACCATATTAAGGGGAAATTTTGGAGTCTTAACCAAAGCTTATGAACCTGAGATCTGGTAGACACCTAGGCAAGGATAGACAAAGCATTAGATCTTCTCAGTCTAGTGTCAACCATACAGCTAAGTCTTGGGCACAACAACTAAGTGGTTGTCCTTACATACTAAACTCTGACACAAGTGACTCAGAAATGTCTTTTGGCATGGGGAAACCTGCAAGTGGCTTAGGAACTGCCCATCTACAAACACCAAAAGGTCCCTATAAGACACAATTGGAATATATTCAAACCAACCGATTAGGTGCTCGCATCTATGAGGATGGCCTGAGGCGATCAGTGGTCCAACTCAAAAATCAAGATCAACCCTTTGGACTTGAACACCTGGTGGTCAAGTTCGACGAGGGTTCATACATTGATAAGGAAGGAACCATGTATGTGGTCACCAACTTACCAGATAGGACCGGTGAGTTTGGAAACATCATTTCTGAGAATGAGATGGGAGACCTGGAACAAGGAAATGTAGGACAAGGACCCCAGACTCCTAGAGGTAAGTCAGTTTTGACCAGAGTGATCACTCCATATTGGATCCCTCAAGACAACAAAAACATAGAACTATTCTTGAATAGAGAAACAGAGGAAGCCTTTTGGAGATTCAAACCAGATCAACCTATCCAACTGGGCATAGTCATCATCTATGAATTCAAAGATCCTGAGATACCAGGCAAAGTTGTCTACCTGGATAACACATCAGAGAAGATATTCTTGGTAACAGAACATGATAGACATGCATATACTTGGAAGAGTGAATTGATTTTCCCTCCACCAAGATCCAATGTTTCCCATGGCCTCCAAGGAGTAGGATCATCCCAAGCTCGTGAAGCGTAGAGAGAAAGAAATAGAGAGAGGCCTGAGGTAAGTTTTGCACACACTGTGGGCAGGAATAGATTAGGATTTGAAAGTGAAAGACCTGAAAGAGAGAGACATCAAGCACATAGGCAACAAAGAGATGAACATGATTATCCATTGCCTAGACCACGAGAGCACCCAAGAACCCTTAGACCCACTCAAGTGATCAAGGCAATGAAGAATTATTTTGATGGGATAGGAGATCCTTATGATCATGTGGCTGAGTTCAAACAAGTGTTAAGAGCTGAACAGGTTGAGGATTTGTTCACCCAATACGAGGCATTTGGTTTGACTCTTAAGGGCACTGCCTTAGCTTGGTTTCAACCCATGAGTAGTCGCAACTATCGCGATATAGGTCAACTGCTAGACGAATTGATCGTAGAATTTTCCAAGAGTGGTATCAGGCATAACACATCGTCTTTGATCCACAAATAAAAGTTATGAGACCTAGAAGAAAGTTTGAAAGAAGCAAAAACAAAAATAGACGACATTGCATCTCAAAGCCCCTCTCATGTTGAAACTCCATCCACTCCACCTCATCCCACCCCACCACCCATTGTAAATAGACCACAACCAGGGTCTGTTCTGGCAGATGCAACCCCAGAAGGCTTGGACATGATGTTCAAGGCCTATGAGGCTCGACTTCAAGAAGGGCCAACAGTTGCAAACCTAGACAAGAGCCACCCTAGAGCAGATTTAGAGATTGAACAGATGAAAATGTGCATGAAAATGGTAGAACAAGCTCAAGCTATACTCAAGACTAGTCAAAAGTTCAATCAGACAAACTCTGTCAAACCGGATTTGCATTTCCAGGGCTTACTAGAAAGATTAGAGCAGTTGGTAAACAAACCACAAGTTTTTTTTACCTCCACAGACTCAACCAGTTATTGAAAGAGGAAGCTCACCACCAATGGGAGCTTATGTTCCTAATTGCACGGATACTGGAATACCTCCTTCAATTCAACAATACTCTCAAGAGTTCTTGCGGGAAATACAAGAAGAGAAATGGGTCAAGGAGAAGGGTAATTCCCCTCCTATTCCCAAGATTGATGATCTTCATGATCAATTTCCCCAAGACATTCCATCTATTTACGGAGATGAAGCAGAACAACAAGAAGACGAAAGATTAGATTTTGAGTCTAATACCTTATAAGAACTACCTCAATTTTCTAGGCCCATGGGAATCTGAATCTCTTCAGATTAGAGCTCCCACAATACTGGTCAGACATGAAGACTCAGTGGTCCCAAAGGAACACTGATGTCGGGAAAAACACTAAGGTTCAATGTCATCTCACTGTAGAAGAGCTGCTCAAAGCAAAACCTGAGCTATGGAATCATGTCAAGGATCAAGTTCCAGAACTTGATTCCAAGATGCCAAAAGAAGGCTCTAAGAAAAAAGTACCAGAGATACCTCTAGACAAAATAGGGGACATGTGTGAGGGCGAAGAAGGTAATACTTATCTTCCAATCACCTACCAAGATTACACAACCAAAGCAATCATAGATTCAGGTGCTGGTGTTGCTATTGGGACCACCTCCTTGTGGAAGCAATGGGGCAAACCCACATTAAGACCAACTAGAATGAAGCTTCAAATGGCCGACGGTCATTTTGAAAGACCTCTAGGATTGCTAGAAGGGATAACTCTAACCACTTGTGGTGTAGAGTTTGAGCACACATTTGCTATATGTGACTTTGAGAAAAATAATGTTTATGAGATGATCCTAGGAAGACCCTTCCTACGACAATTGCAAATAGTACAGGATTGGGGAACCAACTCCTTGTACTTGCAGCACTTAGGGGTCACCACCAAGGTCAATTTGAAGGATTACTCCTTCAGAGATGTACCACCCCTACAGTGGAATCCTATCCACAAAGCAAAAGAAGATTCCATCTCTGTGCATTCTGAAAGTTCACCTGATCCATCATGGCTACATGAAGATACTCATTTGTGGATGTGCAAGATCGCAGAGGAAGAGGAAAAATGTTTAAAGGCAAGAGAAGAAGGAACTTCACCAGGAGATAGACCAGTTAGGGACCCAACCTACACACCGATGATCTTTCCAGATGAGGAATTTGAGCCTCATGGCTGGCCTGAAATCTTAGCCACCATGGACATCGCTGTCAATGAAGAACAATGGACACCTCATTGTGATGAGGAGGGCTATGATATTTTAGTGTTCATGTGTCAGCCCTTGCTAGAAGAATGTGACCCTGGTGATGTCATAGAAGAAGAAGAGAACGATGATGATATAGAGTCCATTGTGATGGATAGTTGCTTTAACTCAGAGCATCACTATCTAGAAGATATAGGAGTGTTCACCCAGAAAGAAAAAGAGCCTCTCACAAGTATTAAAAGGCTAAATTCAAAGGATGGAAGTGAGAGCAGTCAAAAGAAAAAGAAAAGAAAAGCAGTGAAACAAGAAGAGGAGGAATCATTGTTTGAAGTACCATAAAACTTCAAGAAATATGAAGTTGACGACCGCAAAATTTTGGTACGAATGCCTAAGAGAGAGGCCATCATAGGAGAATCATATGATAATAAAGAAAAGACCAACAAAATTGTAGTGACCATTGAAGAGAATGACGAGAGATGCACATACATAGGAGATGACCTAAGTGCAAGAGAAGAAATGGAGCTCGTAGCTCTATTAAGGGAATATAGGGATGTGTTTGCATGGCACTATAGAGACTTGAAAGGGGTAGATCCAAGAATTTGCTCTCATACTATCCCCATGACTGCTGATGCCAAGCCCACCAAACAAAAGCCCTATACATATAATGATACATATGCAGCCAAAATAAAAGAAGAAATTGATAGGCTGATTGAAGCTGGATTCATCTATGAGATTGAGCATACTGAATGGGTGTCCCCCATCGTAGTGGTGCCCAAGAAGAACGGAGAATTGCGAGTGTGTATTAACCTTAAAAAAGTTAATGCCGCTACGATCAGAGATAGTTATCCACTTCCAATCACGGAACACCTATTGGAGCGTGTTGCAGGCAAAGAAGTTTATAGCTTTCTTGATGGATTTTCAGGTTACAATCAAGTAGCCATTGCCCCAGAAGATCAACACAAAACAGCTTTTGCCACAGAGTGGGGAATCTTTGCATTTCGTGTGATGCCATTTGGGCTCACCAATGCACCTACTACATTCCAAAGACTCATGTGTCATGTCTTCAAAGAGTTCTTGCGAAAGAGCTTAGAAGTGTATGTGGATGATTTATGTGCTCATTCCCAAGAAAGAAGATTTCACATCCCTGAGCTCAGACAAATCTTCAACAAGTGTAGAGAATATCGAGTGTGTCTGAACCCAGAAAAGTGTGTGTTCATGGTGCGTCAAGGTAAAATCTTAGGTCATATTGTTTCTAAGAATGGAATCTCTACAGATGAAGATAAGGTACGAGCCATAGTGGAGCTGCCAAGGCCAAGGAATGTTAAAGAGATACAAGCCTTTATGGGCCATTGTGGATATTACCGTAGGTTTATCCACATGTACGCGATCATAGCTAAACCCCTTTATGCCTTGTTGTCTAATTTTGAGTGGAACGACGAATGCGAGAATTCTTTCAATGAACTGAAGAAAATTTTGTGCACAGCACCAATACTGACCACTCCTGATTGGAATAAACCATTCCATGTCCATGTGGATGCATCCAATCACGCCATAAGATGTGTGCTAGCACAACTCACAGGTGAAGGAAACTTAGATTTGCCCATAGCATATGCTAGTAGATAGCTCACTGCAGCTGAACGAAACTATACCACAACTGAGCGAGAGGGCTTAGGCATGGTATATGCTGTGAAGAAGTTTAAACACTATTTATTGGCCAATAAGTTCAAGTTTTTCACTGATCATCAAGCTTTGTTATATTTGGTCAATAAACCTTGCAATACTGGACGCTTAGTAAGATGGTTCCTCTTACTAATGGAATATGACTTTGAAGTTGTTGTCAGGAAAGGTAGAACCCACCTTGGGGCAGATCACCTTTCTCGCATTACTTCAGGAGAGTCACCACAAGGAGTGTCTGATGAACTACCTGATGCTTATCTGTTCAATTTGGAAGTTGTTCCCAAATGGGCAAATAAGTTGGTACCAGTCCTCACCTTCGGACCCACAAATAAGAATGTGAAAACCTCACAAGAAGAAATTGTAAAATCACAAAAATATCACATATTGGAAGGAAGCATGTACAAACAATATACGGAGGGTGTACTCGCTTGTTGTGTCGAGGATGATGAACATACTAGCTGGTTGCAACAAGCCCATGAAGGATTTCTAGGAAATCACTATTCTAAACAACGAACATTGCAGAATCTAAAACATTTAGGAGTGTATTGGCCTAGCATGGACAAAGAAATTCATGAGTGGATTAAGAATTGTCTTGTGTGCCAGGAAAAACCCCTAGTGGAGCATGCAACCCTTTATCGAGTGTCATTAATTCCAGATTGGAGTGCTCCATTGGTAGAGTTTATGAGGTCGGGAAGATTACCCAAAGAGGCTAGTCTAGCAAGAAGACGAAGCGTGGAGCAAGAGGCTCAAGGCTATGCCTTAGTAGGAGACAACCTATACCGAAGAGGCAAAGATGGTTACTTAAGACTGTGCGTTCATGAATCAGACTATTTAAAGGTCTTAGAGACTGCACACAGTGGTGTTGCAGGTGGACATTTTGATCCTGACTGAGTGATCAAGACCATTCTATTCTCAGGACTTTGGTGGCCCACTCTCCATATGGATGCACATACCTATGTGAAGAAATGTGACACATGCCAATGTGCACAATATCCAGTTAGAAAAGATGAGATGCCTTTGAGGCCAACGATGGGAGGACGTGCATTCTTGAAATGGGGTATAGACTTTGTAGGTCCTATTAACCCCCCAGCTAGAAACTCCCATGCAGAGTATATTATTGTAGCCACAAATTACCTTACCAAGTGGGTAGAAGTGAAAGCCACAACAAAGAATGATGCTCAGACTATGGCTAAGTTCTTATTTGAGAATGTGTTCACGAGATATGGACTACCAATAGAGTTAGTGAGTGACAGAGGCACACACTTCTTGAATGAAGTCATTGAAAATCTTCTCCAAGAATTCTTGGTGATACATAAGAAGTCTGCCCCCTATCACCCACAAGCTAACGACAAGCCGAGAGCACCAATAAGATCCTCTGTAACGTATTGACAAAACTGGTAAATAATAAACGCTCTGATTGGAACAAACAACTTCATCATGTTGTTTGGGCTTATCGGGTTGCCTACAAAACGGTACTCAACGCCACCCCATTTCAGATGGTCTTCGGACAGAATGCTGTGCTACCATTGGACTTCCTCATCCCAGCCTTAAAAATAGCACAAGAGCATGAGTGGAATGGACATGAATTGTCCTCTAGGATCTTTGATCTAGAATGCTTAGGTGAGACAAGGCTACGTGTGGCGATAGGCATCTATGCTGCAAAGAAAAGACAAAAGGTGTTGAAGCCCAAGGTCAAGCACTGGCATAAAAGCGCATCAAGGAAGTGGAGACACAAGAAGAAGGAGCAAGTAGGGAGCTCCAAGAAGCACCTGTCAAATTTTCAGAAGAAATCCCTATAAAAATAGTGATTTTTATCACTAAAAATCATTGTAAATACCATTTTACTTGTGTGTATGTGTGTGCATGCTTGTGTGCTTTCACTCACGCACTTGTGCCATCACTTGCTCATAGTCTTCATACTTGTCCTCACGTCTCCGCGGATTGACATTTATGAGGTGGAGCTCCTCACGTTGGTACTCACCATTGTGCTAGAGTGACACCAAATTTGGCACCGTTGCCGGGGAGAGAGCTTGGAGGACGAGCGTGTGACGGTAAGATGTAGAGTAGCGACGTTGGAAGGTAAAAAAAATCATCATTTTTAGTTCAGTCTTTGAGTTTTCCTTCTTCTTCATCTTCATCATCATCACCATCTCCACCCACCTTCATCTTCTCAGTTTTTTCCATTTTTAGAGTACATTCACCTTGCTTTTTACTTGTGGTTGTGAACAAGAAGCTTAGAGGGGGGTGCGAAACTGAATCGCTGAAGAAAAACTCTTGAAACACTCTCTAAATACCAAGAATCCGAGCGGCCATTTTTGTGAAGTGATTAAACCTGCGCCAAGTATCGTGAGTGCAATATCGCGGGTTTGAAGGAAGATTTGGAACCTACAGACACATAGGAGTGACAAGGAGGACACAAGGTACTCATATTTGCAAAAACTTTTGAATTTGGACTCCAAAAAATCCAAGTATCATGCTTCTCCCGCAGTTGAGGTATCGCGATACCTGACAAGTATCATGATCTCCTGTGGTTGAGTATCGCGATACTTCACAAGTATCGAGTATCGTGGTTGCCCGATCGTGATACTTCCCAAGTATCGAGTATCGTGAGATCCCTGGTCGCGATACTTCACAAGTATCGAGTATCGTGAGATCCCTGGTCGCGATACTTCACAAGTATCGAGTATCGTGGTTGCCCGATCGCAATACTTCCCAAGTATCATGTATCGAGTATTGCGTTTGCTCAAGTATCATGTATCGTGATTCTTGATCAAGTATCGTGTGTCGTGTATCGTGTTTTTGAAGTATCGAGTATAGTGTGCATCCAGGTATCGTGTATCGTTTTTTGGTAGATATCGTATATCGTCTCGTCCAAGTATCGGGTATCGTGTAATCTTGGTCACGATACCTGCTGAGTATCGGGTATCGTGAACATCAAGTATCGCGATATTTCCCAAATATCGTGTATCGCGGGTTTTCCAAGTATCGTGTATCGTGATTTTTTTGCGATACCTACCGAATATCGTGTATCGAGTTCCTCAAGTATCAAGTATCGTGTCCTACAAGTATCGTGTATCGTCTGCTTCCAAGTATCGCGATACTTGATTAGTATCGTGTATCGTCTATTTTGAAGCATTTCCTGAGAGGCCCTATTTCCCTGTTTTAACCCCCAGAACCCTGAACTGGCATAACTTTCTCATACAAAATCCGTTCGGAGTGATCTTGGGTTTGTTAGAAAGCTCGTGAGGAGTAGAACAAAAACATCGACTGGTTACGGTAAAATTAATACCAAGATTATTAGATAGGGTATTTTTAAGTTGACCCTCAGGTTGGACTAGGAAGCAAGGGGTCCCACAAGATTTTGAGCAATTCAAAGGACAATTGTGGACTTGTAGACAAGGCTTATGAACCTAAGCTCAAGTTGATACTTAGGGAGAGATAAATAAAGTACCATATCACGTGAAACTAAGGTCAACCACACAACCAAGTTAGGGATTCACAACTCAAGGGTTAACACCACGTGTTGAGTTCATAGACAAGTGAGTCAGAAATGTCACTTAACTGGGAGAGACTCTTGGCTTCTGAAGACATGCATAGTTCCGAACCCAGGGAAGGTTTTATGTCTACATTGGAAGGGGAATATAGGACGTCTCTTCAATACATATCCACCAACTTGCAGGGAATACCCATCTACCTTGATAGCCTACAGAGGACAGTAGCAAGAATGATAAACACCACAGAATCTGACATAATTCCAAGACCAGCTGTCAAGTATGAAAGTGGAGTTTATAAGGACAACATGGACCAGATATATGTAGTAACCGAAAACCCTGATCAGATTAATGAAAGAGGAGAGTTAGCTCGAGATCAGGCAACTACCTCACAAAACCCATTTGAGACCCAGCAAAGAACAGAAAATGTGAAGTTAGGACAAACGAGTCAAGGTAGTATACCCAATGGGCCACATGAGAAATTCACCTTGCCAGGAATTAAACCCCACAACCACATTGGCCAGGGAATGGGAAATCTGAATAGAACCACATTTAGGGGAGAACCACCCCAAGATGTAGGAGCTAGAATACACCTAGTAAAATCTGCTTATCCCAGAACCCCAGAACCCGGCAAAATACTGAGACCAATCCACTTGGCCAAATGTATGCGAAATTGTTACGATGGCACAGGAGAGCCATATGACCACATTGCAGAGTTCAAGCAGGTATTGCGAGCGGAGCAAGTGGATGACTTTTTCATGCAATATGAATCCTTTGGGCTAACCCTCACAGGAATAGCCTTGACTTGGTTTCAATCCTTGGATCCAAGTTGCTTTGAACATATTGAACAATTCTTCCAAGAACTTGTTTGGGAATTCACTAAGCGAGGGATCAAGCACAATTCGTCATCCTTACTACATAGTTTCAAACAAGCTCCTAATGAGACAGTAAAAAATGCAGCACAAAGATTTAAGCAATACGTAGCACGATGCCCTGTGACAGAGAGACCTTCTCAACAAAAAATGATATCGTTATTTTTAGAAGGTCTAACCAATGGAACATTGAGAATCTTAGTATATGTAAAACGACTACAAACCCTAAGTGAATGTCTTCAAGAGTGCATAGATTTGGAAGACAACTTAGCTGAGGATCTCAAAACCACACAGGATCCTACCAATTCAGAGGATACAAGGAGCAAGGAAACTTCTAGTTCAAGTTATGTGGAGGAAGTGACAGAGTTAGTGGCAAAGAAATTAGGAGTACAAGGACAAGGGAACTACCAAAACTCCTCCTTGAGAGTGCCAATGTTAGGAAGTTGCACACTTTGCGGTGGGGATCATCCATCTCATGTCTGCAACCGAGAAGCATTAGGATTATCACAACCTTACCCGTACGATAGAAGAACAACTCAAGCGCCTAACATGTACTCTTATAGTGAGCCGAAGTACCCCAACTACAACACTGAAAACTATCTAATGAATAGACAGCCACGACCATTTGTACCACCCCACTATAGACCATACGGGTACCCTCCTACAGAACAAGGAAGAGAAGTTCCTATGTATAGCCCATGTCCAGAACCACGAGGAGCAACTAGACCATATGAACATGAAGGATATGGCCAACCTCAACCTATACCAGGACAACAATCACCCCACCCACTATCTCCGACACAAGGGCAGAACATCACAATACAAGTTGTTTGTCTTGAGTGTGGCAAAGAACAACTCCTGAGAGATTGTCTCGGACATCCCTCTAGTGCACCAAAGGTTACACCCGTTAATGTAGTAGGCCTTGCAAGGGATTCAAGTTCCGATAGCGATAAAGTGGCTCCCATACATGCAGTGACTAGGGCACAAGCCTTACAACAACCTAAACCAGTTGAGCAATCAGAGCCAAGTGAATTGGGAGAGCCTAGTAAGAGGAAAACAAGAACTTGGAAGGATACTAGAGAGAAGGCCAATCGTAAGTGGACCAAAAAGTTATCTGAACTAGAAGAAAGCTTGAAAGATGCAAAAACAAAAATAGAAGATATTGCCTATCAAAGCCCCTCGCAGATCAAGATTCCATCCACACCACCTCATTCCCACCCACCAACCACTGTAAGTAGACCACCACAATCAGGGTCTGTTCTTGCAGATCCAATCCTAGAAGACTTGGACATGATGTTCAAGGCATACCAGGCTCGACTTCAAGAAGGGCCAACACCTGCAAACCTAGACAAGAGCTATCCTAGAGCAGATTTAGAGATTGAGCGAACAAAAATGTGCATTAAAATGGTGGAACTAGCTCAAGCTATGTTCGAGGCCAATCAATCATTCAATCAGACGAATGCTATCACGCCGGGTTTGCACTTCCAGGGCTTACAAGAACAATTAGAGCAGTTGGTAAATAAACCACAAGTTTCGTTACCTCCACAGGCTCAACTAACTATTGAAAGAGAAAGCTCGTCACCAAAGAAAGTCTATGTTCCTGACTCCCTAGATGATAGAGAACCTCTTTCAATTCAACAGCACACTCAAAAGTTCTTGCGGGAAATACAAGAAGAGAAATGGGCCAAGGAGAAGGATGATCCCCCTCCTATTCTTGAGATTGATGACCTTCATGATCAATTTCCCCAAGACATCCCTTCTGTCTATGGAGACCAAACAGAGCAACAAGAAGACGAACAATTAGATTTTAAATCTAATTCCTTACAAGAGTTGCCACAATTCACAGGCCCATGGGAATCTGAATCTCTCCAGATTAGAGCTCCCATGATAGTGATCAGAAACGAAGACTCGGTGGTTCCAAGAAACACTGACGTAGTGAAGAACACTAAGGTTCAGTGTCATCTCACGGTAGAGGAGCTGCTCAAAGCAAAACCAGAGCTATGGAATCATGTGAAGGATCAGGTTCCAGAACTTGATTCCAATATGCCAAACGCAGGCTCTAAGCAGAAAGTCGCAGAGATGCCTCTAGATAAAATAGGGGACATGAGCAAAGGTGAAGAAGGTAATACTTATCTTCCAATCACCTACCAAGGTTACACAACCAAAGCGATCATAGATTCAGGTGCTGGTGCTGGTGCTGCTATTGCAACCACATCCTTGTGGAAGCGATGGGGCAAGCCCACATTAAGACCAACTAGAATGACGCTTCAAATGGCCAACGGTCATTTTGAAAGACCTCTAGGATTGCTCGAAGGGATAACTCTAACCACTTGTGGTGTAGAGTTTGAGCACATCTTTGCTATATGTAACTTTGAAAAAAATAATGTCTACGAGATGATCCTAGGAAGACCCTTCCTACGACAACTGCAAGCTGTACAGGATTGGGGAACCAACTCCTTATACTTGCAACGCTTAGGGGTCACAACCAAGGTCAATTTGAAGGACTATTCCTTCAGAGATGTACCACCCCTACAGTGGAATCCTATCCACAAGGAGCAAGAAGATTCAATCTCTCTGCATTCTAAAAGTTCATCTGATACATCCTGGATGCATGAAGATACTCATTTGTGGATGTGCAAGGTCGCAAAGGAAGAGGAAAAACGCTTAAAGGCTAGAGAAAAAGGAACTTCTCAAGGAGATAGACCAGTTAGAGACCCAGCCTATACACTGATGATATTTCCAGATGAGGAATTTGAGCCTCATGGTTGGGCAGAAATCCTAGCCACCATGGACATTGCTGTCAATGAAGAACAATGGACACCTCATTGTGATGAGGAGGGATATGATATTTCAGTGTTCATGTGTCAGCCCTTGCTAGAAGAATGTGACTCTAATGAATTCATAAAAGAAGAAGAGAATGATGATGATCTAGAGTCCATTGTAATGGATAGTTGCTTTATTTCAGAGAAGCACTATCTAGAAGACATAGGAGTATTTACACAAAAAGAAGAAGAACCTCTCACAAGCATCAAAACGGTAAATTCAAAGGATGGGAGTGAAGGTAGTCAAAAGAAAAAGAAAAGAAAAGTAGCGAAACAAGGAGAGGAGGAGCAATTATTTGAAGTACTAGAAAATTTCAAGAAATATGAAGTGGAAGACCGAAAAATTTTGGTACGAATGCCTAAGAGAGAGGCCACAATAGGAGAAGCATATGATAACAAAGAAAAGACAAAAAAAATTGTCATCACCATCGAAGAGAACGAAGAGAGATGTACATACATAGGAGATGACCTGAGTAAAGAAGAGGAAGTAGAGTGGGTAGCGTTATTAAGGGAATATAGGGACGTATTTGCATGGCACTACAGAGACTTGAAAGGAGTAGATCCGAAAATTTGTTCTCATACGATCCCCATGATAGCAGATGCCAAGCCTACCAAACATAAGCCCTACACATATAATGACACTTATGCAGCCAAAATAAAAGAAGAAATTGATCGATTGATTGAAGCTGGATTCATTTATGAAATTGAGCATACAGAATGGGTGTCCCCCATTGTAGTGGTGCCCAAAAAGAATGGGAAATTGCGAGTGTGTATTAACCTTAAAAAAGTTAATGCCGCCACGATAAGAGATAGTTATCCGCTTCCAATCACTGAACATTTATTGGAGCGTGTTGCAGGCAAGGAAGTTTATAGCTTCCTTGATGGATTTTCAGGTTACAATCAAGTAGCCATTGCCCCAAAAGATCAACATAAAACAGCTTTTGCCACAGAGTGGGGGATCTTTGCATTTCGGGTGATGCCATTTGGCCTCACCAATGCACCTACAACCTTTCAACGGCTCATGTGTCATGTCTTCAAAGAGTTCTTGCGAAAGAGCTTTGAAGTATATGTGGACAATTTATGTGCTCATTCCCAAGAGCGAAGATACCACATCCCTGAGCTCAGACAGATCTTCAACAAGTGTAGAGAATATCGAGTGTGTCTGAACCCAGAAAAGTGTGTGTTCATGGTACGTCAAGGTAAAATCTTAGGTCATATTGTTTCTAAGAATGGAATATCGATAGATGAGGACAAGGTAAAAGCCATAGTGGAGTTGCCGAGGCCAAAGAATGTTAAAGAGGTACAAGCCTTTATGGGCCATTGTGGATATTACCGTAGGTTTATTCACATGTATGCAATTATAGCCAAACCTCTTTATGCCTTGTTGACAAACTTTGAGTGGAACGATGACTGCGAAAAGTCCTTCAATGAGTTGAAGAGACGCTTGTGCACAGCGCCAATACTGACCACTCCTGATTGGACGAAGCCATTCCATGTACACGTGGATGCATCCAATTATGCAATAGGATGTGTGCTGTCACAACCAACTAGTGAAGGGAATTTAGATTTGCCTATAGCATATGCTAGCAGGCAATTGAATGCTGCTGAACGAAACTACACCACAACCGAAAGAGAAGGTTTAGGCATGGTATATGCTGTGAAGAAGTTTAGACACTATCTATTGGCCAACAAGTTCAAATTTTTCACTGATCATCAAGCTTTATTATACTTGGTCAATAAACATTGCAATACGGGACGCTTAGTAAGATGGTTCCTCTTACTAATGGAATATGACTTTGAAGTGGTTGTTAGGAAAGGTAAGACCCACCTCAGAGCGGATCACCTTTCTCGCACCACTTCAGGAGAGCCACCGCAAGGCGTGTCTGATGAATTGCCCGATGCTTATCTGTTCAATCTAGAAGTTGTTCCTAAATGGGCAAATCAGTTGGTACCAGTCCTAACCTTCGCACCTGCAAATAAGAATGTAAAAACCAAAAAAAATGAAATTGTAAAATCACAAAAATATCAAATATTGGCAGGAAGCATATATAAACAAGATACGGAAGGTGTTCTAGCTTGTTGTGTCGAGGACGATGAACATAGTAGTTGGTTGCAACAAGCCCATGAAGAATTTCTAGGGAATCACTATTCTAAACAAAGAACACTGCAAAATCTAAAACGTTTAGGAGTGTATTGGCCTAGTATGGATAAAGAAATTCATGAGTGGATTAAGAATTGTCCAATGTGCAAAGAGAGACCCCCAATGGAACATGCTACCCTTTATCACGTGTCATTAATTCCAGACTGGAGTGCTCCATTGGTAGAATTCATGAGATTGGGAACCTTACCCAAGGAGGCTAGTCTAGCAAGGAAACGAAGCATGGAGCAAGAGGCTAAAGACTATGCCTTCGTAGGAGACAACCTATATAGGAGAGGAAAAGATGGTTACTTAAGATTGTGCGTTCACGAATCAGACTACTTGAAAGTCTTAGAAATTGCCCATAGTAGTGTGGCAAGTAGACACTTTGGTCCTGACCGAGTAATTAAGACTATTCTATTCTCAGGACTTTGGTGGCCCACTCTTCATATGGATGCACATACCTATGTGAAGAAATGTGATACATGGCAACATGCCCAGTACCCAATTAGAAAAGATGAGATGCCTTTGAGGCCAATGATGGGAGGACGTGCATTCTCGAAGTGGGGCATAGACTTTGTAGGTCCTATTAACCCCCCAACTAGAAACTCCCATGCCGAATACATTATTGTAGCCACTGATTACCTCACAAAGTGGGTCGAAGTCAAAGCCACAACAAAGAATGATGCTCAAAGTATAGCGAAGTTTTTATTCGAGAATGTGTTCACGAGATATGGGTTACCAATAGAGTTAGTTAGTGATAGAGGTACACACTTCTTGAATGAAGTCATTGAAAATCTTCTCCAAGAATTCTTGGTGATACATAAGAAGTATGCCCCCTATCATCCACAAGCTAACGGACAAGCTGAGAGCACGAATAAGATCCTATGTAATGTATTGACAAAACTCGTAAATAACAAACGCTCTGATTGGGACAAACAACTTCATCATGCTGTTTGGGCCTACTGAGTTGCCTATAAAACGGTACTCACTGCCACCCCATTTCAGATGGTCTTCAGACAGAATGTTGTGCTACCATTGGACTTCCTAATCCCAACTTTAAAAGTAGCACAAGAGCATGAGTGGAATGGACATGAATTATCCTCTAGGATCTTTGATCTAGAACGCTTAGGTGAGACAAGGTTACGTGCGGCTGCGGGCATCTATGCTGCAAAGAAAAGGCAAAAGGCATACTTTGATGCACATATCAAGGATAAAGGCTTGAAAGAGGGAGACCTAGTGTTGGTTTATACACTAAAGCAACATGCTCGTAAATTGGAAAAAAGAGGATATGGACCCATGATCATTAATAGAATTTCCACTAGCGATGCAGTTCAATTGGCCACACTAGAAGGTGATATCTTGCCCAACTATATCAGTGGTTGTCGAGTCAAGCTATATCAAGAACCTCTTACAGAGGATATGCTAAAGAGACTCAACACTGCTAAGAAGCGGAAAGAAGACGAGCTAAGGGTTAGAGAAGAAGCACAGGTAGAGGCTCGAGAACGCATTAGGAGAAATAAGTTAAGACACCTAGGCCTAGATGTTAACCCTGAGGCCCCAAGATACCACATGGCCATGTGTCAAACATCACGTGTAATTGGTTCTCAAATAATGGATCGAGGTCCATTTGTGACCATAGCGGTAGGACAAGGGAAGAATGCAAAGACTGTGAGAGCATTGATTGACTCAGGTGCAGCAACTTGCGCCGTTAGACTATCCTACTGCCAAGACTTGCAAGTGAACATAAAGACTATAGAAGCCTATCTCATAGGTTTGGGAGGTGTGGAAACCCCTTGTTTGGGAGAGGTGGAACTTCCCATCTACCTTCAAGATGTTCCAATGAAAGTCAAAATGCTAGTTTGTCATGATGAAGACATTATAGAGCCACTTGTCTTGGGTCAAGATTGGATTTACGACCATGCAGTCAACTTGAACCTAAGAAGTCAACTTCTTCAAGTTTGGGCACATGAACAATGTATTACATTAGAATTAGACAATTGCATGCTCACAAATCCAGAGGTTACACATTCTCTTAGTTCTTCCGAAACTAATCCTTGCAACGAAAATGTTGTGTGTGTCAACAACCCTACAAAGCAAAAGGACTCGATCACGAAAGAACAGACTCAAAGGCAAGCCGATTCCTCTTGCCTGAGGACTAATGCAGTAACAACCAATCAACCAAAAAGGCAAGTGAAGTAGTACATGACAACCGTGATACCTAATAGACAAAGAGAAATCAAGAACAAAGTAGCTCCGGGCATGAAGCAGATTTGGGTACGAAAAGAAGAACAACCACCAGCCTTGCCACAACCCTTCCCAGTGAGGCAAGCCAACCATGCTGAAAGAAGCATCAAGAAACGAGGACCAGCTCAATCCTACGGTCTTTGACAAATTTGGGTACCAAAGCAATCGAAGGCGGCCGGCCATAATAACGTACAAATTTGGGTGCCAAAGAAGTTAGTTGCAGCTCAAAAAGGGCGATTACAAATATGGGTACCCAAGAAAATCTTACATGCACAAACACCACAAATCTCCCGCACAAGCAAAGCTTCCACAAAGACGCCAAAGAGAAGCAAGGGTCAGCACAAAGCACAAAGAACCAAAGCCAATCAACCCACCTCTTCGACAACAATGAGAAGTCAACCATCAAAAATATGGGTTTGGAAGCCAAAAGTACCACTAGCTTCCATAGAGCCAAAGAGCCAACCACGATGGATACCAAAATTCAGAAACCACCCAAAGATAAAGAGGATAGAGCCTACGTCCATAGGGCCAAATACGATCTTGAAATGGATCCCTATAAGAAGGATTACATCATTTCAGGATCCACTAGCTACATCCAACAAAGACTGCATCAACATCCACCAACCACATTGAAAGCCTCGACGTGCAACAACCATGTGCCTATGGCATAACCTTGTCTTTTGCACCATTCACGTCATGCATTTCCAAAGTATGCATTAATATAGGGCCACCTTACATGGCCGTGCATAGACACAATTGCGAATGCCAGGCACATGCGACACATCGGACACAGGTAAAATATTTTATTGATACTAACACCTTTATTCTTGTTTTATGCCATTGTTCCACAAAAAAAAAAAAAAAAAAAAAAAAACGAGAAACAAAGGAAAAAAGCAAGAAAGATAAAGGAGACATGACCATGCGCTTGAAGAAGCTCATCCAGCAGCAAAGCCATCCATCAACGAAACGACAAGCCAGTGGTCAAACACAATGATGGAATACAACAAGGAGAGATAAAGATTGACATACCTTTCAACATGATAAGAGATGCATGCATCAACAACACTATAACCATGATAAATTAGGAAACCTCTTTGTCGGCATACCCTTGAGCACTTCGCTCAAGACCCAATTTCTTGCACCATACTTCTTCCCATGCATTTTCCAAGTATGCATGCATAGGGCTATATTACAAGGCCATGCACCAGCCACATATCTCGTCCAACCCATGCACTAATGCACTGACCCATCATCCATTATGGGTTACAAGTACTTGGCATGAAAACTATGAAAGCCATCTTTGGAAGAATCAGAGGACACAAGGTGACCACTACAAGAGCAAGGAAGCCATCCACCACCGAGAGTTACTCATAATCAACATTGACCACCTCCTTTGAGCACCTAGCAGTTTTGGAAAGCTCACAAATGCACCATCAAGATGGAATACAAGGAAGAAGTATATACAAAGGGACTACAAATTGCAAGAGCTAGCAGACAAACGATCAGGCTACATTGGGAAGATGGATCGCTCCTGTTGAACGTAAAGGACACTACCTCTCAACGTACTACATGGAACAACCACTACAACAAGGGTCTGTCAGGGACGACATACTCAAGAGGGGGGGGGAGTGTTGAAGCCCAAGGTCAAGCACTGGCATAAAAGCGCATCAAGGAAGTGGAGACACAAGAAGAAGGAGCAAGTAGGGAGCTCCAAGAAGCACCTGTCAAATTTTCAGAAGAAATCCCTATAAAAATAGTGATTTTTATCACTAAAAATCATTGTAAATACCATTTTCTATTTTTACAACTCCATTTTGTTCAAGCCAAGCAATCCTTGAGCTTGAGGAGTATTAGGTGTATCATACTACCAATTTTCATAATTTTTAGATTCCGTTCGAGCCCCCAAATAAGCCCGAGAACCTAATTTTTAAGTAGGCCGGACACTAGGTCTGGACACGGCCAAAACCACTCAAAAAACTATAAAAAGGGCTGGAGAGCTCATTTTTGGGGTTGGCTTGTTGTAGGTTTCAGCTTTGTAAGAGAGTTCTTTTGGTAATCGAAGCTTTCCATTGTTCCACTCTTTGCTCCTACCTTGTGCATGTGTGTGTGTATGTGTGTGCATGCTTGTGTGCTTTCACTCACACACTTGTGCCATCACTTGCTCATAGTCTTCATACTTGTCCTCACGTCTCCGCGGATTGACATTTATGAGGTGGAGCTCCTCACGTTGGTACTCACCATTGTGCTAGAGTGACAAAAGGCATACTTTGATGCACACATCAAAGATAAAGGATTGAAAGAAGGAGACCTAGTGCTGGTTTATACGCTAAAGCAACATGCCCCTAAGTTGGAAAAAAGAGGATACGGACCCATGATCATTAATAGAATTTCCACTAGCGGTGCAGTTCAATTGGCCACTCTAGAAGGAGATATCTTGCCAAACTATATTAGTGGATGTAGAGTCAAGTTATACCAAGAACCTCTTACAGAAGATATGCTTACGAGACTCAACACGGCTAAGAAGCGAAAAGAAGAAGAGTTAAGAGTGAGAGAAGAAGCACAGGCAGAGGCCAGAGAGCGTATTAGGTGAAATAAGTTAAGGCGACTAGGCCTAGATGTCAACTCAAAAGCCCCAAAATATCACATGGATATGTGCCAAAAATCAGGCATAATTACTTCTCAAGTCATCGACCGACGTCCCTTTGTGACCATAGAGATAGGACAAGGAAAGGGTGCAAGGGCTGTGAAAGCATTGATTGACTCAGGTGCAGCAAGTAGTGTAGTTAGACTATCCTACTGACAAGACTTGCAGTTGAACATCAATCCCATAGAAGCTTATCTCATAGGATTGGGAGGTGTGGAAACCCCTTGTTTGGGCGAGGTGGAACTTCCCATCTACCTTCAAGATGTTCCAATGAAAGTCAAAGCGCTAGTGTGTCAAGATGAGAACATTACAAAACCACTTGTCTTGGGTCAAGATTGGATCTATGACCATGCTGTTAACTTAAACCTAAGAAGTCAAATCCTTCAAGTTCGGGTACAGGAACAATGCATTACAATCGAATTAGAGAATTGCATGCTCACAAATCCAGATGTCCCACATTCTATTAGTTCTTCTAAGACTAATCATATGTCATCAGTGATTCAACACGGACATCAGTGATTCAACACGGACATGTGTTGAGGATTCACTGATGACAGGTGGATCTTCACTGATGACAGGTGGATCATCTATTAGTCAATCGTGGAAGAACAAGTTCGAAGACAGGTGGATCTTTCTTCTTCTCCAAAGACTCAGGTGGCCACAATAGTTCCACCACAAAAACACACACAAATGTTCACGACAATTGCTAAATCAAATAGAAAGACACCATTCAACAAGGAAGCAGTTTCGGGCATGAAGCAGATCTGGGTACGAGTGTTGCCCCCACAAATCCCCTCCAAGCAAGCCCACCAGGCTAGCAGACGAACGAAGAAGCTAGGGGAAGCTCAACCACAAGGTACTCGACAAATTTGGGTGCCTAAGAAATTAATTGCAGCTCAACAAGCACGATTACACATGTGGGTTCCCAAAGGACTCTTACATGCACATAGGCCTATGCTCTCCACCATGCAAAAGGTCTCAATCAAGAAGCCAAGGAGAGATAAGGGGAAGAACCGACCACAGAAACCAAAGGGAGATAAACTCACCTTTTTAACAAGGGTTAGAAGACCAGCAACAATGGTATGGGTATGGAAGCCAAAAGCACCGGTAGGCCCCACAGAACTAAATAGCCAACCACAAAGGATCAAAGCCTCAAGAAACCATCCAAACATGGAGCAGCCAAAGGAGATCACTAAACAGTCAAAGACCATTCTCAAATGGATCCCTACAAGGAGGAAGGATCAGTTGTCATCTCGAGATCCAATGGATACCTCCAAGAAAGATGGCATCACCATCCGCAAATAACATCGAAGGCCTCAACGAGCGACAACCATGTGCTCCTTGCACAACCTTGTCTTTTGCACCATTCAGGTCATGCATTTCCAAAGTATGCATTAATATAGGGCCACATTACATGGTTGTGCATAGACACATTTGAGAGTCCCATGCACAAGAGCACATTGACATATGTCAATTATTTTTTGTGATACTAACATCTGTCGTCTTGTTTGGTGACATTGTTCCTCAAAAAAAAAAAAGAGAGAGAGAGAGAGAGAGAGAGAGAGAGAGAGAGAGAGAGAGAGAGAGAGAGAGAGAGAGAGAGAGAGAGAGAGAGAGAGAGAGAGAGAGAGAGAGAGAGAGAGAGAGAGAGAGAGTTTGTTCCCAGGTTTGGTTCATGGAACGTGAATGTGTCATGCTTAGTTGAAGGTGGAACCATTGATTACTGGGCAGTTATCAGTTTTGATACAAGTGTGTCTCGTCTAGCAGATGATATAATTGCTGCCTTATCTGGTAGATGTCAAGAACTTGGCATGAACATGGCATCCACAACTATGGTTTCCTCTTACCATGGTAGGAGTGAAGAGCTGGAAGGTCCACAACTTGAGCGATGCTTAACTACTGTATGTACGAGAGCATCCAAGGAGATCTCTACAAAGGGTAGTTTTGGTACACTACAAATCCTTGTATGTATACTGGATGAGAAGACTCCTGCTTATGGTGAGCTAACGAGAAGATGTGAAACTAAGCTTGGTGTAGTTACCCAATGTCGTTTGTCAAGGAATATAAAGAAATTCAATTCTCAGTCTTTGGCAAATGTTGCTTTGAAGAGAGCAGACAAGACCAGGCACTCAAAGAATTTCATCAGTGAATCCTCAACACGGACATTCATCAACAATGTCCATCACAAATTCCGGGAGCACAACAGGACGAGATAAACATCGATCGATGCTTCACCATGGTAAGTATATTTTACCTTGGCAACACCATAACCATGATAGATTAGGAAACCTCTTTTTCCAAGTAAGCATGTATAGGGCTACATTACAAGGCCATGCACAAAGCACACATTTTCCTCAACCCATGCACGAACACACTTACCCATCATTCATTATGGGTTATTAGTACTTGGCGTGATTACTATGAACATCATCTTAAGAAGATCTAGAGGCCATCAATGGAGACTCACAACGACACAATCATGCTGGCATCCAAGGAAGGAGCGCATACCAAGGGACAACAACTTCCAAAGGCTTTTAGTGACAAATGAAGAACCGGACAACCAACCCTGCGACATTTGGAAGGTAGATGGCTCTTGATCCTACCGAACAGACACTACCTCTCAAAGCACTACATGGAACAACCATTACAACAAGGGTCTGTCAGGGACGACAGACTCGAGGGGGGGGGAGTGTTGAAGCTGAAGGTCAAGGACAAAGCACAAGAGCACATCAAAGAGGTGGACACACAAGAAGAAGGAGCAAGTTGGGAGCTCCAAGAAGTGTATGTCAAATTTTCAGAAGAAATCCCTATAAAAATAGTGATTTTCATCACTAAAAACCATTGTAAATACCATTTTCTATTTTTGTAACTCCATTTTGTTCAAACCGAGGAGTCCTCGAGCTTGAGGAGTATTAGAAAAATCATCCTACCAATTTTCATAATTTTTAGACTTCGTTTGGGCCCTCAAATAAGCCCTGGAACCTAATTTTTAAATAGGCCAGACACTAGGTCTGGACAGGGCCAAAACTAGTCAAAAAACTATAAAAAGAGCTAGAGAGCTCATTTTTGATGTTAGCTTGTTAGAGAATAGAGCTTTTGTAAGAGAACTCTTTTGCAATCGAAGCTTTCCATTGTTCCTCTCTTTGATCTTATTTTGTGCGCGTGTGTGTATGTGTGTGCATGTTTGGGTGCTTTCACTCACGCACTTGTGCCTTCACTTGCTCGTGGTCTTCATACCGGTCCTCACGTCTCCATGGATTGATAAGTAAAGGAGGTAGTGCTTATGCTTGAGCTACAACGAGGAAAAGGAAAGGAAAATTCAGATAAGAATTCACACAATCTAACAGAACTTAAAAAGACAAAAGTACAATGCCAACTGACAGTGGAAGAACTACTCCGGTTTAAACCGCAAATATGGAAACAATTAGCAAGTCAACTGGAACTAGGGCAGGAGAAGGACGGAAAGAAGGGAAAAGAAAACCCATCTAAGGTACAAACCAGTGGATAAGGTTGGGGAATTTAGCGAAGGAGACGAAGTTAACACATGTTTACCCGTCACTTACAATGGCTATATGACCAAAGCTATACTTGACACAGGAGCAGGAGTAGGAATTGCCACCAAGGAGATTTGGGAGAAATGGGGAAAGCCTGCCTTATGACCCACTTGCATGAAGCTTCAATTAGTAGATGGCCATGTTGAAAAACCATTAGGAATATTAGAAAAGATCAAATTGACCACTTGTGGAGTTGAATTTGAAGATACTTTAGCCATCTGTCAATTCGGAAAAGCAAATAATTACGAGATGATATTAGGACGACCCTTTATGAGACAACTTAGGGTAGTGCAAGATTGGGGACGAGACTCTTTATACCTTCAACATCAAGGAAACACCACCAAAATAAACTTGCATACGTTTGCATATCGAGTTTTACCCCCACTACAATGGAATCCTATACTCAAGGAGGAAGATGATCTATCTATTCATAGCGCTGGATCAAGCGATCAATCATGGATGCATGAGGATGCCCAGTTATGGATGTGTAAAGAAGCCCAGAAAGAGGATAATAAAAGGCAGTTGTGGCCAATAGAACATCCTAACTACCGACCTATAGAGGATGCAATGTATATGCCTCAAATCTTTCTTGATGAAACATTTGAACCGCATGGATGGATGGAAATCTTAGCAACCTTGGATGTATGTGTGAATGAAGAAGTTCTGACGATGAATGAATGTGTGGAGGAAGAAGGTTACGATGTAAATTTGTACATGGTTGTCCTTCAAGAAGTAGAAGTATGGGAAATTTTGGAAAAGGAATGGAAAGAAGAATACGAGAGCATAGAGATGGAACCGGAATTTGACTCTGAAGAATGTTACCTAGAAGCTATTCGAGCCGAAGACAAGTATGGAATGACCAAAGTGTTAGCAATAGAAGCAGCCCCCATAGTACCGAAGCAAGTGTAAAGTGTGAGTAAAATTGGACCAAATCCTGACCTTTTTGAGGTTCTGAAGCATTTTAAAAGGTACGAAGTAGAAGAGAGAAAGATAGCCATTCAAATGCCTAAGAGAGAGGCTAGAGAAGGAGAAGCATACGACAACAAAGAACAAACAAAAAAGATCATAGTAACAGTGGAAGATGGAGAAGAAAGATGTACATACATAGGTAAAGATGTGTCAACTGAGGAGGAAGAAGAATTAATACAATTGATATGAGAATATCGAGATGTATTTGCATGGACATATAAGGATCTCAAGGGTGTGAAACCCTCTATTTGCTCTCATAGAATACCAATGACGGCGGAGGCAAAACCATCTAAACAACGCCCTTATACATACAATGAGGTATATGCTGCTAAAATAAAAGAAGAAATAGACAAGCTATTAGCGGCTGGATTCATTTATGAAATAGAACACATTGAATGGGTATCACCACTAGTGCTTGTGCCTAAGAAGAATGGAAAACTCAGAGTATGCATTAACCTGAAAAAAGTGAATGCATCCACGATTCGCGATAGCTACCCTTTACCCATCACTGACCATCTATTGGAAAGAGTTGCAGGAAAAGAAGTCTATAGCTTCTTAGACGGATTCTCTGGATACAACCAAGTAGCTATTGCTACTGAGGATCAACATAAGACCGCATTCATGACTGAATGGGGAGTCTATGCTTTCCGAGTGATGGATTTTGGACTCACTAATGCGCCTGCTACTTTCCAACAACTGATGTGGCATGTTTTCAAAGAATTCCTGAAGAAGAGTATGGAAGTGTATGTGGATGACCTATGTACATACTCAAATCAAAGACAAGACCACATTCCTGAATTGCAGAAGATATTTAATAAGTGTTGACAATATAGAGTTTGCTTGAACCCCGAAAAATGTGTCTTTATGGTAAGACAAGGGAAGATCTTAGGACACATAGTGTCTAGGAACGGAATATCTACAGATGAAGATAAAATCAAGGTCATTTTAGAACTTCCTAGACCGAAGAATGCAAAAGAGGTGCAAGCATTTATGGGACATTGTGGGTACTATCGTCAATTTATCCACATGTACGCCATAATTGCCAAACCGTTGTATGGACTGCTGACTCAATTCACTTGGACTGATGAATGCAAAAAGGCATTTAACGAGTTAAAAAGGCGACTTAGCACGACTCCAATTCTGAAAACACCAAATTGGAATAAGCCTTTTCATATTCATGTGGACGCTTCTAATTACGCAATAGGATGTATCTTAGCGCAGCCAGCATACGAAGGGAAGTTAGATCACCCAATTGCCTGTGCAAGTAGACAACTGAATCAAGCTGAGAGGAACTATACAACTACAGAGCAAGAGGGATTAGGAATGGTCTATGCAGTGAAAAATTTTAGACACTATCTCTTAGCCAACAAGTTCAAGTTCTTCATAGATCATCAAGCTTTATTGTACCTAGTCAATAAGCCTTGTAACACAGGAAGACTTGTAAGATGTTTTCTGCTATTGATGGAGTTCGACTTTGAAGTAATAGTGAAAAAGGGAAATACCCATATAAGAGCAGATCACCTCTCTAGATTAACACATGGAGAACCACCAAATGGAGTACCCAACGATCTGCCAGACACTTACCTGTTTAATCTGGAAGTGTGTCCAAAGTGGGCAGAAAAACTAATTCTGATACTCACTCATGGCCCACAACACTCAATCAATAAAGAGAATAAAAAGGAAATTCTACAGTCGAGGAATTTGCACATTATTGCGGGAAGTGTGTACTATAAGGAACCCAATGGTGTACTACTGAGATGTGTTGAGGAAGACGAACAAAGGACACTGATTGAACAAGCCCATGTGAACAAATGGAGGACACACAAAGGAATTCACGGAACTCTAAGAGAATTGAAACGATTAGGAGTATACTGGCCTGATATGCTTAAAGCAATCCATGATTATGTCAGTAGCTGCTCAGAATGCCAGGAGACCATTCCTGAGGATCATACATCCTTACCTTTCTCTACAATAGCACCCAAATGGAGTGAAGCACTAGTGAAATTCCTAAAGACCAGAGAACATGAGGAGGGAATTAGCTTGGCAAGGAAGCGATCCCTAGAGGAAATGAGCAAGGATTATGTACTCATGGGAAGACACTTGTTTAAGAGAGGGAAAGTCAATCAATTACGGCTATGTGTACATGAAGGAGAATATTTACCCATATTAGAGATGGCACATGCAGGTGCTGCAGGAGGTCATTTTTCCCCAGAGAGAACTATAAAAATGATCCTCTTTGCAGGCTTGTGGTGGCCGACTCTACATATGGATGCGGAAACCTATGTACGAAGTTGTGAGACATGCCAAAGGGCTAAATACCCGATTCGGAGAGAAGACATGCCATTGAGACCCATGGTCTGCGCTAGCGCATTTTCCAAATGGGGTATGGATTTCATAGGACCCATTAATCCACCAGCCAAAGGGTCTCATGCCGAATATATCATAGTAGCCATAGATTATTTGACAAAATGGGTAGAGGCAAAGGCTACTAGAAGAAACGATGCTCAAACCACTGCTAAGTTTCTTTTTGAGCATGTATTCACTCATTTCAGATTACCAATTGAGATTGTGAGTGACCAAGGAACGCACTTCATTAATGAAGTAATATAGTCTTTAATGAATGAGTTCTTAGTGATCCATAAAAAATCAGCCCCATATCACCCCCAAGCCAATGGTCAAGCGAAAAGTTCCAATAAGGTATTATGCACAGTATTGACAAAGATCGTCAATAAAGGGAGGTCTGACTAGGACAAACAATTGCATCATGCAATTTAGGCCTTCTGAGTTGCTTACAAGACTGCCATTGGAACTACCCCATTCAATCTAGTATACAGACAGAACGCAATCCTACCAATTGATTTTTTAGTACCCACTTTGAGAGTAGCCCAGCAGTATGAATGGACCGGACATGAATTATCCAAGCAACTAGACCAAATTGAGAAGCTACATGAGACTAGAATACAAGCGGTAGCAGGTATTTATGCGGCTAAGCGAAAAAAGGCATATTATGATGCACACATAAAAGACAAGGGACTAAAAGAAGGAGACTTGGTCCTGGTATACACCTTGAAGCAACATGCCAAGAAATTACAAAAACGTGGATATGGACCTCTAATCATTAATAGGATTTCCACGAGTGGAGTAGTTAATCTAGCTACTCTAGATGGAGATGTTCTTCCTAACTACATAAGTGGATGCCGAGTCAAACGATATATGGAGCCATTGATGGATGAAATGCTAGCACACCTCGAAGGTGCGCAAAATAGGAAGAAGGAGGAAGAACGGATTAGAGAGGAGGCACGGCGAGAAGCCTTGGAGCGTATTAAGAAACGGAAGGAGTGGTTAAAGCAAAGAGATGAACGATATCTCCAAGGAGAACAGCCTATTCCCATGGCTAATTATCAGGTTCATAAGTTTGACCCAACTAATGTCAACATGTCCACGCCTTATTTAAACCTAGGAATTGGAACAATGGAGTACCGACTGATAGATGCCTTGATAGACTCAAGAGCAAGACTCAGTTGCATACGAAATATGGTTACCCGAGATCTTCAAACGATTATAATACCTACAAAAGCACATATGATAGGGGTTGGAGGTCAAGCCATAACATGCATTGGGGAAGCCATAGTATCCCTCCACCTAGGAAATTCAACCATAAATCAACGAGTTCTAGTGTGCAGAGATGAAGAGTCAATAGAAAACTTGATACTAGGACAAGACTAGATCATTGAGAATGAGGTAAGCATCCACCTAGCACAAGGATACATTTCAGCCAAGATAGGGCACAAGGAAATCTTCAGCCTGTTGGGTGAGAAACCCTCACAGAGATCGGAAGTCATCGAAAGTGCGGAACAACTCAAAGAAGAGCATGTAGAAAATGATTCCAACACCAATCACTTAGAAGCGGGTCCGAAAGAAGAAGTAATTTCAAACCCTAATATATCCAAGGGAGAAGTGGATTCATTATACTCGATTGAGGAACAGAAAGACACCAAGGAGAGTAATACTCTTAGAGTTTCTCACACGAAAGAACGATCACCAACTTGGAAAACCACCATCCACTACTCGCATTCAGGAAACGTCAACTTCAAATGGGTGCGCAAGGATCAAGTGAAGGAATCAGAGATCACAACACCAGCTCATAAGGAGGAAAAGGTGGGCAAGAATTCTTCTTCACCGAAATCTGAACCAAAACGACTCTTGCAAGTATGGCTTCCTAGGCCTTTGATTGAAGCTCAAAAAGGACGGCAACAAATGTGGATTCCCAAGAAGGTCAGACTAGCAGCCATTAAAGAGATAAACAAGCACGAGGAAACATTATATCAACACAACAGTACCATAAGGACTAACGAGCTTCGTCACAGACACCTCAAGAGAAGAAACCCCACACCTCCGATAACCAGAAAGAGAAGAGATACACATGGAGCACGATACAATGAGACAAAAACAAGGTTCAATACCTCTAGTACGAAATGGATCTGGAAACCCAAGCAACAGCAAGGAATGGAACACCAGAACCACGAAGATTTCTGTTGCACTCATGAAGCTTCCAATGCACCTAAAGTATGCATGATAGGGCCACAATACAAGGCCAGGCATTCGGCATATGATGTACTTAAGAGAATTAGTGGTGCACATTCTCCAATGGGGAATAGGTCATAGCTTCTACTTCCTGGGAATGGACCTACTATGTAAATAAATACATGCTTCGGCTATACTAATTCTTGTTTTCTTTCAGAAAAGAAAATGAAAAATATGCGGTAAGAGATCTTACTTATGCAAGCAAGAAGAACGGAGTGACGAAACGAATGACATGTCACTACAACACACAACACTAAGGATATAACTTCTATTGAAGCTAATGCTCTGTTAGTTACAAGTGCAGATGGCCTCCGAAGATTCAGAAGCAACCATTCAGGAGGAAGTGATGGAATTTCCTCTACAGAGCGTGACTAAAGCAAAGGGACACTGGTTTAGAGAGGATCAACCGGCTGGGGATTATCTATTCCTAGTGACCATCAAGATCATGGACACGGATCATCAGTTCGTTATGTCTCAAGATTTTAAAGTAGTACATGAGCTTCCCTCTACCATTGACATCATGAAAAAAGCGGGCATCCACAAATATTTTGAATTGCCAATCTATAAACCCGACTTTCAAAGGTGCATGCAAGTTATGAATACGTTACAGCCAGCGCTACACGATCCATTGGTGCCAGAGGCAAGAGTCATGGATGCAGTAGTTGAATGGGTCATAATCCAATTTACACATGATTTAATCAAAGAAGCTTTTGGATGGGAGAAGGATGGCAATACGGTATTAAAAGAGGAAAGTCGAGGGGCAAAGACCAGGACATTTATTGACATTCATCGCACTGATATTGAAGAAGAAGTAAGACTCATTCATCAACACTTTTGTTTCCCTAACATGTATAGATACACTGCCCCTCAGAAAATCATAGTACAGATGTTGTCTCATGCTATTAAACAAATTGGGAATCAAATTAATATGACTCCTTATATTCAAGAGAGGCTATTCGAAGCAAAGAAGCAGTGTAACCACAAGAAGTTCCTGAACGGCAGTGTAGCTCTGACCATATTGATATATCATGCCTTGGGCATTAGAGAGCACTTGCAAGAAATGCCATCATCGGAAGCCATGGCCAAATATGCAAAGGTTGCTATAGTCCCAAGAAAGAAAAAAGGTGTCAAAATCATTGAGGAGGCAGAAACTAGCTCCCAACCTAAAATGAGAGGTACAAAACGACTAAGAGAGGTGATGCAAGCAGAAGCAGAAGCCCCAGCCACAAAAAAGGCACATGTTCTCCCGAAAGCAAGCATTGAAGTGCACCAACCAATTACCGAAGAGGAATTAACAAGAGCCCTGGAAGACACACATAAATACACTGAAGGTCAAGTCAATCTACCAGTGCAAGGGCACCACTACCAGCAAGACCACCAGGATGTGGAAGTAAAAAAGAGGCTCACCAAGGTGCATCGGTACAAAGAATTAGGGTTAGTAAATTCAAGCTCATCTTCAGAGGAACAAGAGGAACCAGACAACTCCTTACTAAATACGGACATTCGAAGTGAGTCGAAAGATGATGGACAATGGGAGGAATTAAATGAAGTGAACTACAATGCTGAAGAAGAGAACATGATGGTAAATGACACTCCCATCAACCCTAATCGAAACACCGCAGACAAAGAAGTATCCCAGGAACGAGTACATGTCATCAAAATAAATGAAACATCGAACATTTAAATCCATGAGACCAAGCTGGCAGGAGCGGGTTCATTCAAGAATCCCAAGGAAGAACCAAAAGAAACTATGGGAGAAGAGTCCGCACCATTCACACCAATAAGGGTTGCGACAGAACCCTCTGATATGGATGTCACATTTCAAGGGAGTGCCACGAAAATTATCAATATAGAAGAAAGCAAAGAACCGGAAGTGTAGTTTCAAATCAAACAACCACATAATGAAACTATACATGTGGAGCACGGAAAGGATGTCCTAACAGGAGAAACTCCAAGCATTCCAAAAAGGTGGTTGAATGTAGATGTCGCTCAGCTCAAGCCAGTGGTTCAGCATATGATCAAGACTGCTATGGATACGCAACAATTAATGCTTGAAGCTGATGCTGAGTACGACAAAGTGATGCAGAAAAAGCATAAACTTCATGAAATGGGTAAGAATCACTTTGCCCAATCGATTCAAGTTCAAAAGAATGTAACAGATAAAGAGAATGAAGTCCAAGAAGCCAAGCAACAATGTAAAACCCTAGAGACACAAAATGAGAAATTGAAAGAACAACTATAGGAATTACATAAGAAATATGATGCTAACGAGGCTGAGAAGACAAGAATGAATGCAAGAAGCAAGATATTGGAATCACAAATTAAAATATACATGGATGAGGCAGAGAACTTAAGGAACAGAAACAAGGAGCTGATGACAGCTCTTCTAAGTAATCAACCTATAGAAGTTTAACAAGTTCCAGAAAAGGACACAAAGACATTGGAGGAAAAGTTAGCAAAGTATGAAGATCAGCTCAAGCAGGAGTAGGCCATCATTGCCGAATGGGAGAAAAGGTATATGGATGATACCGCGGCACTCAAGACGAAATGGAAAAAGGCCGAAAATAGATATCTGGCGCAATGTAAAGAGGACACTGATCAACTCACTATCGTTGCAGAAGAAATCCAAAAAAATAAGGAAACGATTTTGAAGGCCAACGAAGAGATTAAGCAAAAAGATGAGATGATAAAGCAATTACGAGATCAATTCACACAGAAGACAAGAGAGGGGACACCAATAGTTCCACAATCCATAGCGGCTACTGCGGAGATGGAGGTATGTCCTCGCTCTCCCCCCTTACATGATTCGCCAATAAGGGAGGAAATGGAGATCCACTCCGAACGTACTCATCGGGATATTGTAGAACTAAGCCGACATGAGAGGGCACTACTGCTGTCCCAGCTTACTGCAGAATTTGAAGATCAAATAATAAAGGTCATGAAGGAAGCACAGATTGAAAGCAAAAATTTAGAACAAATTTTGAAACCATTTAATGTACCATATCGACTCCTTAAAGAGCAGACACGGCAATACATAAAGTTCACAACAAATAAGGAGCCTGACAACAACCTACAGGTCAGCAATAACACATTCAACTATACTCAAGAAGAATTTGAAAGAGCTGACCCTATATGGAGGAGAAAAATTCTAGAACCTACACTGTGGGTACAATGGGAATCATCACCTTATGCCCTCAGGTAAACCCATCTTTTTGTCCAGTACCATGCAGGTACTCCTAGTCGCTTTTTTGGGAAGGACAGCGCCAGGGTAGCATAAATAATCAGTGGCTAAATTATCCACTTTTACCAAGTCCAACGCATAATTATCTACCAACGGAAGAATACATGGTGAAAACCATGGAATTTTGGATTGCTCGATATGCCACTGTACCGGATTTGATAGTTAAAATGACTAATAAGATTATCAGCATGCTACTTACAGTTATCAAGGTCTTCCAACATGCCAAATATACTTTTTTGAACTTCATCGGCATTTCACAGGGCTCAGAAGCACTTGTTTTTTATCTTTCAACTATCCTGAGCCGATTAACAATTATGGAATTCTATTCACGGCTTATGTTCTTGCCAAGCACATATATGCAGACTTTTGAAGAAGCATTTTTCATCGGCTTCTTTGAAATTGATTTAGAAATTTTTGTAAAAATGACTTCCAATCTTAATGCAAGACTGGTGGCCTATGAAACAAGCTTCTTTGCAGATCATTGAGATGCACCAGAAGATGGAGTGAAATCAAGCCAATGGAAAGAATTCATGATATGTCATGCCAATCTGCTTAATCAATGAGAGCAAGCAACAATACAAACGTACTCACGTCGCCATAAAAAGCCTGTCGGGGACGACAGAGTTCAGGAGGAGGGATGTGTGAAAGGGGAATCAGGCAAAAAGAGAAGAAGAAGAAAATCAAAGAATAAAGTTGCTCAATGAGGAATGAAGAGCATCAAGACAAAGAACAACTCTCTGCCCAAAGCCCTGCAGGGGCACGCATCAGGCAACAACGCCAAAGGCCCAGGTCCTGAGAAGTGGAATTAAAGAAAGATAACAACCAGGACATTTCATGGGAGGTTGCACACAACTTCCTCATCCACTAGGAGTTGGCACTGAAGCGAAACAAGTCGAGGAGAAAGACAGAACACATAGGACGCTTCATCGGATAAGATAACCAATTATCTGAAGGTCCTAGGTATCTCCTCGTCCACTGGATGCTTGCGGTGGCAGAAGGCAAACACGCTCAGCGCAACACAATAAGGGAAAGCACGTAGGAGGGAAGGACGGACTAGGGCCAGGAAGTATCCATGAAGAAGTGCAAGAAGATATTTGGCAGGTAATGATCCTTCCACTGATTGCATGCGTGGCAGCCTGACTTAATACATCAACCCAAATTTGTGATGTACGGAATACCAAGGGGCAAACAGAAGCAAAGGACATAACTCGCATAAAATAACAAATTCTTTGAAAGTCCTTATGGCTTCTTCGACCACTGGGTGTGTGTATTCAGAAGTCTTATACGAGCTATAAACAAGAAGCAAAAGCCTGTCAAGGGACGACAGAGACAAAGAGGGGGAGAGTGTTGCAGAGCAAAGAGGCACGAAAGGGGAGCCCCAAACTTTTTAAATTGATGGGCATATTTTTCTTCTTCAAAGTCTTAGGAAATTCCCTCAAGCCATGTAAATGCACTAGAGGAGTCCTCTAGATGCATAATCCCAAATCATTGTAATATATTTCTTGTAAAATAGTAGGAAAATAGAGATTAGCCAATAAAGTGCCGGTCTCTTGTGTGAAAGGGCCATTTTTAGGGCACATGTATATAAGTCACTTGGTGACTCTTTGTAAGGACTTTTTGCCATTGTGAAGAAGGAGAGCTCCTGAATTTTGAAATTGCTTCTTTCCTGCAGATTTTCATCTTCTCTTTGATCTTCTATGTGTGTGTAATGCTTGGAATGTGTGTAAGACTGTTGTCTACCCCTCCCCACTATTTTTGAGCTACTGTACTGTGTGTGTGAGCTAGTACGAGTTGTGGAGTGAGTGTGTGTGTTTCCCGCCATTCACTGTTTTGGCCATAACTTGAAGAGCGATTGTCAGAATCAAGTGAAAATACATTCAATAGATGCTTCTCATCAAGAGCTTTGAAAGGAACCTGCTATTGCCATATTCAGAGTTTGGAAGTGGGAGATATCCTCGATTTAGTGAAAACTGCTCTAAGTGGTATCGCGATAGACATTTTCAGTAGTTAAGTGAGCTTGAGAGATAGATTAGTCTTTCCTCATGCATAAGAGCTGAATCAATTCACTTTCCATCACGTGCGCACACGTCCTCATACGTTTGGTTAGGTCGGTTCGTCCGATTGACAAATAAGCGTGTGTCAATTCCCCACTATACGCACTTGTGTGGCAAATGAGATTTAGTCTCTTTGGCACAAGTCCCTAAGACTTCTTGACTTAGGTACACACCACATCACACAATCCTTTTGGAACTCATCCAGGAATGGAGAATACAATGTCAGGGCAAAGGAGCCAATGAAGTGTTCTCAATCGAACTCATGTGCAATTCACAATGCAAGGAGTGCAATCACAGAGCCAAACCCACCCAGGAATAGGCAACATGAACTGTCGACCCATTAGACCAAGACCACAACCAAGTGTGCAACCACGAATACCCCTAATTAGACCAACAATTCCTGTGATGCCTAGACCACCAAAACTAATAAGGAGACTGAGACCAATTCAGGTTGCTAAATGCATGAGAAATCACTATGATGGAATGGGAGAACCATATGACCACATCGTAGAGTTTAAATAGGTATTACAACCAAACAAGTGGTGACTTCTTTGTGCAGTATGAATCCTTTGGACTTACCCTCACAAGGATAGCTTTGACTTGGTTCCAACCATTGGAACCAAATCATTTTGGAAATATTGAGCAATTTTTCCAAGAGTTCATTGGAGAATTCACCAAGAGAGGGATCAAACACAACTTGTCATCCTTAATCCATAGCTTCAAACAGAACCCAAATGAAATTGTAAAAAATACTACCCGAAGGTTTAACCAATATGTCGATAGATGCCCAACAACAGAAAGACCATCCTAGCAAAAAATGATATCATTATTCTTGGATGGACTGACTAATGGGAACTTAAGGACCCTAGTGTATGTGAAACGGCTCCAGACATTGAACGAGTGTCTTCAAGAATGTATTGACCTAGAAGACAACCTAGCTGATGACCTCAAAAGTACGCCAAGCCCTACTAAATCAGAAGACACTAGAAGTACAGTGACATCTAACTCCAGTACTGTGGAGGAACTAGCAGAACTGGTAGCCAAGAATTTAGGAGTCCACGGACATAGAAATTACAAGAACCCACCTATGAGAATGCCAATACTTCGGAGATGCAGCCTATGTGGTGGAGATCACCCATCTCACCTGTGAGCAAGGGGAGGAATAAGCATGCCTCAAGCTTACCCATACAATAGGCAAACACCTCAAGGGACCAACCTATACTGCCATATAGAACAAAAATACACTAACCATACTACTGAAAATTGCCCAGTCAACAGACAATCAAGGCTGTTAAATCAACCTCAATATAGGCCTTATGGATACCCTCCTAGAGAACAAGGATGAGAGATTCCAAGATACAATCCCTATCCAAGCCCACAATGAGCACCTAGACCATATGAATAAGGGCAATATGGACAACCACAACCAGTATTATGACAACAAACACCCCTTCCATAGAACGTAGTGCCAATTAAATATACTCAACTAGAGGAAAACATGGAAAGAGCCATAGTACCAGCTATAGCTTTAGCTAGTACAGAAGCAAAGACTCAGGGATATGAGCAAACCCAAGGAGAATACTACCCCTATGACACTAGTTCGATGGAGTATGACCAAACTTATGACCAACAATACTATGGTTATGGAGGATATGACAATACTTATGGACCAGGGTATGCAACCCTAACGTACACCGCACCTAAAGCACCAGCTCCCATGAGACCACCCGTTAGACCGCCTGTGCCAAAAGGACCCTGCTATAGATGTGGAGGAGATCACTTCATAAGAGAATGCACTTATCCATACAACCCACCACCTCCTAGGACTTGGGAAGGGTACTGCAATGAATGTGGAAAGGAACATCTATTTAGAGAATGTCCAAAGAATCCCAATAAGACTCATAACACAACACAAATCAATGTGATCGAAGTAATTGAATCATCAGGAAGTGATAAGGAGTACACAGTACCATTAGAAGCTATCACATGAGCGCAAGACAAAGGACAAGAGAGAAAGAAAGTAGACTCCGAACGAGAGATGAACAAGGACCTAGAGCCAAGGGTATAGGTAGTGGAAGATTCGGAAGATCCATGTGAGAGCAACCAAACGAAGAAAACACAGAGTTGGAAAATGAGAAGGGAAAACCTTAGAAACAAATGGATGAAAAATAAGAATAAGGAGGACAAGAAGGATGGTAAGAAACCTAAGGAACTAGAAGTACAAGAGAATACACCACCTAAATCCCACACCCAAAAATGAGATAAACCGGGATCAGTTCTAGCGGATCTAAGACCAAACAACCTAGATATGTGGTTGAAAGCTTATCAAGCTAGAATTATGACTGGAGCAGACATAGAGAAGCACGAGAAACTCTACCCACAAGGGGAATTAGAGAAGGGGAGATTGACGATATGCAGGAAGCTCATAGAGGTAGCCCAAGCCACTCTAGAGAAGACTATCCCAATCTTACCAGAGACCAATATATCTGAGAATCAATACAATGAGTGTTTTTAAGCAGATTGATCAGAAACTAACAGAAACACCTAACGAGAAAGATAGTAAGGAAGAACAAAAGAGAACTTAGTGCAAATCACTTTCTATAATCCCTGAACTAGAAGCTAATTGGCCACAAGATTTATGGGCTAAGATTCAAGAAGACCATTGGAAAAAGAATGGGAGTTCAAGAACACCCTTTGAGGAATTGGACATTGAGGAAAACCAGCCGAATCCAAATTTGGATGAAGTATATGAAGAGGTTTCTATGTTAGACCGAAATAGGGAGGAAGCACATAGCATTTCCACCTTATCAAACTATATGGGGGAATACAAGAAAAGTTCTATAGTTTTTCATGCTCCCACAATTCGAGACAAGGAAAAGGGATCTTCTTGTGAGACCTCTCACAATTTAGCAGAACTCAAGAATACCAAGGTACAATGTCAATTGGCCGTGGAAGAACTACTATGAGCCAAACCGCAATTACAGAAACAGTTGGTGAGACACTTGAAATTAGAAAATGAGGAAAATGACAAGAAAAATAAAGAAACTGAACCCTATCTACCATACAAATCCCTATTGATAAAGTTGGAGAAATGAGGGAGATGAGGGCAACACATGCTTACCCATCACATATAATGGATACATGATTAAAGCCATTTTAGACACAAGTGCAGGTGTAGGAATAGGCACCAAAGAAATTTGGGAGAAATGGGGAAAGCCAGCCCTACGACCTGCAGGTATGAAGCTTCAATTAGCAGATGTATCTTGAACCCTCAATCAAGTGCCACCCAAGATGTACCAAGAGCTTCTCAGTTCCTAGTTAACCTAGTAGATATGGAAATTTCATTCTGATAGCTTTCCAATGGTTCCTTATATGCCTCAAGCTGTTCTATGGATTGAGAGATACACTCCAATCCTTATTGGCAGAGAGTTCTCAAAGCACCGCCTCCCCCCTTAGTACCTTTTCACATGATAGATTGTTGAAGTAACTTTTTTAAAGGCCATTGGATGCCCATGGTATTTGTGGAATCCATCCTCCTTGCCCAAGCCTACTTCCTAGGCTCTGATACCAATGTTGTATCTATAATGGAATTGAACTCATGACCTATTAACTAGGAGCATCATGAGCTAACCACTTGCCCTCGAAGCCATGGTTGAGGATTATTTCCAAATCCTCCCTCTTATGATGTAGTTCAACCATCTTTTGATTATCAAGGGTGTGGCTCAACCATCTCCTACCTATCACTTTATGTCAGTTTTCTAAACAAAAAAGCTTTCATCATCAATCTTAATATTCATCTTCGTGATCAACACTTGATCATTCCAGTGCAATCACGATAATCATTATCATCTTGCATCACATCTCAACTTGAAATGATTATCCAAAACATTGTTCAAATAGAGAGTTTATGAAAACAATATGAATTTCTAATCTATTTTTAGCCTTGCATATCCATTGCTATCCATGATAAAATTTAATAATTTATATGAAAGAACCATAGGTCAATTAGATGAGCTTTAATTGCTTTCATTATGATCCATGTAAAATTTAAGTCAAGAGTTCATTCTCGATGAACACCTACATTCATATAGTCATATTCAAGATTAGTATCATCATATTGAGAAAAAATATTTGCAAATGAATAATCCAATTCATGTTTCAAGTTAAATGCATTCACCTCAAATATGGTAGTGTTTGTGCATTGTTGTACATCATCATATAAAACAAGATCAACATTATTAGTTTGATAACTCACATTGGAAAAAAAACTCATCATGTGACTCAATTAAGTCATGTTCTTGTGCACTATTGATCTCATGCTCTTCATGTGAAACAATCAAGTTCTCTTATTTTATATCATCATACTGATGTGCTTGAAAACTTGTATACATCAAATCAACATCAATATTAGTAGATGCAAGATCTTCATTGTTACCCATGGGAAAGATATTTCCACACTCATTTGTCAAAGTCAAAAAACCAACATGTGTTGGAACTGAAGGACTCACAAGGCAAGGAAGCTTACGAAGGGAGTCAGAGAGGAGGGAAGGCACAAGCAGACAGGGTAGTCAACGACCATCTGGCAAGTAGGTCAATATTTTTTCAGGACACTCAAGCATATCGAAGAGGTGGACACACAAGGAGAAGGAGCAAGTAGGGAGCTCGAAGATATGTATGTCAAATCGTTAGAAGAATCCCTACAACAATAGTGATTTTCATCACTAAGAGCCATTGTAGATACCATTTCATATTTTTGTAGCTCCATTTTGTGCAAGCCAAGGAGTCCTTCAAATAGGCCCTAGAACCTAATTTTTAACTAGGTCGGACACTAGGTCTGGACACGGCCAAAACCTAGTCAAAAACTATAAATAGAGCTAGAGAGCTCATTTTTGGGGCTAGCTTGTAATTGATCTAAACTTGTATGAGCACTTTGGAAGTAATCTAAAAGAACTCCTTTGTCTCTCTCTTTGTCTTACCTTGAGTGTGCGTGTGTGTGTATGTGTGTGCATGTTAGTGTGCTTCTCACTCACGCACTTGTGCCTTCACTTGCTTGAGGTCATCATATCATCCTCACGTCTTCCCGGATTGACATTAAAGGAGGTGCTACTCATCACTGAGCTACACCAAATTTTGGCGCCGTTGCCGGGGATCGAGCTTTGAGGACGAGCGTGTGATGGTAAGACGTAGATTTGAGACGTTGGCGTTGTAGGTAATTTCTTTACTTTTCTTATTTTTCTCTTTCTTACCTCACCACCATCATCACCATCATCATCCTCACCATATCCGATCTCCATCTCCATCATCGCGAAAAAAAAAATTTCAGTTTTTTGATCATATCACCTTCTCCACCTCATTTTCCTCATTCCACTGGTGAGAGAGAGCGAGAGAGCGACTTGTGTGCTGTGTTTTTGCATGTTTTTTTTTTTAGCACTCTTGCAGGTACAGCTGCATCATCCCCTCCAGCATGCTGAGCAGGTACGGACACGCTCGAAACTGTCTCTGTGTCGCAGACCTCTGTCGATCGTGATCGACAGAAAAATCGCCTATTTGGTAAAACAAAGTGCACCACCATAATCTACATGATGAGCACATTCTAAATCACTAAAAACAGTTAAAAAATTCCGAGTTTCTCTGTCAATCGCGACCGACACCATCGATCGCGATCGACAGCCACGATCGACAACATCTGTCAATCGCGACCGACAGACCCTGTCAATCGCGACCGACAGACCTATCAATCGTGACCCACAGACCTCACGACCGACTGGCTGCCACGTAGGATTCAGTCAATCGCAATTGACACCGTTGATCGCGACTGACTGAAAATTCATGATTGACACCAAAATTCGTGTTGCCATGTGTCCATCGCGACGGACACATCCCCGATTGACTGAAATCACGACGAAAATCCTGGAAAAAGTGTCGATCGCGATTGACACCATCAATCGCGATTGACAGGACCCACGACCGACTTTGTCGATCGCGATTGACACTGTCAATCATGACTGACGTGTCGATCGCGATCGACAGGCCCCGACGAACACCTCTGTTAATCGCGATTAACAGACCTGTCGATCGCGATTGACAGACTTCTCGGCCAAAAAAATTAGGGTTTTTTATTCCAAGTTTTGGGGATAGTTTTTGGGCATGTTGGTCTAGTAATTAGTGATTTGTGAGGTCCCTACACGTGTATTTTTGAGAAAAATCCTGTGATCTGTTAGTCTGTTTGAACCCTGTTTTAGCACCAGAACCCTGAACTGACATAACTTTCTCATACGAAATCCGTTTGCTGTGATTCTTGTCTTGTTGGAAAGCTCGTGGGGAGTACAACCAAAACTTCCACTGGTTACGGTAAAATTAATATTAGGATTATTAGATATAGTATTTTGAAGTTGACCATATCCAGGGGGAACAAAACAAGGGGATCTCTAGACTTGTTTTCCATAAAGACAAAAGGGCTAATTGGTATCTAAGTTACATGAATGAAAGTGCTTGGTTCTGTCTTTTGAATTTAAGTCTTGAGCTAATCTTGGGACTGATACAGGTCTATTGAGAGCAATTGAGAGCATCCCAAGCAAGGGCTTTGTGCAAGCTTGAGAATCGGGTTCTCGAGCACTAAAGAACAAAGGATCAGCAAGAAAGGTCGGAATATTCTCAACTCCCTTTGTCAATTCCTAGCTTAGGCTAAGTTCGAGTACTGCTAGGAGTAAGTCAGGACACGATAGGCACATGACAAGTCAAAGACTATGTAAGAAATCAAGTTCAAGAGATAACCTGTGTGTGACCGAGAACTTTAAAGGAAAAGACTTAACGTGGAACGATCAACTTCAAGTGCGGAAATTAACTCAAATGCTCCTGACTATGTGATATCAGACAAGAGTATAAACACGATAATCAACATACGAAGGAATCAAGTAATTGGTACAAAAGAACTCAGCAACGAGGTTGTACTTGGGCAAAATAAGGGCTACTTAAATAGGCATATGAACCTTAGATCAGGACTACATCTAGTAAGGGATAGACAAAGTCTTAGGTCTTCAGAGGCTAGCGTTAATCATACTGCTAGGTCTTGGGCCCAGCAGTTGAGCCACCACTCGCATTACCCTAGCTCTGAGACTAGTGAATCAGAGATGTCTCAAGGGATGGACAGACCTACAGGAAGTTCAGGTGTGCCATATCTGTATAGGGTGGAAGGCCCCTACAAGATGCAGCTAGAATACCTTAGGACCAACCGACTAGGTGCTAGCATCTATGAGGACGGCCTAGGAAGATCAGTGGTCCAGATTAAAAACCCTGACCAATCCATAAGACTAGAGCACCCAGCTCTCAAGTTTGAAAACGGAGCATACCTAGACAAGGAAGGGACAATATATGTAGTCACCAGTCACCCAGATAGGACAGATGAATTTGGGAATGTGATCTCAGAAGTGGATTTAGGTGACCTGGAGCAAGGAAACATGGGTGTAGAACCTAGAACCCCCCGAGGCAAATCTGTTCTCACTAGGATTATCACAACAGAGTGGATTTCCCAAGACAATAAGAGCATAGATCTACTCCTGAACCGAGAGACTGACGAAGCCTTTTGGAGGTTGTTGAAGCTCAAAGTCAAGGACAAAGCATGGAAGCACATCAAAAGGTGGACACATGAGGAAAGGGAGCAAGTAGGGAGCTCCAAGAAGTGTATGTCAAATTTTCAGAAGAATCCCCTACAAAAATAGTGATTTTCATCACTAGAAACCATTGTAAATACCATTATCTATTTTTAGTAACTCCATTTTGTTCAAGCCGAGGAGTCCTCGAGCTTGAGGAGTATTAGAAGTACCATCGTACCAATTTTCATAATTTTTAGACTTCGTTTGAGCCCTCAAATAAGCCCTGGAACCTAATTTTTAACTAGGCCGGACACTAGGTCTGGACAGGGCCAAAACTAGTCAAAAAACTATAAAAAGAGCTAGAGAGCTCATTTTTGAGGTTAGCTTGTTAGAGAATAGAACTTTTGTAAGAGAACTCTTTTGCAATCTAAGCTTTCCATTGTTCCTCTCTTTGATCTTACTTTGTGCGCGTGTGTGTGTATGTGTGTGCATGTTTGTGTGCTTTCACTCACGCACTTGTGCCTTCACTTGCTCGTGGTCTTCATACCGGTCCTCACGTCTCCGCGGATTGACAAGTAAAGGAGGTGGTGCTTACGCTTGAGCTACACCAAATTTTGGCGCCGTTGCCGGGGAGAGAGCTTCGAGGACGAGCGTTGTGATGCTAAGATCGTAGATTTGCGACGTTGGAAGGTAAAAAAAACTGTCATTTCAGTTCATTTTCTGTTTTTTCCTCTTCATCTTCATCATCATCATCATCTCCACCTTCTTCCATCTTCTTCTTCACAGAAATTTCTTGTTTTTAGTGCATTTTCACCATTTTCATACCATTTTTCATGCATTATTGTGTGGGAAGGAGTTAGGAGGTGCAAGGGAGAGCAAGCGCTGCATTTTTTTTATGATTTTCTGCTCATACGGAGCTCGCCATAGCCGGCGCTCAGAAATTTGAATTTCCCGCCAAAAAACGCGATTCTGTGATGGAAATCGCGATTCTGTGAAAATTCAAAATCTTTTGAAAAATCACGATTTTCAGTTTTCCCGCCTAAAAGTGGTTGAAAAAAATCACGATTCTGTGTTTTTCTCAAAAAAAACACGATTCTCTGCTCAAAATCGCGATTCTCACCAATCACGATTTTCAGCAAAAACACGATTTTGTGAAAAAGGCGATTCTGTGAAAACACGATTTTTTGCTCAAAATCGCGATTTTCAAAAACACGATTTTGTGCTCAACATCGCGATTTTCATGTGAAAAATACGATTTTCAAAAAAACACGATTCTCTGCTCAAAATCGCGATTCTCACCAATCACGATTTTCAGCTAAAACACGATTTTGTGAAAAACCCGACTTCCTGCTCAAAATCGCGATTCTCACAAATCACGATTCTGTGCTCAAAATCGCGATTTTCACAAATCACGATTTTCAGCAAAAAAACACGATTTTGTGAAAAACACGACTTTCTGCTCAAAATCGCGATTCTCACAAATCACGATTTTCAGCCAAAAATACGATTTTGAGAAAAACACGATTCTGTGGGACAAAATCGCGATTTTCAAGTCAAAAACACGATTTTGAGAAAACACGAATTTCAGTCAAAAACACGATTTTGTGAATCACGATTCTCTGAGTCAAAATCGCGATTTTCAGAAACACGATTTTGTGATCAACATCGCGATTCTCTGAAACACGATTTTGTGATCAACATCGCGATTTTCAGAAACACGATTTTGTGATCAACATCGCGATTCTCTGAAACACGATTTTGTGATCAACATCGCGATTCTCTGAAACACGATTTTGTGATCAACATCGCGATTTTCAGAAACACGATTTTGTGATCAACATCGCGATTCTCTGAAACACGATTTTGTGATCAACATCGCGATTTTCAGAAACACGATTTTGTGATCAACATCGCGATTTTCAGAAACACGATTTTGTGATCAACATCGCGATTTTCAGAAACACGATTTTGTGATCAACATCGCGATTTTCAAATCACGATTTTCTGCTCAAAATCGCGATTTTCAAAAACACGATTTTGTGCTCAACATCGCGATTTTTTTTGACTTCACAGCATCGCGATTTTCAGAAAGTTCACAAAATCGCGATTTTCTCCAAAGGTCCTGTTTGCCTGTTTTGACCCCCAGGAGCCTGATTTGACATAACTTTCTCATCCAAAGTCCATTTTTTGAGCTCTATAGCTTGTTGGAAAGCTCGTTTCAAATCCTACACGATCTCGACTGTTTTTTTCAAGAATAATGCGTTGATTTTGAGATAGGATAATTTGAAGTTGACCCTCAGGTGGGACTAGGGAACCAAGGGGGCTCTAAAGAATTTTGAACCATACCAAAGGGAAAATTTGGATTCTTGACTAAAGCTTATGAACCTGAGATCTGGTAGACACTTAGGCAAGGATAAACAAAGCATTAGATCTTCTGAGGCTAGTGTCAACCATACATCCAAGTCTTGGGCACAACAACTAAGTGGTCATCTTTTACTCAGATCAGACACAAGTGATTCAGAAATGTCTTTTAGTATGGGAAAACCTGCAGGTGGCTCAGGGACTGCCCATCTACAAACACCGGAAGGTCCCTATAAGACACAGTTGGAATATATTCGGACCAACCAATTAGGTGCTCGCATCTATGAGGATGGTCTGAGGCGATCAGTGGTCCAACTCAAAAATCCAGATCAATCCTTTGGACTTGAACACCCGGTGGTCAAGTTCGAAGAGGGTTCATACATTGATAAGGAAGGAACCATGTATGTGGTTACCAACCAACCCGATAGGACCGATGAGTTTGGAAATATCATTCATGAGAATGAGATAGGAGACCTAGAACAAGGAAATATAGGACAAGGACCCCAGACTCCTAGAGGCAAGTCAGTTTTGACCCGAGTGATCACTCCAGACTGGATCCCTCAAGACAACAAAAGCATAGAACTATTTTTGAATAGAGAAACAGAGGAAGCCTTTTGGAGATTCAAGCCAGAACAACCTAGCCAATTGGGCATAGTCATCATCTACGAGTTCAAGGATCCAGAGATACCAGGAAAGGTTGTCTACCTGGATAACACATCAGAGAAAATTTTCTTGGTAACAGAACATGATAGACATGCATATACTTGGAAGAATGAATTGATTTTCCCCCCACCAAGATCCAATGTTTCCCACGGCCTCCAAGGAGTAGGGTCATCCCAAGCTCAGGAAGCCCAGAGAGAAAGAACTGGAGAGAGACCGGAGGTAAGTTTTGCACACACAGTGGGCAGGAATAGGTCAGGATTTGAACATGAAAGACCTGGAAGAGAGAGATATCAAGCACATAGGCAACAAAGAGACGATCATGATTTCCCATTGCTTAGACCAAGAGAGCACTCAAGAACCCTTAGACCCTCTCAAGTGGTTAAGACAATGAAGAACTACTTTGATGGATTTGGAGATCCTTATGATCATGTGGCGGAGTTCAAACAAGTGCTAAGAGCTGAACAGGTTGAAGACTTGTTCACCCAGTTCGAGGCATTTGGTTTGACTCTTAAGGGGACTGCCTTAGCTTGGTTTCAACCTCTACACAGTCGCAACTATAGAGAGATAGGTCAGCTTCTAGAAGAATTCATTGTAGAATTTTCCAAGAGTGGTATCAGACATAACACATCATCCTTGATCCACAGCTTCAAGCAGACACCCCAAGAAACAGTGCGACTTGCAGGAAGAAGGTTTAGACAGTACTTGGAAAGATGCCCTGTACCAGAATTACCCACATCAGCCAAACAAGTGGCACTGTTTTTAGATGGCCTATTGAGCACAAAATTAAGGTCATATGTATACTTGAAAGAGCCTAGATCCATAGAAGAGTGTATACGGATGTGCATTGACATAGAAGACAACTTGGGTGAGGAGTTAGGACTATCCAAACTCTATAAGGACTCTGATAGTTCTACAAGTCATACCTCTAGAGCCTCCACTGAGATAGATGAGATAGCTGAGCAGGTGGCCAAAAAGCTAGGAGTTCAAAGTAGACAAATGCCAAGGGTCACCCCAGTGAAGCGATGTTATGCATGTGGAGGAGATCACATGGCTAATGGTTGCCCGTTGACGACTCAAACCCAAGGAAACCCTAATGCTCTATATTGCACCATTGAGAGAAAATACACAAATCATACGGCCCAAGATTGTCCCTATAACAGGCAGGCTGTTAGACAAAATTATCAGCAACCTTACCAGCAGGGTAGGTATCAGAATCAGTACCAACAGCCATATTATAGGCCACAACAATATCAACCTCAATACCAGCAGCAATATCAGGCACCATATAGGCCAGAACCTGTCTTGGGAAACCAACCACCAGCTCCAGCCAACATGATTCCAGTCAAGTATGCTGTGGGAGAGGAAAATCCAAATAGAGCTTTGGTGCCACTAACCCCATTGATACCAGATAATGACTCTCATGCCCATAGTTCAGACTACTCCCATGAAGGTAGTCCACATGCTTATTACACAGAGTCACCTGAACATAGTGAGATTTACTCGTATCAATATGAGGCACCACCTATGGAGCAAAATTGGGAGCCAGAATACTCCAATGTCATGTACACAAATCCTAACCCTAGGCCCCAGTTGAGACAAATGAGACCACAAGCCCCTAGAGGATCTTGTTTCAGATGTCAAGGTGACCATTTCATTCGTGACTGTCCCCACCCACCATCTCCGAGTCAAGGACAAGCTATCACAATACATGCTTATTGTCCTGATTGTGGCAAAGACCATCTCCCCAGAGATTGTCCAAGAAACCCCTCTAGTGCACCCAAGATCACACCCATTAATGTGGTAGGCTTAGTGGCAGAATCAAGTGCCAGTAGCAGCAAGGTGGCACCTGTACAGGCAGTTACTAGGGCACAAGCATTAAAACAAGATAAACCAGCAGAACAATCGGAGTTGAGTGAATCAGGAGAGCCTAGTAAGAGGAAAACAAGAACATGGAAGGATACTAGAGAAAAGGCCAATCGTAAGTGGAATAAAAAGTTATCAGAACTAGAAGAAAGCTTGAAAGACGCAAAAACAAAAATAGAAGACATTGCATCTCAAAACCCCTCGCATGCTGAAACTCCACCCACTCCACCTCATCCCACCCCACCACCCATTGTAAATAGACCGCAACTAGGGTCTGTTCTTGCAGATCCAACTCCAGAAGGCTTGGACATGATGTTCAAGGCCTACCAGGCTCGACTTCAAGAAGGGCCTACAGCGGCAAACCTAGACAAGAGTTACCCTAGAGCAGATTTAGAGATTGAACGGATGAAAATGTGCATGAAAATGGTAGAACAAGCTCAAGCCATACTTGAGACTAGTCAAAAGTTCAATCAGACAAACTCTATCAAATCAGATTTGCATTTCGAGGGCTTACTAGAAAGATTAGAGCAATTGGTAAACAAACCACAAGTTTCTTTACATCCACAGGCTCAACCAGTTATTGAGAGAAGAAGCTCACCACCAAGGGGAGCTTATGTTCCTAATTCCACAGATGCTAGAATACCTCCTTCAATTCAACAGTACTCTCAAGAGTTCTTGCGGGAAATACAGAAAGATAAATGGGCCAAGGAGAAGGGTAATTCCCCTCCTATTCCTGAGATTGATGATCTTCATGATCAATTTCCCCAAGACATTCCATCTATTTACGGAGATGAAGCAGAACAACAAGAAGACGAAAGGTTAGATTTTGAAACTAATACCTTAGAAGAACTTCCTCAATTTCCAGGCCCATGGGAATCTGAATCTCTCCAGATTAGAGCTCCCACAATACTAGTAAGAAATGAAGACTCAGTGGTTCCAAGGAACACGGATGTCGTGAAGAACACTAAGGTTCAGTGTCATCTCACTGTAGAAGAGCTGCTCAAAGCGAAACCTGAGCTTTGGAATCATGTGAAGGATCAGGTTCCAGAACTTGATTCCAACATGCCAAAAGCAGGCTCCAAGCAAAGGGTACCAGAGATACCTCTAGACAAAATAGGGGACATGTGTGAGGGTGAAGAAGGTAATACTTATCTTCCCATCACCTACCAAGGTTACACAACCAAAGCAATCATAGATTCAGGTGCTGGTGTTGCTATTGCGACCACCTCCTTGTGGAAGCAATGGGGCAAGCCCACATTAAGACCAACTAGAATGAAGCTTCAAATGGCTGATGGTCATTTTGAAAGACCTCTAGGATTGCTAGAAGGGATCACTCTAACCACTTGTGGTGTAGACTTTGAGCACACATTTGCTATATGTGACTTTGAGAAAAATAATGTCTATGAGATGATCCTAGGAAGACCCTTCCTACGACAATTGCAAATAGTACAGGATTGGGGAACTAACTCCTTGTACTTACAGCACTTAGGGGTTACCACCAAGGTCAATTTGAAGGATTACACCTTCAGAGATGTACCACCCCTACAGTGGAATTCTATCCACAAAGTGAAAGAAGATTCCATCTCTGTGCATTCTGAAAGTTCACCTGATCCATCATGGCTGCATGAAGATACTCATTTGTGGATGTGCAAAGTCGCAAAGGAAGAGGAAAAACGTTTAAAGGCAAGGGAAGAAGGAACTTCACTAGGAGATAGACCAGTTAGAGACCCAGCCTACACACCGATGATCTTTCCAGATGAGGAGTTTGAGCCTCATGGCTGGCCAGAAATCTTAGCCACCATGGACATTGCTGTCAATGAGGAACAGTGGACACCTCATTGTGATGAGGAGGGTTATGATATCTCAGTGTTCATGTGTCAACCCTTGCTAGAAGAATGTGACCCTAGTGATGTCATAGAAGAAGAAGAGAATGACGATGATCTGGAGTCTATTGTGATGGATAGTTGCTTTAACTCAGAGCAGCACTATCTAGAAGATATAGGAGTGTTCACCCAGAAAGAAGAAGAACCTCTCACAAGTATTAAAACAGTAAACTCAAAGGATGGAAGTGAGAGTAGTCAAAAGAAAAAGAAAAGAAAAGCAGTGAAACAAGAAAAGGAGGAATCATTGTTTGAAGTACCAGAAAACTTCAAGAAATATGAAGTTGACGACCGCAAAATTTTGGTACGAATGCCTAAGAGAGAGGCCATCATAGGAGAATCATATGATAATAAAGAAAAGACCAAGAAGATTGTAGTGACCATTGAAGAGAACGAAGAGAGATGCACATATATAGGAGATGACCTAAGTGCAAGAGAAGAAATGGAGCTCATAGCTCTATTAAGGGAATATAGGGATGTGTTTGCATGGCACTATAGAGACTTGAAAGGGGTAGATCCAAGAATTTGCTCTCATACTATCCCCATGACTGCTGATGCTAAGCCCACCAAACAGAAGCCCTACACATATAATGATACCTATGCAGCCAAAATCAAAGAAGAAATTGATAGGTTGATTGAGGCTGGATTCATCTATGAGATTGAGCATACCGAATGGGTGTCCCCCATTGTTGTGGTACCCAAGAAGAACGGGAAGTTGCGAGTGTGTATTAACCTTAAAAAAGTTAATGCCGCTACGATTAGAGATAGTTATCCACTTCCAATCACAGAACACCTATTGGAGCGTGTTGCAGGCAAGGAAGTTTATAGCTTCCTTGATGGATTTTCAGGTTACAATCAAGTAGCCATTGCCCCAGAAGATCAACACAAAACAGCTTTTGCTACAGAGTGGGGAATCTTTGCATTTCGGGTGATGCCATTTGGGCTCACCAATGCACCTGCAACATTCCAAAGGCTCATGTGTCATGTCTTCAAAGAGTTCTTGCGAAAGAGCTTAGAAGTGTATGTGGATGATTTATGTGCTCATTCCCAAGAAAGAAGGGTTCACATCCCTGAGCTCAGACAAATCTTCAACAAGTGTAGAGAATATCGAGTGTGTCTAAACCCAGAAAAGTGTGTGTTTATGGTGCGTCAAGGTAAAATCCTCGGTCATATTGTTTCTAAGAATGGAATCTCAACGGATGAAGATAAGGTACGAGCCATAGCGGAATTGCCAAGGCCAAGGAATGTTAAAGAGGTACAAGCCTTTATGGGCCATTGTGGATATTACCGTAGGTTTATCCACATGTACGCGATCATAGCTAGACCCCTTTATGCCTTGTTGTCTAATTTTGAGTGGAACGATGAATGCGAGAATTCTTTCAATGAACTGAAGAAACGTTTGTGCACAGCACCAATATTGACCACTCCTGATTGGAATAAGCCATTCCATGTCCATGTGGATGCATCCAATCATGCCATAGGATGTGTGCTAGCACAACCCACAAGTGAAGGGAATTTAGATTTGCCCATAGCATATGCTAGTAGACAACTAAACCCAGCCGAAAGAAATTATACCAATACCGAGCGAGAAGGGTTAGGCATGGTATATGCTGTAAAGAAGTTTAGACACTATTTATTGGCCAACAAGTTCAAGTTTTTCACTGATCATCAAGCTTTGTTATATTTGGTCAATAAACCTTGCAATACTGGACGCTTAGTAAGATGGTTCCTCTTACTAATGGAATATGACTTTGAAGTTGTTGTCAGGAAAGGTAGAACCCACCTTCGGGCAGATCACCTTTCTCGCATCACTTCAGGAGAGTCACCGCAAGGAGTGTCTGACGAATTACCCGATGCTTATCTGTTCAATTTAGAAGTTGTTCCTAAATGGGCAAATAAGTTGGTACCAGTCCTAACCTTTGGCCCTGCAAATAAGAATGTGAAAACATCACAAGAAGAAATTGTAAAATCACAAAAATATCACATATTAGCAGGAAGCATGTACAAACAAGATACGGAGGGCGTATTAGCTTGTTGTGTCGAGGATGATGAACATAATAGTTGGTTGCAGCAAGCTCATGAAGGATTGCTAGGAAATCACTATTCTAAACAACGAACATTGCAGAATCTAAAGCGTTTAGGAGTGTATTGGCCTAGCATGGACAAAGAAATACATGAGTGGATTAAGAATTGTCCAAGGTGCAGAGAGAGACCCCCAGTGGAGCATGCGACCCTTTATCAAGTGTCATTAATTCCAGATTGGAGTGCTCCATTGGTAGAGTTTATGAGATCGGGAAGATTACCCAAAGAGGCCAGTCTAGCAAGAAGACGAAATATGGAGCAAGAGGCTCAAGGCTATGCCTTAGTAGGAGAGAACCTATACCGGAGAGGTAAAGATGGTTACTTAAGACTGTGCGTTCATGAATCAGACTATTTAAGGGTCTTAGAGACTGCACACAGTGGTGTTGCAGGTGGACATTTTGGCCCTGACCGAGTGATTAAAACCATTCTATTCTCAGGACTTTGGTGGCCCACTCTTCATATGGATGCACATACCTATGTGAAGAAATGTGACACATGCCAACGTGCACAATATCCAGTGAGAAAAGACGAGATGCCCTTGAGGCCAATGATGGGGGGACGTGCATTTTCGAAGTGGGGCATAGACTTCATAGGTCCTATTAACCCCCCAGCTAGAAACTCCCATGCAGAGTACATCATTGTAGCCACAGATTACCTTACAAAGTGGGTAGAAGTCAAAGCCACAACAAAGAATGATGCTCAGACTACGGCTAAGTTCTTATTCGAGAATGTGTTCACGAGATATGGACTACCAATAGAGTTGGTGAGCGATAGAGGCACACACTTCTTGAATGAAGTCATTGAAAATCTTCTCCAAGAATTCTTGGTGATACATAAGAAATCCGCCCCCTATCATCCACAAGCCAACGGACAAGCCGAGAGTACCAATAAGATCCTCTGTAACGTATTGACAAAACTGGTGAATAATAAACGCTCTGATTGGGACAAACAACTTCATCATGGTGTTTGGGCTTATCGAGTTGCCTACAAAACGGTACTCAACGCCACCCCATTTCAGATGGTCTTCGGACAGAACACTGTGCTACCATTAGATTTCTTAATCCCTGCCTTAAAAGTAGCACAAGAGTATGAGTGGAATGGGCATGAATTGTCCTCTAGGATCTTTGATCTCGAACGCTTGGGTGAAACGAGGCTACGAGCGGCAGCAGGCATCTACGCTGCAAAGAAGAGGCAAAAGGCATACTTTGATGCACACATCAAGGATAAGGGATTGAAAGAGGGAGATCTAGTGTTGGTATACACACTAAAACAACATGCCCGTAAGTTGGAAAAAAGAGGATATGGACCCATGATCATTAATAGAATTTCCACTAGTGGTGCAGTTCAGTTGGCCACTCTAGAAGGAGATATCTTGCCAAACTATATTAGTGGCTGTAGAGTCAAGCTATATCAAGAACCTCTTACTGAGGATATGCTAATGAGACTCAACACTGCGAAGAAGCGGAAAGAAGAAGAGTTAAGAGTGAGAGAAGAAGCACAGGTAGAGGCCAGAGAGCGTATTAGGCGAAATAAGTTAAGGCGATTAGGCCTAGATGTCAACTCAAAAGCCCCAAAATATCACATGGATATGTGTCAAAAGTCAGGCATTGCGACTTCTCAGGTCATTGACCGAAGACCCTTTGTGACCATAGAGATAGGACAAGGGAAGGGTGCAAGGACGGTGAAAGCATTGATTGACTCAGGTGCAGCAAGTAGTGCAGTTAAACTTTCCTACTGCCAAGACTTGGGGTTGAACATCGATCCCATAGAAGCTTATCTCATAGGATTGGGAGGTGTGGAAACCCCTTGTTTGGGCGAGGTGGAACTTCCCATCTACCTTCAAGATGTTCCAATGAAAGTCAAAGCGCTAGTATGTCAAGATGAGAACCTTACAGAACCACTTGTCTTGGGTCAAGATTGGATCTATGACCATGCAGTTAACTTAAACCTAAGAAGTCAAATTCTTCAAGTTTGGGTACATGAACAATGCATTACATTAGAATTAGAGAACTGCATGCTCCTAGATCATGGCACCACACACTCTCTTAGTTCTTCCAAGACTAATCATATGAAAGAAGATGTTGTATGTGTCAAAAGCTCTATGATGCAGAAGGAGTCAATCGTGGAAGACCAGGTTCGAAGGCGGGTGGATCTTTCTTCTTCTCCAAAGACTCAAGTAGCCACAGTAGTGAACCCACCACACAAGCAAACACAACCGTTCACGACAACTGCTACATCAAATAGAAAGACACCATTCGATAAAAAAGCGATTCTGGGCATGAAGCAGATCTGGGTACGCAAAGGAGAGCAACCACCAGCCTTACCCCCACAAATCCCATCCATGCACACTAACCAAGCCAGAAGACGAAGGAAGCAGCTCAGACAAGCTCCATCACAAGATATCCAACAAGTTTGGGTGCCTAAGAAGTTAGCTGCAGCTCAACGAGGGCAATTACAGATGTGGGTACCTAAGAAAATCCTACAACCACAACAACCTTTGTTCTCCCACATGCAAAAGGTTTCAACAAAGAGGCCAAAAAGAGAAAAGGGTAAGAACCACGTACAGAGACCAAAGGAAGATCAAATCAGCTCTTCAACATTAGTAGGAAGACATGCAAAAAGGATATGGGGTTGGAAGCCAAAAGTGCAAGTAGCCTCCACCGAACCAAAGCATCAACCACACTGGATACCACAGTTCAGAAAGCATCCAAAGAGAAAGACGCCTGAAGTGACCTCTACAGTGCCAAATGATGTTCTAAAATGGACTCCCATAAGGAGGATTACATCAGTTCGAGACTCAATGGATACCTCCACTAAGGCCGGCATCAACCTCCACAAATAACATCGAAAGCCTCGAACGAGCAACAACCATGTGCTCCTTGCGCAACCCTGTCTTTTGCACCATTTAGGTCATGCATTTCCAAAGTATGCATTAATATAGGGCCACATTACACGGCCGTGCATAGACACACTTGAGAATCCCATGCACAAGAGCACAGTGACATATGTCGAACATTTCTATTGATACTAACTTTTGTGTTCTTGTTTTGTGATATCCTGTTCCAAAAAAAAAAAAAAAAAAAAAGAGAGAAGTGGGAGAAAGCTTGTTCCCAGTGTGTCTCGGCCAGCAGTGAGATTATTGCTGCCTTATCTGGTAGATGACAAGCATTTGGCATGAACATGGCATCTACAACTATGATTTTCTCTTGCCATGGTAGGAATGAAGAGCTTGAAGGTCCGCAACTTGAGGGATGCTTAACTACTTCATGTACCAGAGCATCCAAGGAGATATCTGCAAAAGGTAGTTTTGGAGGAGAAGACTCCTGCATATGGTGAGCTAAAGAGCATATGTGAAACTCAGCTTGGTGTAGTTACCCGATGTTGCTTGCCAAGGAATATAAAGCAATTCAATTCTCAGTATTTCCTGAACCAGTATGGAACAGTAGCACTGATGAATGGTCTATGTCAATCAGCATGGTAATCTCTTAGAAACCGGCATGTATCCAATATTCCTCTGAGTGTCAATATAGGGAAGTGAACGTGCATGAGCCCAAGCTCAGAAATGCACATTGTTAGTGACAAATTTTGCTTTGAAAAGAGGAGAGGGGATCCACCACTCAAAAGATCTCATCAGTGGACAATCAACATGGACATTCATCAACAAGGTTCCATCCCAAAGGCCGAGTGTACAACACGAAGTGACAAACATCCATCAACCTTCGCCATGGTAAGTATCTTTACTCTGGAAACACCATAACCATGATAGTTTAGGAAACCTCTTCGTCAGCAAACCCTTGAGCACTTAGCTCAAGACCCGCAATTTTTGCACCATACTTCTTCCAATGCATTTTCCAAGTAAGCATGCGTAGGGCTACATTACAAGGCCGTGCACAAGGCACATACTTTTTTCAACCCAGGCACGAACACACTTACCCATCATTCATTATGGGTTATGAGTAGTTGGCATGAATGCTCTCAACATCATCTTTAAAAGAGCTAGCAGACATCATGGGAACAACATCCATATCTCGGAAGCAAATTGAAGCCAGTAGTTGCTCCAAATCACTCTTGACAACCTCTTCTGAGCAACTTGCAGTTTTGAAAGCTCACAATGACACATTCTTGCTGGAATCCAAGGAACCAGCTCATACAACGGATGGACACCACCTCTCAAAGCACTACACAGAACAGGCCTTCCAACAAGGGTCTGTCAGGGACGACAGACTCGAGAGGGGGGGGAGTGTTGAAGCTCAAAGTCAAGGACAAAGCATGGAAGCACATCAAAAGGTGGACACATGAGGAAAGGGAGCAAGTAGGGAGCTCCAAGAAGTGTATGTCAAATTTTCAGAAGAATCCCCTACAAAAATAGTGATTTTCATCACTAGAAACCATTGTAAATACCATTATCTATTTTTAGTAACTCTATTTTGTTCAAGCCGAGGAGTCCTCGAGCTTGAGGAGTATTAGAAGTACCATCGTACCAATTTTCATAATTTTTAGACTTCGTTTGAGCCCTCAAATAAGCCCTGGAACCTAATTTTTAACTAGGCCGGACACTAGGTCTGGACAGGGCCAAAACTAGTCAAAAAACTATAAAAAGAGCTAGAGAGCTCATTTTTGAGGTTAGCTTGTTAGAGAATAGAACTTTTGTAAGAGAACTCTTTTGCAATCTAAGCTTTCCATTGTTCCTCTCTTTGATCTTACTTTGTGCGCGTGTGTGTGTATGTGTGTGCATGTTTGTGTGCTTTCACTCACGCACTTGTGCCTTCACTTGCTCGTGGTCTTCATACCGGTCCTCACGTCTCCGCGGATTGACAAGTAAAGGAGGTGGTGCTTACGCTTGAGCTACAGAGGTATAAATCCGATAGGCCAAATGATGTAGGGTCAATCCTGATCTATGAGTTCAAAGATCCTGATAGCCCAGGCAGAGTGACCTACTTAGATCACGCTTGAGAGAGGACCTTTGTGGTTACACAACATGACAAGCATGCTTATACTTGGAATGGTGAATTCGTTTTCCCCCAACCAAGATCGAACGTGTCCTATGGTCACCCTGGAGCTGGAACATCCCAAGCTCATGGAACTCAAAGAGACAGAAGTAGAGATGCTAGAAGTAAGCTTTGCCAACCCAGGGGGCAGAGAAAGAACGAGGACGAAAACAAATAGAGTAGAACCTGAGGTACTTAGAGCTCCCAGGAATCAAAGAAATGCGGATGAGTTCCCTCTACCACGACCTAGAGAGCACACAAGGACTTTGAGATCGACTCAGCTAGTTAAGTCCATGAAGAACTACTTCGATGGCAGTAGAGATCCATACGATCATGTGGCTGAGTTTAGGCAAGTCTTGAGAGCTGAACAAGTTGATGATCTCTTCAAGCAGTACAATGCCTTTGGTCTAATCCTTAGGAACACTGCCCTGACATGGTTTCAGCCGCTAAACGAGAGGCAGTTCATGAGCATAGACCAACTTCTAGAGGCATTCATTATCGAATTCTCTAAAAGGGGCATAAGACATAACACTTCCTCGCTGATTCACAGCTTCAAGCAAACCCCTCAAGAAACCGTGAGACTTGCTAGAAGAAGATTTAGGCAATACTTAGAGAGATGCCCTGTCCCTGAGTTACCCACGCCAGCTAAGCAAGTGGCTTTTGGATGGATTGCTAAGTACCAAATTGAGATCATATGTGTACTTGAAGGACCCTAGGACCATGGAAGAGTGTGTACACATGTGCATTGACATCGAGGATAACCTAGGGGAAGAACTAGAGCTTTCCAAAATCTACAAAGACTCAGATAGTGCCTCTAGCCTCTCTTCCTTGCAATCCACATCAATTGAGGAACTTGCAGAGAAAGTAGCTCAGAAATTAGGTGTCACTAGCAAACAGATCCCAAGATTTGCCCCAGTGAAAAGATGCTATACTTGTGGAGGTGACCATATGGCGAATGTATGTCCCATTATGGCTCAACCCCAAGTAAATCCTAGTAGCCAGTACTGCACCATAGAACGAAGATACACAAATCACTCCGCACAAGACTGCCCATACAATAAGCAAGCGGTTAGGCAAACCTACCCTCATCCATACCAGCAAGGCAGATACCAGAGTCAATACCCACCCCAACAGTATACTAGGCCTCAACAAAATTACCAACCGCAATATCAGACCCAACTGAGACCCCAGCCAGTGCTAGCACAGCAACCACCTGCTCCCAGTTCACGCAGTACAATGCCTTTGGTCTAACCCTTAGGAACACTGCCCTGACATGGTTTCAGCCGCTAAACGAGAGGTAGTTCAGGAGCATAGACCAACTTCTAGAGGCATTCATTATCGAATTCTCTAAAAGTGGCATAAGACATAACACTTCCTCGCTGATTCACATCTTCAAGCAAACCCCTCAAGGAACCGTGAGACTTGCTGGAAGAAGATTTAGGCAATACTTAGAGAGATGCCCTGTCCCTGAGTTACCCACGCCAGCTAAGCAAGTGGCTTTGTTCTTGGATGGATTGCTAAGTACCAAATTGAGATCATATGTGTACTTGAAGGACCCTAGGACCATAGAAGAGTGTGTACACATGTGCATTGACATCGAGGATAACCTAGGGGAAGAACTAGAGCTTTCCAAAATCTACAAAGACTCAGATAGTGCCTCTAGCCTCTCTTCCTCGCAATCCACATCAATTGAGGAACTTGCAGAGAAAGTAGCTCAGAAATTAGGTGTCACTAGCAAACAGATCCCAAGATTTGCCCCAGTGAAAAGATGCTATACTTGTGGAGGTGACCATATGGCGAATGTATGTCCCATTATGGCTCAACCCCAAGTAAATCCTAGTAGCCAGTACTGCACCATAGAACGAAGATACACAAATCACTCCGCACAAGACTACCCATACAATAAGCAAGCAGTTAGGCAAACCTACCCTCATCCATACCAGCAAGGCAGATACCAGAGTTAATACCCACCCCAACAGTATACTAGGCCTCAACAAAATTACCAACCGCAATATCAGACCCAACTGAGACCCCAGCCAGTGCTAGCACAACAACCACCTGCTCCCAGTTCACGCAGTACAATGCCTTTGGTCTAACCCTTAGGAACACTGCCCTGACATGGTTTCAGCCGCTAAACGAGAGGCAGTTCAGGAGCATAGACCAACTTCTAGAGGCATTCATTATCGAATTCTCTAAAAGTGGCATAAGACATAACACTTCCTCGCTGATTCACAGCTTCAAGCAAACCCCTCAAGAAACCGTGAGACTTGCTGGAAGAAGATTTAGGCAAAACTTAGAGAGATGCCCTGTCCCTGAGTTACCCACGCCAGCTAAGCAAGTGGCTTTGTTCTTGGATGGATTGCTAAGTACCAAATTGAGATCATATGTGTACTTGAAGGACCCTAGGACCATAGAAGAGTGTGTACACATGTGCATTGACATCGAGGATAACCTAGGGGAAGAACTAGAGCTTTCCAAAATCTACAAAGACTCAGATAGTGCCTTTAGCCTCTCTTCCTTGCAATCCACATCAATTGAGGAACTTGCAGAGAAAGTAGCTTAGAAATTAGGTGTCACTAGCAAACAGATCCCAAGATTTTCCCTAGTGAAAAGATGCTATACTTGTGGAGGTGACCATATGGCGAATGTATGTCCCATTATGGCTCAACCCCAAGTAAATCCTAGTAGCCAGTACTGCACCATAGAACGAAGATACACAAATCACTCCGCACAAGACTGCCCATACAATAAGCAAGCGGTTAGGCAAACCCACCCTCAGCCATACTAGCAAGGCATATACCAGAGTCAATACCCACCCCAACAGTATACTAGGCCTCAACAAAATTACCAACCACAATATCAGACCCAACTGAGACCCCAGCCAGTGCTAGCACAGCAACCACCTGCTCCCAGTTCACGCAGTACAATGCCTTTGGTCTAACCCTTAGGAACACTGCCCTGACATGGTTTCAGTCGCTAAACGAGAGGCAGTTCAAGAGCATAGGCCAACTTCTAGAGGCATTCATTATCGAATTCTCTAAAAGTGGCATAAGACATAACACTTCCTCGCTGATTCATAGCTTCAAGCAAACCCCTCAAGAAATCGTGAGACTTGCTGGAAGAAGATTTAGGCAATACTTAGAGAGATGCCCTGTCCCTGAGTTACCCACGCCAGCCAAGCAAGTGGCTTTGTTCTTGGATGGATTGCTAAGTACCAAATTGAGATCATATGTGTACTTGAAGGACCCTAGGACCATAGAAGAGTGTGTACGCATGTGCATTGACATCGAGGATAACCTAGGGGAAGAACTAGAGCTTTCCAAAATCTACAAAGACTCAGATAGTGCCTCTAGCCTATCTTCCTCACAATCCACATCAATTGAGGAACTTGCAGAGAAAGTAGCTCATAAATTAGGTGTCATTAGCAAACAGATCCCAAGATTTTCCCCAGTGAAAAGATGCTATACTTGTGGAGGTGACCATATGGCGAATGTATGTCCCATTATGGCTCAACCCCAAGTAAATCCTAGTAGCCAGTACTGCACCATAGAACGAAGATACACAAATCACTCCGCACAAGACTGCCCATACAATAAGCAAGCGGTTAGGCAAACCTACCCTCAGCCATACCAGCAAGGCAAATACCAGAGTCAATACCCACCCCAACAGTATACTAGGCCTCAGCAAAATTACCAACTGCAATATCAGACCCAACTGAGACCCCAGCTAGTGCTAGCACAACAACCACCTGCTCCCACTAATGTGATTCCGGTAAAGTATGCTGCTGCAGAAGAAAACCTGAATAGAGCTATAGTCCCAGTAACACCATTAATCTCAGAAAGTGATCCTAGTGACCATAGCTTTGATTCTACGCATGTTGATAGTCCCCAGGCTTACTACATGCAGTCTCCTGAACATGGTGAGTCCTACTACAGTGAAGAACCGAGTGAACCTAATTGGGAGCCCGAGTATACTAATATCATGTACACAAACCCCAACTCTAGACCTCAACCTAGGCAAGTAAGACCCCCATTTCCTAGAGGACCATGCTACAGATGTCAGGGAGATCATCTCATTCGTGATTGTCCCTTGCCTCCACCTACACAACCCCTGTCAGTGACGATCCAAGGCTATTGCCAGGAGTGTGGAAAGGAGCATCTCTTACGAGACTGCCCAAAGAATCCTAATAATATGCCGAAAATCACTCCTATCAATGTTGTTGGGCTAGTTGTAGACTCCACAGGAAGTGTGACTTCCACTACACCAGTGCAAGTGATCACTAGAGCCCAAGCCTTGCAGCAGAACCAAAGTGTAGGCCAGGAAAAGAGCCCAGATGTTAGTGAAACGGGGAGCATGACAAAGAAGAGGACTAGAGCTTGGAGAGATAGTCGTGAAAGAATGAAAAGGCAATGGGCAAAGAAAATGAGTGAACTTGAGGAAAGTCTAAGAGAAACGAGAGCCAGGATAACCGAACTCACATCTCAAACTCCCTCTCACACTACCCCACCTCCACCATTCCCAACTCCATCTGACCCGCCACCTTCCAACCCGCCTCACCTAATCCCACCACCCCCTAGAGTAGGATCAGTCCTAGCAGATCCCACTCCCGAGGACCTAAACATGATGCTTAAAGCATATCAGGCCAGAATCCAAGATGGGCCAAACGTAACTGATCATGGAAAGTGCTACCCTAGAGCAGAATTAGAGCTTGAACGAACTAAAATTGTGCCAAAATGGTGGAATTGGCTCAAACCATGTTTGAAGCCAGTCGCCTCTTTAACATCTCTAGTTCAGCCAAGACGAAGCTGCACTTTGAAGGACTGTTAGAAAGAATAGAGAGGCTAATTGCACAATCAAAAAAGGAACCCGCCTCTCAACACAAGGACAAGGCAAGTGAAAAGGCAGGTCTTCCCGCCCAGGAAGCCTATGTGCCTAACTCTACGGAGCCAGACACATCATCTTCTATGAATCGGTTCACACCAGAATTCCTACGCGAGATTCAAGAAGACAAATGGGCTAAAGAGAGTGAAGTCCCTCCTCCCATTGAACTTGTGGATGATGCACACGACCAATTTCCACAAGACATCCCATCCATTTATGAGGAACAGGAGAGCACCCAATCTCAGGAAAGATTAGACTTTGAGTCTAACTCTCTGCAAGAATTACCCCACTTCACATGCCCATGGGAAGCTGGGTCTACTTGTATGAGAGCACCCACAGTCATGGTACGAAATGAGCACTCAGTCATACCTAGGAACACAGAGGTAGTGAAAAACACTAAAGTACAGTGCAACCTCACCTTAGAAGAACTACTCAAAGTGAGGCCAGAGCTATGGAAACATGTAGCCAAACAAGTACCAGAAATAGCAAAACCTCGTTCCCAGGTAGGATCCCAGAGAACAGTGCTAGAAATACCATTGGACAAGATAGGGGACATGAGTGAGGGCGAAGAGGGAAACACATATCTTCCTATCACCCATCAAGGATACACCACCAACGCCATTCTAGACTCAGGTGCAGGAGTTGCAATTGCTACCACTTCACTATGGAAGCGTTGGGGCAAGCCAGCACTCAGGCCCACGAGGATGAAATTGCAAATGGCCGATGGTCACATAGAGAGACCCTTAGGGCTGTTAGAAGGAATAACTCTCACCACATGTGGTGTTGAGTTCGAGCATACATTTGCTATATGTGATTTTAGCAAAAATCATGCCTATGAAATGATCTTGGGACGACCCTTTATGCGACAGTTGCAAGTGGTACAGGACTGGGGAACCAACTCCTTGTACCTGCAACACTTAGGTGTTACGACCAAAGTGAATCTCAAAGATTACTCTCATAGAGATGTCCCTCCTATCCAATGGAATCCCCTCCATAGAGCCAAAGATGATACGAAATCGGTGCATTCCATAGGATCAGGATCCTCATGGATGCATGAAGACACCCACTTATGGATGTGCAAAGTAGTAGTAGAAGAAGAGAAGAGAGAAAAAGCCAGAGAGGTAGGTGCAAAAGAAACACATAGATCAATTCAAGACCCAGCCTATGCACCTGTAGTCTTTCCTGACGAAGAATTTGAACCCCACGGCTGGGCAGAAATCCTAGCAACAATGGATGTAGCCATCAATGAAGAACAATGGACACCTCACTGTGATGAAGATGGCTATGACATTTCAGTCTTCTCCATAGAGCCGATCATGGGAGAGGCAGTGTTAGAAGAGTGTGAACCTAGCCCTGATGCATTTGAGGATGCAAGTGACTCCGATCTAGAGTCAATCATCATGGACCCACCTTTTGCATCAGATGAAGAATACTTCTATGAAGTAGAATTTCAACCCCAGAGGTATGGAGAGCTTACAAATGATGTAAGGCTAACCACACATGTGACCCCAAAGGAAGGAAAGAAAAGAAAGAAGAGAGAAGTCACACCAGAAGAGGAAGAATCTTTGTTTGAGGTCTCGAAAAATTTTAAGAAGTATGAGATAGATGACAGGAGAGTCATGATCAGAATGCCTAAACGAGAGGCGCAATCAGGGGAGGCCTATGATAACAAAGAAACCACCAAGAAAATAGTGGTAGCTGTGGAAGAAGGAGAAGAGAGATGCACGTACATAGGCCATGACCTGACGGAAGACGAAGAGCACGAATTGATAGCCTTGCTAAGAGAGTACAGAGATGTATTCGCTTGGAGCTACAAGGGCTGAAAGGTGGACCCTGACATATGCTCACATACGATACCCATGACTTCAGAGGCTAGGCCCTCTAAGCAAAAGCCATACACATACAATGACAACTATGCGGCCAAGATCAAGGAAGAGATAGATCGCTTGGTTGAAGCTGGATTTATCTATGAAATTGAGCATACTGAGTGGGTATCCCCCATCGTAGTGGTGCCCAAGAAAAATGGAAAGCTGCGTGTATGCATTAAGTTGAAGAAGGTCAATGCAGCCACAATTCGAGATAACTATCCGCTTCCTATCACAGAACATCTCTTAGAAAGAGTAGCAGGCAAGGAAGTGTACAGCTTCCTTGATGGATTTTCGGGCTACAATCAAGTAGCCATAGCTCGAGAAGATCAGCATAAGATGGCTTTTGCCACGGAATGGGGCATTTTTGCCTTTAGAGTAATGCCATTTGGGCTTACCAATGCACCCGCTACCTTCCAGAGACTAATGTGCCATGTATTTAAAGAGTTCCTGAGGAAGAACTTAGAAGTCTATGTTGACGATCTTTGTGCTCATTCCAACATTAGGCAAACCCATATTCCTGAACTCAGACAAATCTTTGACAAATGTAGAGAATATCAAGTCTGCCTGAACCCAAAAAAGTGCTTATGGTCAGGCAAGGCAAGATTCTAGGACACATAGTGTCAAAGAATGGCATATCCACTAATGAAGAGAAAGTGAGAGCCATAGCCTAGTTACCTAGGCCAAAGAATGTCAAGGAAGTACAAGCTTTCATGGGGCATTGTGGTTATTACTGACGGTTTATACACATGTATGCCATCATAGCAAAGCCTGTGTATGGACTTTTGACTAACTTTGAGTGGACTAATGAATGTGAGAATTCTTTCAATGAGCTTAAACGACGATTATGTTCAGCACCGATCTTGACCACACCAGATTGGAATAAGCCTTTCCATGTTCATGTTGATGCATCTAGTTATGCTATTGGGTGTATACTCGTGCAGCCTACCGGTGAAGGTAATATGGATCTTCCAATTGCCTATGCTAGTAGACAATTGAATGCAGCTGAACGAAATTATACCACTACAGAGAGAGAAGGATTAGGCATGGTATATGCAGTTAAAAAGTTTAGACATTATTTGCTTGCAAATAAGTTTAAATTTTTTATTGACCATCAGGCACTGCTATATCTCGTAAACAAGCCATGCAATACAGGAAGATTAGTAAGATGGTTTCTCTTGCTAATGGAATATGATTTCGAGGTTGTGGTAAGGAAAGGGAAGACTCATTTGAGAGCAGATCATCTCTCTAGGCTCACATCAGGAGAAGCCCCACAAGGAGTGTCAGATGACCTTCCTGATGCTTACTTGTTTAATTTGGAAGTGGTGCCACAGTGGGCTAAGCCATTGGTGCCAGTATTGACATACGGGCCTAACCACCCATTAATAAACACACAGGATAGAGAGGTAGTAAGAGGCCAAAAGTATCACATCATGGCAGGTAGTATGTACAAGCACACAGATCAAGGGATCTTGGCTTGTGTGGAAGAGGATGAGTACGCTAAATGGTTGCAATTAGCACATGTAGGTGCATTAGAGCAACACTACTCAAAGCAACGAACTCTGCAGACATTAAGGAGACTTGGAGTGCATTGGCCGACTATGGAATTTGATGTCCAAAAGTTGTGCAAGGAATGCCCAATCTGTCGCACTAAACCACCTGTGGAACATGCCACTCTTTATCAAGTGTCCATAGTGCCAGATTGGAGTGAACCACTAGTATCCTTCCTGAGGACGAAAACATTCCCTCCAGACATGACTCTGGCTAGGAAAAGGAGTTTAGAACAAGAAGCCCAGGATTACTCACTCATTGGTGATAATCTATACAAGCGTGGTAAAGATGGTTACCTGAGACTATGTGTCCATGAGAGTGAATATCTCAAGATCTTGGAAACTGCTCACCAAGGTGTAGTAGGAGGACACTTTGGACCAGATCGGGTGATCAAGGCAATACTATTTGCGGGCTTGTGGTGGCCGACCCTTCACATGGATGCACATACCTATGTGAAGAGGTGTGATGTCTGTCAGCGAACTCAGTATCCTATACGCAAAGACGAAATGCCACTGAAACCTATGATGGGTGGACGAGCATTCTCTAAGTGGGGAATAGACTTTGTAGGTCCTATTAATCCCCCAGCTAAGGGTTCTCATGCTGAATATATCATTGTGGCCACAGACTATCTAACCAAGTGGGTAGAGGTAAAAGCCACAACGAAGAACGATGCTCAAACAACAGCTAAGTTTTTATTTGAGAATGTGTTCACCAGATACGGGTTACCTATAGAGCTAGTCAGTGACAGAGGCACTCACTTCTTGAATGAAGTTATTGAAAATCTGCTCCAAGAATTCTTGGTAGTACATAAGAAGTCTGCCCCCTATCACCCTCAAGCTAATGGCCAGGCTGAGAGCACCAATAAGATCCTATGCAATGTACTGACGAAATTAGTGAACAATAAACGCTCTGATTGGGACAAACAGCTACACCACGCTGTTTGGGCAATACCGAGTCGCCTACAAAACGGTACTCCAAGCCACCCCCTTTCAGATGGTATTTGGCCAAAATGCAGTACTACCGTTGGACTTCTTAATACCTACACTGAAAGTAGCACAAGAGCATGAATGGACGGGTCATGAACTCTCCTCTAGACTGTTTGACCTTGAACGATTAGGAGAAACAAGACTGAGAGTGGCTGCAGGGATATATGCAGCTAAGAAACGTCAGAAGGCATACTTTGATGCCCACGTTAAGGATAAAGGTTTGAAGGCAGGCGACCTAGTACTAGTATATACTTTGAAACAACATGCGAGGAAACTAGAGAAGAGAGGCTATGGACCCATGATCATTAATAGAATCTCAACAAGTGGAGTAGTGCAACTAGCCACATTAGAAGGCGATATTCTCCCGAGCTACATAAGCGGATGCAAAGTCAAGTTATATCAGGAACCTCTGACGGAAGAGATGCTAAGTCGACTCAACACTGCTAAGAAACGCAAAGAAGAAGAAAAAAGAATTCGCGAAGAAGCTCAAGCAGAAGCATTGGAACACATCTGGAGAATGAAGTTGAGAAGACAGGGTAGAGAGCAACCTAGGAGAGATGCATATGCAGATCAAGGATATCATGTGGCTATGTGTGAAGTTTCAGGTGTTAGCTCTCATAGGATAATTGATCGACGTCCTTTTATAACCTTAGAGATAGGACAAGGAAAGGGTGCAAGGACTGTAAGAGCCTTGATTGACTCAGGTGCAGCCACTGGTGCTGTTAAATTTTCTTACTGTCAAAAGTTGAAATTAACCGTCAATCCTATAGAAGCATATCTCATAGGATTGGGAGGTGTGGAAACCCCTTGCATGGGCGAGGTGGAACTTCCCCTCTATATTCAAGACGAAGCAATGACAGTCAAAGTACTAGTGTGTCAAGATGAGGACCTCACTGAGCCTCTTGTCTTGGGTCAGGACTGGATCTATGATCATGCAGTCAACCTAAACCTAAGAAGTGGACTTCTTCAGGTATGGGTAAATCATAGCCGAATTACAGTTGAATTGGAAAATGAGGCACTAAAGGAACTAGGTAAAGCACGAACTCCTGGTCCTTCTAGGGACACACATGAAGTTGACAATGCTATTCTTGTCCAAAACTGTATGATGCAGAAAGAGGATTGTCTCAACAACGGAGTCAAGGATAAGACGGCACTCCCTTTTGTTCCAAAGGCCAGAGGGATGCAGCAACCAAAGGCAGATCAAATACAGAAGGAGCAGAGTACCACCTATACTGGAGGCCAAAAACACGTGCGAAGCAGAAATCTCAACCGTTGAAACAAGTGTGGGTGCGGAAAGGCGAACACCCTGTTGCGACCATGCCAACCCCACGACCAAAACCTCTTATTAGTAATCAACAACACGACACTAATAAGAAGTCTTTCATAAGTTCTTCTGCACATATTCTTCCATGAGCACAAGTAGAATCACTTGTAAATGGGTCCCTAAAAAGCCTCATTTTCAAGTAGATACCCCTATCAAACTCTTCAGAGTCTCCACAAAATCAAGATCAAAGCCCATCCACTACATTTGGCAACCTAAAACTTGTAATAAACCCCCAGACCCCAGTTGTAAATCCATGCCCACCTACTAACTACATCACTCTCTCACTACATCATTCCACTTAGCTTCTAGGTCTACCCAATTCCTAACTACACTCACAAGCACCGAGCACTTAATAGCCTACTAATCTCTCCCGAACCTCATGTTAATGTTGTAATGGGGACACAAATGGTTCTATCTTGTCCTTTACAATGTTAACACCTGTTTCTATATTCTCACAGAGTCAGGAGGCAAGTAGTAACATGGCAGATACGGCAGGAACTAGCTCCCAGGCAGGCACCTGCCCCAAGTCATGGACATTGAAAGTCTTCCCGTTGAGGAGGAATTGAAGGAACGCCCAATGGCATTGAGGGCATTACATGCCATACCGATTCAGAATCCTCCACAGGGGCACACAATGCCGGTCAGCAAAAACTCACATTGGTTCAGTGATGTGGCAAGATCTCTGGGTGAAGGCACTTACATGTGGGAGGCCGAGATAGAATTCAACGAGCGCTGGGGCAAGTATCACTTCTTCAGCAGGGAATTTGAGAGACTGCAGAACAATGAAGGACTGAAACCTATATGGAAGAAGGCGGGACTCTACGATTACTTCAACTTCCAATTGCCAAAGCCCGACTTTCTAAGATGCTCATATTTGATTAGCACCCTCACTCCGAGCAAAGACAAAAAGGGATACAACACCTTTGTCCTCCCATCTCTCACAAGGGGCAATGAGCTGAATCGCTTCAGGTTGACTATCAATTTGGTGAGGGAAGCTCTAGACATGAAAGGTATGCACATTCCTACGGAGAAAGAGACTATGGTCCCCGACAATATGAAGAAAAGGAATCTGACGAAATTAAAGGACATGGTGGCAATGACACCTACAATTGCCATTCACTTGCGAATGGTCATGTAGCATTTTGCATTTCCCGCTCAAGAGAGGTTCACAATGCCACCTAAGAAGATATGGTTTAGTCTATACTTGGCCGACGCCTTCGATTTGACAATCAATATGCCCCACTGGATTATCGACCAAATCCACTTGGCTCATCAAAGGTGGTATAAAAAACAAAAGTCTGTACTGTATGGATGCTGTGCTCTCACCCGGATTGTGTATAGATGTTTGGCTTATGATGTGCCAGTGCAGAGGGCATTAATTTGGACCAGGGTACAGGAATTCCAACGTAGACTATCAACCGCACGACCGCCATCTAAGAAAATGAGAGGCACAGTTCAGATGCCCTGTGCACAACCCCGCGGTGCGACATTGACACCAGAGACAACTCCACGACTTCCAAGGCGGGTACAACCCTTCATTATCAGATTACCAAGACACAGCACTGATGGACCGAATTTGGTGTTCCCACCTGTACCAACCGACCTAGAGTTTCCTCACAGATTCACATTAGAAGACCTAACTAATGAGGAGGTAGCCAGAATAATCGAAGCTGTTAACGCGGAAGTCGAGGCAGAGCAAGCTAGTGGACAACAAACTGCTACAGACCAACCCCATCCTAGACAACCAGAGGTCGTCGATGTGGAGGGTGAAGAAGAAGAAGAACAAGAGGAGGAACATGATGGACAATCCGAGGAAGAAGAGCAGGAATATGATCAAGAAGCTCTGCAGGTACTTGAGGGTGCCCCGACTTATACGAAGGAATTGAAAAAGCGCTATGATACCATCAACAGGGTTCAAGAGCAACATAGACTATCCCTCACAGCAAGAAAAGCTCTCATTAACCAAATCCTTGAGGAGGAAGGAGTAGACGAGCAATACCGTGCCACACTTGATATGATATCTGATGCTTTAGGAGTACCTGAGATGGTGCATACCGCCCTTGCACAAGCACAAAGAACAGAGCGAAGATACGGCAGACGTTCCCCTCGATCAGGAAAACAGATGAATGTATTAGTATCAGAACCACAAGGCACATCCACAACCACGGGCACAACACACACCGTTCATGATACTGAGGAAACCCATACATCAAGTGCACCTCCATCACCCCCTTTGCCACCCCTGCCTCCAACTCCACCACATTCACCTCCCACAACCAGTGTAACCACTACTGTCACCGCCTCCGAGTCCACTACCCATACCGAAGTGCAGACCGTTAGTCAACCCACACAACCCGCACACCCTATCTCCACCTCTCTTGTCTATACGGCCACTGATACAGTAATTCTAACCGCAACCACGGAAAACCTCATTCCCCCGATCACACTTCCTGGCAGTTCGTATTCACAATTGCACACACCACTGTACACTTTCACCAGTATCACCACACCCACAATTCCCATGTTCACAAACACTCCCACCACTGCATCCACTTTTGATTTTATGGACATATCACCCACCTCCGCACCTCTCCCTCCCCCCATACACCCACCATCTCCCATTCCCCCACCTCCCACTTCACCATTTTCCAGCACCGCATCCACACTCCCCTTCCCCTTCCCCTTCCCCTTCCCTTCTGCATTCAACACCCTTCCCGCATCCACCCTTATTAATAATGTATTTAATAATATGTATCAGTGTATGTCTCAACTACAACAACACTACCAGCATCTTGATAACCAACATACGAGACTCTTCCGAAGCCATGAAGAACTTCAAGTACGATTCATTGATCTAGAAAGGGAAAAGCGGCTACTACAACAACAGTATGTCACTTTACAGGAACAACATGAGCAGTTAGTAGCCAATCCACCCCAGTCAGATGCAGAAGAAAAACAACAAATGGATGATCTGCTACACTCCCATATAACAGAGAATCTCAAGCTTCAACGGAACCTGGCCCTCTTGCACAAACACATGTCTACTGCACTCGAGGAGAATAAACGACTACAGAAACAAAACGAAGAAAACTTGGAAGCAGCCATGGAGTGTTCCCCATAAGAAATCGACCCAAATAGATTCAAGGCCATACCCTCAGCGAATATGCAAATTGTGTTGGAAACCCATGCCGACCTCCTGGAAGCCCATGCAGCATTAGAAAGAGAAAGAGATGACCTATTAAAGCAGCTGACAACCTAGCATGAGTCACCAAGCAAAGTCACAACCGCAGTTGACACATCTGAAGAAGTCGAAAAACTCATAGCAGAACTAGAAGAATTACGAAGTAAAGTCATGCAATACGAGCGTCAACCTTCGCCTCTTGTAGAGCCTGAGCCTGAAGACTTAGTGCCAATTGAAATAGAGGAAACCTTCGAAGACCCATACGTTCCCATGCCTGCACCAGGGGGCAAGCAAACAGAAGGGAGCATGGACACCATCGAGATCGAGGCTCCTGAATGGATGCAAAGGTTAGAGAAAGTGGCCACAACCCATGATGACAGAGTGGCAGTTCAGATAGCGTCTATGTCACGTTTGGAAGAGGTAGTCACAAAATCGGATTACTTTAGAAACCTCTCCCATCATCGGTGGATCGGCACATCCGACGACTTGTATGTTCCTTTCTGTGTCTTAATGGCGGATTACAATGCTGAAATCAAGCACCACACCTCAAAAGAACCAACCTCGGCTACACAATTTGCACCGGACGACATCCTAGCAAGTGCCAAGCAGGGAAATATACACCAACCTACGTGGAGGATTCGTCTGGTGGAAACCTACCCTGAGATGGTAAGGACATGGAATGACATGCCTTTGTATATCAAATACAACCCATGCTACTGCCCTGTATTTCGAAGAAGGTCGTGGCCGGAATACACAAAAACTGTGCTTACAACCAAAGGATACGAGAAATGGCTCAATTATGTCTACTTAGCACCACCTAAGGGCCAACCTACCATAGGATATATGATTTCGACGATTCGGCATTGGAGGGTCCGATTCAAAAATGTACCTGATGTCATGGCCCAAATGTGTCTTAAAATTTTTGAACTTATGTTGGTCACCTTCAGGACCTTCAATAATGTCAAGGAACCTCATCTGTCAGCTCTTGGATTTAATGAAGGTAATCAGGACCTTGTCTACGACATGAGCGCAACACCATCTATTAATGTTGTATATGCATGGCACGCGCGTATCAAGTATCTACCAGCCTGCTTCAAACAGACGTTTGAAGAAATGTTTGTCACGGGATTCTGGGAATATCATTCAGAGATATTCATTCCCAGACCATCACATTTATTGCAGTTGTTTGCGGTGGAACAAGCTCTCCATTCAGAAAAGTTACGTATACCACATCTAGAGGTTCCCGGGCCGGTAGATTGGGATGCTCTACTCACGGACTTGGCCAAAGGGTTGAGAATTGTAGAACATCACTTAGCACAAGACGTTGTAGAATACTACATCCAATGAACCACCCAACAAGGGTCTGTCAGGGACGACAGACGCGAGAGAGGGGGGGGGTGTTGGAACTGAAGGACTCACAAGGCAAGGAAGCTTACGAAGGGAGTCAGAGAGGAGGGAAGGCACAAGCAGACAGGGTAGTCAACGACGATCTGGCAAGTAGGCCAATATTTTTTCAAGACACTAAAGCATATCAAAGAGGTGGACACACAAGGAGAAGGATCAAGTAGGGAGCTCGAAGATATGTATGTCAAATCGTTAGAAGTGATTTTCATCACTAAGAGCCATTGTAGATACCATTTCATATTTTTGTAGCTCCATTTTGTGCAAGCCAAAAAGTCCTTGAGCTTGAGGAGCATTCGAAGTAGCTACCTACCAATTTTCATAATTTTTAGACTTCGTTTGAGTCTTCAAATAGGCCCTAGAACCTAATTTTTAACTAGGCCGAACACTAGGTCTGGACACGGCCAAAACCTAGTCAAAAACTATAAATAGAGCTAGAGAGCTCATTTTTGGGGCTAGCTTGTAATTGATCTAAACTTGTATGAGCACTTTTGAAGTAATCTAAAAGAACTCCTTTGTCTCTCTCTTTGTCTTACCTTGAGTGCACGTGTGTGTATGTGTGTGCATGTTAGTGTGCGTCTCACTCACGCACTTGTGCCTTCACTTGCTCGAGGTCATCATACCATCCTCACGTCTTCCCGGATTGACATTAAAGGAGGTGCTACTCATCACTGAGCTACAACATGCAAAACATCATCACATAGAGTAGATAAACTCATCATCTATTGAAAGATTATGTTTGGAAATATATTCATCAGAATTATCATTTTCAATAGAATAAGTATAATCTTTATCACTGTCTCTTTCTTCATGAAAAATATTGACAACAATATCTCCAACTCAAGAGGCTCTAGTGATCAATGACCCTTCTTCATTATGAGATTCCTTGACACCTACTTCACTGAATCCTTCTAATAAGATTGACTCATTTAATCTCATTGAAAACAAAGTCAACACATGAAATATCTTAATCTTATTCCCAAATACTTTTGTTCTTCTCAATAAGGTCTTCACATTGCTTTATCTTCTCATCCATATTGACTTGATGTGCACAAAACAAGAATCCATCAGCAAATTCATCATCATCACATTATTTTATCTTCTCATCTTTATAAAGGAACCTTTAGATGAATCCAATTCTTCTTCAATCATATGCTTTTGTTTATCTCTTGATGTTTTTGACTACTATATTGATGCAAAGTTGAATTGGGGTTCTTTTGTACCTTTCAAATTTTTATACACACAAGGTGGTAGCCTTACAATGGACATACATTAAGCTAGAGTTTTGTCATTATCATTCAATCTATCTTGTATTACACATGAATTCCACATTTTTCATTTCACAAGCATCAACATTACCTCATGCACTATGCCCCACTTCACTAGGCAAACTCATAAGCTGGGTCAAGTCTTCCAATAGATTTTGTCACTCAAAAGTTGAAGTAGGGTCTAATTATTTAGGAATAGCTCTAGTTTATCATGTGCTAAAATATTTTGATTGGCTTGGTCCAATTGGTTGAATCATTCCTCAAATTCACATAGCAAACTGATCGCTTCAAGGCTCTCATTTGGAGTAGCCACCCATTCTCTAGATGCATAGAGTGTGGGAATGACTAAATTCTCAAATTAGTACTCTTCTTTTAGGAAAACTCTGAGTTCATTCCATGTTTCTACCTACTCTTAAAGAGTATGAACTCCAAATTTAACTCTAGGCATAACAATTCTTAAAAATTCACTCATTTTCATAGACATAGACACTTCATAAAAATCCATTGTTATCTTAAATTTGCAAAATGTTTTTTATAGATTCTTTTAATATTCCCTCTAGGGATTGCATTACACAATCCTGAATTACAATTGACTTTGGAGATATGGTCGAAACTTCACATATTGTGTTGGTTGTTTGTAGGTCTAAGTCAATGATATTGGTCAAATCTTGGTCAAATCAAATAAAACAATCATAGTTGAGGTCAAGTTAAGGTTTTCTATCAGTAAAAAGTCTTTTGGACAAGGACAACTAGAAACCCCTATTAATATGTGTCTCTGATGCAACATTTCTTGTTAATATCTACCTTCATTCTTAGTGTTGATTGTCATTCATACCTTTGTTGATGCATTCTTGGTAACAATATTTTTTATCATTAGTTCATCTTCTTATTAGATTGTATCTATAGGATTCAATCTATATGCTTAGTCAAAATTTCTTCTCAATAAACTTTTGATAACTTTGTATGAAATTGCTCAAAATTTATCTTTCTTGATGAACTAGATATTTCCCTATCAACAAGTGCTTGAAACCTCAATCTACTTGATGTGTGGAGCTCATTTACTTCAGGTTGTTTCTTCAAAAATTAGTAAACACATTCTACCAATTTTGTGTCTTTAATATATGCTTTATTCTAATACTAGATTTTGTAATGTGCAATTGCTCTTTTCAATGCAAACCTCTAAACATCTGCAAATAGAGATGATCTACATGAAGCTTTTCCCTTTCTATTCAAAACCTCTTCAAAATTTAGAATCTTGCTAGATATCCATGATAATATGACAAAGCTATTATGAAATTAACACGTAGATGTGTGTTATCTATATTCATCTATCACATCTTAATTTGGTTGAAGTTAATTTGCCATCTTCTGATGTAGAACATTCTTTGGATATAACCCATCAAATAGGTGTGCAATCCTTCTCATAATCAAAATATGCTCTAGAAAAAAAAAAATTTATTGTCCTCCATCATGTTTCCATTCACATTGTGTATCATTGTATGAATATTAGCTATCTCATAAAGACATAGAATATGGAAGCATTTCCTCGGATGATTCCCCTAATGATGCTTGATTGCACCCATCTTAAGCTGTTGTAGAATTGCATGACAATTCGTTTTTAAAGATATTAATCCCTTCTTTTGATCAGTTGGATGAACTCCTCTAAATTTGACTCTAGTCAATGTATGAGACCAACCATGTATATCAAATCTCCAATACCATTGATGAGTGTCCTCATATTTACAATCACATTGACATATGCCTCTACCTCCTAAAAACATTGGACTTCACTTTACATTAATTTTAGTGCGGTCTTTGCTTTGCACAACAATGAAGCCACATTTGCATGAATATCTAAAGGCCCATATTATTCATACTCAATTTTTAGACCAATGCAACAAAAAATTGAAAAAAGATTTGGCCAGTGAAGAACATATTGAATCTGATTTGACCATCCAACTTTCACATGGCCTTCCACTTCTATGAAAATCCTTTGATAGCCTTCTTAACTTTATCATATATCACTAGGTTTTCAATAAGGATTTCCATGAGACAAATGGATTTATCTTTATAATTTTAGAAATCAATGAAGCATCAAAATCTTCCAATACTCTCCCAATTGTAGCCTTGTAGGAATCACGTATGGTTTTTACAAGCCATATCCAAGGTTTGCATATCTATGCTTGGAAGTCTTTTTACTTCAAAGGTTTTAATGAACAAAATCTCTTTGACATTAAGACTCATGGTGCTTGGCCCATATTTTGATCCCATTGAATCAACTAGCTGATATTCCACCTCTCAACTTTCACTAAAGTCAATGTGAATATCCATTCAAATGTCTGAAGTTTTTGCTAATTAGAGCCCCTACTATGTGATCCCATATTGGGTTGAACCCTTCCATGTGTTTCTTGATGCATTAAACATAGCCATTTTACTGCAAAATGCAAGAAGAACTTGGTAAAGGCTAGTATATTATGCAATCCATTGTTCATCATTGATAGGAAAGAAATATTCAATGACTAGATGAGAGTGCCTTGGGCTAATTCATGGTAATTTCAAGACTATTTATTAGGCTTGAAGTTCACTTTCTATGTGGACCACTCAAATCTTTGTATTCATTCGAACAACAAACTTAGGTTGGTCCATTATTGTGATGGGTCTTATTACTTTAGGAATTTGATTATGATGCTATTCATAGACCACAAATTGCATGTGGTGGTGGAAAATTAGATTATTGTAAACCCAACTAATGGTGTAGATGATTTGTTCCTAACATGACTCGACTAAAGCAAGATCCAAACCTAGTGAGACCCACTTGGTATCAATAGATGGCAATATTTTTTGCGAATGAAAGATGCCAATGAAAATATTAGAGGAACAAAAGAAGTTAGCATTTAGAAGTTCATGAAAATATGGGGGACATCCATTTGGTGTGATCAATCTCATATATGAATCGTGCATCTAAGAGTTTATCTATCTCCTTTTTTATCTTGTTTGAATATAGATCATTGTAAGTGTAAGTCCTCTATTGAGAGGATTTTCCATAAGGCTTCATAGGGATTGTGAGGGCACAAATGTGAGGAACAACACCCTTTTTATCTCTATAAGACCAAGTGGAAAAATCTCTATACTACTAGACCATTTCTTTCTATTGAGCCTCCTCCATTTCCATCACATCCCCCCTAATATATGTAAACTTTTCTTCTCCATCTTCTACCATGATAGCCACCTTCTTCTATGTTTCTTGTTGTCATAAGGCTCTCCTATCATAGCTTTTCTTAGATAAAAAAGCCATAAATTTCACCTTTCTTACTCATATTTCTTGAAATTTTCAAGAGGCTAAAATTCATCTCACTTTTCTCTATTGCGGTAACATGTTCTTCATCTGGTTTCTCAACTTTGTATAGGGGATACATATAATTCATAGGATCCTATATACAATTACTAGCATGAAATTCTTTCACGAACTCCTTCTTAGAATCAAAATCAAATTCTAAATGACTAGAAACTAATCATCATCTCAACTTTCATCTTGAACCAATAATGGCTTTGCTTCCTCAATTTCCCCAAGAATCAAGAGCATGATCAGTCCATTGAGATCATATTGTTCATCATCACAATGTTCTGTTATATCATCATTGATAGAAATGTCCATGGTGGCTAGGATTTGCATCCAACCATGAGGTTCAAATTCTTCATCATTGAAGTGTTGAAGAATATAAGCTTCATCTTCAATTGATTTTTGTTGAATGAATAGATTTGTAGGATCTCTTCATGCTATTCTTTCTTCTTCTTTGTGAGCTTGCTTACAAACCCAAAAGTTCAAGTCCTCATCTATCCAATTCTCTAATTCTGATGATTTATCCGAGGGCAAATCATTTTCATCTTTATGTACATTATTCCATGTGATGGGAGGGATGCCTAAGTGTAGCTCAGTGATGAGTAGCACCTCCTTTAATGTCAATCCGGGAAGACGTGAGGATGGTATGATGACCCCGAGCAAGTGAAGGCACAAGTGCGTGAGTGAGAAGCACACAAACATGCACACACATACACACACACGCGCACACAAGGTAGGACAAAGAGAGAGAAGCAATAGAGTTCTTTAGATTACTTTCAAAAAGCTCATACAAGTTCAAATCAATTACAAGCTAGCCCCAAAAATGAGCTCTCTAGCTCTATTTATAGTTTTTGACTAGGTTTTGGCTGTGTCCAGACCTAGTGTCCGGCCTAGTTAAAAATTAGGTTCTAGGTCCCATTTGAAGGCTCAAATGGAGTCTAAAAATTATGAAAACTGGTAGGTAGCTACTTCTAATGCTCCTCAAGCTCAAGGACTCCTTGGCTTGCACAAAATGGAGCTACAAAAATATGAAATGGTATTTACAATGGCTTTTAGTGATGAAAATCACTATTTTTGTAGGGATTTTCTCTAACTATTTGACATACACATCTTCGAGCTCCCTACTTGCTCCTTCTCCTTATGTGTCCACCTCTTTGATATGCTTTAGCTTCCTGAAAAAATAATGGCCTACTTGCCCGATCTTCTTTGACTACTCTGTCTGCTTGTACCTTCTCTTCGCTCCGACTCCCTTCGTTGACTTCCTTGTCTTGTGAGTCCTTCAGTTCCTTGACTGCCAACACCCCCCCCCTCTTTTGCGTCTGTCGTCCCTGACAGACCCTTGTTGGGTGGGTCGTTGGATGTAGTACTCCACAACGTCTTGTGCTAAGTGATGTTCCGCAATTCTCAATCCTTTGGCCAAGTCAGTGAGTAGGGCATCACAATCTACAGGCCCGGGAACCTCTGGATGTGGTATACGTAGCTTTTCTGAATGGAAATCTTGTTCCACGGCAAATAACTGTAATAGATGAGATGGTCTGGGAATCAATATCTCCGAATGATGTCTGTTTGAAGCAAGCAGGTAGATATTTTATACGGGCATGCCAGGCATAGACGACGTTAATGGAGGGCGTGGTGCTCATGTCATAGACAAGGTCCTGATTCCCTTCATTAAATCCAATAGCCGAAAGATGAGGTTCTTTGATGTTCTTAAATGTCCTGAATGTAATCAGCATGAGCTCAAAAATTTTTAGGCACATCTGTGCCATGACATCTGGGACATTCTTGAACCGGACTGCCCAGTGTCGGATGGTTGAAATCATGTAGTTGACTGTGGGTTGGCCATTAGGAGGTGCTAGGTACACATAATTTAACCACTTTTCACATCCTTTAACCGTCAAAACTGTTTTTGTGTACTCTGGCCAAGACCTTCTTCGAAAGACAGGGCAGTAGCAGGGATTATACTTGATATATAGAGGCATGTTATTCCACGTGCGATTCATCTCAGGGTAGGTTTACAGCAGGCGAATCCTCCAAGTAGGTTGATGTATATTCCCTTGCTTGGCACTTGCAGGGATATCATCCGGTGCAAACTGTGTCGCCGAGGTTGGTTCTTTTGTTGTGCGTTGCTTGATTTCAGCATTGTAATCTGCCATTAATACACAGAATGGAACATACAGATCATCAGACATGCCAATCCACCTATGATGGGAGAGGTTCCTGAAGTAATCCGATTTGATTACAACTTCTTCCAATCGAGACATTGATGCTATCTGTACTGCAACTCTCTCATCATGGGTTGTGGCCACCTTCTCTAACCTCTGCATCCATTCAGGGGCCTAGATCTCAATGGTGTCCATTCCTTCTTCTGTTTGCTTACCCCTAGGTGTTGGCATGGAAACGTATGGGTCTTCAAAGATCTCCTCCACTTGAATGGGCACTAACTCTTCAGGTTCTGGTTCCGCCAGGGGAGAGGGTTGACGCTCGTATTGTAGAACTTTATTTCGTAGTTCTTCTAATTCTGCTCTGAGTTTTGCGACTTCTTTAGATGTGTCGGCTTCAGTTGTGACTTTGCTTGGTGACTCCTGCTGGGTTGCCAGTTGCTTTAGTAAGTCATCTCTTTCTCTTTCTAATGCTACGTGGGCTTCTAGGAGGTCGGCATGGGTTTGCAAGACGATTTGCATATTCTCAGATGGGATAGCCTTGAATTTCTCTGGGTCGATTTCCTGTGGTGAACCCTCCATTGCAGCTTCCAAGTTTTCTTTGTTCTGTCTCTGTAGTCGCTTATTTTCCTCGAGTGCTGTAGACATGTGTTTCCATAATAGGGCCATGTTGCGTCGAAGCTTGAGGTTCTCTGTTATCTAGGAGTGTAGCAGATCATCAAGTTGTTGTTTTTCTTCCGCATCTGACTGGGGTGGATTGGCCACTAACTACTCATGTTGTTCCTGTAAAGTGACATACTGTTGTTAAGTAGCTGCTTTTCCTTCTCTAAGTCAATGAATCGTCCTTGTAATGTTTCATGGCTTCTGAACAGACTTGTATGCTTAGCATCTAGGTGCTGATAATGCTGTTGCAGCTGAGACATACACTGGTACATGTTATTAAATACATTATTAATGGGAGTGGATGCGGGAAAGGTGTTGAATGCAAAAGGGAAGGGAAAGGGGAATGGGAGCGTGTATGCTGTGCTCAAAAAGGGTGAAGTTGGTGGTGGGGGAATGGGAGATTGTGGACGCATGGGGGGAGGGAGAGGTGAGGTGGGTGATGTGTCCATGAGGTCAAAAGTGGATGCAGTCGTGGGGGTGATTGTGAACATGGGAACTGTGGGTGCGGCGATGGTGGTGAAAGTGTAAAGTGGTGTGTGTAGTTGTGAATATGAACCGCCAGGAAGTGTGATCGGGGGAAGGGGGTTTTCCGTGGCTGCAGTTAGAATTACAGTGTCAGTGGTAGTGTATACAAGTGAGGTGGTAATAGGGTGTGTGGGTTGTGTGGATTGACTGACAGTCTGTGCTTCGGTATGGGCAGTGGACTCTGTGGCGGTGACCGTAGTGGTTACACTGGTGGTGGGAGGTGAAGTTGGTGGAGTTGGAGGTAGGGGTGGTAAAGGGGGTGATGGGGGTGCACTGGTTGTATGGGCCTCCTCAGTTTCCTGAATGATATGAGCTGTGCCCATGGTTGTGGATGTGGTACCCTGTGGTTCTGATACTAAGATATTCATTTGTTTTCCTGATCGAGGGGGGTGCCTGCCATATCGTCGCTCCGATCTTCTGGAGTGTGCAAGAGCTGTATGCACCGTCTCAGGTACCCCCAACGCATCAGAAATCATATCCAGGGTTGCTTGGTATTGCTCGTCCACACCTTCCTCTTCAAGGATTTGGTTCATGAGGGCTTTTCCTGCTGCTAGGGACAGTTTGTGCTGTTCTTGAACTCTGTTGATGGTATTATATAGCTTTTTCAATTCCTTCGTATAAGCCGGGGCACCCTCAAGTTCCTGTAGAACTTCTTGTTCATATTCCTGCTCTTCTTCCTCTGTTTGTCCTCCTCGTTCCTTCTCCTACTCTTCTCCTTCTTCATCCTCCACTTCAACTACTCTTGGTTGGATTGGATGGGGTTGGCCTGCAACTGTCTGCTGGCCGCTTGCCTGTTCTGCCTCGACTTCCGCGTTAACAGCCTCGATTATCCTGGCTACCTCCTCATCACTTAGGTCTTCTAATGTGAATCCGTGAGGAAACTCTAGGTCGGTTGGTACAGGTGGAAACACCAGATTCGTTCCATCAGTGCTGTGTCTTGGTAATCTGATAGTGAAGGGTTGTACACGCCTCGAAAGTCGTGGAGTTGTCTCAGGTGTCAGTGTCGCACCGCGGGCTTGTGCACAGGGCATCTGAACTGCGCCTCTCATTTTCTTTGATGGCGGCCCGACGGTTGATAGTCTACGTTGAAATTCCTGTACCCTGGTCCAAATTAATGCCCTTTGAACTCGCACATCATAAGCCAAACATCTATAGACAATCCTGGTGAGGGCAAAACATCCATACAGTACCGACTTTTGCTTTTTATAGCACCGTTGATGTGCCAAGTGGATTTGGTCGATAATCCAATGCGGCATGTTGATTGTCAAATTGAAGGCATCTGCCAAATATAGACTGAACCATATCTTCTTGGGTGGCATGGTGAACCGCTCTTGAGCTGGGAACACGAAATGTTGCATGGCCATTCGCAAGTGGATGGCTATTGTGGGTGTCATTGCTACCATGTCTTTGAGCTTAGTCAGGTTCCTGTTTTTCATGATATCCGGGACCATCATTTCTTTTTCGGTGGGGATATGCATGCCTTTCATGTCAAGAGCTTCCCTCACCAAGTTGTTCGTCAATTTGAAACGCTTTAATTCATTACCTCTGGTCAGTGATGGTAGAACGAAGGTACTATATCCCTTTTTCTCTTTACTAGGGGTCAGAGTGCTAATTAAGTAGGAACACCGTAGAAAATCTGGATTGGGTAACTGAGCCTTGAAATAGTCGTAGAGTCCAGCCTTCTTCCAGATGGGTTTCAGACCTTCATCATTTTGAAGCCTCTCAAATTCCCTGGTGAAAAAATGATATCTGCCCCATCGCCCGTTGAACTCTATCTCAGCCTCCCACATGTAAGTGCCTTCACCCAGAGATTCGGCCACATCAACGAACCAATGTGAGTTTTTGCTAACCGGCATTGTGTGCCCCTGTGGAGGATTCTGAATTGGTATGGCGTGTAATGCCCTCAATGCCACAGGGCATTCCTTCAATTCCTCTTCAATGGAAAGACTCTCAATGTCCACGATTTGGGGGCTGGTGCCTGCCTAGGAGCTAGTTCTTGCCTCGGCCATGGTGAAGAGACTAGTCACTGGTTCTGTGAGAATAGACAAATGAATGTTAACATTGCCAATGGACACCAAGCATTCATGCGTCCCCATTACAACATTAACATGATTTTAGTGAGAGGTTAGTAGGTCAATAAGTGCTTGGGGATCGTGTGTGTAGTTAGTGAATGGATATTCCTAAGAGCCAAAATGGAAAGATGCGGTGTATGAGTGATGTAGTGAATAAGTGGTTATGAATTTACAAATGAGGGTCGGGGGGTTTATTACACGTTTTGGGCTTCCAAACAAACTGATTTGCTGTTGGTCTTGATTTTGTGGAGACTCTGGAGGGCTTTTCAGGAGTGTCTACTTGGAAATGAGGCTTTTTAAGGACCCATTTACAAGTGATTCTGATTGTGCTCATGGACCAATGTGTGTCCGTGCATGTTGTATAAGAAAGGGTATCAGATGTTTGAGTGAGTGAACCATATTGTACAGGGTGTGGCCTCGGTGTAACTATTTGAGCCCACAAGCAAGCCTTAGGCACCCAAATTTGTCGTGATTGTGGGATGGCCTTCATTGACTTCTTGGGTACCCAAATAGACTTTACATTCGCAGAAGAATTTCTGAAAGACTTCTTATTAGTGTCGTTTTGTTGATTATTAATAAGAAGTTTTGCCCGTGTGGTTGGCTTGATCCCAATAGGGTGTTCGCCTTTTTGCACCCACACTTGTTTCAATGGCTGAGACATTCTGGTTCGCACTTTCTTTTGACCTCCAGCATAGGTATTACTCTGCTCCATCTGTATTTGATCTTCCTTTGGTTGCTGCATCCCTCTGGTCTCTGGAAAAGAAGGGAGTTCCGTTGCGCTCCTGACCTCTTGAACGAAATCATCATTCCTCTGCATCACACAGTTTTGGACAAGAACAACATGGTCATCTTCATGTGTACCCCTGGAAGGACCAGGGATGTGTGCCTTGTCTAATTTGTTGAGTGCTTCATTTTCTAACTCAATTGTAATGCGATTCTGATTTACCCAGACCTGAAGGAGTCCACTTCGTAGGTTTAGGGGACTGCATGATCATAGATCTAGTCTTGACCCAAGACAAGAGGCTTAGTGATGTCCTCATCTTGACACACTAGCACTTTAACTGTCATTAAAAGGTCTTGAATGTAGAGGGGAAGTTCCACCTCGCCTACGCAAGGGGTTTCCACACCTCCCAATCCTATGAGATATGCTTCTATAGGATTGACATTTAATTTCAATTCTTGACAGTAAGAAATTTTAACGGCACTAGTGGCTGCACCTGAGTCAATCAAGGCCCGTGCAGTCCTTGCACTCTTCCCTTGTCCTATCTCCAAGGTTACAAAAGGACGTCGATCAACTATTCTATGGGGGCTTACACTTGAGACTTCACACATAGCCATATGATATCCTGGGTTCGTATAGTCATCTGTCCTTGGCTGATCTCGTCCTTGTCTTCTCATCTTCATTTTTCGGATGCGTTCCAAGGCTTCTGCCTGTGCTTCTTCTCGAACTCATTTTTCCTCTTCTTTACGTTTCTTGGCAGTATTGAGTCGATTGAGCATTTCCTTGGTGAGAGGTTCTTGATATAACTTGACTCTGCATCCGCTTATGTAGCTAGGGAGAATATCGCCTTCGAGTGTGGCCAATTGGACTGCTCCACTAGTCGAGATCCTATTTATGATCATAGGTCCATAGCCTCTCTTCTCTAGTTTTCTCGCATGTTGCTTCAAAGTGTAGACTAACACTAGGTCCCCTGCTTTCAATCCTTTATCCTTCACATGGGCATCAAAGTACGCCTTCCTTTTCTTAGCTGCATATATTCCTGCTGCAGCTCTTAGTCTAGTTTCACCTAATCGTTCGAGGTCCAAAATTCTCGAAGAGAGTTCATGACCCGTCCACTTATGCTCCTGTGCTACTCTCAATGTGGGAATCAAGAAGTCCAGAGGTAGCACCGCATTTTGGCCAAATACCATCTGAAAGGGTGTGGCTTGGAGTACCGTTTTATAGGCCACTCAGTATGCCCAAACAACGTGGTGTAGCTGTTTGTCCCAATCAGAGCGTTTATTATTGACCAATTTAGTTAGCACATTGCATAGGATCTTATTTGTGCTCTCAGCCTGGCCATTAGCTTGTGGGTGATAGGGGGCAGACTTCTTGTGTACAACCAAGAACTCTTGGAGCAGATTTTCAATAATTTCATTCAAGAAGTGAGTGCCTCTATCACTTACCAGCTCTATAGGTAGTCCGTATCTTGTGAACACATTCTCAAATAGGAACTTAGCAGTTGTCTGAGCATCATTCTTGGTCGTAGCTTTTACCTCTACCCACTTGGTTAAATAGTCCGTGGCCACAATGATATATTCAGCATGTGAACCTTTGGCTGGGGGATTAATAGGACCTACAAAGTCTATTCCCCACTTAGAATGCACGTCCACCCATCATAGGTTTCAATGGCATCTCATCCTTGCGTATAGGATACTGAGTTCTCTGACAAACATCACAGTGTTTCACATAGGCATTGAATGACCCATTGATGTGCTAGATAATGTGAAATTGAACACATATGAAGTGGATTCTGACCACACTCTAGCCATTTGCAAACCCAATCAAGCTAGATTCTAGGAAGACTATTTATATGTTGATTGAAAGTGGTCCAAGATTGGGGTAGCAATGCACTATACTTGTAAAATTTAAGGGTTACAACTAGAATCAATCTCCACACATTTTAACACTTAGTGTTGGCAGTCAAGGAACTGAAGGACTCACAAGACAAGGAAGTCAACAAAGGGAGTCGGAGTGAAGAGAAGGTACAAGCAGACAGAGTATTCAAAGAAGATCGGGCAAGTAGGCCATTATTTTTTTAGGAAGCTAAAGCATATCAAAGAGGTGGACACATAAGGAGAAGGAGCAAGTAGGGAGCTCGAAGATGTGTATGTCAAATAGTTAGAGGAAATCCCTACAAAAATAGTTATTTTCATCACTAAAAGCCATTGTAAATACCATTTCATATTTTTGTAGCTCCATTTTGTGCAAGCCAAGGAGTCCTTGAGCTTGAGGAGCATTAGAAGTAGCTACCTACCAGTTTTCATAATTTTTAGACTCCATTTGAGCCTTCAAATGGGACCTAGAACCTAATTTTTAACTAGGCCGGACACTAGGTCTGGACACGGCCAAAACCTAGTAAAAAACTATAAATAGAGCTAGAGAGCTCATTTTTGGGGCTAGCTTGTAATTGATTTGAACTTGTATGAGTTTTTTGAAAGTAATCTAAAGAACTCCATTGCTTCTCTCTCTTTGTCCTACCTTGTGTGCGCGTGTGTGTGTATGTGTGTGCATGTTTGTGTGCTTCTCACTCACGCACTTGTGCCTTCACTTGCTCGAGGTCATCATACCATCCTCACGTCTTCCCCGATTGACATTAAAGGAGGTGCTACTCATCGCTGAGCTACACCAAATTTTGGCGCCGTTGCCGGGGATCGAGCTCTGAGGACGAGCGTGTGATGGTAAGACGTAGAATTGAGACATTGGCGTTGTAGGTAATTTCTTTACTTTTCTTATTTTTCTCTTTCTTACCTCACCATCATCATCACATCATCATCCTCACCATATTCGATCTCCATCTCCATCATCGCGAAAAAAATTTCAGTTTTTTGATCATATCACCTTCTCCCTTCCATTTCCTTCATTCCACTTGTGAGAGAGAGCGAGAGAGCGAGAGAGCAAATTGTGTGCACTGCTGCTTTTTGCCTGTTTTCTGAGTGATCTTGCAGGTACAGCTGTATCATCGTGTCCAGCACGCTGCGCAGGTACGGAAAAGTTCAGAACTGTCTCTGTGTCGCAGACCTCTGTCGATCGCGATCGACAGAAAATTTCGCCTTTTGGTACAACAAAGCACACCACAATGACATGCACAAGGAGCACATTCCAAATCACTAGAAAAAACTAAAAAATTCCGTGTTTTTCTGTCAATCGCGATTGACACCGTCGATCGCGACCGACAGCCACGATCGACAGATTCTGTCGATCGTGATCGACAGAGACGACCGATTGACCCTGTCAATCGCGATTGACACCATCGATCGCGATCGATAGCCACGACCGACACCCCTGTCAGTCGCGATTGACACCGTCGATCGCGACCGACTGAATTTTGACGATTGACTGAATTTCTCGCGTTGCCACGTGTCCATCACGATGGACACATCCCCGATTGACTGAAATCACGGCGAAAATCCCGGAAAAAGTGTCGATCGCGATTGACACCATCGATGGCGATTGACAGGACTCACGACCGACTCTGTCGATCGTGATTGACACTGTCAATCGCGACTGACGTGTCGATCGTGACCGACAGGCCTGACGGACACCTCTGTCAATCGCGATTGAGAGACCTGTCGATCGCGATTGACAGGCTTTTTCGGCCAAATTTCTAGGGTATTTAATACCAAGTTTTGGGGTAATTTTTGGCATACTTATCAACCAATTAGTGATTTGTGAGGTCCCTACAAGTGTGTTTTGAGAAAAATCCTGGGATTTGTCAGCCTGTTTGAGCCCTGTTTTAACCCCAAAACCTTGAACTGTCATAACTTCCTCATACGAAATCCGTTTGCTGTGATTCTTGTCTTGTTGGAAAGCTCGTGGGGAGTACAACCAAAACTTCCACTAGTTACGGTAAAATTAATATCAGGATTATTAGGTAGGGTATTTTGAAGTTGACCATACCCCGGGGTAGGAAAACTGAAGGATCCTTGGGATTGTTTTCCATAAAGGCAAAGGGAAAATTTGGTCTGTGAATTACATGCATGAAAGTGACCTGTCTGTCATTTGAATTGAAGTCTTGAACTAACTTTGGGACTTTTACAGGTCCACTGAGAGCACTTGAGGGCATCCAAAGCAAGGGTGATTTGCAAGCTTGAGAACCGGGTTCTTGAGCACTAAAGGGCAAGGGATCAGCAAGCGAGGTTGGAATACTCTCAACTCACTCTATCAATTCCTAGCTTAGGCTAAGTACGAATAGTGCTAGAAGTAAGTCAGGGCGACGATAGGCATTTATCAAGTTGAAGACTACCTAAATACTCAAGTTCAAGCTAACAACATAATCTTTGTACGGTCGATAACTTTAAAGGAAAAGACTTAACGTGGAACGATCAACTTCAAGTGGGGAAATTAACTCAAGTATTCCTGACGACGTGGTATCAGACAAGATCCTAAACACGATAATCGACTAAAAAGAATCAAGTAACTGATACAAAAGAACTCAGCAACGAGGTTGTACTTGGGTAAAATTGGGGATTGCTCAATAAAGCATATGAACCTTAGATCAGGACGATATCTAGGGAGGGATAGACAAAGTCTTAGGTCTTCAGAGGCTAGTGTTAATCACACTGCTAGGTCTTGGGCCCAACAGTTGAGCCATTATTCACACTACCCTAACTCTGAAACTAGTGAGTCAGAGATGTCCCACGGTATGGAAAGACCTACAGGTAGTTCAGGTGTGCCATATTTGCATAGGGTGGAAGGCCCCTACAAGATGCAGCTGGAATACCTTAGGACCAACCGATTAGGTGCTAGCATCTATGAGGACGGCCTAGGAAGATCTGTGGTCCAAATCAAAAACCCAGACCAATCCATTGGACTGGAACATCCAGCAGTCAAGTTTGAAAATGGAGCATATTTGGACAAAGAAGGAACTATATATGTAGTCACTAGTCACCCAGACAGGACCGATGAATTGGGGAATGTGATCCCTGAGGTGGACATAGGTGACCTAGAGCAAGGGAACATAGGAAGAGAGCCTAGGACCCCTCGAGGAAAATCTGTTCTTACTAGAATCCTCCATCCAGAGTGGGTTTCCCAAGACAATAAGAGCATAGATCTACTCCTGAACCGTGAGACTGATGAAGCCTTTTGGAGGTATTGATCCGATCAGCCGAATGAGGTAGGAACAATCATGATATATGAGTTCAAAGATCCTGATAGCCTAGGTAGAGTGACCTACTTAGATCATGCTTCAGAGAGGATCTTTGTGGTTACAAAAAATGATAGGCATGCTTACACTTGGAAGGGTGAATTTATTTTCCCCCAACCAAGATCGAATGTGTTCTTTGGTCACCCAAGAGCTGGAACATCCCAAGCTCATGGAGCCCAAAGAGACAGACATAGAGATAGACCTGAGGTAAGCTTTGCCAACCCAGTGGGAAGAGAAAGAACGAGAACGGAAACAAATAGAGCGGAACCTGAGGGACTTAGAGCCCCAAGGAACCAAAGGAATGCTGATGAATTCCCTCTACCAAGACCTAGAGAGCACACGAGGACTTTGAGACCGACTCAGCTAGTTAAGTCTATGAAGAACTACTTCGATGGCACAGGAGACCCATATGATCATGTGGCCAAGTTTAGGCAAGTCTTGAGAGCTGAACAAGTTGAGGACCTATTCACGCAATATAATGCCTTTGGTCTAACCCTTAGGAACACAGCCCTTACGTGGTTTCAACCATTGAATGAGAGACAGTTCAGGAGCATAGACCAACTCTTAGAGGCTTTCATCACTGAATTCTCTAAAAGTGGCATAAGGCATAATACTTCCTCATTGATACATAGCTTCAAGCAGACCCCTCAAGAGACCGTGAGACTTGCAGGAAGAAGATTTAGGCAATATCTTGAGAGATGCCCTGTTCCTGAGTTACCCCACACCAGCCAAACAAGTGGCCTTATTCTTGGATGGATTGCTAAGTACAAAGTTGCGATCCTATGTGTACTTGAAGGACCCTAGGACCATAGAAGAGTGTGTACGCATGTGCATTGACATTGAGGATAACCTAGGGGAGGAACTGGAGCTTTCAAAAATCTACAAAGATTCCGATAGCGCTTCTAGCCTCTCTTCCTTGCAATCTACATCTATTGAGGAACTCGCAGAAAAGGTAGCTCAAAAACTAGGTGTCTCTAGCAAACAAATTCCAAGGTTTGCCCCAGTAAAGATGTGCTATACTTGCGGTGGTGACCATATGGCGAACGTATGTCCCATCATGGCTCAACCCCAAGTGAACCCTAGTAGCCAGTATTGCACCATAGAACGGAGATACACAAATCACACAGCACAAGACTGCCCATACAATAAGCAAGCAGTTAGGCAAACCTACCCCCAGCCCTATCCACAACAGGGAAGATACCAGAACCAGTACCCTCCACAGCAATATGGTAGGCCACAACAACCTTATCAACAACCCTACCAAAACCAACAAAGGCCTCAACCTGTGTTAGCTCAACAACCTCCAACCCCAGCAAACGTGATTCCTGTAAAGTATGGAGCTGCTGAGGAAAATTTGAATAGAGCTATAGTCCCTATAACACCATTGCTTTTTGAAAGTGACCTGAGTGACCATAGCTTTGATTCGACGCATATTGATAGCCCCCAGGCCTACTACATGCAGTCTCCTGAACATGGTGAGTCCTACTTTAGTGAAGAGCCGAGTGAACCTAGTTGGGAGTCAGATTACGCAAACATTATGTATACAAATCCCAACCCTAGACCTCAACCTAGGCAAGTAAGACCTCCATTTCCTAGAGGACCATGCTACAGATGTGAGGGAGATCATCTCATTCGTGATTGCCCCTTACCTCCACCTACACAACCCCAATCAGTGACAATCCAAGGTTTTTGCCAAGATTGTGGAAAGGAGCATCTCTTACGAGATTGCCCAAAGAATCCCAATAATATGCCAAAAATTACTCCTATCAATGTTATTGGGTTAGTAGTAGACTCTATAGGAAGTGTGATGTCCACTGCACCAGTATAGGTAGTCACTAGAGCTCAGGCATTGCAGCAAAACCAAGGGGTAGGCCAGGAAAAGAGCTCAGAGGCTAGTGAAACTGAGAGCATAACCAAGAAGAGAACTAGAGCTTGGAGAGATAGTAGAGAAAGAATGAAGAGGCAATGGGCTAAGAAAATGAGTGAACTCGAGGAAAGCCTAAGAGAAACAAAAGCCAGGATAGCTGAACTAACATCTCAAACTCCCTCTCACACTACCCCACCTCCACCATTCCCATCTCCATCCGACCCACCACCTTCCAACCCGCTTCATGCTGCTCCGCCACCCCCTAGAGTAGGATCAGTATTAGCAGATCCCACTCCCGAGGACCTCAACATGATGCTTAAGGCATATCAGGCCAGAATCCAAGAAGGGCCAATCGTAACTGATCATGAAAAGTGTTACCCGAAAGCAGAACTAGAGCTTGAACGAACCAAAATCTGTGCTAAGATGGTGGAATTGGCTCAAACCATGTTTGAAGCGAGTCGCCTCTTCAACATCTCTAGTTCAGCTAAGACGCAGTTGCACTTTGATGGACTGCTAGAAAGATTGGAGAGGTTAATTGCACAATCAGAAAAGGAACCCACCCCTCCAAGTAAGGGCAAGGCAAGTATGAGGGCAAGCCTTCCTGCCCAGGAAGCCTATGTGCCTAACTCTACGGAGCCAAACACATCTTCTTCTATGAATCATTTCACACCAGAATTCCTACGAGAGATTCAAGAAGACAAATGGGCTAAAGAAAGTGAAGTCCCTCCTCCCATTGAACTTGTGGATGATGCACACGACCAATTCCCACAAGATATCCCATCCATTTATGAAGAGCAGGAGAGCACTCAGTCACAAGAGAGATTATACTTTGAGTCTAATTCTTTACATGAATTACCCCACTTCACAGGCCCATGGGAAGCAAAGTCCACGTGTATGAGAGCACCCACGGTCATGGTGAGAAATGAAGATTCAGTCATACCTAGGAACACAGAGGTAGTGAAAAACACTAAAGTGCAGTGTAACCTCACTTTAGAAGAGCTACTCAAAGTAAGGCAAGAACTGTGGAAACATGTAGCCAAACAAGTACCAGAGATAGCCAAACCGCGCTCCCAGGTAGGTTCTCATAGGACAGTGCCAGAAATTCCTCTAGACAAGGTAGGAGATATGAGTGAAGGAGAAGAAGGAAACACCTATCTCCCCATCACCCATCAAGGATACACAACCAAGGCAATTCTGGACTCTGGTGCAGGAGTTGCAATTGCTACCACTTCCCTATGGAAACGTTGGGGCAAGCCAGCACTCAGGCCCACGAGGATGAAATTGCAGATGGCTGATGGTCACATAGAGAGACCCCTAGGTTTACTAGAAGGAATAACTCTCACTACATGTGGTGTAGAGTTTGAGCACACATTTACTATCTGTGATTTTAGCAAGAACCATGCCTATGAGATGATTTTGGGAAGACCATTTATGCGCCAGTTGCAAATGGTATAAGATTGGGGAACCAATTCCTTGTATTTGCAACACCTAGGTGTCACGACCAAGGTTAATCTCAAAGATTACTCTCATAGAGATGTCCCTCCTATCCAATGGAATCCTATTCATAGAGCCAAAGATGATACAGAGTCTGTGCACTCCATGGGATCAGGATCCTCATGGATGCATGAAGACACTCACTTATGGATGTGTAAAGTGGCAGTGGAAGAAGAGAAGAGAGAAAAGGCCAGAGAGATAGGTGCAAAAGAAACCCATAGATCCATTCAAGACCCAGCCTATGCACCTGTAGTATTTCCTGATGAAGAATTTGAACCCCACGGTTGGGCAGAGATCCTAGCAACCATGGATGTAGCCATCAATGAAGAACAATGGACACCACACTATGATGAGGATGGCTATGACATATCAGTTTTCTCCATAGAGCCAATCATGGGAGATGCAGTTTTAGAAGAGTGCGAACCTAGCCTTGATGCATTTGAGGATGCGAGCAACTCCGATCTAGAGTCAATCATTATGGACCCACCTTTTGCAGCAGATAAAGAATACTTCTATGAAGTAGAATTTCAACCCCAGAGGCACGGAGAGCTTACAAATGATGTAAGGCTAGCCACACATGTGACCCCTAAGGATCAGGGAAAGAAAAGAAAGAAGAGAGAAGTCACACCAGAAGAGGAAGAATCTTTGTTTGAGGTCCCAAAAAATTTTAAAAAGTATGAGACAGATGATAGGAGAGTCATGATCAGAATGCCTAAACGAGAGGCACAATCAGGAGAGGCCTATGATAACAAAGAAACCACCAAGAAAATAGTGGTAGCCCTAGAGAGATGTACTTACATAGGACATGACCTGACAGAAGAGGAAGAGTGCGAATTGATAGCCTTGCTAAGAGAATACAGAGATGTATTCGCTTGGAGCTACAAGGATTTGAAGGGTGTTGACCCAGACATATGCTCACACACAATTCCCATGACCCCAGACGCGAAACCCTCTAAGCAAAAGCCATACACATATAATGATAACTATGCTGCTAAGATCAAAGAGGAGATAGATAGACTAGTAGAAGCTGGATTCATCTATGAAATTGAGCACACTGAGTGGGTATCCCCCATTGTAGTGGTGCCCAAGAAGAATGGAAAGCTACGTGTGTGCATTAACTTGAAGAAGGTTAATGCAGCCACTATTCATGACAACTATCCGCTTCCTATCACTGAGCATCTGCTAGAAAGAGTAGCAGGAAAGGAAGTGTACAACTTCCTTGATGGATTTTCGGGTTACAATCAGGTAGCCATTGCTCCGGAAGATCAACGTAAGACAGCTTTTGCCACAGAATGGGGCATATTTGCCTTTAGAGTAATGCCATTTGGGCTTACCAATGCACCCGCTACCTTCCAGAGGCTGATGTATCACGTGTTTAAAGAGTTCTTGAGGAAGAATTTGGAGGTCTATGTTGATGATCTCTGTGCTCATTCCAACATTAGACAAACACATATACCTGAACTCAGACAAATCTTTGACAAGTGTAGAGAGTATCAAGTCTGCCTGAACCCAGAAAAGTGTGTTTTCATGGTCAGGCAAGGCAAGATTCTAGGACACATAGTGTCAAAGAATGGCATATCCACCGATGAAGGGAAAGTAAGAGCCATAGCCGAGTTATCTAGGCCAAAGAATGTCAAGGAAGTACAAGCTTTCATGGGGCATTGTGGTTATTACCGACGCTTTATACAGATGTACGCTATCATTGCCAAGCCACTGTACGGACTTTTGACCAACTTTGAGTGGACTAATGAATGTGAGGACTCTTTCAATGAGCTCAAAAGGAGACTATGTTCAGCACCAATCTTGACCACCCCATATTGGAATAAGCCATTTCATGTTCACGTGGATGCATCTATTTATGCTATTGGATGTGTACTCGCACAACCTACGGGCGAAGGTAATATGGACCTTCCAATTGCCTATGCTAGTAGACAGTTGAATGCAGCTGAACGGAACTATACCACCACCGAACGAGAAGGATTAGGCATGGTATATGCAGTTAAGAAGTTTAGACACTATTTGCTTGCAAATAAGTTTAAATTTTTTACCGATCATCAGGCATTATTGTACTTGGTAAACAAACCATGCAATACAGGCCGATTAGTAAGATGGTTTCTCTTACTAATGGAATATGACTTTGAAGTAGTGGTGAGGAAAGGGAAAACTCACTTGAGAGAAGACCATCTCTCTAGGCTCACATCTGGAGAAGCCCCACAGGGAGTATCAGATGACCTCCCTGACGCTTACTTGTTTAACTTAGAAGTTGTGCCTCAGTGGACTAAGCCATTAGTGCCAGTATTGACATACGAGCCTAATCACTCAGTCATAAACACTAAAGATAGAGAGGTAGTAAAGGCCCAAAAGTACCACATCATGGCAGGAAGCATGTACAAACAAACAGATCAAGGGATCCTAGCTTGTTGTGTGGAAGAGGATGAGTACGCTAAATGGTTGCAATTGGCACATGTAGGTGCATTAGAGCAACACTACTCAAAACAACGAACCCTACACACACTAAGGAGACTCGGAGTGCATTGGCCTACTATGGAAGCTGATGTACATAAGATGTGTAAAGAATGCCTAATCTGTTGCACTAAACCACCTGTGGAGCATGCCACTCTTTATCAAGTGTCCATAGTGCCAGATTGGAGTGAACCATTAGTAGATTTCCTGAGGACGAGAACATTCCCTCAAGATATGACACTGGCCAGACAAAGAAGTCTAGAACAAGAAGCCCTAGATTACTCACTCATTGGTGATAATCTATACAAGCGGGGTAAAGATGGTTACGTGAGACTATGTGTCCATGAGAGCGAATATCTCAAGATCTTGGAAGCGGCTCACCAAGGTGTAGCAGGAGGACATTTTGGACCAGATCGGGTGATCAAGGCCATACTATTTGCGGGCTTCTGGTGGCCGACCGTCAAAGAAAAAAGAGGGTGGATTGGTTGTTGCAGAAGCCTCTACACCTAAAACAAAGTCTACAAATCTTGTGTAGAATGAAGAATGGGCATTTACTACTGTTTGTAGTTATGACCCATCTTCTCATGAACAATGTATATATGCAGTAGACTGAGATGTTTGGTACTTTGATAGTGGAGCAATCAAACATATTACCTCGTAGCCTAGTTTCTTTGATTCACTTGAGCTTGCCCCTATAGGGAATACTGTCACATGCACCAACAAAGTTTGAGCATTAGCCAAGATTGGCTTGGTTGTCAAATTTGTTGATGACATATGTACGGTTTATGATATGTCAAATGGTGATGTTATTATTGCTTTGTTCATTTTATATATATCATGGGATGTATAAGCTCATAGACTATGCAAAATTTTTGAATGATTAAGGATGTGTAATTCAAGATTCTCAAGCTATCTTAGATGCAAAGCTTTGGCATGCACACTTTGGTCATCTGAATTTAGCTAGCTTGCTACGCCTAGAGGAATCTAAAATGGTGTCCTCTCTACCCAAAATTGAGGCACTTGGTAAAAATTGTTGGTGCAAATATACAAGCCTTCACATTTGGCTTAGCATGTAAGACTATATGAGGAAGCATTAGATGATCATATGAACCATAGCTTGTACTTGCTTAATCATTTACCATTGTAAAATGGTTTATACCTTTGGAGAATCTTGTAAAAGGCTACAACTCGTGGACTTAGATATAATATTGGTTAGGACTTTAGATTGAGAGAAAAAATCCGAGATTAGAGGAGACAATTTTAGTTGGAGCAAAGTTTGAATTTCAAATTCAAATTTGGGAGAAAATCTCTTATATAAGATGTTTGAAAATCACGCGATTATATGGACTCATTGAGAGCTTCTCCTTTGATCTTTTATAGGATTTGAGTAGCTTACACTATAGCTTACTCATTCCACTATCATTGAGCATCATTGCAATGCTTGTATAATCATGTGCTATAATACATATACTTCATTGATCATCTTTGTCTACTTCTCTGCTATGTCTACTCAAAATAGTGAGCTTTGACTGGTCATATCTCAGTGATTTCTCAACAATTTTGCATGATCTATAACTTGTTGAAACCAACTTGAAGTCTATTTCATGCTATCAAAATCTCAAAGCATTTGGTTCAGACATGTGGGAGAAATCTCCATCGAACTGCTCATTGGTCATCTATTGTTCAATCCCTAAAAAGTCAGGGGTAAGCTTTGGATTGCTAAATTTATTTCTCATAGCATAGTTCATCATTTTAGATGATTCCACTTTCAATCATTAGCTATCTAAGATAATTAAACTCCATCAAAAGGAATTTTATCAATTGTTATTGTACTGTGAGCACGGAGCAAAAGAACCAGCAAGTGTATAGACCAAAATAGCAAGTTTTGTGACACTAGCTATTCATGAAGTAGTTTATTTTGATTCAATTGTTTCAAGCATCTACTCCAAAGTACATAGGCACTTTCTTGGTGTCATTTGCAAGCTAAAAGGGCCTATCATAAACTTGTGAAGTGTATTAGGGTAGGTACAAAGCAGGTTTTAGGAGTACCACCTCACTTCCTTGAGGTATCCATCCATCTCTTCCAACAGTGGTATCAGAATAAGTTGAGGTAAAATGGGAGATGGTTTTCCTTCTTTCATTGATAAATTGGACAAGAATAATTATCCAACATGGTCCTTGAGGATGAAGACCTATTTACAAGGAAGGATTCTCTATGGATACATATTAGGAGATGAGGATATGCCCATATTCAGAAGCAAAGGTGAACCTACAAGAGAGGAGCTAGAAAGACTCAACTCATGGTGTGCCAAAGATGCTTTAGCAAGGTCATATATACTTAACTCTATTTTTGACTTCCTTCTTCCTCACATTAAGAATGTAAAACTTCCTAAGAGACTTGGGATACATTATCTTCATATTTTTCTTCCAATACAAGAGATAGAAAAAATCAAATGTGGATTGAGTTTACTACTCAAAGGAACCAACCTAAGCAGAATGTTTTAGAGTATGTGACCAAAGTAAAGGATGTGGCTAATCAATTGGCAAGCATAGGAGAGGAGATTGAAGAAGAGAAAATAGTGAAACAGATAATCAATGGCATCAAGGCAGATGATAAGTGGGAAGCTTTCACAACTGCTATGGACCTTTACATGGACATGCAAATCCCAGATCTTACCACACTCATGGGACAACTCTTTACACATGAAGCCAAGCTCAACAAAAATGGTGAACCATCAAAAGGTAACAATTCTTCTGCCCTCTATACAGATAAAGGAAAGCCTAAGGATAAAGGAAAGGGCAAGAAAGTTGAAGATGAAGGTGCTACTTCTCAAGCTAACTATGCAAGGAGATGTATGAACTCAAGAGGAAGGGGCAAAGGAGGTAAGCAAGGTAGGGGGAGACCTTTCAACTCTTCCCCACGCAATATATGTGGACTGTCTAATCATACAATAGATGAGGGATATAGGAACTTCAAGAGCCACAGAGAAAAGAGGATTTCAAAGAGGTGGCTACTCACAATCAAGAGGAAGATTCAACCATAATCAAGGCTACATCCATGGCTACAACAAAAATTACAACAACAATTATCAAGGAGGATACAAAGCAAGAAAAGACTTCAATAATTATACAAAGGATCAAGAGGATTCTCTTCTCATTATGAACATGACTTCAAAACAAGGTATGAATGATGAACACCTCTTCCATATTGACTCAGGAAGTAGCTCAAACCATGTAGCAAACAATGTAGCTCTCCTTTGTGATCTTGAGGAACCCAAGGGAAATCACCAAGTGCAGACAGGTGATGACACCAAGCATTCAGTTGTCAAGGTAGGAAATGTCAAAACTTCTGATGGGAATAGGAATCTGTTGAGCAGAGTGCTTTATGTACCTACTATCACAAAGAACCTGATGAGTGTTGGACAGAGTGGAGAAGGGTTTGCAAGTTAGGTTCAATAAATTTGGAGCTTTTGTGGAGGACCCCCAACAAGGATTCAAAAGAATTGCAAAGGGAGAGAAAACAGGTAGATTGTTCACATTTGAGCTTGAGGACACTAGAAACATTGAACTCTACAATTATAAGGATCAAACTTTGTCTGAGTTAGAGATATGGCACAAAATATTAGGGCACATTGGTGAGAGAACCTGGAAGTAGATATGTAGAGATCAATGTGTACTTGGGATACCTAATGTATCCAAGCAACACATGATCTATAAATGTTGTGCTTGTCAGTTTGGCAAATCACACAGGTTATCCTTTACAAAGAAAGGCTATATGCATGAGGATTATTTGGAACTTGTCCACACAGATGTGTGGGGACCAAGCAAGGACCCTTCAATTTCAAGCTCAATATACTATGTGTCATTCATTGATGATTTCAGTAGTTGGACTATCTTGTATTTCATGAAACATAAGGATGAAGTGTTCAGTTTTTTCAAGAAGTATCTTGCACTTGTGGAAAATCAAACAGGAAGAAGCCTAAAGAGGATAAGGTGAGATGGAGGAGGTGAGTACTTCTCGAATGAATTTGATGCATTTTTGCAGGACAGAGGTCTCAAAAGGAAGATTACTACCAGATATACCCCTCAGCAAAATGGAGTAGCAGAGAGGAGGAGCATATTGATTGTGGAAGTAGCTAGATCAATGCTTAATGAAAAGAAGTTGCCTAGTTACTTGTGGGTAGAGTGTTTCTACTACCACCTATCTTATTAACAGGTTACCTTCTAAGTCACTTGATGGGATGATCCCATATGAGGCATAGGCCATCACTTGAGCATTGCAAAATATTTGGTTTTGTTTCATATGTGCATGTTCCTTCTCAAATAAGAGGTAAGTTAGACCCTAAGGCAGAGAGATGCATCTTCATAGGGTATGATATAAATAAAAAAGGATACAGGTTTTATAATCCATCTAACAAAGGATTTATGGTCAGTAGAGATGTTGTGTTTGTTGAGAATGACTCTTGGTTTGAAAGTGAATGCAGGAAGGTCAAATCCCACATGACTTGGAAGAAGAATTTCCAAGCCTCACCAAGGAGAAGCCAAGCACAATTGAAGACATGAAATCAGATGATGAGGACACCATCAACTTGGAAGAATTCAAAGCATGGAAATCAAAAGGAAAGGCCAAGGTGAAGAGGTTGGAGGACATACCAGTCATCCAAGCAAGCCTTAAGGAGATCACAAAGAGAGAATAAAAAGCCAGTAAGATATGGGTATGATACTTCATTACTCACTAAGAATTCTATTTATCTTGCTAAGGTTTTATCACTTGAAGAACCTTCTTCATATGAAGAAGCGAGTACCAAAGCAGAATGGAAGGAGGTTATGGATGAAGAAATAGAAGCACTCCAAGAGAATGATACTTGCAAGCTAGTACCCTAGAAAGCATCAATGAAGGTAATTAGTTCTAGATGGATTTACAAAATCAAAAGGAACTTAGATGGATCCATAAATAGGTATAAAGCTAGACTTGTGGCTAAGCATTTTGCACAAACCCAAGCAGTAGATTATGAAGAAAATTTTTCACCTGTGGCTAAGATGCCAACCATCAGGGTATTGGTAAGTGTAGCTCCATCTAGAAATTGGAATATGTATCAACTAGATGTGAAAAATGCCCTTCTCAATGGCTAAATTTCAGAGGAGGTTTACATGGCTGGATTTCAGAGGAGGTTTACATGGCTCAACCTCCTGGCTAGGAAGATCCAAGCAAGGTAAATCATGTGTGAAAATTGAAGAAAGCTCTTTATGGTTTGAAGAGGCACCTAGGGCATGGAACCATAGGTTAACAACCTATCTTCAAGACCAAGGATTCATGATGAGCAAAGTAGATTCTTCTCTCTTTGTTAAGAGAAGTAACTCAAAAATGATATACTTATGTGTATATGTTGATGACATCATTCTTATAGTTAGTGATGCTAATGGCATCAAACAAATCAAAAACCAGATGATGCACGAGTTCAAAATCTAGGGTTTGTGAAGTATTTTCTTGGACTTGAGTTAGTCTACACTAACTCTAGAATTTACATCACTCAAAGGAAATATGTGCAGGACATGTTGAAGAAGTTCCATTTGGAGAATGAAAAAGTAGTTAGCACCTCTATGGAGGTAAGTCATGAAGTGAGTGCTCATAAAGGAGATTTGCTTGAAGACATTGCAAGCTATCAAAGCATAATTGGAAGTCTAAACTATGCAACATTAACAAGGATTGATATATGTTATGGAGTAAGTGTTCTGAGGCAAGTCATGCATAAACCTAGAGCACCTCACTTGGAAGCTGCTAAAAGAATTTGCAGTATCTCAAAGGTACTCAAAACCAAGGACTTTACTTCCCATACACATCAGATTTGGATATTACGTTATACTCATATGCAGATTGGGTAGGATGTAAAGATGACAGAAGGAGTACTTGTGGATATTTATCTTTTGAAGGTGATAAGCCCATCTCATGGTCTTCTAAAAAGCAACCAACTGTTGCTCTATCTTCAACAGGGGCTGAATACAGGGGATTAGCAAATGCAACACAAGAAGCTATTTGGATTAAATTGCTCTACTCAGATTTGGGACTACACACTCATTCACCTATGATCTTTGGTGAGAACACTAGTTCCTTGCATCTTGTAGCCAATCCCATTTATCATGCAAGAACCAAGCATAAGTACACTATCACTATGTTAGAGAGAATCTGTTGAGCAAAGAGATTCAACTCGCATATGTATCCACAAACATGCAATGTGCTGATTTGTTAACCAAAGCACTTGATGGCACTAAGCCTTGCACGTTTAAAACCATGATTGGATTGCAGGATATTCAAGAAGATTGATGAAGAAGTACAAGCCAAGATGTTTGGCTTGAGGGGGAATTGTTGGTGCAAATATACAAGCCTTCACATTTGGCTTAGCATGGAAGACTATATGAGGAAGCATTTGATGACTCATATGAACCATGGCTTGTACTTGCTTAATCACTTATCATGGTAAAAAGGTTTATACCTTTGGAGAATCTTGTAAAAGGCTACAACTCATGGAGTTAGATAGAATATTGGTTACGACTTTAGATTGAGAGAATAACTCCTAGATGAGAGGAGACACTTTTAGTTGAAGCCAAGTTTGAATTTCGAATTCAAACTTGGGAGAAAATCTCTTATATAAGATGTTTGAAAATCACACGACTATGTGGCCTCATTGAGAGCTTCTCCTTTGATCTTTTATAGGATTTGAGTAGCTTACACTATAGCTTACTCATTTCGCTACATTGAGAATCATTGCAATGCCAATGATCTTGTATAATCATGTGCCATAATTCATATACTTCATTGATCATCTCTGTCTACTTCTCTGCTATGTCTACTCAGAATAGTGAACTTTGTTTGGTCATATCTCAGTGTGTTCTCAACCATTTTCCATGATCCATAGCTTGCTGGAACCGCATAAAGTCTATTTTATGCTGTCAAAATATCAAAGCATTTGGTTCAGCCATCTGGGACAAATCACCATCGAACTGCTCACTAGTCATCTACTATTCAGTCCCTAAAAAGTCGGGGGTAAGCTTTGGATTGCTAAATTTATTCTCAGAGCATAGGTCATCATTTTAGATGATTCCACTTGCAATAATTAGCTATCTAAGCTAATTAAATTCCCTCAAAAGGAATTTCATGAATTGTTACTGTACTATGAGCAGTGAACAAAAGAACCAGTAAGTATATAGACCAAAATAGCAAGTTTTGTAACACTATCTATTCATGAAGTAGTTTGTTTTGATTCAATTGTTTCAAGCATCTACTCCAAAGTACATAGGTATTTTCTTGGTCTCATGTTCAAGCTAAAAGGGCATACCATCAAAATCTGAAGTGTATTAGGGCAGGTACAAAGTAGATTCTAGTAGTACCACCTCACTTCCTTGAGGTATCCATCCATCTCTTCCAACAAAAGTGTATATGAAGGCTATATTCTGGGCAAAATGTAGCATTCCTTCTTTCCAGAATATGGTTCAGTATGAGCTATTTAGAAATTGCACATTCTTCACAGTGATGCCTATGGTCCTATGTAGAAACCCTCTTTTGGGAACTCCCTTTTTGGTAGCTGCAAGGAACCTTGTGTTCCATGCTCGCACAAAGCACATTGACGTGCATTATCATTATGTTAGGGAGAGCTGCTCTATTGGGGAGATCAATTTGGCATATGTTCCCACATAGGAGAACATTGCCGAACTTTTCACAAAGGCTCTATCTCTTGAGAAGTTGAAAGCTTTTCGCAAAGCTTTGGGCTTACTTCCTTTTGTGGATTGATCTCTTTCCACATAGCTTGGCACTAACATATACATGAGTGCTAGTTCCTTGTTCACTGCATCACTCCCAGGGGGGATTTGTTGATATATTTTTGGAGTGATGTGTACGAACACACTAGGACCACTAGGGTGTTTTTTCCATCTTTAGGAGGTTTTTTCCCCCAGCTTGTATATGCACCTATAACTATAATGGGTCACGTATCATTTGTAAATTCACTTGGTAATACATTCAATATTGTGATTTGTGCCTCAATCTTCTTCTTCTTCCTTGTGCTATTTGCATGCTTTTGTGGACCTCAAACTCTAACATGATTCCTCATCACCCATGCCAACTAAATTTATAGTCTCAACCTTCTCATTTGTATGTTAGAGTGAGAAGCTAGATAGTTCCCTCTTTGTCTTCATAGTGAGCATTGCAAAATTTAAGTATGGGATGTGGTTCAGTGTTCAAGAAATTAGGGTTTTTTTAGCCTAAACACTTTGAATTTGAGACCATCTAGATAGATGCCTATCGGATAGACATTGAACTTTTAGAACTCTAAGATTGTGATAATCTCTACTAAAATGCTCCTCCATCATTAGAATTTATGGGGTGCATATGCATGCCTTTCTTAGCACCCATGTGATCCTAACTCATTTCAAATGCGCTACTCGAAGAGAATTCTTGTGTGGGGCTAGGGAGTACGTGACTAATTCCTAGTGAGGATATATGAACTTTTTATAGAGTTTTGTTGACCTAATATTTTACCCAATCTCAAGTGTATGTAAAAAAAAATGGATTTCAATCCTTCCAAGGAGAATCTATGTGTGTGCACATTGCTTTTCAATGAATTAGAATATACACAATGTTGAAATGGAAAATTGATGCCATAACATGATGTGCTTTCTTTGAATGCTCACACATCTACAAAGTAAACAACGCAATCAAATTCAATGAAAAAAAAATCCCCTTGTAATAATCTCTTAGATGAAGTTTGGCACGTCCAATCTTATAACTTTTTTTTTCCGCTTTTCTATATGAAGTAGATTTTTCCATCTTTTATGAAGTTTTAGAAACTCATACCAACTATGCAACTCAAGTTGAATGATATTTCTAGCTCAAATTATGATCTAAATACTAATCGGGGTAAGAGCCTTTTTTTAATCATGGTGCGATAAAAAGTAAATTTTCTATCATCCATCCAATTAGAATCAACTTTTTTCTTCGTGTACAAATTACATAAACTACAAATTTATATCGCATAAATCAGATATTTCTTGGTGCAAGTTATGATAAAAACACTTATCGAAACTAGAGGCTTTTTAATTGTGATGCAACAAAAAGTGACTTGTTAATCACTTCTTTGATGAGAATTAGCTTTCAAAGTGGTTCTGAAAACTATAAAACTTTTTATAGGCTACAAAACCCAATTTGAATAGCATCAATTGGATATTTTTAACTCGAATTATGATAAAACATAGACTGGGATCAGAGCCAAAATAACAAGAAAATCAAGTTAACAAGAAAATAATTAAGTTAACAAGAAAATAATTACAAGTAAAAGGTGATCTAACTAAAAAAATATTAATCCACCATGTAAGTTAGGCACAAAGGTTACTCTGCTCAGCAATGGTGCCAAAACATGTCCACATGCAATACCTGACATGCTGATACACCATTTAATTTGTCAAAAACTGTAAAGAGTAGAGATTTTTCCTAGTTGTAGTCGATGGCATAAGTAGACATGATGGATATATATCTCACCAAGATTCCTAAGTCAGCTCTCAACTTTCTTGATCATCCAACCACAATAAAATATTGAAATGATCACACCCATGATAAAAAAAAATGGCTAGAAAATGATGACACCCATGATAAAAATAGAAAGGAAATGATCACAACCATGATAAAACATGCAACTGATCATATCAACAATAAAAAAATGGCTCATTTTCATAATCATATCCAACTTCAATCAGGCTGATAGAGACGATAAAAAAAGGGATAGCTAGTCAGAAAAATGCTTGTATCTCTCTCCTTACCTTTCCACATTGAGCGTATGCTGGTTTGCTTCAAAGACAATGAGAAACTAAAAGTTGAACATGGGGAAATTAGCAAGTGCCTCAAGTGCATGAGATTCAGAGTTGTGTCTATGTGCGGTCATGTAATGAGGCCCTATAATTTATTTATACTTTAGAAGTGCATTACATGAATGTTGCAAAAGACAAGGTTTCACAATTAGCACTTGGCTTCTACACATCCAAGCTTCCCATGAAGCTATGTTACCTCAAGAAGTTGATTGTAAGCTCTATTTTCAGGCATCTATTGGATCTTGAAATGATTGAATCACCCAATGAACAAGTGATCGCTGGTCAATCCTCTTCATAGGGATCCAATTTTTTATAGTGTTCTACTTCTTGGTCGAGGTTTTGGGCTTTGTCTGATGCTTATGCTTTTTCTTAGGTACCCATCTAGGTTGTCTCTTTGGTTCTATGTCAGCCACTAGTGCATTTGATTTCCATACCCACTTTGTCATTTATCATTTTGAGTTGCTTTCTATAATAGGAGAAATGTGATCCACCTTTGACCTCTTTGATTTTCTCTTAGACTTGCTTTTCTTTGGCATCTTTGCTGAGATTTTCTTCTCCAGAGAGATCATAGGGTTTGATGTATGTAAAAATTTCTTTGGCACCCATGTTTGCAACCTTCCTTCTTGAGAATGCAATGAATTTCTTAGACAACCAAACTTGTCACGTTTGTTGTGTTGGCCTCTTGCCTAGTGATAGCTTTGGCTTTTTCATTTTCCTTGAGATTTCTCTTTGTGCAGTTGAAATGGAGCCTCGGGAACCGATATTTTTGGACCCTTGGTATTGGAGAATGATGACATGGATGGGCTTTTCTTGTCCATCCTCTCACATGTGGTGGAGGATTGGTGGTAGCCTTCTCTTGATCTTCCTTGGGGGTAATGTTGAAGGTCATTATTGAAGGTTTTGGTTCTTCTATTAACATCTTCTTTCTAGGTGATTGAGACAATACTCACATTCATTCTTGATGGAATAATTTTCACATTGCATGTCTATTGGAAGCAATGAGGAATGAGAGTCATGCATTGCAATCAAGAATTCAATTTTAGGTGCAAACCAAAGTGGATGAAAAAATTAAAACATTCCATATATATGTCCATGGTCAACAAGAATGCACCCTAAAGAATAATCTATTGTATTGGAATGCTTGTTTGACCTATCTTGTCTTAATATTATCAGCTCTTCCATATGTGGTTCATCCACAAGTAAAAAGTCTTCTTAAGATACTATCCCTTCAATGTTTATCTCAATCATCATCTCTCCCATGCATGCTAGTTCTCTTCTTTTTATGCTGAAAATATTGACATTTGTCTAATAGATAGTCTCCTGTGTGGCCCAATCTAATTCCATGCAAAACATGAACTTTGATGTGCTTCATTCTATGTGTTCATCATTCTCTCCTTGAAATATGGACCTAGCATGGCATGTATCCATGGCATATTTCTGAAAGGCCTTCATCTATAACTCTCACTATGAATGGTTGGATAGGTTGGAAGGAAGAGGGTCAAAAAACACCTACACCAATTGCTTATGTCAAAGGATTCTTTTCCTAGCTTCCTCTTGAGCTTCTCCTCTAATACTATTCTCCTCGCCTTTCGATCTCTAGCTACTTGGAGTCTTGCCATCATTTCATTGGTAAAGGACTCAAGATACCTCTTGATGCAGCATTTACTAATGTACTTGTGCAAGATATCACTCTCCAAAGTTGTTAATCGAAAAATGCCTACAATGGTGATTTCTTTTTTATCATGAATGGTCGATGGCCTCTCTTTTAAAGATTTTTGGCATGTTGTTTTAACATGTATACTAAAACATCTCCTAATTGTAAAACCTTATCTTTAATGTGATCATCATAATGAGATTTCTAGCTTTTCTTAGAAGTATAAATGTCTATTGGAGGTTACAATGAGGTTGCTTGTAATTTCTCTAGCAATTCCACATGATTGATAGATTAAGACCTTTACATTCATAAGTTTTTTCTACTCTCAATGTAGGAATTAGAAAATCTATGGTTCTATAAACGTTTTGCCAATACACTAGATTTAATGGCATAATTCCTAGCACTATATGTATGCAACTCTATAGGCCCAAACTACATCATGCAAGTGTTTGTCCCAATCAAAGCACCTACACTTCACTAGTTTTGTGAGTACCATGCATAGAATTTTATTAGTACTCTGTACTTGGTCATTTGGTTGAGGATGATAAGGGGCATACTTCTTATGCACTATTAGAAACTCTTTTAATCAAGTTGCAATAACATCATGTATGAAATGTGTTTTCTTATCGATAACTATCTCAATAGGTAAGTCAAACCTAGAAGGGATTTATTCAAACAAAAACTTAGTTGTAGGCTGAGTATCACAAGTCTACTTGCTCTAACTTCAACCATATCACAATAACAAAATTTATGAAATGTGTTTCCTTATCACTAACTATCTCAATAGGTAAGCCATATCTAGAAGATATTTCTTCAAACAAGAACTTAGTTGTAGGATGAGCATCAATGTCTAGTTTCTTTAACTTCAACCCATGTTTTAAAATAATATGTTTCCACTATAATATACTCCACAAGTGAGACTTTTGCTAATTGGATAATAGGTCCAACAAAATCAATTATCATAGCCTTGAGTAGAATTTCATCTCTATGGAAAGAGTATTTGGTTCTCTTGCATATTTCATACCTTTCAGCATAGCTTCTTGCATGCATATGCAATTTAGGCCACCATAAGCCACCAAAAAAGTGCTTGGTTGGTTGCTTAGGGAAAAATGTCCACCTAAAGCACTTGAGCGGGCAATTTTGAGAATAGGAAACTAATCAATTTCATGTATGCCAATCACAAGAAGTTCTCTTTTCCTCTTTTATAGATTTTATTACTTTAAAGGAATATTCCTTGAATTCAAGGTATCTTTGCTTCTTTTATAGAGTTGATTCCTCTTAAATAATATTCCTTGCATTCTTCTTCAAGTGTCTTTCTTCTCTCATGAATAATATCTTCTAGAAATATTCCTTTACGTAGATAATATATTATTTGTTTATTCCATTCTAATGCTACCATCACTTGATACAGAGTTGTTCTATGGTAGTTCTTTCAATGCAAAATTGGTAATTAGAGCAATAATCATGAACATCTTTAGCCATGTGTGTGAGGAGTGATGGACAATAGGTAAAGATCAGGGGGTCTTGGCAACAACGTGCTCTAGGCCAGTTGAAGTTTCACTTGGACTCTTTAGAAGACTCCCTATGCTTCCAATATATGTAATAATACCAATATTGTACCTAAGAGCATGAATCTCAGAAGTCTGTGTCAAGATAGATAATTTTTGAGTATTGCTCATGTAGGCAAAACCTTCTACTCATGGAAGAAGTCACTTAGAGACCTACTAAGAGCTCACAACCCCTTAGGAATTGACCCAATAACTTTTGCACAAAATGCAATGAAGTGAATACCAAACTATTAAAATTTATTTCATGAATTTAAGAGGATTATACCAAGAGCAATTAGTATAAGAAGTTAGGGGATGATCCCAACTTTTCAAGAGGATAAAGATGCACAGACACAGTCACAAAGATGTGTTAATATCTCAATGCACACAACTCCAATGACCATAAAACTTTGTATGCATACTTATAAGAGTCCTACCAGCATAATACAATCAATAAAAGGACAATGAGACCATATATATTCTGCAATGACTCAGAGAAGTTGATAGACTTAGAGAAATGTACTACAATAGTGAACAATGAGTAATGTAGATGATGAAACTTGATGTAAATGTAATGCTAAGTAAAGTATGATACATAGAGCTGTTTGAGGACTCTAATAGCTTTGCAATAAGCACAAAAATCACTCAAATGAATGTGGTCTTTTGATTTTTTTCACGACAAAGTGAGCAATGTATATTTTCACTTTTTAATGATGACTATTTTGGTCGAATCTACCTAATACTCTTCCATGCTTTTAGGAATTCAAATATGGTCATAGGATTCGGCTCTCAATAAAGCCACGATATTATCTCTTAGTTATCCTTTTAGTTTTGGAAAGGAAAACATCTAGTTTTAAATTTAGAAGCATTCAAAAAATTCATGTGTATACATAATGCTTTAGCCCAACATTTTAACAAATTCCAATACACATGGTCAAGCACTTAGGCTTTCCATATGCACCAGAAGTTCCCCCTCAAGCCTAAGACGCTTGAGTCTTGAATCCTTTGAGATTTCCTAAAGTCCAATCATGGATTCAGACCTGCTCAGCTTCACTCCATCCAAAGATACAATCATCATGTGTACACGTTGTTGTTGAGTAGATACATTTGAGGGTTCAATTTCTTTGCTTATAATCTTCTCCCTAACACAATGATAAACGACCTCAATGTGTTTGGCCATAGCATGATAAATGGGGTGAGTTGTGTTAGGGGATTCTTGTGCAGAAAGGGACTTGAGTGTTTGTAGGACAAGGAAGAAGGATAAGAAGAAAGATACAAACACCGAAAGCTTCTATAGATTGATTATAGAGAGAAAAGTACAATGATGATGTACAACACAATCCAAATACTCTCTGTGCATAATCCCAAAGAGTACATGATCAAACAAAGTTACAAAATACCCAAGATTCTTTCTACCTCCGACCTTCTTTGCACCATACCTCCAGCTTCTCCAAGAGTTGCACTTGTGCACACCTTGCACTCAAGCTTCCAATAGGGGAGGGGATGGACAACTTCTATCGATGCACAAAAAACTTCAATGGGACCTTGTGACCTGTGATTGACTTGTTAAGAACTATTAGAAACTCTTTTAATCAAGTTGCAATACCATCATTTACGAAATGTGTTTTCCTATCGATAACTATCTCAATAGGTAAGCCATACCTAGAAGGGATTTATTCAAACAAAAACTTAGTTATAGGCTGAGTATCACAAGTCTACTTGCTCTAACTTCAACCATATCACAATAACAAAATTTATGAAATGTGTTTTCCTATCACTAACTATCTCAATAGGTAAGCCATACCTAGAAGATATTTCTTCAAAACAAGAACTTAGTTGTAGGATGAGCATCAATGTCTAGTTTCTTTAACTTCAACCCATGTTTAAAATAATATGTTTCCACTATATTATACTCCACAAGTGAGACTTTTTCTAATTGGATAATAGGTCCAACAAAATCAATTCCCCACTTAACAAATGCTCTACCACTCATCATAGCCTTGAGTAGAATTTCATCTCTATGGAAAGAGTATTTGGTTCTCTCGCATATTTCATACCTTTCAGCATAGCTTCTTGCATGCGTATGCAATTTAGGCCACCATAAGCCACCAAAAAAAGTGCTTGGTTGGTTGCTTACGGAAAAATGTCCACCTAAAGCACTTGAGCAGGCAATTTTGAGAATAGGAAACTAATCAATTTCATGTATGCACAAGCACAAGAAGTTCTCTTTTCCTCTTTTATAGATCTTGTTACTTTAAAGGAATATTCCTTGAATTCAAGGTATCTTTGCTTCTTTTATAGAGTTGATTCCTCTTAAAGAATATTCAATGCATTCTTCTTCAAGTGTCTTTCTTCTCTCATGAGTAATATCTTTTAGAAATATTCCTTTACGAAGATAATATATTATTTGTTTATTCCATTCTAGTGCTACCATCACTTGATACAGAGTTGTTCTATGGTAGTTCTTTCAATGCAAAATTGGTAATTAGAGCAATAATCATGAACATCTTTAGCCATGTGTGTGAGGAGTGATGGACAATAGGTAAAGATCAGGGGGTCTTGGCAACAACGTGCTCTAGAACAATTAAAGTTTCACTTGGACTCTTTAGAAGACTCCCTATGCTTCCAATATATGTAATAATACCAATATTGTACCTTAGAGCATGAATCTCAAAAGTCTGTGTCAAGATAGATAACTTTTGAGTATTGCTCATGTAGACAAAACCTTCTATTCATGGAAGAAGTCACTTAGAGACCTACTAAGAGCTCACAACCTCTTAGGAATTGACCCAATAACTTTTGCACAGAATGCAATGAAGTGAATACCAAACTATTAAAATTTATTTCATGAATTTAAGAGGATTATAATACGAGCAATAAGTATAGGAAGTTAGGGGGGTGATCCCAACATTTCAAGAGGATAAAGATGCACAAACACAGTCACAAAGATGTGTTAATATCTCAATGCACACAACTCCAATGACCATAAAACTTTGTATGCATACTTAAGTCCTACCAACATAATACAATCAATAAACAGGACAATGATGTTGGAGTTAGACGTCTGCAGAAGCATGCAAACAACACAAGGAAGAAGAAGAAGCTTGGAGCACAACACACAATACTGAATGTATTACAAGAGAATGTACAAAGATGAGTAGCCCATTAGGGCAATAGGTGTATATACAAGCCCGGGGAGAAAAACCTCCTAAAGAGGGAAAAAAGTGTCCCAGCGGTCCTAGAGTGTTCACACACATCACTACCTAAATATATCAACAAATCTCGCCTGGGAGTGATGCGGTGAACAAGTAGCTGACATTCATGTATAAGGAAGTGCCAAGCTATGTGGAAATCACTCCACAATAGGAAGTAAGCCCAAAGCTTTGCAGAAAGCTTCAAACTTCTCCCTAGGCAGAGCCTTTGTGAAAAGGTCTGCAATGTTCTCCTACGTGGGCACATATGCCAAGGTGATCTCGCCAGCAGAGAACCTCTCCCTGACATAATGATAATGCACCTCAATGTGCTTAGTGCGAGCATGGAACACAGGGTTCCTCGGAACTGCCAATGCACTCTGACTGTCAGTGAAGATGGTGGTGGCAGAAGACTGACCAACACCCAAATCAGCCATAAGGCATCTGAGCCACACACACTCAACAGTAGCTATGAAAGCTGCCCTATACTCAGCCTCACAACTGGAAGTGGCCACAGTAGGCTGCTTCTTGCCCAACCAAGATATACATGAGCTACCAAGCATGAAGCAAAAGCCACTAGTGGACACACGAGTGTCATAGCAACCAGCCCAATCAGAGTCAGAAAAAGCATGCAAATCTGGCGGTAGTGATCCTCCCTTCGGATAAAACAACCCAAGTAGCCGAGTACCACTCAGGTAGCGAAAGATGCGCTTAATCGCCTGCCAATGCTTGACTCCTGGGCAATGCATGAACGTGCTCATCTGTGAGACAACAAACTGAATATATGGCCGAGTAATGCATAAGTAAATAAAGCATCCAACGGCCTGCTGATAGAGAACAACATCAAATGCATCTCCAACATCATGAAGACTCAATCGTAAACCTGTCTCCATAGGAGTGGCAATAGGCTTACAGTCTTCAAGGCCAAAACGCTGCAATAATGAGTCAATATATTTCGTTTGACACAAAGCCATTCCACCATCAACTTGCATAAACTGAATGCCCAAATAGTGATGCAAATGCCCCTAATCAGACATCTCAAATGAGGCATGCAAATCAGCCTTAAAATCAGCAATATGCTTCTTAGTAGGACCAATGAGCTGCATGTCATCAACATAGACAACAATGATCAGAAGCACATCATTAGCACGCTTAAAATATAAGGTGCTTTCAGTTGGATTGTCCTCAAAACCATGTGCAATCAGATAGGCATGTATCTTCTCATACCAAGCACGTGGTGCTTGCTTTAAACCATATAATGCCTTCTTGAACCTGCACATGTGGTTTTCATGCCCTTTCTGCACAAAGCCATGGGGCTGACAAAATACACTTCAAGTCACCATTCAAAAATGCTGTTTTAATGTCCAACTGATGTACATTCAAACCATGATGGTCTACGAGTGCACAAATGCTCTAAACAGTAGTCATACGGCATGTAGGTGCAAAGGTCTCATCAAAATCAGTGCCTCTTTCCTGTCAACAAGCCTAGCCTTATACCTGTCAACTGTACCATCATGTTTACGCTTCAACTTGTATACCCACTTAGTGCCAATGGCCTTCTTGCCAGGAGGCAAGTCACATAAAGACCAAGTACCATTCTTCATTATTGCATCATATTCAGATTGCATAGTAGCCATCCAATTTTCTGAATTTTGGGCTTCATCAAACAAAACAGGCTCATTCTCATCACAGAGACCAGATGCAGCCATAGCATAGCAATCTGATGCAAAAGAGGCACTATGAGAGCGTGATCGAGTACGATATGAGAGAGGTGCATCTAATTTACTATCACACAAGATATGCACCAACCATTTTGGCATAGTTCTTGCCTACTCAATATCAGCTCTCTCATCAATAAGTGCATCATGTACATCTGCATCAGAAATGGAATTATCTGCATCATCACATGAAACCTGCAAAGGCTGAGAAGTTGCCTCATTGGGACCAACACTAGACTGTCCACCTGTAAAAAGAGGTAGTAAAGTATCATACATGTCTTTGGAGCTAACAGATGTCTCCTTAGTACATGAAAGCAATGATTGAATAGCATCTTCCACAAAAACAACATCAGGCAAACCAAAATGTGTTTAGTTTGTGGATGATATAGACGATAGCCTTTACTTTCAGAACTGTACCCAACAAAAATACATTTGACTACTTTATCATCCAATTTTCTGTGATGTTTTTAGGCACTAATGCATATACCAAACAACCAAAAATACGCAGATGAGCAACAGATGGCTTGCGGTCATGCCAAGCCTCATATAGAGTGATAGACTACAGCGCTTTAGTGGGACACTTGTTGAGTACATATGAAGCACACATGATAGCCTCAAGCCAGAAACTATGTGGTAAAGCCTGACTCTTGACCATACACCTTGCCATCTCCATGAGTGACCTGTTCTTTCGTTCAACAACTCCATTTTGTTGAGGTGTATATGGCACTGTACATTGGTGTTTTATCCCACATTCAGCCAGAAATGCATTAAAATCAGAAGACATATATTCCCCCCCTCGATCTGAACGGAGGATGCCCATTTTACATGCTAGATTTTCAGCCAAAACCAAAAATTGTTTGAAGCACATGAACACTTCGGACTTTGCCTTCAATGGATATACCCATGCATGCCTGGAGAAATCATCGATGAAAGTCACGAAGTAAAGATAATTCCAAAAGAAGGTGTCTGCATAGGACCAAAGACATCACTATGTACAAGTTGTAATTTCTGAGTAGCCCGAATTGAACCATCTTTTGGAAAGGAAGAATGTTGCATTTTGCCCAAAATACAGCCTTCACAAACATGTTTTCCAGGTGCCTCAAGTTTGGGCAAAGAGGACACCATTTCATATTTTTGCAGGCATAGCAAACTAGCAAAATTTAGATGACCAAAGCATGCATGCCAAAGCTTTGCATTTGATATAGCCTGAGAATCATTTACTGCACATGCCAAATCATTTACAGATCTTTCATAGTCTATGACCTTATACAGCCCATGACATAAAATGCCCGAAGCAATAATCACATCGCCATTTGACAGATCATGAACTGTATACCTGTCATCAACAATTTTCACAACCAAGCCAATCTTGGCTAATGCAGAAACTGATAACATGTTCTTCTTGATCCCTGGCACAAATAAAGCATCTGAAAAAGTGAAAGAACTACCATCAGCAGTAGTCAAAATGATCTTACCAACTCCCATAACAGGATAAGAGGAGTTGTTGGCGCATGTAACAGTATTCCCTGTAGGGGCAGGCTCGAGTGAAGAGAAGAAACTGCACTGTGAGGTAATATTTTTGGTCACCCCACTGTCAAAGTACTGGCAAACATCTGAGTCTACTACAGACATGCACTACTCATGAGAAGATGGTTCAAAACTGCAAACAATAGTAAACGCCCATTCTTCTTCCTGCACAAGATTAGCAGACTCTGTTTTTGGTGTAGATGCTATTGCAACAACCATTCCAGCCTCTTTCTTCTTTGCCTCTTTTGCAGCCAGTTTTGGACAATTCTTTATGATATGATCATTCCCTTTATAGTACTTACAAAACAATTTTTGCTTCTCTGATTTTTTTCTCATCTTTGTCTTGGTTTTTGGAATGTGCAACATTTGCAGATTTCTACTTACTGGTAGAAGAGCTCCATTTTCCTTTGCCCTTCTGACTAGCCACGAAAGCTTGATCTGCAACACACATGATGGACCTATTCTGCCTGGACTGATCTTCTTGCAATAGAACAGAGACTAACTCCTCAAATGACAAGGCATTTGGATTGCCTTTCATCATCAACCGAAGAGTAGAAGCAAAACTCTGATATGAATCAGGAAGACCATTCAGAACGGTCTGCACAAGTGAGCTATCTGGTATAACCTCATCAGTAGAAATCAACTGTTCCTTCAAGTCTTTGATCTTTGTTAGGAAACTATCCATAGAATCACCTTTATTCATGTGCTCATTCTCCAACTGTTTTCAGAGGTAAGCAACACGAGCCTCATTCCTAGCTTGGTACAATGTGGTAAGTGTATCCCAAGCATCCTTGGCTATTCTGCAAGAGGGAATATGAGGAATAATGGCACGTTTGACAGACAAAGCTATCAGCTTCTCTCTCACATAATGATAATGCACTTCAATGTGCTTAGTCCTTGCATGATATACAAGATTAGCAGCCAAATGTAGTGAGCTAGTATTATCTCCAAAGATCATTAGAGTGTATGTATGTAGTCCCAAGTCTAAGTAGAGTAGCTTTAACCACATTGCCTCTTGTGTTGCATTTGCTAGGCCCTTATATTCAGTTTCAATTGATGACAATGCCATAGTTGGTTGTTTCTTTGATGAACATGAGACCAACTTAGACCCTGCAAAAGATAAGTAGTCAGAGGTGCTTCTTCTATCATCTGTTGAGCCAGTCCAATGTGCATTAGAGTATAGCTTGATATCCAAGTCAGATATAAATGGATAAAATAGGCCTTCATTTATGGTACCCTTCAAGTACTTTAAGATCCTTTTGGCAACTTCCATGTGAGGTTTTCTTGGTGTATGCATGAATTGACCTAATGTACTCGATCCACCCATTAAGGAATGCATTTTTAGCATCTATTTGGTACAAGCTCCAATTCTTTGAAGCAGCAATACTTACTAAAACTCTGATAGTTGGCATCTTGGATACAGGTGAGAAGGTCTCCTCATAATCCACCTTATGGGTTTGAGAAAACCCCTTTGCTACTAGCCTTGCTTTATACCTATTTATTGTGCCATCTGAGTTGTTTTTCAATTTGTAGATCCACCTGGATCCTATTACCTTCATGAATGGTTTTATGGGAACAAAATCCCAAGTACTATTTTCTTGAAGTTCTTCGATTTCCTCCTGCATAGCTTCTCTCCATTCTTCTTCGTTATTATCTTTCTCAAATGAAGATGGTTCCTCTAACATAAGGTCTTTAGCTATGTATATAGAATGCTTGGTGACTAGTGATGTGTCATAGCCATACCTTATAGGTTTCTTGGTTTCCCTTTGAGATCTTCTAAGTGCTTGATTGGATGACTCTGAAATGTCTTCCAAATTTTTGAACTTTGCTTTGCCCTTGGACTTCTAAGCTCAAAACTCAATTTGTTCTTCATCTTCTAAGTTAAGATCCTTTGATGTATGTGGTTCTTCTTTGGTCAAATTTAGAAAATCATTCTCCAAATCATAGGGTAGCTTTATTTTCCTGCAATCATCATCAAACCAAGAGTTAGTTTTCATCGAATGACACAGGGCCCTACTAATTGTAAATCCTTTGTTAGTGGGATTATATAACCTATATCCTTTCTGATTCTGATCATAGCCAATGAATATGCATCTTTCAGCTTTTGGATTGAGCTTTTCGCTAATGTGAGAGGGTATGTGTACATAAGCAATGCACCCAAAGATCTTACAATGATCTAAAGAAGGTCTCCTCCCATTCCATGCTTCATAAGGTGTCATCCCATCTAGAGACTTGGATGGAAGCCTCTACTATTAATCCATTTCTTCTCTCTACCACTCCATTCTGTTTAGGAGTGTACCTTGTTTTAGTCTCTCTTTTTATGCTTCTGTCCTATAGGAAGGAGTCAAAATCATGTGAGAAATACTCACCACCTCCATCAGATCTTAGCCTCTTTAAACTTTTACCTATTTGATTCTCAACCAATGCCAAATACTTCTTGAAACAAGTGAAGAGTTCATATTTACACTTCATAAAATAAAGTATTGTCCACCTACTATAGTCATCTATGAATGAAACATAATATCTTGACCCTGAAATTCATGGCTCTCTGTTAGGAACCCACACATATATGTGTACAAGCTCCAAGTAGTCTTCATACATGTATCCTCTTTTGTTGAATGGTTGCCTATGTGACTTGCGAAATTGGCATGCTCCACATTTGTAAATCATGTGTTGCTTGGACACATTTGGGATGCCAAGAACACTCTAATCCCTACAGATTTGCTTCAATGTTCTTTCACCGATATGTCCTAGTCTCTTATGCCACATCTCCAATTCAAATAGGATTTGGTCCTTAAAAATGAAGAGAGCAATATTTCTTGTATTTTCAACTTCAAAGGTAAAAAGTCTACCAACTTTCTCACCTTTTGCGATCTTCTGGAAGCCTTGTTGAGGGTCCTCCACATATGCTCCATGCCTTGTGAATCTAACCTATAAACCCTTCTCAACAATATGTCCAACACTAATTAGATTCTTGGTTATTGTTGGCACATACAGTACCCTACTTAGAAGATTCATGTTACCACCACATGCTTTAACATTTCCAATCTTTTTTACTGAGTGCCTAATGTCATCACCTGTCTAAACTTCATGCTTTCCTTTGGGTTCTTCAAGGTAAGACAATAATGCTACATTGCCTGCTACATGATTGGAGTAACCAGAATCAATATAGAATAGGTACTCATCATCTTTACCTTGCTTGGCTGTCATATTCATGAGTAATAGGGAATCCTCTTGATCATCTCTATATTTTTTGTAGTCTCTCCTTCCTCTGAAGCCTCCTTGATACTTGTTGTTGTAGTCTTGGTTGTAATTGTGATGGTAGTTTTTTCCTCCATTATTGAACATGTGTAATAAAATGATAGGTAGGAGATGGTTGAACCACACCCTTGATATATAGGCCCTAAGAGAGAGGATTAGGAAGTACTCCTCAACCATGGATTTTGGGGCAAGTGGTTAGCCCATCAGATTCCTAACCAAGAGGTTGTGAGTTCAAATCCTTACAACCTGCCTCTTGATTGTCCATAGCTTCCTTTGTGGAAGCCTCTTCCTATCTGATTCTTTGTGTTTTGAAGCATTCATCTATGCTATTATTGGTCAAGGCACAAATGTTGCAAGGTGAAGAATTGTATGGTCTCCTCCTACCTTGCTTTCCTCCTTTGCCCCTTCCTCTAGTACCTCTTCCCCTACTTGTGAAATTCACTTGAGAGGTACTTGCATCTTCTTCATTCTTCTTACCTTTTCCTTTGCCTTTACTCTTATTTTTATTTGTGTAAATGGAAGAAGATTGATTACCTCTAGAAGTATCTCCATTCTTGTTGAGCTTTGTCTCATGTGTGAGGATTTGGCCCATGAATGTATTAAGGTCAGGTATCTACATGTCCATATATAGGTCCATTGCTATGGTAAAAGACTCCCATTTGTCATCAACCTCGATGCCATTTATGATCTAACTTACTATCTGATCCTCTTCTATTTCTTCTCCAATACTCCCAATTTGATGAGCTACATCCTTCATCGTTGCCATATAGTAAGCTACACTTTGCTTTGGCTGCTTCCTCAAGGTTGTGAACTCCATTCAAAGCTAGTTCTTTTTGGCCCTTGTATTTGATGAGAAGTATGAAGATAGTACTTCCCATGTCTCTTTGGAAGTCTTAAAATTCCTAATATGAGGTAACAAAAAATTAGATATTGAATTGAGTATGTAAGACCTGGCTAGAGCATCCTTTGCACACCATGCAGCTAGTCTCTCTTGCTCTTCTCTTGTAGGCTGGTTTTTGCTTCTAAAGGTTGACATTTCTTCATCTCCTGATATGTATCCATACAAGCTTCTTCCTTAGAGGTAACCCTTCATCCTTAGGGACCCAGCTGGATAATTGCCCCTGTCCAATTTGTCAATGAATGATGGAAATTCATCTCCCATTTTACCTTGACGTTGCTCTCATACCACTATTGGAGGAGATGGTGGAAACCTTCTAGAGATGAGATGGTGCTGCAAATTCTTGCTTCACACTAGACAAAACTAAGTTGAGGAGTGCAAATTAGACCTCTTGAGCTTTCCACGGAGCACAAATAATCACCCAAGTACTTTGGAAGACGATCCTCAAATCATTTGATCAAAATAGATAACTTTGAGTTTCACTGTGAGCCAAAAACTTCCTCTTTTGGTCACTACACTTGTTTAGAGAAATGAACAATAGTCCTTCCCTAGTAACAATTGGACAAAATTCTTTTGGTTATATCTAATGGACTAAGATAGCTAACCTTCACAAGTTATTTCACTTAAAATGATCAACTATGCTTAGAGAATGATGCCTAGCAAAAGTGAGATGCATCTCGATATTTTAGGGAGTTAACAATATGTAGACAAGAGAGCAATGTTTTGAACATATCTCAAGAATGGCTGAGACAATTGACATGAAACTTTGTAGAATACAAATAGACTAATGAATCTATACCAACGTAAATCACTAAAAAGCATCAAGTACATGCTGAGAAATAGATCAAAGAAGCTCACTATTATGAGTAGTATATGATAGAGTAGAAGAGATGAGACATGGGAAGATTATATGTATTAATGCACATAAATTACATCAAAATTGGCAATGGATTATTTCAAAATGTGAGGGCAATAGAAGAGCTATAATGTGAGCTCAATATGCCATTAAAATGACTCTGAAATCTCTGCTATATCTCCCTCTTTTCCACACAACTAGGTAGTCCTCTTTTAGCCTTTTGTTCGAGCCAAGGTTCAAGTTGAATTCAAATCTTTACCTAAAACTGTTGCAAAGTTTTAGGACTTGATTTTCCATAAATCCTAACGAGATAATTCGTGGAAAGATTGTCCTAAGAATTCGTAATTGGAAGTGATTCCACCTATGTACTTTTACAAGGAGTAAAAATCAATCTTTTACAAGAGATCATTCACGTGCTAATACATGAACGTACATATGAACTTTTAGGATAATTGATCAAGCATTTAGGCTTGTAGTAATTGCACCAACATTGTTCCTATAGAGAAGGATTTACCTATTGTCACGTGTTGAGGTCGAGCAAGAACCCCTCGCTTTTGATTTCATTCCTTCAATGTCCCCTCCGTTGTCTTCTACTGCTCCTTGCCCCCCTTGCCCTCCTTGTGATGCACCCCCTATTCTTGACGATCACTCAACAATGATTACTTGGTGAGTCAAGTGGCTCAAGAGTGACATTCAACCATGAGACCCCTATATCAATTGGTACTCCCTTGATTGCTAGTCCACCTAGGTGGGTAATTTTTTATTATTACTTTTTGAGAGAACATTTTAGTTATGAGTTCTTGTGGTTTTTTGGAGCGTAGGAGGACTATGTGTCTTCTCCCATTTGGGTCCTTGCAGTGGCTCTTCCTTCTCACACCCATACTTCTTTGGAGTCAACTACTACCTTTTCTTTCCCCTTGTGTGGAGCCTTGCAACTTGAATGGTCTCTAGGGAGGCACTGTGGTTTGTTCATGCCGAGGTTATTGAGTTCTCCCACTACCTTGGTTATCTTGATCATACTAACCTTTTAGCAAAGATTGGGGTACAACATAGTTTCTTTTCATTCCTGATCCTTAGGAGAGTCAACTCATTTTGTATGTGGTTATAGACACTCATATTGCACCTTGCTATATGTATATACATGAGGAGATGTATGGCTAGGAGTAGGCTTTGGAGATGGTGCAGTGCACTTGGTTCAAAATTTGCTAGGTTCTCACTAAGTAGTTGGCTTCTTATTGAGGATTTCGGGATCGAAGTATTCCCCATCCAAGCCAACCTTGAAGATGGCTCATTTTGTTGTTGCTCTAGATTCTTGGTTTCCCTAGTCTCTATGAGGGTTCTTTAATGGAATGTGTAGGGGATGGTTGGGACACACTTGTTGTGATATAGGGCTTGCCTTTGGAAGGAGCTTTGCCATTGCATGATTGTTAGGTCCATTGACATTTTGATGTCATAGGAGCATCATCTCACTTTGGGCCATATTTGATAGTATAGATAAATTTTGCAAAGCCACAATATGGCCCTTTGATAAGCTCAATACGGACCCAATGGGTCCTAGGGTGGTGTATGTATTTTGATTAGGCACTATTTCCCTTCTTTCAGTATATTGTGCATTTGGGGGGGGGGGATCATTGAGTCACATCACCCCATCATGCCTATTGTGGATGAGGCCTAGCGATGGCAAGGTCTTTTCAAGGATTTCCTCTCCTCCTTTTGATGGCACATTTGGGATTGCTAGTAGCCTCATAAAAGTCTTCTTTTTTTGTGGTTGCTTGCTTGCTATTGGCACTTGTTTGAGTTATGCATTTGTGCTTCTTTTTGCATAGGTTGTGGCTGTCACACTGAGGCGCAACATCACTATCTTTTGGTTTCCCAACTGGCTGAGCAGATTTGCCTGTGGATCTTGAGGCTTCTTAGTTGGAAGGAGGGTCATCAGATCATCCCTTGGGGCATGGTTGCTTAGGGCTCGCTATGTAAGAATATGTCAGGATCCACTCATTTAAGAACTTTTTATGTCCAAGAAAATACATCTTTGTATTCTCACAAGAATTTTGTTAATTCTTCTTCCTCCTCAATGTTAAGGTCGTTTCCTATATACGTGTTTTGTTTTTCTTGATTCTCAACAATTATGATGATTTTCTTGGTCATTTCCTTGTTGTTGTAAGCTTCTCCCATGATCTCTTTTTGACTTCTTTGCCAAAAGTTTCCTATTTTTTATTTCATATTTTTTGAAGTTCTTAGGCACTTCAAATAATGATTGTTCCTCTTCCTTCACTAGTGGGCTTTTCTTTTGTTTCTTTTCCTTTCCTTCGTTTTCCACTTGAGTGGTAAGGAACATCTCCTTCTTGAACGCACTTTTCTTATGTTGTTTCACCTTGACTAAATATATTTAATCTTCCTCGGAATCATAGAAGGGATTCATAATGATGGATTCTAGATTTTCCTCTTCATCCTCTTCTAGGGGTTCACAGATGAATAGAGATCTATCATAGCCATCCTCATCACAGTGGCTAGTCCATTGTTCTCCATTCATCACTATGTCCATTGTCACTAGTATTTATGCCCAACCATGGGGTTTGAATTCCTCATCTACAAATTTCACGGATGCATATGATGGATCTTGTTTCATTCTAGCATTCTATGATACTCTTTTGTTTCTAGCTTCTAGTCGCTTCTCCTCTTCTTCCAATACTTTACACATCAATAAATGTGGGTCTTCATGCATTCATGATGGATTGAAAGAGTCGATTGAGTACACTGATTGTGAGTTCTCCTCTATCTTGTGGATATAGTTTCACTATAGGGGTGGAAAATCTCTATGTGTGTAGTCTTTTAGGTTGAATTTTGTTGTTTTCCCTAAAAGTATTGTAAGTACAAGGAGTTGATACCCAAAGCTTGCACTATCTACAATTGTCTCATAAATGGTCTACCTAAGATCATCTTGTATGCATGATCCTTTCCAAAATTGCATGTGGAAAATGTATGTTCAAACTCTACACGAAAAGTAGTGAGAGTGATACCTTCCGATAACCCTAATGATCTTTCAATATGGATATCTGCCATTTGAAGCTTCATTCTCGTGGGTTGTAAGCGTGTCTTCCCAAATTTGCATCCATAAGGATGTGGTTGCAATTGCAACACCTACACTTGAATCCAAGATTGCCTTGGTGGTGTGACCCTAGTAGGTAATGGGAAGATAGGTGTTTCCTTCCTCACCTTCACTCATATCTCCTAGAATTCTCTTTTGGATCCTACCTTGGAATGAGAGGAATCAAAATTTGAAACTTGATTTGCTACATGTTTCCATAGGTCTAGTTTCACTTTTAGAAGCTCTTCTAAAGTGAGAGGACACTGCACTTTAGTGTTGTTCACAATTATCATATTTCGAAGTATGATTGAATCTTTGTTTCTCACTAATATAATGGGGGATCTTTATTTGAAGGGACTTGGATTCCCATGTACCTATGAACTATGCTAACTCCTATTCTAACCTTTCCCCTCATTGGTCCACTTATCTTATTTGATATCTCGGAAGAACTCTTTAGAGCACTTGGTAATGGAAGGAGGTATTCCACACTCTGTTAAGATAGGAATATAGGAGTCTCTTGGAAAGAATTCTCTTTTCTCACTTCCAATGGAATGAGCCTTCCAAGTCCCAGATTCTTGGGCTTGGTCACCATTTGCTCTAATCCTTCTAATTATCCTTGGAAATGCAACTCTCATTTGACTAATTTGCTTTGGGTGTAGAGTTGGCTAGCCTTGAACATAGTTTGGGCTAGTTATACCATTTTGATGCATAGCTTTGTTCTCTCAAGATCTAAGTTTGCATTGGGATAACTCTTTTCTAAATTTGCTATGTTTGGTCCTCTCTTAGTTCTTGTATCGTATGCTTTGAACATCATATCTAAGTCTTAGAGAATGGGGTTTCCAAGGATTGAACTTGAATTAGGTATGGGTGGTGTGATTGTGGGGTTTTGAGATGTCAACTCCACAATTTTGGCTTTGGTTTCTTTGAGACTAACCTCTCATTCTGCTAGCCTTTTTTTCCACTTTTGTTTGACTCTTTCCTTAGTGTCTTTCCATGATCCAAATTTATTTTGTTGGACTATCTAGTTTTACTTAAGTCAAACTTATTTTCTTGCTCCCCTTACTTGGCTTGGTGCAAGGATTGTGCTCGAGTGATTCATTGTATTGGAACTAGCCTACTTGGATTTCCATTCGGGCTTTGCAATAAGCCTATGACATTGATGAGGGTGACTTTCAATGCATTGGTTTGGTTCTTCGGGAACTCATGGATGAGATGTTCCTTCCCACACTCATGACATAAACCTTGAATATTTATACATTGAGGTTGTCTTGCAGGTGGAGGATGGGTACATTCACATATGAAATGATCTCCTCAGCATCTAAATCGTTTTTCTCTAGGATCTTGTGCCCCTTAGTTGCCTCATCTGGGGTCTTCGTTGGGATGTGTATACATGACATTAGCATAATCAGGTTCCCAACTATATTCCTACGGAGGGGCTTCATATTGATAAGTCTTAGGGTGCTCTAGTGACCCTATGTAGTATTCAAGTACATTATTTCCATGTGAAGATTCAAATATACTCGTATTTGGATCATTTTTCTTGATCAAAGGAGGCATTATTATCAAGGCTCTATCTTGGTTTTCTTTTGCTACAACATACTTAACTAAGACTACATCAGTAGTAGGTGGTGGTTTCTGACCTAATACAAGTTTTGGTCTAGGTTTTGGTTGATATGGTTGTTGGTATAGGTGCTGCTTCCTCTAATAGGGTTGATTTTGGTAGTGTGATAGATATCGATATGGTTGTTGATAGTTCTACCTCATTGCTTGCTCAATATATGGATGATCCTATGCTTAATGATGGGTTTACTTCCTCTCAATCATGCAATAGTATGAGCCTAAAACTAGTGCATTTTGGGCTTGCATGGCACATGCATTGGACATGTGATCACTTCTGCAAGTTTAGCAACATTTGATTGTGATCACCTTCTGATTTTAACTATTTTTAATGTTTTCTCTGATTTTTTGAGCCCCTAACTCAGCTAGTCGCTTGATAGATGAAGAGGGTTTTGATGTGGTGTTAGGTGATTATTCTAAGCCCTTATAGAGTTTTCAGAGTTCCAATTCCTATCCTATATTATCCTTGATGCCTATGCACATTCTAACACATTGATCTATGGTGTTTGGTTCTTTTAAACCCACATAGAATCAAAGTTTTTCACTAAAGAGGCTATCTAAGAACAAGGAAACTTGCTTGGTCTGTGTTACTCCTAGGGTTGGACATCTGTCTATGTATTGCTTAAATCTTTGTCCTACTACTCTTGCCATCTCTTGAGGAGTCTACTTGAAGTTGTGTATCAATGATGAAGTATTGTGTCTAATTCCACTCTTAGAGAACTTAGTGATGAATGCCTCCATCAATCGTGAGATTTCTTAATAGTTTCCTTGCTATAGTGGTTGAAACCATGCTAGGCCCATACCCTTCAGGGTTAAGCCAAATGTCTTAGATTGAGTGAACATGTCCTCCACTTGTTCTGCCTTCAATACTTGCTTAAATTCGGCCACATGATCATAATGATCCATTGTGCCATCAACATATTTCTTCATGGTTTTAACTACCCGCAAGGGTCTCAATGTTCTAGAGCACTCTTGTTAGATTGGAAGGGAAATTTATCATCCTCTTTGTGTGATCTATGTCCTCTAGTTTGCTCTCTCTGTGTTGTACGTGTTCCTTGTTCTAATCTACCCTATCCTAAGTTATGCACAAAGATTACTTTTGAGGCTTCTCTCAATTTCTCTTTTTCACTGCCTAAGGTGCTAGCAAGTCCTGCACTCGTTTGTTTGTGTGAAGATGAAGGCTTGTGTAATGAAAATACCTATGACCTTGCTAAAGCTGGGTTTGTTTACTATAGTATGAGACTGTATACATCCTGTCTAATTCATGACATAAATAGGTGGCTTTTCTTGAGTTGTCTGGGTCCTTGAACTCATACACTAGAAAAACGTTCTTGGAGTGAGGTTCGGTTGAGCTAAACTTTGAAAAATCTTCCTCAGTAGCTTTTTTCTCATATAGCTCTATGGTTGCATTGTCCTTAGGTATCTTGGTTGTGGCTATGATCCTTGTTAGTATATATTTGATTCTAGGTGTACTTGGTACCTCCTCTCGATACTCTTCCTCAAAATCTCTCACTTATGACTTGGGGAGAATAGTCTAAAAGTCTTTAGTTCTATTAGGGTGACTAGTAACTATGTACATAGTTCCTTGCTTATCCATATACAATCCATTCTGAAACTTGACCATCGGGTGATTTTATTCCATAAGGTTGCTTAGGGTTTCTTAACTTGACCACATACCTCCTCAATCCATCCTCATAGATGTGAGCACATAATTGGTTGGTGCAAATGTATTCTATATGTGTTCTATGCGGTCCTTTTAGTACTTCTAGGTAAGATACCCTAATGCCACCACCTACTGGTTTTGGAAAAGCCTTGGTAGTGCCACTAACACTAAGGCTTTCGAGGATTTTAAGCTTTTTCAATACACTTTAACTATATGCTTTCTTGATCTCAAGTTCATTAACTTATTTCTCCATGACCTTTGCATTGATACTTTCACTTAAATGATTCTTTTTTCTCAATAATTTATTCTTTATTTATCCATTTGTTTGTTTAATTCTTGTCCTTTCACCACATTGTCAGGAATGACTAGCATATCCTGCAATTAGCATTTCTTCACATGTTTATGTCCTTTCTTCCTTTAGGTTTCCAAAATGTCACATTTTTTTGAAAAGGCTTGAACTTTATATATATTAATGTATCTTGAACTTTGAGGTTCCTATTATCACCCTGAAATTCTAATACTAAGGTCACGTGCTTAGCCTAGGCTAAAATAGACCAACATGGTTTAGGGATTTCTAACCTTTTCACATGTGCTCAAATATGTGTTCACATGCTTAGGATGTCATCTCAATCTAGCTTCAATTCATGATTGTTGGTGCAATTACCCCAAGGTTAAATAATTGATCACTTATCCTAAAGTTCATCTATACATTCATGTATAAGCACATGAATGACCTCTTGTATAAGATTGATTTTTACTCCTTGTAAAAGTGCATAGGCGGAATCACTTCCAATTAGGAGTTCTTAGGAGAATCTTTTCATGAATTATTTGGTGAGGATTTATAGAAAATCAAGTCCTAAAAATTTGGAACACTTTTAGGTAAAGATTCAAATTCAAACTTGAATTTTGGCTCCAACAAAATGGCTATAAAAGAGGACTACCTAGTTGCGTGAAAAAGAAGGGGAGATATAGCAGGTATTTTAGAGGAATTTGTGTGGCATATTGAGCTCAAATTATAGCTCTTCTATTGCACTTACATTGTGCAATCATTCATTGCCAATGTCAATGTCAATGTAAGTTATGTGCATTAATACATATAACCTTCCCATGTTTCATCTCTTCTACTCTGTCATATACTACTCAAAACAATGAGCTTCTCTCATTGATTTCTTAGTGTGTACTTGCTCATTTGTAGTGATTTAAGTTGCTGTAGATTCATTAGATAGCCTGTTTGTATGCTACAAAGTTTCATTTCAATTTCTTGAGCCATTCTCGATCAAAACATTGCTCTCTGGTCTACATACTGATAACTCCCTAAAATATTGAGATGCATCTTAGTTTTGCTAAGCATAATTCTCTGAGCATAGTTGATCATTTTAAGTGAAATAACTTGAGAAGGTTAGCTATCTTAGTCAGTTAGATATTCCCAAAAGGATTTTGTGCAATTTTTACCAGGGAAGGAGTACTACTCATTTCTATAAACAGGTGTAGTGACCAAATAACAAGTTTTTGCATCAGAGTGAAACTCCAAGTTATCTATTTTGATCCAATGATTTGAGGATCATCTTCCAAAGTACTTGGGTGATTATTTGTGCTTCCAAGAAAGCTCAAGCGATATAGTTTGGACTCCTCAACTCAATTTTGGATGCTGTGAAGTAGGAATTTGCAGCACCTTCTCATCTCCAGAAGGTGTCCACCATCTCCTCCAATAGTGTTATTAGAGCAACATCAAGGTAAAATGGGAGATGGATTTCCATCATTCATTGAAAAATTGGACAGATGCAATTATCTAGCTTGGTCCCTAAGAATGAAGGCTTATCTCCAAGGAAGAAGCTTGTATGGATACATATATGGAGATGAAGAAATGCCAACCTTTAGAAGCAAAAACAAACCTACAAGAGAAGAGCAAGAGAGACTAGCTGCATGGTGTGCAAAGGATGCTCTAGCAAGGTCTTGCATAATCAATTCAATATCTGTTTTTTTTTACCTCATATTAGGAATTGTAAGACTTCCCAAGAGACTTCGAAAGTACTATCTTCATACTTCTCATCAAATACAAGGGCCAGAAAGAACCAACTTTGCATGGAGTTCACAACCTTGAAGAATCAACCAAAGCAAAGTGTAGATGACTATGTGACCAAGATGAAGGATATAGCTGATCAACTTGGGAGTATTGGAGAAGAAATAGAAGAGGACCAGATAGTAAGGCAAATCATAAATGGCATCAAGGCTGATGATAAATGGGAGTGTTTTACCTCATATGGACATGCAGATACCTGACCTCAATACATTGATGGGGTAACTCTTCACACATGAGACAAAGATCAACAAGAATGGAGATACTTCTAGAAGTAATCAATCTTCTGCCCTTTACACAGATAAAAATAAGAGTAAAGTTAAAGGTAAGAAGAATGAAGAAGATACAGGTACCTCTCAAGTGAATTTCACAGGTAGGGTGAAGAGGTACTAGAGGAAGAGGTAGAGGAGGAAAGCGAGGCAGGGGGAGACCATAAAAATCTTCACCTTGCATCATTTGTGGCTTGAACAATCATACTATAGATGAATGCTTCAGGAACATAAAGAATCAGAGAGGAAGAGGGTGCCACAGAGGAAACTATGGACAATCAAGAAGCAGGTTCAATAATGGAGGAAACAACTTTCATCACAATTACAAACAAGGCTACAACAACAACTATCAAGGAGGCCTCAGGGGAAGGAGAGACTACAACAACTATACAGATGATCAAGAGGATTCCCTATTACTCATGAATATGATAGCCAAGCAAGGTAAAGATGATGAGTACCTATTCTATATTGATTCTGGTTGCTCCAATCATGTAGCAAGCAATGTAGCATTATTGCCTAACCTTGAAGAACCCAAAGGAAAGCATGAAGTTCACATAGGTGATGACACTAGGCAGCCACTAAAGAAGATTGGATATGTTAAAGCATATGATGGTAACATGCATCTTCTAAGGAGGGTATTGTATGTGCCAACAATAACCAAGAATCTAATTAGTGTTGGATAGATTGTTGAGAAGGGTTTACATGTTAGATTCACAAGCCATGGAGCATATGTAGAGGACCCTCAAAAAGGCTTCAAGAAGATTGCATAAGGTGAGAAATTTGGTAGACTTTTTACCTTTGAAGTTGAAGATAGAAGAAATAATGCTCTCTTCAATTATAAGGACAAAATCCTATCTAAATTGGAGATATGACATAAGAGACTAGGACATATAGGTGAAAGGACATTGAAGCAAATATGGAGGGATAAGGGTGTGCTTGGCATCCCAAATGTGTCCAAGCAACACATGATTTACAAATGTGGAGCATGCCAATTTTGCAAGTCACATAGGGAACCATTCAACAAAAGAGGATACATGTAGAAGACTATTTGGCACTTGTACACACAGATGTGTGGGGTCCTAGCAGAAAGCCATCAATTTGAGGGTCAAGGTATTATGTTTCATTCATAGATGACTATAATAGGTGGACAATAATTTATTTTATGAAGTGTAAAGATGGTCTTCACTTGTTTCAAGAAGTATTTGGCATTGGTTGAGAATCAAACAGGTAAATGTTTGAAACGGCTCAAATCTGATGGAGGTGATGAGTATTTCTCACATGAGTTTGACTCCTTCTTATAGGACAGAGGCATAAAGAGAGAGACTACAACAAGGTACACTACTTAAAAGAATGGAGTGACAGAGATAAGAAATAGATTAATAATAGAGGCTTCCATCCAAGTGTCTGGATGGGATGACACCTTATGAGGCATGGAATGGTAGAAGACCTTCTTTAGAACATTATAAGATCTTTGGGTGCATTGCTTATGCACACATACCCTCTCAGATTAGGGAAAAGCTTGATCCAATATCTTAAAGATGCATATTCATTCGCTATGATCAGAATTAGAAAGGATATATGTTATATAATCCCACTAACCAAGGATTTACAATTAGTAGGGATGTGGTATTTGATGAAAATAACTCTTGGTTTGATGATGATTGCAGGAAAATAAAGCTATCCTATGATTTGGAGAATGATTTTCCAAATCTGACCAAAGAAGAACCACATACATTAGAGGAGGTCATCTCAGAAGATGAAGAACAAATTAATTTTCAAGCTTGGAAGTCCAAAGGCAAAGCAAAGTCCAGAAAATTCGAAGATATTCCAAAGTCATCCAATCAAGCACTTAGAAGATCTCGAAGGGAGAGCAAGAAACCTATAAGGTATGGCTATGACACATCACTAGTCACCAAGCATTCTATATACATGGCTAAAGATTTTATGTTAGAGGAACCTTCTTCATTTGAAGAAGCCAACAAGAAAGAAGAATGGAGAGAAGCTATAGGGGGAAATTCAAGCACTTCAAGAGAATAGTACTTGGGATTTGGTCCCAAAAAACCATTCATGAAGGTAATTGTTGGCACAGAAGCAATGAGGAGGCAAAGTAGTCAAGTACATTCTGGCATTTAAGAGGCCCAATCATTTTTTTCATAATTTATTTTCAATCAAAGTGATTTTTCAACACTACACACATGGAGCACAAGCAAGAGAGGCCTATGATAACAAAGAGAAAACTAAGAAAATCATTGTGACCATAGAGGAAGGTGAAGAAAGATGCACGTACATAGGACACGATTTAACAAAGGATGAGGAGCAAGAGTTGGTAGACTTGCTATGAGAATATAGAGATGCTTTTGCATGGAGTTGCAAGGACTTGAAAGGAGTAGACCCTGACATATGCTCACATATGATTCCCATAACTTCAAATGCCAAACCCTCCAAGAAGAAGCCATACACATATAATGAAAATTATGCTGCCAAGATCAAGGAAGAGATAGATATATTGGTAGAAGCAAGATTTATCTATGAGATTGAGCACACTGAATGGGTATCCCTCATTGCAGTGGTGCCCAAGAAGAATGGCAAGCTACGTATATGCATTAGCTTGAAGAAGGTTAATGCAGCCACTATCAGAGATAGTTATCTGCTTCCTCTCACCAAGCATCTATTAAAAAGAGTAGCAGGCAAGGAAGTATACAGCTTCCTTGATGGATTTTCCAGCTACAATCAAGTGGCCATAGCTCCAAAAGATCAGCATAAAATAGCTTTCGCCACAGTGGGGTGTTGGAACTCAAAGTCAAGCACAAGCATGGAAGCACATCAGAAAGGTGGAAACACACAAGAAGAAGGAGCACGTAGGGAGCTCCATGAAGTAACTGTCAACTTTTCATAAGAATCCCCTACAAAAATAGTGATTTCCATCACTAAAATCATTGTAAATACCATTTTCTATTTTGGTAGCTCCATTTTGTGCAAGCCGAGGAGTCCTCGAGCTTGAGGAGCATTAGAAGTACCATCGTACCAAATTTCATAATTTTTAGACTCCGTTTGAGCCCTCAAATAAGCCCTGGAACCTAATTTGTAACTAGGCCGGACACTAGGTCTGGACAGGGCCAAAACTAGTCAAAAAACTATAAAAAGAGCTAGAGAGCTCATTTTTGGGGAGCTTCTTGTAGATTTCAGTTTTGTAATAGATTTCTTTTTGTAATCAAAATCCTTCCATTGTTCCTCTCTTTGATCTTGCCTTATGCGCGTGTGTGTGTATGTGTGTGCATGTTTGTGTGCTTTCACTCACGCACTTGTGCCTTCACTTGCTCGTGGTCTTCATACCGGTCCTCACGTCTCCGCGGATTGACAAGTAAAGGAGGTGGTGCTTACGCTTGAGCTACACCAAATTTTGGCGCCGTTGCCGGGGAGAGAGCTTCGAGGACGAGCGTTGTGATGGTAAGATCGTAGATTTGCGACGTTGGAAGGTAAAAAAACTGTCATTTCAGTTCATTTTCTGTTTTTTCCTCTTCATCTTCATCATCATCATCATCTCCACCTTCTTCCATCTTCTTCTTCATAGAAATTTCTTGTTTTTTAGTGCATTTTCACCATCTTCATACCATTTTTCATGCATTATTGTGTGGGAAGGAGTTAGGAGAAGCAAGGGAGAGCAAGCGCTGTATTTTTTTCATGATTTTCTGCTCATACGGAGCTCGCCATAGCCGGCGCTCAGAAATTTGAATTTCCCGCCAAAAAACGCGATTCTGTGATGAAAATCGCGATTCTGTGAAAATTCAAAATTTTTTGAAAAATCACGATTTTCAGTTTTCCCGCCTAAAAGTTGGTTGAAAAAATCGCGATTCTGTGTTTTTCTCAAAAAAAAAAAAAAAAAAAAAAAAAAACGATTCTCTGCTCAAAATCGCGATTCTCACCAATCACGATTTTCAGCAAAAACACGATTTTGTGAAAAAGGCGATTCTGTGAAAACACGATTTTTTGCTCAAAATCGCGATTTTCAAAAACACGATTTTGTGCTCAACATCGCGATTTTCATGTGAAAAATACGATTTTCAAAAAACACGACTTTCTGCTCAAAATCGCGATTCTCACCAATCACGATTTTCAGCAAAAACACGATTTTGTGAAAAAACACGACTTTCTGCTCAAAATCGCGATTCTCACAAATCACGATTTTCAGCCAAAAATACGATTTTGAGAAAAACACGATTCTGTGGGACAAAATCGCGATTTTCAAGTCAAAAACACGATTTTGAGAAAACACGAATTTTTGCTCAAAATCGCGATTTTCAATTCACGATTTTCTGCTCAAAATCGCGATTTTCATGTCAAAAACACGATTCTGAGAAAACACGATTTTCAGTCAAAAACACGATTTTGTGAATCACGATTCTCTGAGTCAAAATCGCGATTTTCAGAAACACGATTTTGTGATCAACATCGCGATTCTCTGAAACACGATTTTGTGATCAACATCGCGATTCTCTGAAACACGATTTTGTGATCAACATCGCAATTTTCAAAAACACGATTTTGTGATCAACATCGCGATTTTCAAATCACGATTTTCTGCTCAAAATCGCGATTTTCAAAAACACGATTTTGTGCTCAACATCGCGATTTTTTTGACTGCACAGCATCGCGATTTTCAGAAAGTTCACAAAATCGCGATTTTCTCCAAAGGTCCTGTTTGCCTGTTTTGACCCCCAGGAGCCTGATTTGACATAACTTTCTCATCCAAAGTCCATTTTTTGAGCTCTATAGCTTGTTGGAAAGCTCGTTTCAAATCCTACACGATCTCAACTGTTTTTTTCAAGAATAATGTGTTGATTTTGAGATAGGATAATTTGAAGTTGACCCTCAAGTGGGACTAGGAAACCAGGGGGGCTCCCAAGGATTTTTGAGCAATACAAAGGGGGAGAAAATTGTGTTATGGGAAAGAAAAAAGCAAAAGATAGAAGAAAAGGGGCTAAGATCGAAAAAACGGAGGGCGATAAACATGAAATACATGAGATAATATCACATCAAGATGAAACATTTAGAGAAAAATTGCAAGGAATCGAGGAAACGGGGGAAATGTCTAGGGGGGTCGGATCCATATTTGCAACAAGAGAATATCACAATATGTTGGTGGATATAAGAATAGGATATGAATGTAGAAGGTTAAGTGCATATATCAATCCTCATTGTGAGTGGAATTTGATTCATATTGACTTCTTGACCATTCTTTTTGAGAACATACAACCAACAACTCATTCTTCTATCCTCATGGATGATGAACATTATGAATGCATGGGTCAAGTTGTGTTGCCTGTTATGGTGGGTGATATGCAATTTTCAGAAACATTCTTTGTCATGGATTGTATAGATGAAGGCTTGATCATTGGCACCCAAAGGTTCATTAAACAAAATCATCAAGAATTTGAGGTGCCTTCTCCACCTATCATCCATGCTTCTACATATGTGTCTATGGAAAATCCTAATGACTATCCACCTTATGATGATTGGGGGCAAAATCATCTTTTCACAGAGCTTGCTTTTAATGAGAAAATTTTTCTTTCTACTCATGTTTTTGAATCTGATCCTTCTTTGAGTAAATCACAGGAAACCTTAGAGAATGGAGATATGGAGGACTCCAAGTGTTTGGGGGATGTGGAAGGACCCTCTCTTCCTGTAAATTTGGATTCCCCTCATGAAGCCATAAGTAGGGATGATCTGCACTCAGATGGTCAAGAAGGAGATGATCAACCACTGTTGTGTATCACTGATGTGGAAAAGGAGGTCGACTCTAGGGTGAATCATGACGATCCATCACCCATTTGTACACCTAGGGATTCTATGTGTAATAAGGATAAATGTCTCGATGAATCTCTAGATCAATCTCAAACCACACAGCCCATTGATCCCTTGCATAAGTCTGATGTAGGTATAGAAGATCAACCATTGTTGCACTCCCCATGTAAGGATGAGTTTTCTCAAAAAACTCACATAGAAGGCCCAAAAGACCCTTACATCAAGAAACAGAAATCACATTTTCTTGGTAATGTCAAGCAAATTTGGGTGGCCAAGAAATTACTTAGAGCCCAACCAAATCGCACTATGATATGGGTACCAAAGAAAGCCCTGGCACAAAATCAGTCCCCTCACACTAGACTTCAAAATCTATGGTCTAGGCCTACCATGACTTATCCTCAAGAAAGACCACTTCCAATCCAAGGACCCCAAGCAATCAAGCCTAAGCTCAGACAAAATCCAAGGGGGAATTTCAAGGCAACAACCTGCACAACAAAGACACCAAGGCGAGGTAAAGAAATGAATCAAGCACAGAGCTCCAATAAAGATCAAAGAACCTCTTCTGCAAGGATATGGGTTTGGAAGACGAAAGCACTGATAGCATCCACCAAAATAAAGAGCCAGCCACGATGGATCAAACCCTCAGGAGATCATTCAAACACGAAGTGGGCAAAGGTGATCTCTACCCAGTTGCAGACTGTTCTCAAATGGATCCCTACAAGGAGGAATGATCAGTTGTCCTCTCGAGATACAATGGATACCTCCAACAAAGATGGCATCAATATCTGCAAATAACATTGAAAACCTCGACGAGCGACAACCATGTGCTCCTTGCACAACCCTGTCTTTTGCACCATTCAGGTCATGCATTTCCAAAGTATGCATTAATATAGGGCCACATTACACGGCCGTGCATAGACACACTTGAGAATCCCATGCACAAGAGCACAGTGACATATGTCGAACATTTCTATTGATACTAACTTTTGTGTTCTTGTTTTGTGATATCCTGTTCCTCTCTTTGATCTAAAAAAAAAAAAAAAAAAAAAAAAAAAAAAAAAAAAAAAAAAAACAGAGAGAAGTGGTAGAGAGCTTGTTCCCAGTGTGTCTCAGCCAGCAGTGAGATTATTGCTGCCTTATCTGGTAGAGGACAAGCATTTGGCATGAACATGGCATCTACAGCTATGATTTTATCTTACCATGAAGAGCCTGAAGGTCCGCAACTTGCGTGATGCTTAACTACTTCATGTACCAGAGCATCCAAGGAGATATCTGCAAAAGGTAGTTCTGGAGGAGAAGACTCCTGTATATGGGAAGCTAAAGAGAATATGTGAAACTCAGCTTGGTGTAGTTACCCGATGTTGCTTGCCAAAGAATATAAAGCAATTCAATTCTCAATATTTCCTGAACCAGTATGGAACAGTAGCACTGGTGAATGGTCTATGTCAATCAGCATGGTAATCTCTTAGAAACCGGCACGTGTCCAATATTCCTCTGAGTGTCAATATAGGGAAGTGAACGTGCATGAGCCCAAGCTCAGAAATGCACATTGTTAGTGACAAATGTTGCTTTGAAAAGAGGAAAGGGGATTCACCACTCAAAAGATCTCATCAGTGGACAATCAACATGGACATTCATCAACAAGGTTCCATCCCAAAGGCCGAGAGTACAACACGAAGAGACAAAGCATCCATCAACCTTCTCCATGGTAAGTATCTTTACTCTGGAAACAGCATAACCATGATAGTTTAGGAAACCTCTTCGTCAGCATACCCTTGAGCACTTAGCTCAAGAACTGCAATTTTTGCACCATACTTCTTCCAATGCATTTTCCAAGTAAGCATGCGTAGGGCTACATTACAAGGCCGTGCACAAGGCACATACTTTTTTCAACCCAGGCACGAACACACTTACCCATCATTCATTATGGGTTATGAGTAGTTGGCATGACTGCTCTCAACATCATCTTTGGAAGAGCTAGCGGTTGGGAACAACATCCATACCTAGGAAGCAATTCGAAGCTAGTAGTTGCTCTAACTCGATCTTGACAACCTCTTTTGAGCAACTCACGATTTTTGAGAGCTCACAACGACGCATTCATGCTGCAATTCACGAAAGAAGCACATACTAAGGGACGACAACTTGTAAAGGCTTGCAGTGACACATGAAGAACCGGACAACCAACACTATCAAATTTGGAAGATAGACGGCTCTCGTTCATACAGAATGGCTACTACCCCTCAAAGCACTACATGGAACAACCACTACAACAAGGGTCTGTCAGGGACGACAGACTCGAGAGGGGGGGGAGTGTTGGAACTCAAAGTCAAGCACAAGCATGGAAGCACATCAGAAAGGTGGAAACACACAAGAAGAAGGAGCACGTAGGGAGCTCCATGAAGTAACTGTCAACTTTTCATAAGAATCCCCTACAAAAATAGTGATTTCCATCACTAAAATCATTGTAAATACCATTTTCTATTTTGGTAGCTCCATTTTGTGCAAGCCGAGGAGTCCTCGAGCTTGAGGAGCATTAGAAGTACCATCGTACCAAATTTCATAATTTTTAGACTCCGTTTGAGCCCTCAAATAAGCCCTGGAACCTAATTTGTAACTAGGCCGGACACTAGGTCTGGACAGGGCCAAAACTAGTCAAAAAACTATAAAAAGAGCTAGAGAGCTCATTTTTGGGGAGCTTCTTGTAGATTTCAGTTTTGTAATAGATTTCTTTTTGTAATCAAAATCCTTCCATTGTTCCTCTCTTTGATCTTGCCTTATGCGCGTGTGTGTGTATGTGTGTGCATGTTTGTGTGCTTTCACTCACGCACTTGTGCCTTCACTTGCTCGTGGTCTTCATACCGGTCCTCACGTCTCCGCGGATTGACAAGTAAAGGAGGTGGTGCTTACGCTTGAGCTACATGGGGCATATTCGCTTTTCCACTAATGCCATTTGGGCTTATCAATGCACCAACTACCTTTCAGAGGCTGATATGCCATGTGTTTAAAGAGTTCTTGAGGAAACACTTGGAAGTCTATGTTGATGATCTCTGTGCTCATTCCAACATTAGACAGACACAAATACCTAAACTCAAACAAATCTTTGACAAATGTAGAGAATATCAAGTTTTCTTGAACCCAAAAAAGTGTGTTTTTATGGTTAGGCAAGGCAAGATTCTAGGACACATAGTGTCAAAGAATGGCATATCTAGAGATCAAGATAAAGTTAAGAGCCATTACAAATCTACAAAGACCAAAGAATGTCAAGGAAGTATAGGACTTCATGGGGCATTGCGGTTATTACCGATGCTTCATTCATATGTATGCTATCATAACAAAGCCTTTGTACTCCCTTTTAACCAACATTGAGTGGACAGAAGAATGTGAAATCTCCTTTAATGAGCTTAAGCGATGATTATGTTGAGCACCAATCTTGACTACACCAGATTGGAAAAAACCATTCCATGTTCATGTGGATGCATCCAATTATACTATTGGGTGTGTACTAGCTCAACATACTAGTGAAGGTAATATGGATCTTCCAATAGCCTACGCCAATAGATAGTTGAATGCGGTTGAACAAAATTATACTACTACTGAGAAAGTAGGTTTAGGCATGGTATATGCTGTTAAGATGTTTAGACATTAATTTCTTGCAAATAACTTTAAATTTTTCACAGACCATCAAGTATTACTTTATCTAGTGAACAAACCCTCCAATACAGGTAGATTAGTAAGATGGTTCCTCTTACTAATGGAATATGATTTTGAAATTGTGGTTAGGAAAAGTAGGACTCACATTAGTGCAGATCACCTTTCTAGACTAACTTTAGTGGAGTCCCCGCAAGGAGTATCAGATAAACTTCTTGATGCTTACTTGTTCAATCTAGAAGTAGTGCCTTACCCGAAAAAAGTTATAGTGCCTATTCTCACCTTTGGACCTAAACATCCTATAGTGAGAACTAAAGACAAGGAAGTAGTCAAATCTCTAAAATACCACATAATGGCAGGTAGCATGTATAAGAACACCAACCAAGGCATACTGGCTTGTTGTGTAGAGGAAGATGAGCATGAAAAATGGTTGCAATTAGCACACATAGGTGCACTACAACAATGCCATTCCATACATAGAACCTTACAGACCCTACAAAGATTAGGTGTGCATTGGCCAATTATGGAAGCAGATGTCCATAAGTTGTGCAAGGAATGCCCAGTTTGTTGTATTAGACCACCTGTGGAGCACGCTACACTGTACTAAGTGCCTCTAATACCAGATTGGAGTGAACCATTAGTAGCTTTTGTGAGGACGAAAACATTCCCTTAAGAAATGACCTTGGCTAGACAAAGAAGCTTAGAACAAGAAGCATTAGACTATGCTCTCATTGAGGATATTTTAGATTGTGTGTCCATGAGAGTGACTATCTGAAACTTTTGGAGATTTCTCACCAAGGTGTGGCAAGTGGACACTTTGGACCAGACCGTGTGATTAAGGCAATTCTATTCACAGGTCTTTGGTGCCCAACACTTCACATGGATGCACATACCTATGTGAAGAGGTGTGACATTTATCTGTAAACTCAGTATCCGATACGTAAGGATGAGATGGCACTGAAACCCATGATGGAAGGAGGTGCATTCTCTAAGTGGGGAATAGACTTTGTTGGTCCTATTAACCCCCCAACTAAGAATTCACATGCTGAGTACATCATTGTTGTCACAAAGTATCTAACCAAATGGCTAGAAGTAAAGGACACAATGAAGAATGACACTCAAATGACAACTTTCTTATTTGAGAATGTGTTCACGAGATATGGTTTGCCAATAGAACTAGTGAGTGATCATGGCACTCACTTCTTGAATGAGGTCATCGAACACTTGTTACAAGAATTCATGGTTATCCACATGAAGTTGGCCCCATATCATCCACAAGCCAATGGCCAGGCCAAAATCACAAATAAAATACTTTTTAATGTGTTAACAAAATTGGTGAATAATAAACGCTCAGACTGGGAAAAATAGCTCCACCATGCTATTTGGGCATATCAAGTTGCCTATAAAATGGTACTCCAAGCCATGCCATATCAGATGGTATTTGGCCAAAATGCAGTGCTACCATTAGACTTCTTGATACCCATGCTGAAAGTAGCACAAGAGAATGAGTGGACATGTCACGAACTCTCTTCAAGGATTTTTGATCTTTAATGGTTAGGTGAAACGAGACTAAGAGAAGCTCTAGGAATATACGTGGCCAAGAAAAGGCAAAAGGCTTACTTTGATGCCCACGTGAAAGATAAGGGATTGAAATCAGGAGATTTAGTCCTAGTGTACACCTTGAAGCAACATGCAAGAAAGCTAGAGAAGCAAGGCTATGGACCCATGATTATTAGTAGAATATCAACAAGTGGAGCAGTCCAATTAGCCATTCTAATATGTGACCCTACCTAGTTACAAGAGTGGGTGTAGAGTCAAATGACATCAAGAACCCCTAACATAGGAGATGCTAGCTCGACTCAAAACTGCGAAGAAACATAAAGAAGAAGAAAAATGAATTCTAGAACAAGCGCAAGTAGAAGCTTTGGAATGCATCCGACAAATGAAATTGAAAAAAGAAGGTAGAGATTAGCCTAGGCCTTACACTTAGGAAGCTCCAAGATATCACATGGCCATGTGTGGAGCATCAGGTGTACATTCCCATAGGATAGTTGATCGACGACCCTTTGCAATCCTAGAGGTAGGACAAGGAGAGAGTGCAAGGACCGACAAAGCTTTGATTGACTCAGGAGCAGCCACTAGTACAGTTCGACTTTCTTACTGTCAAGAATTGCAATTAAAAGTCAATCCTATAGAAGCATATCTCATAGGATTGGGAGGTGTGGAAACCCCTTGCATGGATGAGGTGGAACTTCCCCTCTACATTCAAATTGTTCTAATGTTAGTCAAAGTGCTAGTGTGTGAAGAGGAGGATCTCGCTGAGAGTCTAGTGTGTTGGGAGAGATGGTTGGATGCACTCAGAAGATTGAGTTGATGCTGCTAATCCTGCTTTGCACCAACCCTCAGTGACTCCATATATGATTAGTAGACTCCTTGAGCTTCCAAATGATACCAAAATATGCTATATGTACTTTGGAAAAGGTTTGAGTAATGACTTGATCAAAACAGATAAGTTTGTACTTTAGAAAACTTGAAAACTTGCTATTTTGGTATTGATACCTGCTCAGTCTTTCACTCAGTATGACCAGCACACTTACAATTGGAAAAATTCCTCCTAGATTTATTCAATTAGCTTAACAAGCTACCATTTGCAAGTGGAACGAAAAGAAATGATGAACTATACTCTGAGAAATCACTTAAGCAAAGTTAGGAACACTCCCAACTTTTTAGGAGCTCTGCAGAAAGATACCAGAGATCACTTCGAGCGCGATTCTCCGAGATGGCTGATTCAATGATCTTCAAATTTTTTACGCCTGTAGATGACTTTGTGCTGGTTCCAACAAGCCTTGAATCACTTGATTTGGTTCAGTAGATCCTGAGATATGCCCTGTTGAAGTTGACAGACTTGGAGTAGATGACTCAGAGAAAACAGAGATAGTGAATGTAAATCTTTCTATTAGTTCACATGAATGTACAATCTCATTGGCTATAGTGTAGCACTCACACACTCAATGATCACAAATTTTAGCCTCGGGAATGGTGCTAGCTCACCGCGACTTTTGACTTACACTTTTTATATAAGTTGAGTTGAATTTGAGTTTGAATTAAATTCAAATCTCCTATGATCACTCCACCAAATGTATGGAGATATTCTCTCCATTAATCAACTACCTTTTTTCCACGAATCTATCAAGTAGGTGTGATTACATGAGATGCCAAGTCATATAGACTTTTACAATGGGTAAAGAAGTAAGAACTTATAAGCATAAGTTCATATGGTCCTTCCTTCAAGTGAATTAAGCTTCCAAGGTTTCAACACTAAATTTCCAAGGTTCCAAGCCAAGTGTGAAGGCTTGAAATGCACCAACAGCTCCCCCTCAAGCCAAGCACTTTGGCTTAAGTCTTCATCTTTAGTCTTCAATCACATCCTGCAATCCAATCATTGATTTGAATCTGCATAGCTTGTTTCCATCCAATGCTTTAGTGAGTAAATCTGCACATTGCATATTAGTGGCCACATAAGTCAATTGAATGTCTTTGCTTAGCAATTTTTCTCTCACATAGTGGTAATGAACCTCTATGTGTTTGGTTCTAGCATGATATATTGGATTAGCTGCAAGGTGAAGAGAGCTTGTGTTATCTCCAAAGATGATTGGAGGCCTAGTGTATAGGCCTAACTCTGTATACAAAAGCTTTAACCAGATAGCTTCTTGAGTGGCATTGGCAAGCCCTCTATACTCTGCTTCAGTGGATGACAAAGCCACTGTAGGTTGCTTCTTGGCTGACCAAGAAATAGGTTTATCTCCTGCAAAACAAATGTAACCTGATGTGCTTCTCCTATCATCCTTGCATCCTGCCCAATCTGCATCTGAGTATACTTTAATGTCAATATCTGATGTATAAGGAAAGTACAAACCATGGCTTTGAGTTCCTTTGAGGTACTTCAAGATTTTCTTTGCTGCCTCTAGGTGAGGTACCCTTGGTTTGTGCATGAATTGGCTTAGCACACTAACTCCATATGCTATGTCAATTCTTGTCAAGGTAGCATAATTCAAACTACCTACCATGCTTTGATATCCTGTAATGTCTTGTATCTCATCCCCTTCATGAGCACTTAGCTTTAGGTTGACTTCCATTGGAGTAGTTGAGACTTTAGCATCCTGCAAGCCAAACTTCTTGACCATATCCTGTACATACTTCTTTTGAGTGATATATATACCTGAGTTGGTGTAGACTAACTCAAGACCTAAGAAGTATTTTAATAATCCAAGATCATTGATCTTGAATTCCTTCATCATCTGTCCTTTGATGTGTCTAATCCCACTGACATCATTACTTGTAATGATGATGTCATCAACATAAACACACAAGTAGATTACCTCTGTACTACTCCTCTTTATGAATAGAGAAGTATCAGCTTTGCTTATCACAAATCCTTGGTCTTGGAGGTAAGTTGTCAACCTGTAATTCCATGCTCTAGGTGCCTGCTTCAAACCATATAGAGCCTTCTTCAATTTACAGACATAATTTACCTTCTTGGGATGTTCATAGCCAGGTGGTTGTGACATGTAGACTTCTTCAGATATCCATCCATTCAAGAAAGCATTCTTGACATGTAATTGGTACATGTTCCAATTCTTGGATGTAGCTACACTCACCAATATTCTGATAGTTGGCATCTTAGCCACAGGAGAAAATGTCTCCTCATAATCAATGCCTTGGGCTTGTGCAAAACCCTTGGCAACCAACCTAGCTTTGTACCTTGTAGATCCATCTGGATCCTATCACCTTCATAGAGTCCTTCTTGGGTACCAAGTCCCAAGTATCACTCTCCTTGAGAGCTTCCATTTCTTCATCCATAGCTCCTTTCCATTCTGGTTTGGTGATTGCTTCTTCATAGGTACCTGGTTCTTCATTCAACAAATCCTTTGCAAGATATATAGAATGTTTAGTTACAAGTGATGTGTCATACCCAAATCTGATTGGTCTTTTGCTTTCTCTGTGAGATCTTCTAATAGATTGATTTGAGGATTCTGGAATATCCTCCAGTTGCTTCATCTTCATCTTCCCTTTGGACTTCCATGCTTTGAACTCCTCAAGATTGATAGTGTCATCATCCTCTGAGCTTGGATCTTCTCCATTGCTTGGTTCCTCTTTGATTAGCTTTGGGAACTCTTCTTGCAAGTCATAGGGTAGACTAACCTTCCTGCATTCATTCTCATACCATGAGTCATTCTCATCAAAGATGACATCTCTGCTTACCTTGAAGCCTTTGTTTGTTGGGTTGTAGAATCTGTATCCCTTTTGGTTCAAATCATAACCAATGAAGATACATTTTTCAGCTTTAGGGTCTAGCTTTCCCCTTACCTGTGAGGGAATATGCACATATGCTACACAACCAAAGATTTTGCAATGATCCAGAGAAGGTCTCTTACCATGACAAGCTTCATATGGTGTCATGCCATCAAGTGATTTGGATGGTAACCTATTTATGAGATAGGTAGCAGTGGATACACTTTCTGCCCAAAGATAATTTGGCAGCTTCTTTTCATTAAGCATAGACCTAGCTGTTTCTACTATGAGTCTATTCCTTCTTTCAGCTACCCCATTTTGTTCAGGTGAGTACCTTGAAGTTATCTCCCTTTTAATGCCTCTTTCCTGCAAGAAATCTTCAAACTCATTTGAGAAGGATTCTCCTCCACCATCTGATCTTAGCCTTTTCAAGCTTCTTCCTGTTTGGTTTTCAACAAGTGCAAGATACTTCTTGAAACAATTAAACACTTCATCTGTATGCTTCATAAAGTATAAGATAGTCCACCTGCTATAGTCATCAATGAAGGACACATAGTACCTTGAACCTGAAATGGAGGGATCCTTGCTAGGTCCCCAAACATCTGTGTGTACCAAGTCTAGGTAGTCTTCATGCATGAAACCTTTCCTTGAATAGGGCAACCTGTGAGACTTACCAAACTGACATGCTCCACACTTGTAAATCATGTGTTGCTTGGACACATTAGGTATCCCAAGCACACATTGATCCCTACACATTTGCTTTAGGGTTCTTTCACCTATGTGACCTAACCTCTTGTGCCATATTTCTAACTCTGAAAGTGTTTGATCCTTGTAATTATATAAAGCAATGTTCTTGGTGTCTTCTAGCTCAAAAGTAAACAATCTACCTGATTTCTCCCCCTTGGCAATTCTTTTGAAACCATGTCTTGGGTCCTCCACATATGCTCCATGTTGAGTGAACCTGACCTGCAAACCTTTCTCCACAGTCTGACCAACACTCATTAGATTCTTGGTGATGGTTGGTACATAAAGTACCCTCCTCAATAGATTCTGGTTACCATCACATGTCTTTAGATTTCCAATCTTTACAACAGAATGTTTAGTATCATCACCTGTCTGTACCTGATGTTTGCCCTTGGGTTCTTCCAAATCAGAGAGTAGTGCCACATTGCCAGCTACATGGTTAAAACATCCTAAGTCAATATAAAATAAATGATCATCATTTGTACCTGCCTTGGAGGTCATATTCATGATCAATAGGGAGTCATCTTGCTCCTCTGTGTAGTTGTTGTAATCCCTTCTATTTCTGAATCCACCTTGGTAGTTACCATTGTGGTTGTGGTTGTAATTGTTGTTGTACTGATTGTTGTATCCATTGTAGCCTTGGTGTTGGTTGAACCTGCCTCTCCCTTGAGAGTATCCACCTCTTGAATAGCCTCTTCCTCTCTGATTCTTGTAGTTCTTGTAGCATTCATCTGTGGTATGATTGGACAATCCACAAATGTTGCATGGTGATGAGTTGTAGGGTCTCCCCCTACCTGACTTACCTCCTCTGCCTCTTCCTCTTGAGGATCTACCTCTCCCTGCATAGTTTGCTTGGGAGGTAGAACCTTCTTCATCAACCTTCTTACTTTTGCCTTTATCTTTAACCTTCTTATCAGTATATAGAGCAGAGGGGTTGTTACCTTTTGATTGATCTCCTGCCTTTGTAAACTTTGCTTCATGTGTGAATAGTTGGCCCATGAGTGTTGTGAGATCTGGGGTATGCATGTCCATGTAGAGGTCCATTGCAGTGGTGAAGCTTTCCCAGTTATCATCTGCCTTGAGTCAATTTGTTACTTGCCTGACTATTTGCTCCTCTTCAATCTCCTCTCCAATGCTTGCTAATTGGTCTGCCACATCTTTAATCTTGGTCACATACTCTGAGACTGATTGTTTGGGCTGCTTCCTAAGGGTTGTGAATTCAATCCACAATTGATTCTTCCTGGCCCTTGTATTGGAAGAGAAATATGTTGACAGGGTTTCCCAAGTCTCTTGGGAAGTCTTACAGTTCCTTATATGAGGTAAAAGGAAATCAGATATAGAGTTAAGAAGGTAAGACCTTGCCAAAGCATCCTTTGCACACCATTGGTTGAGTCTCTCTTGTTCATCCTTGGTGGGTAGTCCTCTAGTTTTGAATGAGGGCAATTCCTCATCTCCTGATATGAATCCAAATAAGCTTCTTCCTTGTAGATAGGTCTTCATCCTTAGAGACCAAGCTTGGTAATTTTTCCTGTCCAATTTGTCAATGAATGAAGGAAAACCATCTCCCATGTTTACCTTATTTGCTCTGATACCACTGTTGGGAGAGATGGTTGGATGCACTTAGAAGATTGAGTTGATGCTGCTAATCCTGCTTTGCACCAGCTCTCAGTGACTCCATATATGATTAGTAGACTCATTGAGCTTCCAAATGATACCAAAATATGCTATATGTACTTTGGAAAAGGTTTGAGTAATGACTTGATCAAAACAGATAAGTTTGTACTTCAGAAAACTTGAAAACTTGCTATTTTGGTATTGATACCTGCTCAGTCTTTCACTCAGTATGACCAGCACACTTACAATTGGAAAAATTCCTCTCAGAGTTATTCAATTAGCTTAACAAGCTACCATTTGCAAGTAGAATGAAAAGAAATGATGAACTATACTCTGAGAAATCACTTAAGCAAAGTTAGGAACACTCCCGACTTTTTAGGAGCTCTGCAGAAAGATACCAAAGAGCACTTCGAGCGCGATTTCTCCCAGATGGCTAATCCAATGATCTTCAAATCTTGTAGGCGTGTAGATGACTTTGTGCTGGTTCCAAAAAGCCTTGAATCACTTGATTTGGTTCAGTAGATCCTGAGATATGCCCTGTTGAAGTTGACAGACTTGGAGTAGATGACTCAGAGAAAACAGAGATAGTGAATGTAAATCTTTCTATTAGTTCACATGAATGTACAATCTCATTGGCTTGATAGATGTAGCCTAATGAGTTGGAGATGTGTAGGCTATAGTGTAGCACTCACACACTCAATGATCACAGATGTTAGCCTCGGGAATGGTGCTAGCTCACCGCGACTTTTGACTTACACTTTTTATATAAGTTGAGTTGATTTTGAGTTTGAATTCAAATTCAAATCTCCTATGATCACTCCACTAAATGTATGGAGATATTCTCTCCATTAATCAACTACCTTTTTTCCACGAATCTATCAAGTAGGTGTGATTACATGAGATGCCAAGTCATATAGACTTTTACAATGGGTAAAGAAGTAAGAACTTATAAGCATAAGTTCATATGGTCCTTCCTTCAAGTGAATTAAGCTTCCAAGGTTTCAACACTAAATTTCCAAGGTTCCAAGCCAAGTGTGAAGGCTTGAAATGCACCAACATAGTGTTGGGTCAAGACTGGATCTATGATCATGCAGTCAACTTAAACCTAAGAAGTGAACTTCTTTAGGCATGTCTAAACCAAAATCACATCACAATTGAATTAGAAAACCTAGCACTCAAGGAACTAGGAACGATACCCAGTCTTGGTCCTTCCAGGAACACACATGATGATAATGATGTTATTATTGTTCAATGTTCTATGGTGCAAAAGATTTTCACTCTTGAAGGAGGTGCAGAAGTCTGTGAACAACTCCCTTCTTTTCCAAAGAGGATCCCAGGAAAACAAGCAGGGCAAAACAAGACATAGAGGAAGCCAATAATCAGCAAGCATGATCAACAACTAGTGCAACATAAAGTACCTCATGGGATTAAGCGAATCTGGATATGCAAGAATGCACAACTCTCTTCTCTCGAGACAAGATCCCAAAGATGCACTGAACGAGCTACTCAATTGAGGACTACAATGAAGGAATATCTTAGGCATCAATCTAGATAGACCATTTCTATTTGGGTCCCAAAGCACTCCATGAAGGCTGTCCCTAATGCTAGACAGATCTAGGTGCCCAAGATAGACTTACAAGTTCAAATAGCTTCAACTCTGCTCACAAGATTGAATCAACACTCAAGCACTCACGTCACGAATCGAGGGGCAAACATCTACACTCCACTCTATCACATCTTGGATCACACCAAGGAATATCTAGAAAGGGGCACCCAAAAAGTCCCAAATCCAACACAATCTAATCCAACAAACCTTTACATGTCATCAACACCAAAATCTATGATCCCCGGATAAAAGTTTGGAGAATTAAACCCTGTATCAAACCCCGTGACCCAATTTTGCAAATCAATCCACTCCATAATAGATGCATTCTAAGTACAATGCACATCCAAAGTATGCATCTAAGGGAATCAATAACCTATTAATCGACATTCACACACATCACGAACACTTCACCCACTAACCCCTAACCACTTTGGGTATCATGTTGGTATTGTAGAGGGAACATCGTAATATCATGTTTCCTATGCAGTGCTAATATTCTTGTCTTCTTCTAGTAGATAAGCATCAAGAACTATGAGCAATCTCATGGCAGAGACAGTGGGCCCCAGCTCGCAGGTAGTAATAAGTCAAGTAGGTGTTAATATGGAAAATCTACCTATTGAAGTGCCACCAACTGAACGACCTATAAAGTTCTGACACCTACAACAAATAGCGATACCGGACCCTCCCATAGGAATAATGGAGAGAGTTCATGCAAGCTCTCACTAGTTCAATGGCATGCCAAGGCCCTTAGGAGAAGTGAAGTACGTGTGGGAGTCCAAGTGTGAGTATGAGAGGGCATGGGTATGATTCCAATTCTTTTCCAAAGAGTTCGAGACCCTGCAAGACACACTAGATTTTCAAAGCATATGGCAATGTGCAAAACTGGCGGAATACTTTGAGGCACCCTTATCAAAATCAAATTCTCTATGCTATTACTACTTGGTATCAATGTTATAGGCCAGTGAGAAGAACCAGGTACATCCTCCCAAAGATGAAAGAAATCAACAGAAGGCTACCATGTACAATGGGATGACGGTCAACAGAGGGCCCTATCCCAACAAATAGAATGACCAAAGGGTGAAGATGAGGAAGAAGAGAAGGGAGAAGAAGAAGAAATGACTAAAGCCCCAGCTTATACTATAGAATTCCGTAGATTATACTAGATCATGGAGTGGGTGCGGGCACAAGAGTTACTCTCTAAACAAAACAACAGAATGCTCATGGCCCAGCTCTTGGAAGAGGCAAGAGTAGACTCTGAATACAGTGAAACTCTCCTATTGCTAGCAGAAACCTATGGTGTAAAGCAATCCGGTCTGCATTACAGAGGCCTCCCGCCCAATACGATCCTCATAGACTCCAAACATGACCGAGGTCAAGCAAGAACATTCAGATCCCCCTCACAATTGTCGAGGCAACAACTACGGCAACCGAACAGATAGATACAACTTCCCTAGGAACTAGAACTCCGGGAAATGAAACCATGGTCATCTAGGAAGACTCAACAAAACCACTACCTCCAACAACCCCACCATCACCTCCTCAAACATAAGTTGTAAATATCATCTCGACTACTAACCCCACAAAGAAAACCATCATCTTCCATAGTCCCATTTCCAGTTCAACGTTGTTTTGTTCCTTTGACAACCCTATATATCATACCACCACCATTACAACCGAATCCCTCATGGAGCCTGCTATAGGACACCGTGCCTCCACAACTTCTTTACTAGGCCACCCCAACCTTAAGACCACATTTTTAGGTTTCCCCACATCCAATGGTGTTCCTTGGGTAGTCCAATCTCAAAGATCTAACATTCCAATCTTTGTCCCACCAATCTTTCAAACCATCTAGGCCACTTTCTCAAGAATGTTCCAGCCCATGCCTCAACCATTACCACCATTTTCTTTCTCAACACCCACTTCACACTTATTAACCAAGATCACACACACACACACACACACCACCTACCATTCGGATGTATATAGTAGACACAACTCTCACCTCCACGGCCAAGAGCATGGACATTCTGCCACCCACAACACCTCCCCCACCCCCCTCACATCCACGATCCCCCATTCGCCCACCATCAACTTCGCCTGTACACACCTATCCCTTAGGCACAATATCCACACTTCCCATTCCCCACTCCCATTCCCTTGCATCAACCACTATATACACTGCATGTTCATCTATAAATAATGCATTTGATACTATGATTTAGTTTATGTTGCAGCTAAGAACAAAGTACATGCAGCAAGAACAACATAACAAAAGATTACAAGCACACTCGAAAGAATTACAACAATGCATTGCTACATTGGAGGATGAAAATGAAAGTCTCCAAACGTAGTTTCATACATTACAGGAGGCACATAGCATATTCAAAGCAAAGTTGCAGAACATCGACAAAGAGTCCTTGCAACTAGCCAAAGGTCACTGATGCACACAGATGGAACAAAACTCAAAACTAAAATGCAACATGGCACTATTAGGAAGCCACATAGCCGTAGCTCAAGAAGAAAACTGATGGCTACAAACACAAGATCAAGAAAATCTAGCTGCAACCATAGAGAATACACCCAGGGCACGCATCAGTCCATTGAAATTTCAAGCTATACCCTTGAAGAACATCAAAATCATACTTGAAGACTATGCTAACCTACTAGAAGCCCATGATAAATTATCAGAAGAATCGGATCAATTGAAGCCTTCATCACAAAATTTTCAAAGAGTGGCATAAGCCACAACACTTCCTCATTGATTGATAGTTTTAAACAAACACCTCAAGAGACAGTGAGACATGCAGGATTTTTGGATAATACCTAGAGAGATGCCCTGTGCTCGAGTTACCCACACCTGCCAAACAAGTGGCTTTATTCTTAGATGGTTTGTTAAGTACCAAATTGAGATCCTATGTGTATATAAAGGACCCTAGATCCATAGAAGAATGTGTACACATGTGCATAGATATGGAGGATAATCTAGGAGAGGAATTAGAGCTTTCAAAAATCTACAAAGAGTCAGATAGCTCTACTAGCCTCAATTCAAAACCATCCACATCTATTGAGGAACTTGCAGAGAAGGTCGCTCAGAACTTAGGAGTCTCTAGCAAACAGATATCGAGATTTTCCCGAGTGAAACCGTGTTATACCTGTGGAGGAGACCATATGACTAATGTGTGCCCTATCATGGCTCAACCCTAAGCGAACCCTAATAGCCAATACTGCACCATAGAAAGGAGATATACCAACCACACTACACAAGATTGACCATATATTAAATAAGCTATTAGACAAAATTATCCTCAGCCATATCCACAACAGGGAAGATACCAAAACCAATACTGACCACAATAGTATGGTAGGCCCCAACAACCCTACCAACCACCCTATCAAGGGCAACAAAGACCTCAACCAATTTTAGTGCAGCAACCTCCACCTCTAGCCAATGCGATCCCTCTAAAGTATGCATCCGCTGAAGAAAATATGGATAGAGCCTTAGTGCTAGTATCATCATTGCTTTTAGAAAGTGACTCAAATGATCACAGTTTTGACTCGGCTCATATCCATAGTCCACAAGCTTAGTATATGCAATCACCTGAGCATAATGAGTCATACTATTATGAAGACCCTAGCAAACCTAGTTGGGAGCAAGAATATTCCAATTTCATGTACACAAATCCTAACTATAGGCCCCAACCTAGGCAGATAAGACCCCCATTTCCTAGAGGACCATGCTATTGATGTCAGGGAGATCATATCATTTGTGATTGCCCTATGCCTGCACCTACACAACCCTAATCTATGACAATTCAAGATTTTTTCCCATATTGTGGGAAGGAGCATGTGTTATGAGATTTTCCTAAGGATCCCACCAATATGCCAAAAATCACTCCTATCAACGTCATTCGGTTAGTGGTAGACTCCATGGGAAGTGTGACTTCCACTACCCCACTACAAGTAGTCACAAGAGCTCAAGCATTTAAGAAAAACCAAGACTTAGACTAGGAAAAGAGTTTGAAGGTTAGTGAGACTGATAATCTAACCAAGAACAGGACAAGAGCTTGGAGAGAAAGTCGTGAACGAATGAAAAGACAATGGTCAAAGAAAATGAATGAACTCGAGGAAAGCTTAAGAGAAACAAAATCCAAGATAATTGAAATCACATCTCAAACGCATGCTCACACATCACCACCACCATCCCTTTCCCTTTCTAATCCACCACCCTCTAATCAACCTCGTGTAATCCCGCCACCACCTAGAGTAGTTCTTAGCAGATCCCACTCCCAAGGACATAGACATGATGCTTAAGGCATATCAAGCTAGAGTACAAGAAGGGCCAAACATAACAGATCATGAGAAGTCTTACCCTAGAGTTGACCTAGAGCTTGAACGGACCAAGCTTTGTGCTAAGATGGTAGAGTTGGCTCAAACAATGTTTGAGGCGAGCCCTGTCTTCATTTTCTCTAGTTTAGCTAAGACTTAGTTACATTTTGATGGACTATTAGAAAGATTGGAGAGGCTAATTGCAAAATTTGGGAAGGAAGCCACCTCCGAGAGTAAGAACAAGGCAAGAGAAAGAATGATCATTCCTCCCAAGGAAGCTTATGTGCCTAATTCCACTAAACCAGACACCACTTCTTCTAGGAATGGATATTCCCAAGAATTTTTAAGAGAAATTCAAGAAGAGAAATGGGCAAGAGAAAGTGAGAATCCTCCTCCTATTGAACTTGTGGATGACCTACATGGTCAATTTCCACAAGATATTCCTTACATCAATAGAGAATAGGAAGATGAATAGCCTAGTGAGCGGTTAGACTTCGAGTCTAATTCTTTATAGGAATTGCTTCATTTCACAGGCCCATGAGAAGCAAAGTCCACCTGTATGAGAGCACCCATAGTCATGGTAAGAAATGAAGATTCAGTCACACCTATGAATACACAGATAGTGAAGAATACTAAAGTGCAGTGCAATCTCACTTTAGAGGAGCTACTCAAGGTTAAGCTAGAATTGTGGAAACACATAGCCAACCAAGTGCCGGAATTAGCGAAACTTTGTTGCCAGGTAGGATCTCATAGAATAGTGCCAGAAATACCCTTGGACAAGAGGGGACATGAGCGAAGGAGAAGAAGGAAATACCCATCTTCCCATCATTCATCAAGGTTACACCACCAAGGTGATTTTGGACGCAGGTGCACGAGTTGTAATTGCTACCACTTCCCTATGGAAGCATTGGGGCAAACAAGCACTCAAGCCAACGAGAATGAAATTACAGATGGCCAATGGTCAAATTGAAGACTCTTAGGATTTTTGGAAGGGATAACTCTCACTACTTGTGGTGTAGAGTTTTGAGCATACTTTTGCCATATGTGACTTCAGCAAGAATCAAGCCTATGAGATGATTTTGGGAAGACCATTCCTGAGACAACTGCAAGTAGTACAGGATTGGGGAACCAATTCCTTGTATTTGCAACACTTAGGTGTCACAACCAAAGTCAATCTCAAGGATTACTCTCATAGAGATGTGCCTCCTATACAGTGGAATCCCATCCATAGAACCATGGACAACACAAAGTTGGTGCATTCCATGGGATGAGGATCCTCATGGATGCATGAAGACACTCACTTGTGGATATGTAGAGTGGCAAAAGAAGAAGCGAAAAGAGAAAAGGCTAGAGAGGTAGGTGCCAAGGGAACTCATAGATCAATACAAGACCTAGCCTATGCACCTATAGTTTTCCCAAATGAAGAATTTAAACCTCATGGTTGGGCAGAAATCCTAGAAACAATGGATGTAGCCATCAATGAAGAACAATGGACACCACACTGTGATGAAGATGGCTATGACATTTCAGTTTTTTCCATAGAACCAATTATGTGTGATTCGATCCTCGAAGAGTGTGAGATAGTGTGGATGAGATCAATCAAGTAAGTGATTCAGATTTAGAATCCATCCATATGGATCCCTTTTGTGCATCTGAAGAAGAATTCATGTGTGAAGTAGAATCTCACCCTCAAACACACGAAGAGTTTATGAATGACATAAGATTAACCACACAGATGACCACTAAGAGTGTGAAGGCAAGAAGAGGAAGAAGAGAGAAGCCTCACCAGGTGAGGAGGAATCTTTATTTGAGGTCCTTGAAAATTTTTAGAAGTATGAGATAGAAGATAGAAAAGTCATGATAAGGATGCCTAAACGTGACGCACAAGCAAGAGAGGCCTATGATAACAAAGAGAAGACTAAGAAAATCATTGTGACCATAGAGGAAGGTGAAGAAGATGCACGTACATAGGATATGATTTAACAAAGGATGAGGAGCAAGAGTTGGTAGACTTGCTACAAGAATATAGAGATGTTTTCGCATGGAGTTACAAGGACTTGCAAGGAGTAGACCTTGACATATGCTCACATATGATTCCCATAACCTCACATGTCAAACCCTCCAAGCAGAAGCCATATGCATATAATGATAATTATGCTCCCAAGATCAAGGAAGAGATAGGCAGATTGGTAGAAGCAGGATTTATTTATGATATTGAGCACACTGAATGGGTATCCCCCATTGTAGTGGTGCCCAAGAAGAATGACAAGCTACGTATATGCATTAACTTGAAGAAGGTTAATGCAGCCACTATCAGAGATAGTTATCCGCTTCCTATCACCGAGCATCTATTAGAAAGAGTAGCATGCAAGGAAGTATATAGGTTCCAGTGGGGCATTTTTATTTTTGAGTAATGCCATTTGGCCTTACCAATGCACTAGCTACCTTTCAAAGGCTGATGTGCCATGTGTTTAAAGAGTTCTTGAGGAAAAACTTGTAAGTCTATGTTGATGATCTATGTGCTCATTCCAACATTAGAAAAACACCTATACCTAAACTCAGACAAATATTTGACAAATGTAGAGAATATCAGGTCTGCTTGAACCCAAAAAAGTGTGTTTCTATGGTCAAGCAAGGCAAGATTCTAGGACACATAGTGTCAAAGAATTGCATATCCACAGATGAGGATAAAGCTAGAGCTATTGTAGAGCTACTGAGACCACAGAATGTCAAGGAAGTAGAGGCTTTTATTGGGCATTGTGGCTATTACCAACGATTCATTCATATGTATGCTATCATAACAAAGCCTCTGTACTCCCTCTTAACCAACTTTGAGTGGACAGAAGAATGTGAAAACTCCTTTAATGAGCTTAAGCGATGATTATGTTCAACACCAATCTTGACTAGACTAGATTGGAACAAGCCATTCCATGTTCATGTGGATGCATCCAATTATGCTATTGGTGTTGGTGCAATTAAAACCCAAGCCTACGTACTTGATGAATACACATAAGGTTTATGTATTAGCATATCACTTGAGAAGCTTCATATGTACAACCTCTTGTAACTTTGAGTCTAATTACTCATTGTAAAAGTAATATCGACCCATGAGGAGTTAGGAATCTTGGAATCACATATCATTTGGTAGATAAAGTCAAGAGAGAATCAATCCTATACTTTAGGATCACTTTTAGGTGAGGATTTGAATTTGATTTCAAATGGTTGGCTCCAACACAAAGCTATAAAACTTGGAAAGAAAGTCCTGCATGTTATCTCGAGGATCTGAGATCATTTTCATGCACCTTCATTGAGAAAAGGAGCTCACCTCATAGCTCTCTCATTCTAGTATCATTGAGAAATGCCTTATTGCCAATGACTTTGTAATTTTACATGATTTACTCAATACATAGTCATTACTTCCTACTCTCATATCTCTATCATACTGTATCACAATGGTGATCTTGTCTGAGCTGGTTCTCACTCTGTAGTGCATCATTTTGCATGATTCAAAGCATGACATATTCAGCATGCTGTCTATTGTGATCTCACAAAGTTTCATCTACTTTGGAACGCTCAAGCATGAGATATTAATCAAAGTTTACTCACGGGTCTGTGACTGTGTAAGCCCATAAAAGTCGAGAGTATTGATCTACTTGCTAAAAATAATTCTTTGTACATGGTTCATCATTTTAGATGATTCCACTCATGAATGGTAGCTTTTTTAGTTAATCAAAGATCCCCAAAAGGAATTTTTCTAATTACTGCTGTACACAAAGAATTAAGCGAAACACTGAGCAGATGTCTCAACCAAAATAGCAAGTTTTATGCATTAGATCATATACACACCTATCTATTTTGATCCTATTATTTGTGCATCATCTTGCAAGCATCATCTATGATCATTTATGCTTATAATCTAGCTAAGGAGGCCCACAACACTCTCCACCCATCATTTACAGCAGGTGTGAAGCAGGTTTTAGCTACACCAACTCATCTCTTGTGATTACACACCATCTCTTCGAACAGTGGTATAAGAGCAAGCAAAATCAAGATGGGATATGGTTTTCCATCCTTCATTGACAAGCAGGATAGGAGCAATTACTTAGGATGGTCCCTAAGGATGTAAGCATACCTTCAAGGGAGAAGCTTATATGGATACATATTAGGAGATGAAGATATGCTAATCTTTAGGAGCAAGAATCAACCAACAAGGGAAGAGCAAGAGAGGCTAACCACATGGTATGCAAAGGATGCTCTTGCAAGGTCATACTTACTAAACTCAATCTCTGATTTCTTGCTACCTCATGTTAGAAACATAAAACCTCTCAAGGGACTTGGGAAGTGCTTTCATCATACTTCTCCTCCAACACGAGCCAAGAAGAATTAGTTGTGGATGGAATTCACAACTCTCAAGAATCAATCAAAGCAAGCAGTGGTCGACTATGTAACCAAAATGAAAGATGTTGCCGATCAACTTGCAAGCAGTTGAGAAGAGATAGAGGAAGTGCACATAGTGAGGTAGATCATCAATGGGATTAAAGCTGATGAAAAGTGGGAATCCTTCACCACTGCAATGGATCTCTACATGGATATTCAGATACCTAATCTCAACACTTTGATGGGACAACTCTTCACCCATGAAGCAAAGCTCAATAGAAATGGTGACAACCCAAGAGGTAACCAATCTTCTACCCTTTATACAGATAAGAATAAAGCTAAGGATAAAGGCAAAAGTAAGAAACAAGATGAAGAAGCTAGTACCTCTCAAGCCAATTATGGAGGAAGAGGAAGGGGTGCTAGAGGTAGGGACAGAGGAGGTAAGCAAGGTAGGGGGAGACCCTACAACAATTCACCATGCAATATATGTGGTCTCAATAACCACACTACTGACGAATGCTACAAAAATACAAGGAACCAAAGGGGAAGAGGCTTCCATAGAGGAAGCTATGGAAAAATTAGAGGTAGGTACAACAATGGTGGAGGCAACTACAACCATAATTACAATCAAGTCTACAAAAAAAACAACAACTATTAAGGAGGATTTAGAGGAAGAAGGGACTTCAATAACTACATTGAAGATCAAGAGGATTCTCTGCTCATTATGAACATGACATCCAAGCAAGATAAAAATGATGAGCATATCTTTTACATTGATTCAAGTTGTTCAAATCATGTGGTAGGAAATGTAGCACTCTTATCAGATCTTGAAGAACCAAAGGGAAAACATGAGGTACAAACAGGTGATGACACCAAGCATTTAGTCAAGAAAATAGGAAATGTTAAGACATCAGATGGTAGTATGAATCTTTTGAGCAAAGTTTTGTATGTGCCTACCATAACCAAAAACTTAATTAGTGTTGGGCAGATAGTAGAGAAAGGTCTATAGGTCAGGTTCACCAAACATGGAGCATATGTAGAAGACCCCCAACAAGTATCCAAGAGAATAGCCAAAGGTGAGAAGACAAGTAGATTGTTTACTTTTGAAATTGAAGATGTAAGGAACATAACACTATTTAGTTATAGAGACCAAACCCTATCTGAGTTGGAAATATGGCACAAGAGGCTAGGACACATAGGAGAGAGAACTCTGAAGCAAATTTGTAGGGATCAAAGTGTGCCTAGGATTCCTAATGTGAACAAGCAACATATGATTTACAAATGTGGAGCTTGCCAATTTGGCAAAGCTCATAGGCAACCATTCAACAGGAAAGGATACATCCATGAAGATTATTTGGAGCTTGAACACACTCATGTGTGGGATCATGGCAAAGATTCATCCATCTCAAGTTCAAGGTACTATGTCTCTTTCATTGATGATTACATTAGGTGGATAATTCTCTATTTTATGAAGCATAAGGATGAGGTGTTTACATGCTTTAATAACTTGGCATTAGTGGAAAACCAAACAGGAAGGAGCTTGAAGAGAATCAGGTCTGATGGAGGTGGTGAGTACTTTTCAAGTTCTATTTCTGTAGCATAGAGGCATAAAGAGGGAAGTAACAACCAGATACACTCCTAAATTGAATGGAGTGGCAGAGAGAAGGAACATGTTAATTGTTGAGGCAACTAGGTCTATGTTAAATGAGAAAAAACTACCTAATTATTTATGAACACAGGCTTTTTTTGTAGCTACCTACTTTTTTAACAGGCTTCCATCCAAGTCATTGGATGGCATGACACCATATGAAGCTTGGAATGGTAAGAGACCTTCATTGGATCATTGCAAAATAGTTGGGTGTATTTCCTATGCACACATCCCATCAAAGATTGGAGGGAAACTTGACCCTAAGGCTGAGAAGTGCATCTTCATTGGGTATGATCAGAATAAAAAAGGATATAGACTTTATAATCCCACTAAAAAGGCATTCATAGTTAGTAGGGATGTATTCTTTGATGAGAATAGCTCTTGGTTTGAAGATGATTGCAGGAATGCTAAACTACCTTAGGACTTGGAAAATGAATTTCCAACCCTAACTCAAGAAGACCAACACCAAGCTGAGGATATCAACTCAGAAGATGAGGAGCATATTGATTTCAAAGCTTGGAAGTCAAGAGGCAAGTTCAAATACAAACAATTGGAGGATCTACCTGAGTTTTCCAATCAAGCATTAAGAAGGTGACAAAGAGAAATTAAGAAGCCCATAAGGTATGGATATGATAGATCTTTAGTCATAAAGCACTTTGTATACATCACAAAAAATTTAATGACAAAGGAGCCTTCTTCATTTGAAGAGGCCAAGAAGAAGAGAGAATGGATAGAAGCCATGAAGGAGGAAGTGGAAGCATTGCAAGAAAATAAACTTGGGACCTAGTTCCCAAGAAACCAGATATGAAGGTAATTGGTTCAAGGTGGATATATAAAGTTAAAAAGAACTCTGATGGTTCTATAAACAGGTACAAGGCAAGACTAGTGGAAAAAGGATTTGCCCAAACACATGGAATAGATTATGAAGAAACATTTTCACCTATGGCCAAGATGCCAACAATCAGGGTATTGGTAAGTCTTGCTGCATCCAAAAATTGGAACTTATATCAGTTAGATGTGAAGAATGCTTTTTTAAATGGTAGGATATAAGAGGAAGTGTATATGGCACAACCACCAGGTTTTGAAGATGAAGAAAAGGCAAGATATGTATGCAAGCTTAGAAAAGCACTCTATGGTCTTAAGCAAGCTCCTAGAGCTTGGAACCATAGACTTGTTACCTACTTACAGGATCAATGTTTTATAGTAAGTAAGGCATATTCTTCTTTGTTTGTGAAGAAGAATAAATTCGAGGTCATCTACTTGTGTGTTTATGTAGATGACATCATCATTATAGGTAATGCTTCCGATGGTATCAAGCAGGTCAAGGTTCGATTGATGAAGGAATTCAAAATTAGTGATCTAGGGTTGTTAACCTATTTCCTTACCCAAGAACTTGTGTATACAGATTTAGGTATATTCATCACACAAAGGAAGTACATAAATGATATGCTCATAAAATTTAAGATGCAGAAGACTAAAGTTGTAGGTATTCCTATGGAGATCAATCTTAAGTTAAGTTCACATGAAGGTGAAGAACTTGATGATATTACAGGGTATCAACAACTTGTGGGTAGTCTTAATTATGCCACCTTAACAAGAGTAGATATTGCATATGTTGTGAGTACACTAAGTCAATTCATGCATGTACCAAGGAAGCCACACATGGAAGATGCAAAGAGGGTGCTTAAGTACCTAAGGGGTACAATGAATGAGGGGTTATTATATCCTTTCAATTCTGACATAGATATAAAGTTAGATTCTGATGCAGATTGGGCTAGCTCCAAGGATGGTAGGAGGAGCACTTCAGGGTACCTATCTTTTGCAAGATCAAAGCTCATTTCATGGTCATCCAAGAAGCAACCAACTGCGGCCTTATCTTCCACAAAAGCGGAATATAGAGGCATGGCTAATGCAACTTAGGAAGCTATGTGGCTTAAGCAATTGTATGCACATTTGGAGATACATCCCTACACTCCAACTATATTTGGAGATAATACCAGCTCACTTCATTTGGTTGCTAATCCTATGTATCATGCCAGCACTAAGCACATTGACATGAGATGGGGGATGATTCTAACACCCCAATGCAAAAATGGAAGATGGCTGCCCTCCACTAGGTCCACAAGTAGTGATATATGCTCATTGTTCTGAATTTTTCTCTCCAATAGTATAAAGAATTAAAATGAAATTTTGCTGACTTTTAGTAGAATTCAAGAGCTACCCAACAAGCTTTAAATCACCCCAAATGGATATTCTAGCTGGGAGAAGCACCCTCTTTGAAATAGGCTACCTAACTGCCTATGTGCAGAGATATACCTTCAGAAAGTTGGCAATTTCTCACAACTCACTCAGTCAAATAACTTGAAACTTTGGCAAAGTTCAGGGCACTATGTGCGAGACCAAATGAAACTTGAAATCAATGAAAATTAGTATAATGAGAGAGAAAACATTGCTCTGCAATTTGGTACAATTAGATTTGGAAAAGCCTAACTACACCTCTAGATAGAGAGGAGAAAAATCATGAGTAAATGAGGTAAGCAAGCAAGGGGGCTGCTTGTTGGAGTTTATGAATTCACTAAACTTGTGGGAAACTCATGGAATGAATACAACTCAAGAAACAAAGGCGGGATGATGTTTATATAGAGTTTTACTTTTCCTACAATCTAGGTAACCACCCACCAATCAGTGTAGGTGCACTTTTTGCTGGCTAATTTGATGAGATTTGAATTTGATTGAGTTTGGTGGAGCTTCTAACTTTATTCCACAAATTTGGGTCCTCCTTTTTTATTGGTCCACTTGCAAGATTTATGGTTGAGCCTTTTTGCATGATTGAGACTTGATTTTCAAACTCCCCCTCAAGTCTCAATGCCTAGGTCCTTCATTCAAATGCATGCCTTGAAGTGTTGTAGCTTTACTCCATCCAATGCTTTGGTAAACATATCTGCATATTGGTCCTTTGTATTGACATGCTCCACCTTGACATCATTTAACATGATCTTCTCTCTAATAAAATTGTAATGCACTTCTATATGCTTCAACCTTGCATGGAATACCGGATTTTGAGCCAAGCATATGCTACTTATGTTTTCACAAAAAATAGGTGCTTGCTTAACCTGCAAATCAAGATCAACAAAAAACTTCTTGAGCCACATAAGATCACATGAGACTTGTGCTAAGAGTCTATACTCAACTTCGATCGATGAAAGAGCCACTGTTGGTTGTTTCTTTGACATCCATGAGATGGTCTTCTTCCCTAGCATGATAACATATCCACTAGTGCTCCTCCTATCATCTTTGGAACCTGCCCAATCAACATCACAATAAGCTTGTACATGTAATCCATCATCAAATGGATAATATAGAACATCATTCACTGATCCTTTTAGGTATCAAAGTACCCTTTTGGCTGCAACAATATGAGGTACTCTTGGTGCTTGCAAAAATTGAGATAACACTCCAACTACATGTGCAATATCAGGTCTTGTCATAGTTGCATACAAGAGAGAACAAATTATTGATCTATACGTGGTCACATCCTTCACTTCTTCATGTTCATGAGCAGTTAGTTTAGCATTTACTTCTAATGGATTTGAAATGGTCTTGCAATCACACAAGCCAAACTTCTTCAAAAGATCTAGAATGTATTTCCTTTGCATCAAGTATATACCTTCCTCTTTATATAGTACTTCAATCCCAAGGAAGTACCTTAAAATCCCTAAATCTAAGATTTTAAACTCACATCTAAGCTTCCTCTTTATGTCCTTGATGTTGACTTCATCATCCCCTGTAATGATCAAATCATCAGTATATATACAAATGAAAACAATTTTGCTACCTTCCTTCTTCACAAAGAGTGATGGGTCTGCATGGCTTTGATTGTATCCACGTTTTACCAAGTAGTCCACAAGTCTTTGGTTCCAAGCTCTTGGTGCTTGCTTGAGTCCATAAAGAGCCTTCTTTAGCCTGCATACATGATGTGGAAACCTCTCATCTTCAAAGCCTTGGGGCTGCTCCAGGAAGACTACCTCTTCAAGCTCTCCATTTAGGAAAGCATTCTTCACATCCATCTTCCAACCTTTTGAGGCTAAACTTGCAATCAAACTTCTTATGGTGGACATTTTAGCCACTAGATGGAATGTCTCCTAAAATTTTATGCCATAGGTTTGAGCAAAACCTTTGGCAACCAGCCTTGCTTTATACCTAGAGTTGCTCCCATCTGCACGCCTCTTTACCTTGTACACCCATTTGTTGCCAATGACTTTCATGTCCTTTGTTCTTGGCACAAATGAACAAGTATCATTTTTTTCAAGTGCCTTGAGTCCCTCCTCCATAGCTTCAATCCATTCCCTATGCTTATTTGCTTCTTCAACAAAGTTAGGTACTTCACAAGCTATAGCTTGACTCATGTACCTTTCCTTGCCTTGGTTGATGAAGAGTACAATCTCTTCAAGGTCTCCCAAACCTTCTTGGATGTGTCCAAGTCTTGTATATGCCCTATCATGGTATTGCTTATATGTTGGGATAGAATGAATATGACTCTCCTATCCCTTTTTATGAATTCATTAGGTGCCTTGACTGACCCTTGAAGTGGTGGATCATGTACATGAGGCATTGGCTCCATGCCGCTCACTAATCCCCACAATCCTTTGCCCATGAGGTAGTTGCTAACTCTAAATTTCCATGGTTGATAATTGCCTTTCTCTAACTTTTCTATTTGTGCATTATAATCAGCCATAGTGAGCTCTAAGATGCTCCTCTAGCTTCTCCTCAAGTGTTTGTATGCTTTATAAAGTGTGGATATTACCTTATGATAGCTTCTCCCTTGCTAACCTTGGACTAGTTGAGATCTCGATCAATGTAGCCCCCTTTCGATGTCTTCTTGCTTTGATAAGTCCTCCTTGTGCTTCCACGGCTTGTCTTGATTCCTTCAAGTCTTCAATATGATGCTCACTGATGTCTCCAAGCCTCCAAAATGGCTCTGATACCACTGATGGGGGATGCTTCTAACACACCAATGCAAAAATGGAAGATGGTTGCCCTTAACTAGGTCCACAAGCAGTGATATATGCTCATTGTTATGAACTTTTCTCTACACCAGTGTAGAGACTTAAAATGAAATTTTGTAAACTTGTAGTAGACTTTAAGAGCTACCCAACAAGATTTAAATAATCCCAAATGGATATTCTAGATGGGAAAACCACCCTCTACAAGACAGGCTACCTGTTTGCAACACTCTCGGCCTATGTGCAAAGATATACCTTCACAAAGTTGGCGATTTCTCACAACTCACTCAGTCAGATAACTTGAAACGTTGGAAAACTTTAGGGAACTATATGACGCACCAAAGGAAGCTTGAAATCAATGAAAATGAGTATAATGAGAGAGCGAACAATACTCTACAATCTGGTACAATTAGATTTGGAAAAGCCTAACTACACCTCTAGATAGAGAGGAGCAAAATCATGAGAAAATGAGGTAAGAAAGCAAGGGGGCTGCTTGATGGAGTTTATCACTTCACTAAAACAAGTGGGAAACTCTTGGAATGCATACAACTCAAGAAATAAAGGTGGGATGATGCTTATATAGAGTTTTACTTTTCCTACAATCTAGCTAACCACCCACCAATCAGTGTAGGTGCACTTTTTGGTGGCTGATTTGATGAGATTTGAATTTGATTGAGTTTGGTGGAGCTTATAACTTTATTCCATGACTTTGGGTCCTTTTTTATTGATCCACTTGCAAAACTCATGGTTGAGCCTTTTTGCATGATTGAGACTTGATTTTCAACAAACTACATTATCATTATGTTAGAGAAAAATTGCTAAGCATATGTATCAACTCATTTGCAATGTGTAGATTTACTCAGAAAAAATTTGGATGGAACAAAGATGAACATGTTCAAATTAATGATTGGGCTTCAATAGATCAAGGAGCAATGAAGATCAAGCATGTTGGGCTTGAGGGGGAGCTCTTGGTGCAATTAAAACCCAAGCCTACATACTTGATGAATACACATAAGGTTGCTATATTAGCATATCACTTGAGAAGCTTCATATGTACAACCTCTTGTAAATTTGAGTCTAATTACTCATTGTAAAAGTAATATAGACCCATGAGGAGTTAGAAAGCTTGGATTCTTTTACCATTTGGTAGATAAATTCAAGAGAATCAATCCTATACTTTAGGATCACTTCTAGGTGAGGATTTGCATTTTATTTCAAATGGTTTGCTCCAACACAAAGCTATAAAAATTGGAAAGAAAATACCTCGTGCTATCTCGAGGACCAGAGATCATTTTCATGCACCTTCATTGAGAAAAGGAGCTCACCTCATATCTCTCTCATTCTACTATCATTGAGCAATGCGTTATTGCCAATGACTTTGTAATTTTACATGATTTACAATACATAGTCATTACTTCCTACTCTCATATCTCTGTTATACTCTATCACAACAGTGATCTTGTCTGAGCTGGTTCTCACTGTGAAGTGCAGCATGACATATTTAGCATACTGTCTATTATGATCTCACAAAGTTTCATTTACTTTGGTTTGCTCAATCGCTAGATATTAATCAAAGTTTACTCACGGGTTTGTGATTGTGTAAGCCCGTAAAAGTTAGGAGTATTGATCTACTTGCTAAACATAATTCTTTGTACATGGTTCATCATTTTAGATCATTCCACTCATGAACTGTAGCTTGTTTACCTAATTAAAGATCCACAGAAGGAATTTTTCTAATTGTTGTTGTACATAGAGAATTAAGTGAAACATTGATCATGTATCTCAACCAAAATAGCAAGTTTTATGCATTAGATCATATACGCACCTATCTGTTTTGATCCTATCATTTGTGCATCATCTTCCAAGCATCATATATGATCATTTATGCTTGCTAGCTAAGGACACCCACGACACTCTCCAGCCATCATTTAGAGCAGGTGTGAAGCAGGTTTTAGCTACACTGACTCATCTCTTGTGATTATCCACCATCTCTTCCAACAATTGCGTGTGTACTAGCTCAACCTACTGGTTAAGATAATATGGATCTTGCAATAGCCTATGCCACTAGACAATTGAATGTAGCTGAACGAAATTATTCTACTACTGAAAGAGAAGGTTTAGGCATGGTTTTTGCGGTTAAGAGGTTTAGACATTATTTGCTTGAAAATAAGTTTCAATTTTTCATCGACCATCAAGCATTACTCTATCTAGTGAACAAACCCTCCAATAAAGGAAGATTAGTAATATGGTTCCTCTTACTAATGGAGTATGATTTTGAAGTTGTGGTTAGGAAAGGTAGGACTCACCTTAGGGTGGATCACCTTTCTAGAATAACTTTAGGGGAGTCTCTGGAGGGAGTATTAGATGAACTTCGTGATGCTTACTTGTTCAATCTAGAAGTAGTACTTGACTCGGTGAAAACTATAGTGCGTATTCTCACCTTTGGACCTAAACATCCTATAAGCAACATGTATAAGCACACCAACCACGACAAACTCACTCGCTGTGTAGGGGAAGATGAGCATGCAAAATGGTTGCAACTAGCACATATAGCTACACTACATCAACTTCATTCGATACATACAACCCTATAGACCCTACGAAGATTACGTGTGTATTGGCCAATTATGGAAGCAGATGTCAATAAGTTGTGCAAGGAATGCCTAGTCTGTTGTACTAGAACACCTCTAGAGCATGCTACATTGTACCAAGTGCTTCTAATACCAGATTGGAGTGAACCATTAGTAGCCTTTATGAGGACAAAAAAATTCCCTCAAGAATTGACCCTGGCTAGACAAAGGAGCTTAGAACAAGAAGCACTAGACTATGCTCTCATTGGGGATAATCTATATAGACGAGGAAAAGATGGATATCTTAGATTGTTTGTCCATGAGAGCGACTATCTGAAGATTTTGGAGATTGCTCACCAAGGTGTGGCAGGAGGACACTTTCGACCGTGTGATTAAGGCAATTCTATTCGGAGGTCTTTGGTGGCCAACTCTTTACATGGATGCACATACCTATGTGAAGAGGTGTGACATTTGTCCGCAAACTTAATATCCGATACATAAGGATGAGATGCCACTGAAACCCATGATGGGAGGACGTGCATTCTCTAAGTGCGGAGTAGACTTTGTTGGTCCTATTAACCCCTGAGCTAAGAGTTAAAATGGTGAGTACATTATTGTTGCCATAGACTATCGAACCAAATGGGTAGAAGTAAAGGCTACAACAAAGAATGAAACTCGAACGACAGATAAGTTCTTATTTGAGAACATGTTCACTAATCATGGCACTCACTTCTTGAATGAGGTCATTGAACACTTGTTACAAGAATTCATGGTTATCCACAAGAAGCGGGCCCCATATTATCCACAAGCCAATGGCCAGTCCAAAAGCACAAATAAAATACTTTGTAGTGTGTTAATGAAATTGGTAAATAATAAACGCTCAGACTGGGACAAAGATCTACACCATGTTGTTTGGGCATATCGAGTTGCCTAAAAACGGTACGCCAAGCCACACCATATCAGATGGTATTTGGCCAAAATGTATTGCTACCATTAGACCTCTTGACACCCACACTGAAAGTAGCACAAGTGTGTATGACTGGACATGTCACAAACACTCTTCAAGGATTTTTGATCTTGAACGGTTAGGTGAAACGAGAATAAGAGCAGTTGCAACAATATACACGACCAAGAAAAGACAAAAGGCTTACTTTGGTGCCCACATGAAGGATAAGTGCTTGAAAGCGGGAGATTTAGTCCTAGTGTACACCTTGAAGCAACATGCAAGAAAGCTAGAGAAGTGAGCCTATGGACCCATGATGATTATTAAAATACCAACGAGTGGAGTAGTCCAATGAGCCACTCTAGAAGGTGACATCCTACCTAGTTACCTTAGTGGGTGTAGAGAGTCAAATTATATCAAGAACTCCTAACAGAGGAGATGCTAAATCAACTCAACACTACAAAGAAACGTAAAGAAGAAGACAAACAAATTCGAGAAGAAGCACAAGTAGAAGCTTTTGAACACATTGGATGAATGAAATTGAGAAAACATTGTAGAGATCAACTTAGGTCTAACACTCAGGAAGCTCCAAGATATCACATGGCCATGTGCGGAGCATCAGGTGTATGTTCCCATAGGATAGTTGATCGACGACCCTTTGTGACCCTAGAGGTAGGACAAGGAGAGAGTGCAAGCACTCTAAGAGCTCTGATTGACTCAAGAGCAGCCACTAGTGCAGTTCGACTTTTGTACTATCAAGAATTGCAATTAAAAGTCAATCCTATAGAAGAATATCCCATAGGATTGGGAGGTGTGGAAAACCCTTGCATGGGTGAGGTGGAACTTCCCCTCTACATTCAAGATGTTCTAATGACAGTCAAAGTGCTATTGTGTGAAGACGAGGATCTCACTGAGCCTCTGGTCTTGGGTCAAGACTGGATCTATGATCATGCTGTCAACTTAAACCTAAGAAGTGGACTTCTTCAGGCATGGGTTAGCCAGAATCCCATCACAATTGCATTAGAAAACCTAGCAATCAAGGAACTAGGAACGATACCCACTTCTGGTCCTTCCAAGAACACACATGACGATAACAATGTTATTCTTGTAAAAGGTACTATGGTGGAAAAGATTGTCACTCTTGAAGGAGGTGCAGAAGCCAATGAAGAACTCCCTTATTTTCCAAAGAGGATACCAAGAAAACAAGCAGCACAATACAAGACACAGAGGAAGCCAATAATTCGAAAGCATGATCAACAACCGATGCAACATAAAGTACCTCATGGGATTAAGAAGATCTAGATATGCAAGAGTGCACAACCCTTTGCTTTAGAAACAAGATCCCAAAGACGCACCAAATGAGCTACTCCGTCGAGGACTACAATGAAGGAATATCCTAGGCATCAACCTAGACGGACCATTTCTATTTGGGTCCCAAAGCCGTCAATGGAGGCTATCCCCAATGCTAGAGAGATCTGGGTGCCCAAGACTTTCTTACGAGTTCAAATAGCTTCACGTCAGCTCAAAAGATTGAATCAACACTCACAGGCACTCAAGGCACAAATCCCAGGGCAAACATCTACACTGCACTCTATCACATCTCGGATCACACCTAGGAATATCTCGAAAGGGGTACCCAAAAAGTCCCAAATCCAACACAATCTAGTCCAACAAACCTTTTTACATGTCATCACCACCAAAAGCTATGATCCCACCATAATTATTTGGAAAATAAACCCTGTATCGAACCCCCTAACCCAATTTTGAAAATCAATCCACTCTGTAGTAGATGCATTCTGAGTACAATGCACATTCAATGTATGCATCTAAGGGAATCACTAACCTACTAATCGACATTCACACACATCACGAACACTTCACCCACTAACCCCTAACCACTTTGGGTACCATGTTGGTATTGTAGAGGGAACACCGTAATTTCATGTTTCCTATGAAATGCTAATATGCTTGTCTTCTTCTAGCAGACAAGCATCGAGCACTACGAGCAATCTCTTATGGCAAAGATAGCAGGCCCCAACTCATAGGTAGGAATAATTCAAGTAGGTTTTAATATGGAAGATGTACCTATTGAAGTGCCACCAACTGAACGACCTTAAGAGCTATGATACCTACAACAAATACCCATACGGAACCCTCCCACAGGAATAACGTAGAGAGTTCAATGTAAACTCTCACTCGTTCAATGGCATGCAAGGGCCCTTAGGAGAAGTGAAGTACATCTGGGAGTCCAAGTGTGAGTATTACAGGGCATGGGTACGATTTTAATTCTTTTTGAAAGAGTTTGAGACCCTCCAAAACACACCAAAACTTCAAAGCATATGGCAATGCGGAGGACTGGTGGAATACTTTGAGGCACCCTTACCAAAATTGGATTTTCTATGCTATTACTACTTGGTATCAACGTTATAGGCAAGTGAGGTAAAGGACCAACCAAGAACCTTTGTCATTCCTTCTTTATTGATCTCACCCTAGAATTGGTAAGAGATAAACATGTACGGCATGCATGTACCCTTGGAGAAGGATACATTGATACCCGATAACACGAAGAATAGGAAACTGCAAAAGTTGAAAGGTATGGTGGCACTCACACCAAATGTTTCTATCCCTGTCCACATGTGCATGCAACATTTTGCATTTCTCGGTGAAGATAGATTTACTTAGCCACACAAACGGATTTGGTTCAGTCTTTACTTGGCAGAGATAAGAGCCCTAACCATTAAGCTTCCTGTATGGATTATAGAGAAGCTGTACAGAGCTAATAAAAGGTCCTCTAGGAAGCTAGTGGTGAATGGATGTTGTGCAACAATGTGCATCATTTACAAATGCTTATCATAAGATGTACCCATCAAATGTGCATTGATTTGGTCACAACTAGAACTGTTTAAAGGACGCAAAACTTCCACACATCAATCCAAGCAAATGAGGGACTCAATTCCATGTGTCCATACACAAGAAGTTCTTATGACTTTGGAAGTCTCACCACGAGGGATGCCACAGTGCCTCCCTTTATGATTAAAATTCCCAGATCTAGATTTGAAGGCACATCACAAGCTGCCCCATCTGCTCCTCCTATCCCACTCGAATTCGAATTCTCTACCACGAGAGACGTTGAAGGGATGAGCACCTTCAATTTTGAATCCTTTTTGTAGAAAATGCAACTATCTGATGTAGAAATCTTACACCCCGCCTCCATAACTTCTGTACTAGGCCACCCCGACCTTAGGACCACATTTTTACGTTTCCCCATATCCAAGGGTGTTCCTTGGGTAGTGCCACCTCAAAGCTCTAACATTCCAATCTCTGTCCCACCAATCCTTCAACCCATCAAGGCCGCTTTCTCCAAAATGTTCCTGCCCAACCATTACCACCATTTTCTTTCTCAGCACCCACTTCACACTTTTTCACCACGATCACACACACCCCCTACCACTCCGATGTATATGGTAAACACCGCTCTCACCTCCATGACCAAAAGCATGGACATTTCGCCACCCAGAGCACCTCCCCACCCCCCTCACTTCCACCATCCCCCATTACCCCACCACCAACTTCACCTACACACACCTATCACTTAGGCACAACATCTATTCTTCCCATTCCCCACTCCCATTCCCTTGCATCAACTAGTGTACATACTGCATCTTCATCTATAAATAATGTGTTTGATACTATGATTCAATGTATGTCACATCTAAGAACAGAGTACATGCAACGAGAAGGACATAACAAAAGATTACAAGCACACTCAAAAGAATTACGACAATTCATCGCTACATTGGAGGACGAAAATGGAAGTTTCCAAATGCAGTTTCATACATCATAGGAGGCACATAGCATATTGGAAGCAAAGTTGCATAACATCGACAAAGAGTCGTTGCAACTAGTCGAAGGTCACCTATGCACATAGATGGAACAAAACTCAAAACTACAATGCAACATGGCACTATTACAAAGCCACCTAGCCATAGCTCAAGAAGAAAACCGATGGCTATAGACACAAAATCAAGAAAATCTAGCTGCATCCATAGAGAATACACTCAAGGCACACATTAGTCCATTGAAATTTCAAGTTGTACCCTTGAGGAACATCGAAGTCATACTTGAAGACTATGCTAACCTACTAGAAGCCCATGAAAAATTATCAGAAGAATTGGATCAATTGAAGTAGCAATGAACACTAGATACTATTGATGTCCCCCCAACCACCGTATCAACCTCTTCCACCATTATTGACTCAAAAAGAACTATAGGAACTCAAACAACAAGTCATAGAATTACAAACACGAATCCTACAATATGAAAGGCCACCATCCCCATTGGAGGTCCCCATAGAAGAAGAAGCCATCTCAATTCTAGTAGAACAAACATTTAAAGATGATTACGACCCTCAACCCATTCTGGGTGGATGGATAACAGAAGAGGGCCAAGATACATTTGAAGTGCCACGACCCCCATGGCTAAGACAAGTGGAAGAAATGGAGAGTACTCATGAAGATCGCATGGTGGTGCAAAATCAAGCAATGTGAATCATAGAAGAAACAAGATTACAATCCAACTATTTCAAAAACTTGGCACCCTGGCATCTCATTACATCATTAAAACTTCAATACCGACCCTACTATGTCATTCTTGCAGATTATAATACGAAAAATACAAAGAGTCATAGGGCAGATCCCCACCTTCATGACCTAGTTTCAACCCAAGGACCTACCACTAGAGGCACAAAAAGGCAAGATCTATCAACCGACATGGTGGGAAAAGCTCGTAGATACTTACCCTGAAATGTTGTGTACGTGGAACCATGCACTGTTGGAGTTAGACATCTGCGGAAGCACAAACAACACAAGGAAGAAGAAGAAGCTTGGAGCACGACACAGAATACTGAATGTATTACTAGAGAATGTACAAAGATAAGTAACGCATTAGGGTAATAGGCGTATATACAAACCGAGGGAAAAAAACCTCCTAAAGAGGGAAAAAAGTGCCCCGACGGTCCTAGTGTGTTCACACACATCACGACCTAAATATATCAACAAAATACCTCTAGGAGTGATGCGATGAACAAGGAGCTGGAACTCATGTATAAGGAAGTGCCAAGCTATGTGGAAATCACCCCACAAAAGGAAGTAAGCCCAAAGCTTTGCGGAAAGCTTCAAACTTCTCCCTAGGCAGAGCTGTCGTGAAAAGGTCTGCAATGTTCTCCTACGTGGGCACATATGCCAAGCTTATCTCCTCAGCAGAGAACCTCTCCCTGACAAAGTGATAATGGATCTCAATGTGCTTAGTGCAGGCATGGAACGCAAGGTTCCTCACAACTACCAATGCACTCTGATTGTTAGTGAAGATGGTGGTGGTAGAAATCTGACCAACACCCAAATCAGCCATAAGGCGTCTGAGCCACACACACTCAATAGTCACTGTGAAAGCTACCCTATGCTGAGTCTCATAACTTGAAGTGGCCACAGTAGGCTGCTTCTTGCTCAACCAAGATATACATGAGCTACCAAGCATGAAGCAAAAGCCACTAGTGGACACATGAGTGTCATAGCAACCAGCCCAATCAGAGTTAGAAAAAGCATGCAAATCTGGCGGTAGTGATCCCCCCTTGGGATAAAACAACCCAAGTAGCCGAGTACCACTCAAATAATGAAAGATGCGCTTAACTGCCTGCCAATGCTTGACTCCTGGGCAATGCATAACCCTACTCATGTGTGAGACAGCAAACTGAATATTTGGCCGAGTAATGCATAAGTAAATCAAGCATCCAACAACCTGCTGATAGAGAAGAGCATCAAATGCATCTCCAGCATCATGAAGACTCAATCGTAAACCTATCTCCATAGGAGTGGCAATAGGCTTACAGTCTTCAAGGCCAAAATGATGCAATAATGTGTCAATATACTTCGTTTGACACAAAGCCATTCCACCATCAACTTGCATAAACTGAATGCCCAAATAGTGATGCAAATGCCCCAAATCAGACATCTCAAATGAGACATGCAATTCAGCCTTAAAATCAGCAATATGCTTCTCAATAGAACCAGTGAGCAACATGTCATAAACATAGACAACAATGATCAGAAGCACATCATTAGCACGCTTAACATATAAGGTGCTTTCAGTTGGATTGTTTTCAAAACCATGTGCAATCAGATAGGCATGTATCTTCTCATACCAAGCACGTGGTGCTTGCTTTAAACCATATAATGCCTTCTTTAACCTGCACACCTAGTTTTCATGCCCTTTCTACACAAAGCCACGGGGCTGAAAAACATACACTTCTTCGTGCAAGTCACCATTCAAAAATGCTGTTTTAATGTCCAACTGATGTACATTCCAACCATGATGAGCTGCAAGTGCACATATGCTCCGAATAGTAGTCATACGACATGCAGGTGCAAAGGTCTCATCAAAATCAATGCCTCTTTCTTGTGCATAACCCTTTGCAACAAGCCTAGCCTTATACCCGTCAATTGTACCATCCGGTTTACGCTTCAACTTGTATACCCACTTAGTGCCAATGGCCTTCTTGCCAGGAGGCAAGTCACATAAAGACCAAGTACCATTCTTCATTATAGCATCATATTCAGATTGCATAGCAACCATCCAATTTTTTGAATTTTGTGCTTCATCAAAGGAAATAGGCTCATTCTTATCACAGAGACTAGATGCAGCCATAGCATAGCAATCTTATGCAAAAGAGGCAATATGAGAGCTTGAACGAGTACAATATGAGGGAGGTGCATCTAATTTGCTATCACGCAAGGTCTGCACTAGCCATTTTGGCATAATTCTTGCCTACTCAATATCCGCTCTCTCATCAATAAGTGCATCATGTATATTTGCATTAGAAATGGAATTATCTGCATCATCACATGAAACCTGCAAAGGCTAAGAAGTTGCCTCATTAGGACCAGCACTAGACTGTCGATGTGTAAAAAGAGGCAGCAAAGTATCATACATGTCTTTGGAGCTAACAAATGTCTCCTCAGTACATGAAAGCAATGGCTGAATAGCATCTTCCACAAAAACAACATCACCGCTAACAAGATTGCATTTAGTCTATGGATGATACAAACGATAGCCTTTACTTTCAAAACTCTACCCAACAAAAATACATTTTACTGCTTTATCATCCAATTTTCTGCGATGTTGTCCAGTCACTAATGCATATGCCAAACAACCAAAAACACGCAGATGAGCAATAGATGGCTTGTGGTCATTCCAAGCCTCATATGGAGTGATAGACTACAGCGCTTTAGTGGGACACCTGTTCAATACATATGCTGCACACATGACAACCTCAAGCTAGAAACTATGTGGTAAAGCCTGACTCTTGACCATGCACCTCGCCATCTCCATGAGTGACCTGTTCTTTAGTTCAGCAACGCCAATTTGCTGAGGTGTATACGACACTGTACACTGGTGTTTTATCCCACGTTCAGCCAGAAATTCATTAAAATCCAAAGACATATATTCCCCCCCTCGATCAGAACGGAGGGTGCTCATTTTACATGCTGATAGATTTTCAGCCAAAACCAAAAACTGTTTGAAGCCCATGAACACTTCGGACTTTGCCTTCAATGGATATACCCATGTATGGCTAGAAAAATCATTGATGAAAGTCACAAAGTAAAGATAATTCCCAAAAGAAGGTGTCTACATAGGACCACGGGCATCACTATGTACAAGTTGCAATTTTTGAGTAGCCCGAACTGAACCATCTTTTGGAAAGGATGAACGCTGCATTTTGCCCAAAATAGAGCCTTCACAAACATGTTTCCCAGGTGCCTTAAGTTTGGGCAAAGAGGACACCATTTCAGATTTCTGCACGCTTAGCAAACTAGCAAAATTTAGATGATAGGCTATGTATTCTGAATTTTACATGACCCCCAACCCGATATCTCGAGTGCCATCAATTGGGATGCATTGCAAGCAGATTTGGCAAGAGGATTAAAGCTCAGCAAACACGCGTTGGCCACTAATGTCATCTAGTATTATATTGACCATCCTATAGAACAGAGGCATGTCAGGGGTTATAGATGCTAGAGAGGGGGGAGTGTTGGTGTAGAAGCAATGAGGAGGCAGAGCAGTCAAGTATGCTCTGTCATATAAGAGGCGCAATCATTTTTTTTATAATTTATTTTCATTCAAAGTGATTTTCAACACTACACCAACATTGTATATACCATTTTTGATAGGTTAGACTCCATTTTGATCAAGCCAAGGAGTCTTCAAACTTCAAGAGTATTAGAAGTACTTGCATATCAATTTTCATAATTTTTCAATTCCATTTGAGCCCCCAAATAAGCGTTGGAACCTAATTTTTAATTAGGCCGAACACTAGGTATGGACAAGACCAAAGCTAGTCAAAAAACTATAAAAGGAGCTAGAGAGCTCATTTTTGAGGTTAGCTTGTTAGAGTTTTGAGCTATTGTAAGAGACTTGTTGAGTAATACAAAGAACTCCATTGTTCCTCTCTTTGTTCTCACCTTGTGTGCATGTGTGGTGTGTGTACGTGTGTTCATGCTTATGTGCTTCTCAATCACTCACTTGTGCCTTCACTTGCTCATAGTTTTCATACTAGTCCTCACGTCTCCACGGATTGACAATTATGAGGTGGATCTCTTCAGGTTGACACTTGCCATTATGCTAGAGTGATATTAATATCCAGATGGATTTACAAAATGAAAAAGAACTCAGATGGCAGAATAAACAGGTATAAAGCAAGGCTAGTAGCAAAGGGGTTTGCTCAAATCCATGGAAGGGATTATGAGGAGACCTTCTCACCTGTGGCCAAGATGCCAAGTGTTAGAGTTTTAGTACATATTGTTGCTTCAAGAATTGGAACTTGTACTAATTAGATATTAAAAATGGATTCCTTAATAGGTGGATCTCCAAAGGAGTCTACATGGCTCAACCAACAGGATATGAAGACAAAGACAAACTTGATTATGTATGTAAATTAAGGAAGGCACTGTATGGTTTAAAGCAAGCTCCTAGAGCTTGGAACCATAGGCTTGTCAAATACTTGCAGGACCAAGGTTTTGTCGTAAGCAAGGCAAATTCTTCATTGTTCATTAAGAAGACTAATTTAGAGGTTATTTATCTATGTCTTTATATGGATGACATTATCATTACAAGAAATGATACCAATGGCATCAAGAAGATTAAAACCTAGATGAAGGAGGAGTTCAAGATCAATGATCTTGGATTGCTTACATATTTTCTTGGTTTAGAGATTGTGTATAAAGATTCGAGTGTTTTCATTACTCATAGAAAGTACATCCATGATATACTAGTCAAGTTCAAAATGGAAAATTCAAGAATTGCACGCACACCCATGGAATCGAATCACAAACTCTGTAATCATGGAGAGCTGCTTGAAGACATTATAGGTTATCAAAGGCTTATTGGGAGCCTCAATTATGCAACCCTAACAAGAGTGGATATATGCTATGGGGTGAGTACATTGAGTCAATTCATGCATACACCAAGAATACCTCACATGGAAGCTGTCGAAAGGATCTTGAAGTACTTGAAGGGTACCATAAATCAAGGACTATTTTATCCATTTACATCAGACTTGGATATCAAGCTATACTATATTGCGAATTGGGCTAGCTCAAAAGAAGATAGGAGGAGCACCTCTGACTACTTATCTTTTGCAGGGTCTAAGTTGATCTCACGAGCATCAAAGAAACAACCAACTGTGGCATTGTCATCAATTGAAGCTAAATATAGGGGCCTAGCAAATGCAACACAAGAGCCAATGTGGTTAAAGCTAATCTACTCAGACTTGGGGCTACATACATACACTCCAATGATCTTTGGAGATAATACTAGCTCACTACATTTGGTTGCTAATCATGTACATCATGCAAGGACTAAGCACATTGAAGTGCATTATCATTATGTGAGAGAGAAGCTACTTAGCAAGGACATACAATTGTCCTATGTATTAAGAAACTTGCAATGTGCAGATATGCTAACTAAATCCTTGGATGAAACTAAATTGAATAGGTTGAGGATGATGATTGGATTGTAGGAGATTAAAGAGAATTGAAGCCCAAGCATATTAGGCTTGAGGAGGAGTTGTTGGTGCAATTACTCCAAGCCTAAATGCTTCATCACTTTTCCTAAAGTTCATATGTACATTCATGTATTAGCACATGATCTCTTGTAAAAGATTGATTTTTACTCCTTGTAAAAGTGCATAGGTGGAATCACTTCGAATTATGAGTTCTTAGGAGAATCTCTCCACGAATTATTTGGTGAGGATTTATAGAAAATCAAGTCCTAATACTTTGGAACACGTTTAGGTAAAGATTCAAATTCAAATTTGAATCTTGGATCCAAAAAAAAGGCTATAAAAGAGGACTATCTAGTCACCTGAAAAAGATTTCAATGTAATTTATGTGCATTAATACATATAACCTTCCCATGTTTTATCTCTTCTACTCTATCATATGCTACTGAGAACAGTGAGTTTTTGTGATTCATTTCTCAGTGTGTACTTGATCATTTGCAGTGATTTAAGTTTCTATAGATTCATTAAATAGTTTCATTTCAATTGCTGTTGGGAGAGATGGTTGGATGCACTCAGAAGATTGAGTTGATGCTGCTAATCCTGCTTTGCACCAGCCCTCAGTGACTCCAGATATGATTAGTAGACTCCTTGAGCTTCCAAATGATACCAAAATATGCTATATGTACTTTGGAAAAGGTTTGAGTAATGACTTGATCAAAACAGATAAGTTTGTACTTCAGAAAACTTGAAAACTTGCTATTTTGGTATTGATACCTGCTCAGTCTTTCACTCAGTATGACCAGCACACTTACAATTGGAAACATTCCTCCTAGATTTATTCAATTAGCTTAACAAGCTACCATTTGCAAGTGGAATGAAAAGAAATGATGAACTATACTCTGAGAAATCACTTAAGCAAAGTTAGGAACACTCCCGACTTTTTAGGAGCTCTGCAGAAAGATACCAGAGATCAGTTCGAGCGCGATTTCTCCCAGACGGCTGATCCAATGATCTTCAAATTTTTTAGCCGTGTAGATGACTTTGTGCTGGTTCCAACAAGCCTTGAATCACTTGATTTGGTTCAGTAGATCCTGAGATATGCCCTGTTGAAGTTGACAGACTTGGAGTAGATGACTCAGAGAAAACAAAGATAGTGAATGTAAATCTTTCTATTAGTTCACATGAATGTACAATCTCATTGGCTTGATAGATGTAGCCTAATGATTTGGAGATGTGTAGGCTATAGTGTAGCACTCACACACTCAATGATCACAGATGTTAGCCTCGGGAATGGTGCTAGCTCACCGCGACTTTTGACTTACACTTTTTATATAAGTTGAGTTGAATTTGAGTTTGAATTCAAATTCAAATCTCCTATGATCACTCCACTAAATGTATGGAGATATTCTCTCCATTAATCAACTACCTTTTTTCCACGAATCTATCAAGTAGGTGTGATTACATGAGATGCCAAGTCATATAGACTTTTACAATGGGTAAAGAAGTAAGAACTTATAAGCATAAGTTCATATGGTCCTTCCTTCAAGTGAATTAAGCTTCCAAGGTTTCAACACTAAATTTCCAAGGTTCCAAGCCAAGTGTGAAGGCTTGAAATGCACCAACAGCTCCCCCTCAAGGCAAGCACTTTGGCTTAAGTCTTCATCTTTAGTCTTCAATCACATCCTGCAATCCAATCATTGATTTGAATCTGCATAGCTTGTTTCCATCCAATGCTTTAGTGAGTAAATCTGCACATTGCATATTAGTGGACACATAAGTCAATTGAATGTCTTTGCTTAGCAATTTTTCTCTCACATAGTGGTAATGAACCTCTATGTGTTTGGTTCTAGCATGATATATTGGATTAGCTGCAAGGTGAAGAGAGCTTGTGTTATCTCCAAAGATGATTGGAGGCCTAGTGTATAGGCCTAACTCTGTATACAAAAGCTTTAACCAGATAGCTTCTTGAGTGGCATTGGCAAGCCCTCTATACTCTGCTTCAGTGGATGACAAAGCCACTATAGGTTGCTTCTTGGCTGACCAAGAAATAGGTTTATCTCCTGCAAAACAAATGTAACCTGATGTGCTTCTCCTATCATCCTTGCATCCTGCCCAATCTGCATCTGAGTATACTTTAATGTCAATATCTGATGTATAAGGAAAGTACAAACCATGGCTTTGAGTTCCTTTGAGGTACTTCAAGATTTTCTTTGCTGCCTCTAGGTGAGGTACCCTTGGTTTGTGCATGAATTGGCTTAGCACACTAACTCCATATGCTATGTCAATTCTTGTCAAGGTAGCATAATTCAAACTACCTACCATGCTTTGATATCCTGTAATGTCTTGTATCTCATCCCCTTCATGAGCACTTAGCTTTAGGTTCACTTCCATTGGAGTAGTTGAGACTTTAGCATCCTGCAAGCCAAACTTCTTGACCATATCCTGTACATACTTCTTTTGAGTGATATATATACCTGAGTTGGTGTAGACTAACTCAAGACCTAAGAAGTATTTTAATAATCCAATATCATTGATCTTGAATTCCTTCATCATCTGTCCTTTGATGTGTCTAATCCCACTGACATCATTACTTGTAATGATGATGTCATCAACATAAACACACAAGTAGATTACCTCTGTACTACTCCTCTTTATGAATAGAGAAGTATCAGCTTTGCTTATCACAAATCCTTGGTCTTGGAGGTAAGTTGTCAACCTGTAATTCCATGCTCTAGGTGCCTGCTTCAAACCATATAGAGCCTTCTTCAATTTACAGACATAATTTACCTTCTTGGGATCTTCATAGCCAGGTGGTTGTGACATGTAGACTTCTTCAGATATCCATCCATTCAAGAAAGCATTCTTGACATCTAATTGGTACATGTTCCAATTCTTGGATGAAGCTACACTCACCAATATTCTGATAGTTGGCATCTTAGCCACAGGAGAAAATGTCTCCTCATAATCAATGCCTTGGGTTTGTGCAAAACCCTTGGCAACCAACCTAGCTTTGTACCTGTTGATTGTTCCATCTGAATTCCTCTTTATCTTGTAGATCCATCTGGATCCTATCACCTTCATAGAGTCATTCTTGGGTACCAAGTCCCAAGTATCACTCTCCTTGAGAGCTTCCATTTCTTCATCCATAGCTCCTTTCCATTCTGGTTTGGTGATTGCTTCTTCATAGGTACCTGGTTCTTCATTCAACAAATCCTTTGCAAGATATACAGAATGTTTAGTTACAAGTGATGTGTCATACCCAAATCTGATTGGTCTTTTGCTTTCTCTCTGAGATCTTCTAATAGATTTATTTGAGGATTCTGGAATATCCTCTAGTTGCTTCATCTTCATCTTCCCTTTGGACTTCCATGCTTTGAACTCCTCAAGATTGATAGTGTCATCATCCTCTGAGCTTGGATCTTCTCCATTGCTTGGTTCCTCTTTGATTAGCTTTGGGAACTCTTCTTGCAAGTCATAGGGTAGACTAACCTTCCTGCATTCATTCTCATACCATGAGTCATTCTCATCAAAGATGATATCTCTGCTTACCTTGAAGCCTTTGTTTGTTGGGTTGTAGAATCTGTATCCCTTTTGGTTCAAATCATAACCAATGAAGATACATTTTTCAGCTTTAGGGTCTAGCTTTCCCCTTACCTGTGAGGGAATATGCACATATGCTACACAACCAAAGATTTTGCAATGATCCAGAGAAGGTCTCTTACCATGCCAAGATTCATATGGTGTCATGCCATCAAGTGATTTGGATGGTAACCTATTTATGAGATAGGTAGCAGTGGATACACTTTCTGCCCAAAGATAATTTGGCAGCTTCTTTTCATTAAGCATAGACCTAGCTGTTTCTACTATGAGTCTATTCCTTCTTTCAGCTACCCCATTTTGTTCAGGTGAGTACCTTGTAGTTATCTCCCTTTTGATGCCTCTTTCCTGCAAGAAATCTTCAAACTCATTTGAGAAGTATTCTCCTCCACCATCTGACCTTAGCCTTTTCAAGCTTCTTCCTGTTTGGTTTTCAACAAGTGCAAGATACTTCTTGAAACAATTAAACACTTCATCTTTATGCTTCATAAAGTATAAGATAGTCCACCTGCTATAGTCATCAATGAGGGACACATAGTACCTTGAACCTGAAATGGAGGGATCCTTGCTAGGTCCCCAAACATTTGTGTGTACCAACTCTAGGTAGTCTTCATGCATGAAACCTTTCCTTGAATAGGGCAACCTGTGAGACTTACCAAACTTACATGCTCCACACTTGTAAATCATGTGTTGCTTGGACACATTAGGTATCCCAAGCACACATTGATCCCTGCACATTTGCTTTAGGGTTCTTTCACCTATGTGACCTAACCTCTTGTGCCATATTTCTAACTCTGAAAGTGTTTGATCCTTGTAATTATATAAAGCAATGTTCTTGGTGTCTTCTAGCTCAAAAGTAAACAATCTACCTGATTTCTCCCCCTTGGCAATTCTTTTGAAACCATGTCTTGGGTCCTCCACATATGCTCCATGTTGAGTGAACCTGACCTGCAAACCTTTCTCCACAATCTGACCAACACTCATTAGATTCTTGGTGATGGTTGGTACATAAAGTACCCTGCTCAATAGATTCTGGTTACCATCACATGTCTTTACATTTCCAATCTTTACAACAGAATGTTTAGTATCATCACCTGTCTGTACCTGATGTTTGCCCTTGGGTTCTTCAAAATCAGAGAGTAGTGCCACATTGCCAGCTACATGGTTAGAACATCCTGAGTCAATATAAAATAAATGATCATCATTTGTACCTGCCTTGGAGGTCATATTCATGATCAATAGGGAGTCATCTTGCTCCTCTGTGTAGTTGTTGTAATCCCTTCTATTTCTGAATCCACCTTGGTAGTTACCATTGTGGTTGTGGTTGTAATTGTTGTTGTACTGATTGTTGTATCCATTGTAGCCTTGGTGTTGGTTGAACCTGCCTCTCCCTTGAGAGTATCCACCTCTTGAATAGCCTCTTCCTCTCTGATTCTTGTAGTTCTTGTAGCATTCATCTGTGGTATGATTGGACAATCCACAAATGTTGCATGGTGATGAGTTGTAGGGTCTCCCCCTACCTGACTTACCTCCTCTGCCTCTTCCTCTTGAGGATCTACCTCTCCTTGCATAGTTTGCTTGGGAGGTAGAACCTTCTTCATCAACCTTCTTACTTTTGCCTTTATCTTTAACCTTCTTATCAGTATATAGAGCAGAGGGGTTGTTACCTTTTGATTGATCTCCTGCCTTTGTAAACTTTGCTTCATGTGTGAATAGTTGGCCCATGAGTGTTGTGAGATCTGGGGTATGCATGTCCATGTAGAGGTCCATTGCAGTGGTGAAGCTTTCCCACTTATCATCTGCCTTGAGTCCATTTGTTACTTGCCTGACTATTTGCTCCTCTTCAATCTCCTCTCCAATGCTTGCTAATTGGTCTGCCACATCTTTAATCTTGGTCACATACTCTGAGACTGATTGTTTGGGCTGCTTCCTAAGGGTTGTGAATTCAATCCACAGTTGATTCTTCCTGGCCCTTGTATTGGAAGAGAAATATGTTGACAGGGTTTCCCAAGTCTCTTGGGAAGTCTTATAGCTCCTTATATGAGGTAAAAGGAAATCAGATATAGAGTTAAGAAGGTAAGACCTTGCCAAAGCATCCTTTGCACACCATTGGTTGAGTCTCTCTTGTTCATCCTTGGTGGGTAGTCCTCTAGTTTTGAATGAGGGCAATTCCTCATCTCCTGATATGAATCCAAATAAGCTTCTTCCTTGTAGATAGGTCTTCATCCTTAGAGACCAAGCTTGGTAATTGTTCCTGTCCAATTTGTCAATGAATGAAGGAAAACCATCTCCCATGTTTACCTTATTTGCTCTGATACCACTGTTGGGAGAGATGGTTGGATGCACTCAGAAGATTGAGTTGATGCTGCTAATCCTGCTTTGCACCAGCCCTCAGTGACTCCAGATATGATTAGTAGACTCCTTGAGCTTCCAAATGATACCAAAATATGCTATATGTACTTTGGAAAAGGTTTGAGTAATGACTTGATCCAAACAGATAAGTTTGTACTTCAGAAAACTTGAAAACTTGCTATTTTGGTATTGATACCTGCTCAGTCTTTCACTCAGTATGACCAGCACACTTACAATTGGAAAAATTCCTCCTAGAGTTATTCAATTAGCTTAACAAGCTACCATTTTCAAGTGGAATGAAAAGAAATGATGAACTATACTCTGAGAAATCACTTAAGCAAAGTTAGGAACACTCACGACTTTTTAGGAGCTCTACAGAAAGATACCAGAGATCACTTCGAGCGGGATTTCTCCCAGTTGGCTGATCCAATGATCTTTAAATTGTGTAGGCGTGTAGATGACTTTGTGCTGGTTCCAACAAGCCTTGAATCACTTGATTTGGTTCAGTAGATCCTGAGATATGCCCTGTTGAAGTTGACAGACTTGGAGTAGATGACTCAGAGAAAACAGAGATAGTGAATGTAAATCTTTCTATTAGTTCACATGAATGTACAATCTCATTGGCTTGATAGATGTAGCCTAATGAGTTGGAGATGTGTTGGCTATAGTGTAGCACTCACACACTCAATGATCACAGATGTTAGCCTCGGGAATGGTGCTAGCTCACCGCGA